>CM031080.1:26052554-26652554 GCA_018257905.1 Gillenia trifoliata
ACTTTTCATCTCTCCCTCCACTTCTCCAGTTTCCAATAAATAAATAGAAAGACACATGATTAGGTCAGAACTGGCACAAGTTGAAAACTCTTTAAACTTCAACAAAATCATGCGACAGTGCCATTTCGCATGATCGGCCCCAGAATTGGAATACGCCAGAAAGTCAACCAGAAGAATATCACAAACTTGCCGAGATACGAGCGAAGTACTCGAGTCAACAAGTTCATGAAAGTTACTGGGGCGATTGTCATCCCGAAAGGTATGACAAAGAACTCGTAAGGCTCGCAACGAGTCTAGAAAGTTGGTCAAGTAAACAACAACGTTCTTGATCTTCGGCTGAAAACAATCAAACCTCAGATCGATCTTGAAGAAAAATTGTGCACTTCGGAGCTGGTCAAAGAAATCATCGATTCTAGGCGAGATAACGATTTTTAGTCGTCACCCGAATAAATTGCCTAAATCGATGCAGAGCCTTAGAATACCGTCACTTCGTTCGAACAAAGAAGACCTAAGCTCCACAAGGAAGTGCGAGATTGAACGAATTCTCACAGAGAAGTTTCAGAAGCAGAAATTTCCTTTGGCTCACACAACTCAGGTGGAGCCAAAAGATAAGAGGTAAGGAAAAGAGATACAATCAATACCTGAAAGGATCGATGGTGAATTTCACTTCTCGATCAGGCGGTAATCCAGGTAGATCGTCAAAAAAACTTCGGAAAGATTCGTTGACAAACGGTAGGTCGTCAACACGAAAAGAACTTCCTTCCTCCAACGTCAAAGATGTGATACAACCATCACATGCCCTAACTCAGCAGTTTCGTTGCACTCGCCGCTGAAAGTCAGCCACAAGTTGATTTCTCCGGTACTAGCCGGTGAACGTCACAGTTGGTATGCCAGGTGGCAAGAAGGTGATCAACCTCCGCCGATAATCCACACTGGCACGAAATTGGGGTAACAATCCATTCCTAGGATCACGTCGAAAACCACGACATCCAGAGGAATGAGATTGGCAAACAAAACTTGATTAGCGATGATAACATAGTATCACCGATAACCCCAAAGAACAAGACAAACTTTGCCACACGGCATAGCGATTCCAAATCGTACCCGGTAGGAGTACAATATGGTCGAGTAATTTGAATATACAAGGGTGAAATAGCTGAGTAGGTAATACCTGGATCCGTTTGGATTCAAGTAAAAAGCCCAAGAAAGTTTAACGTTTCCGAAAACAAGATCGGAATCGTTTAGTGTATCCTGCTGGTAAAAGTACGAACTCGCCCAAGAGTCAACAATACTCCACACTGGAACTGCCAGGCACCACCAGGATACAGAGTAGCGTAACCAAGATTCGGGAGAAAGGTTCCAGAGTATGGAATGACATTGCCTTGGCAATGTACGTCTCCACCGGAAGTAGGTTATTGAAAGAAAACTGTTCGTCCAACTTACTGGATCGGAACAGGCCAAAGATTGATTTTTGCCGGTACTGCGGACACTGGTTAGCTCTGTGTCCCAATTGTCCACAGACATGGCACTCTTGAATTTCTTCGCGTACACTCACCAACATGACAAGTGTCGCAACAATGGCAAAATTGGGCGATAAACTGGGTAGAGTTACCCAGTAATGGAAACAGGATCCACCAGCGAATCAACATCCACAGTTAAAGTACGAGGTCTACCAAGAATACGATAATAGATAACCATTTAAAATCACAATTTAATGTAGGCAATAAACCACAAATATAATTTCCCAAAATAAAACACATTTAAATAATAGGGAAAGGGCCCACTCACAAATACCGAAGCCGGGAAGTCCAAACGTACGTCCTCCGAGCGCCAAGGGTCGCCAAACCTATTTTGGAACACCCAAGATTAATAAAGTAATTGAAAATACGAAGAAAACGGCGTTCGGAGACCCGAAAACGGAGTTTCGGGGTCGGAAACCCCAAAACCGCCGCCGTGGGTCGCCGTGTGCCGTAGCACACGTCGCCACACGCTGCCATTTGGCCTAACCTATATGAGATATCACTGGTACAATGATTAATCTCATAAAGGTAACGAATTAACTAATTAATTAAACCTATCACTTGTTTTCTCAATTTGGAGGTCCAAAACACCTAGAAAATTAACATGCATACTACCCCGAGGTAGTACACGTCGTCACGAGTCGACCCGTGAAAACAGATTGCAATTTGGACCCTCCACGCGCCCTCACGCGCGGCTCAAACGCGCCAAGCCGCGGCTCCACGCGCGGCTCAGCCGAGCCGGTCAGCGCCGGTCCGAGCCGGTTCGCTGACGTCAGCCAGGCCGGTTCGACCCGGTTTGCTGACGTCATCGCTGACGTCAGCGCCGGTCCTCTGGTCTTTTTCCGGTCGCCGGCGCCGCCGCCGGCCGCCGTGCCGGCCGCCGTCGCCGTCGCCGGAAACTGGGAAATTTGGCCGGAATTCTGGGGATTTTTCAAAGCTTCATAACTTCCTCGTTTTAAGTCCAAATTGGACGATTCAAGTACCAAAATGAAGCTAGGAGTGAGGAGATTCAGAATTTACCATTTTGGGGGCCGGTCATTGGCCGGAGGTGGCCGGAATTTGGCTCCAAAGTTTCGGCCAAATCACAAACTTCGCGATCTCGAGGTCTCCTTCCCACGCAAGCCCTGGGTTGTGATCTCAGGGTTCCCAGAAGTCCATTGATGTAGTTTTGGAGGTGATTCGAGGTTGGAATCACCGAGAAAAGGCCGAGGGAAATTCTCGGGCTCGTCGGGAAATTTTCGAGTTTTGGGTTCTTCGAGTTTTCTGGGTTTCTGGAAAGCTTTGGTGAGTTGGGGAAGAGGGCCAGTGGCCTTCTCTGGCCAAGGGATGGCTCAGAGAGGAAGAGGGAGGGCACGGGGTGCCTTGAGAAATTTGGAGCTTTTGCTCCTTGTTGTTTTGTGTTGCAGAGAACACACGGGAGAGAGTGAGGGACAGAGAGTCAAAAGACAGGGGACAAGGCCACATGGCCTGCAGACTATTGGGCCCCAGCCCAATCAATCCAAAACAGCCCACAATTAAATTACGGGAAACGTCGAAAATCAACGCCCGTAAAATATTCGTTCGGAGTCCGAACGACGTACGGCTCGCGTCTACGCGTTCGTATCGACGAGCACGTCAAAAAAATACAAGTGAATGCGTCGTACGAGTTACGACGCAAAAAGTCAACCGAAAGGTCAACCAAGGGCAAAATCGTCATTTTGCACCTCCGGGAATAAAATAATATTATTCCCGGGACGGGATGTAACAATTTGTGTAGAGGTTGTGATGTTAGTTGATTAGAAATTATCGCTCCCCGAATTATCAACTATGAAAAAAAGAGGATGTTGTAAGAGAAGCAATTATGAATCCAGCTATTAACTTCATGTTGAAATTCTAGCAATTGAGAACTTTTAGGCCCATCACCCTACTGTTTGTCTTTGACATTAGCAATTTAACACCTCTTTGACGGAATGTAAGATGGTTAAGCGGTGAAATTTGAGTTTCATTGGGGAATGTAAGATTGAAATAGAGATGTAGACCTTACAACTCTTATTTCACTAATCAACAGCAATTCAGTCAATATTCGCTACAGAAAAGAAAGAAAAAGGGAAAAAACTCTTATTTCACTAATCAACGACAATTCAGTCAATATTCGCTACAGAAAAGAAAGAAAAAGAGAAAAAAGACAATTAAGCATTCAAAACTAGGTTAAGCTACCTTATTAAAAAGTTGATAAAGAATAAAGAAATGATAGTTACCTTCTCTTTTTACCTTCCCTTTATT
This sequence comes from Gillenia trifoliata, assembly GCA_018257905.1. Classification (NCBI taxonomy): domain Eukaryota; kingdom Viridiplantae; phylum Streptophyta; class Magnoliopsida; order Rosales; family Rosaceae; genus Gillenia; species Gillenia trifoliata. Next base: position 26,056,337 of record CM031080.1, read on the forward strand.
TTTAAGATCTAATAATATTACTTGATGATCCAAAACGTCTATTTTTTAAGTCATTTAAAAAAAATTATTTCTACAAAAAATCAACCAAATCAAAATTTGTTTAACCGTTTGATTAATGTTGTCATAATTTCATTGTTTAGTTGAAGAACATGGTTCATCTATTATTGGATAACAAGTCAGATGACTACATGAATTCAAATTTAGCTAAGTTTTTGTAGAGCCGATCTTTAAATGGTAACTTAGAAAATAAACATTCGAATCATCAAATAATATTGAAGTATAGTAAACATAAACGAGAAGTAAAAAGAGAATGTACAAAAAGAAATGTAGCTTGGCTACAATACTTACATGTATTATTTATGATTGTCAGATGATAATTGTATTAAATACATATGTAAGTATTGTAGTTAATTTTCTAAATAATAAATCCGGCACATACAGTAATATTTTGCTCTCTTTAGAGCGTATCCAATGGGCTCCCTAAATGAGCTTCTAGCTAAATTTTAGAGAGGATTTGGAAAAATCTATCTTCAGTCACACTCCCTATCCACCTCCTAAGACAGTGATTCTCCTAGGAGCTTCTAAATTTAGGAGTGAAAAAGGAACTCTTAGCATTAATTACCAATATTTAATTAATATTTCTAATAAAAATTCTATTCCTATTGGGTCACAATCATTATGACTCTCTAAACTAGAAAGTATGATTGAAGTAGAATTTTTTTTAAGGAGCTCCTAAAATAACTTTATAGTATTTTTAACTAAAATTTAACTGAAAAATAGATATGAAACTTATCGTATCCAAACCACTTGAGCTAAGACTAATAAGTTACAAAATCGCAATATTTTCACCGCAAAACTACTAAAAATGGTAAAATTAATCTCGAAATTATACGAAAAATAGTAAAAAAAACAGACATAATAAAACATATATAAAGAAAAATGCTGGAAAGGATATTTGGATGGAATGGAATTGCTTTAAGTTCGGACAACATGATTGCCAAATGGCCACATCCATCTGTTTATCTACAGATTTTGCTTAGGAGTCACCCGCAAATCCCTCCCACCCCCAACTTTTCATCTCTCCCTCCACTTCTCCAGTTTCCAATAAATAAATAGGAAGTGAAAACATGGAAGGATTAAGAAAAAAAAAACTTGGTTAAGGACAACAAAAGCTAGGGTGCTGCAGGCTCTATCTCCCTCTCTTCTCTCTCACTTGGTCTTCATTTCAAAGGGTTGGTGGTGGTGAGTTGAGGTTGTGGGTTGGAAGCCGTAGGCCATGGCAAGCTTTGCAGGCACCACACAAAAGTGTACGGCCTGCGAAAAGACTGTGTATCTGGTTGATCGGCTGGCTGCCGATTCCAGAGTTTACCACAAGGCCTGTTTCCGATGCCACCACTGCAGGGGTACCCTCAAGGTATGTAATATTTGCATGCATGCATGCCAATCTCTCTCTCATTTTCATGGAATTTTTTACTAATCAACGGCTGTGAAATTCAAACTTGAGACCGCTTACAATATTGATACGAGAAATACAATATGTAACTTTAGGTAAATAGTTTCAACAATTATTCTTCATTTTCATTTTATTACCTAGAATTACATGGTTTTTCTCAAATTCGAAGCAAAAAGCCCGTTGAATTCTCAAGGAAAATTCAGTAATATGTTGTATATCTATTTTTTCCATTTGCAGCTCAGCAACTATTGTTCATTTGAGGGGGTTCTCTACTGCAGGCCTCACTATGATCAACTCTTCAAGCGAACGGGCAGCCTGGACAAGAGTTTTGAAGGTAAAAACTCAAAGCATTTACCTTTTTGTAAACTCTCTTTTTTTTATCTTCTATTTTTTTTGTTGGGATCTTTGACACCTAAAAACAATTAACTTTTCTTTGTAAATTTTGTTTCAGGAACACCAAAAGTCATAAAGCCAGGAAGAGCTTCTACGGATAATGAGGTAAAAAAATCTTCTCTTTTGCCAAGTGAGATAAAATTGATGCTTCATAATACAACTATTTCCAGCTCTTACTTTGGAACTAATATAGTCCGGCTATGAGATAGACATACGTTCTTTGTATATTAAAGAGCGTACTGTTGATATGTCATCGATAATGTGTCGATATCATTATTGTTTCCAGCAAAACATACCGACATGTTATTGATGCATTTCAGACCATACTGATTCATGTCGTAAAGAAGTAAAGAACGAACGTCATGCACAAGAATTTATGTTGGGACTAATATATGTTGGTAATAAGAATTTAAACTGGACTCTTGCAGAATGCCAAGTCAGTCTCCAACTTGTTTGCTGGTACCAGAGATAAATGTGTGGGCTGTGAAAAGACCGTTTATCCAATTGAGAAGGTAACACCAAGTGTTTCAAGACTATTTTTGGCTAGCATTATATGAAGCATGCATTTTTTATCCATTAATTGCATCCAAACCCATCTAATTAAACTTAAATCATCTAATTAATGTTCTCGAAAGGTATCGGTCAATGGAACTCCATACCACAAGAGCTGCTTCAAATGCAGCCATGGAGGTTGCACCATAAGCCCATCCAATTACATTGCACATGAAGGAAAGCTCTACTGCAAACACCACCACATCCAACTCTTCAAGGAGAAAGGAAATTACAGCCAGCTCGAAAACGAGCGCGAAAAGCTTACAATGACTGAACAAGTCACTCCTACGGAGATTGCTGCTGAATCATGATCCATCCCTTTCTCCTCGTGTGATTTCCACCATTTATGTCACTGACGTGTCTTGTTTTATTTGTTGATCATTATATGTGGGCACTCGGATGTATCGCGAGATTGATTGTACTCTGGTATGAATGGTTTGCTGTGAGGGTTTTTACTGCAGCATTTTAAAACATTCGTCGTCTCTGTTTTTCAGTTTCGTTCTACTTTACCTCGTGCTTCAAAAGAACATTGCTTGACTCCTTACATATAAGAGTCGTCATTTCCTCTTTTAACTACAAATCGCAGTCTAACACATGAAAAGATAACTCATTTAAATCTCAAAAACAAAATTTTATACACGTGCCAAATTGTGATTTGTCTATAAGGAGGAATAACTCCATATACATCTAAAGAGCCAAGTACTCGTTCAAAACTTTTACAGAGTCTCTAGTTATGTGTTCCTTCATATCATTTGAGAGCAGCAGAAGTAAGAAGACTCTAACGCGACTTTCATGTCAATTACACAAGGCATAATATGAGACATGATTAAGTAATTAACTGGATGATTATCATCAAAAACTAAAGTAATTGGATTGTTGATGGAAAAAAGGAAAAAATAGTCATTGCTATAATTTACAAATCACCCAGGTTGAGTAACTTCCGGTAAAGATTGAAACTGGCGGGAAGCCATCGGTTAATACGCAAAGGAGGCACCACACCATTCTACCATAAAGAAAACTTCAAAGCAAAGGATTGCACTTGGTTCAGCTTTTGCTACACCCAAACTCAATCAAATTTAATTAAATCAAATATACTGTACATGAGCAACAGATTAATACATCCATGTGTGTTCACAAGGGTACTGAAATCCCTAATCACTCAAAGGAAACCAGATTTTTACAATGCAAGCGGTTACAAATGTACAATGACACACCATTACCAAAGTTATAGTAGATCACTCCCGTTTCGGTCAGGAACCAGTTTTGCTCGTGTTGTCTTTCAATATTTGAGCTGCAAGTATTAGGAGCTCCACCATCTCAAATCCAGCAGCATAAACAGAATCTATCTTCTCATGGCTGGGCTCCCCATAAGCATGACCAGGCTCGTTGCTGACACTCTGACCATTGAATTCAACGTCTTCATCTGCTGACCAACTAATCGGTAGGGAGCTGCTAAGTGCAGTCTTCACTAGTTTTGCCTCATTAATAATGTCGTTGACAGTTTCTGATAGGCCAGCAGCTGTTGTACTTCCAGAAGTCACCGACTCTTTGGCCTGTAAAGTAGATTAAAGCACAAACACTAAACACATTAATTTCATACAGTAGAAAAAAGAAAAACCGCTAAACAGCCTAGCTTGTGATGAACAAACAGAGTTTCAATGTTAGCAATTGACTAAATACTTGAGAGTAAAAGTTCACCATATAAAAAACAAAAACATCTTAAACTTCCATCAGACCTTTGAAAGGGATAGACGAAGCCTGTGAACTGTAGTAGTCAGATGCTCCATACTTCCCATGCTTTCTTGAAGTGTTGCTATTTCAATTTTCATTCTGAGAAGACAAAAAATGGAAGAAAAAGGAATTTGATGTCATATCTTCTATCATGTCAGTGGCAAAATCAACGGTGATGCATGTCAAGAACACGCATCTACAGTATGTATCATTCAACTCAAGTTTACGCAAAATATATTCACAAACCTGGCAAACTCCATGCTATTGGACCTCTTTCCAGATAGATTCCCCTCGACATTTAGGCCACCTGCAGCTTCATGTCCCCTAACGTCTACATTACCAACCCAACGACTCAAGTACGTTTTCTTCAGCAAACTTTTTAGCCTTCCATCTCTTTCATGAGTAACTACTTTCCTATCCCCAGTTTCAGCATGCAAATTTTCTCTATTCATCTCCTGACCAATTCTCCTGCACATTATCATCGATAGTACTTTCAGTAAGTTACTGAAGCAAAAAATCACTAGAAGGCAACGAAGAAAACACTCCTTGAACAAAGGAAAAATTAACAACACTTATATAATGCCAACATTTCTAAAAGTAAGAAGAAATCTGACTCTTTAAGCTGATGATAATCCTGCTTCAATTGTGCAAACTCCATCAGAGCTTTTACTTTTTCATTGGTAACCTGAACCAAAAAGAAATAATTGGACAGTTCATCAATGAACCCCAACAACAATTGTACTAAAATTTTAAGGTCACATCGAACAGGCAAATTCATCTTTGAGCCAAACATAGTCATGCAAATAATGAAATATCAAACTGAACAATAAGATGAAAGTATCTGAAGTCAGCAACAACGCAAGTGGTCCATGAAGGTCACCATTGAAATGCTTGAACATTACGTGACATAGTGATAACACCAATAGATAATGTTTGTCTAGCATAAAATTAAGGTCCCATATTAAAGTGAGTGGTCAAATTAACAACAAAGTTTACAGTTAACACACGACGATATTACAAACATCCACATGAAACTTCAAAATTTGTTAGCTTCGATAACACAGTATCTATAGTGCAGTCTTTCACAAGAAATTTCATGAGTTGCCAGTAAATTGCATACAACACCCCCGATCTAATGAGCAGATTAGGTTTAGTTACATTCAGACGACCCATTCAATGCAGAAAGTTTGCAGGAGAGAAACAAGTAATCTGACAGATGGAGACTTCAAAGAAGTTACCTGCAGTAAGTTTCGGTGAAGCTCTTCTATTTTTCTTTTAAGAGCTGCATTTACATTTCTGTCGAGTAAATATCTTTCTTCCTGCTGTGATAAAAGCAATAACGTTGACACCTGAAAATATTCATGGTTAAAGAAAAAGCAACTGCAAATCAGTAGCATTCATTCCAAAGTCAGAAGAAAAAGAACTATCAGATTTCAAGAAAAAGATAAAAGCAAAAGACCTTGTCTTGCAATGCCTGTGCAAGGGCGTCAGAGGAATCGTTCCCTCTAACTGCCAGAAGTTCCGATGAGTCAGGGCCATTATTCTGCAACCAGTATGGAAGATATAAGGAACGAAAAAATGTAGGTGCAAACTCAGATTAATTGCATCCTCCGAACTTCTTTTGAGTTCACCAACCACAGAGCAAAAAGCTCTTTCAAGCAATGCTTGGCTTGGAGTCAATCAGGAAAAAAGAAAGTACTACTTCCAATGAAAGTCCACAAAGATGTCTATTGTCAAGCATCACTGATAGTTAGTAAGCAGTTTCCTCTATTAGAGTGCAGTGAACAAACCTTGGATACCAATTGGGGGTCAGCATCAGTAGTTTTATGCTTTTCAATTCTGGTCGCATCAATTTGCCTACTATTTTCCTCTATTGCATCAATTACTGACTTGATACTAGCCTTTCCCTCATTGAGTAAATTCATGATGAGAACTCTATGCTCAGAATGGTAATGATGCAATTCTGCAATCTCATGTTTTATAATTTTATCTGTGAGGATCTGCATGTAAGCCCACCAGAGTTAAAGTAAGAACGAGATTGAGATTTTATTTATTTATTTATTTTGAAGAGAGAGAAATTGAGATTGAACTAAACGATTTTCGATTTAGTTTTTTCAAGCAAGAACTTACTTTTTTCTTTTCCAATTCACCAACTCTCCTCTTTAAATGATTTTCGATTTCCAAGCCCTACGTGCCACAAGAAGATAAAGTTTTGGAAAATAGAACATAAAAATTAGTCTGCAATGCAAAGCTCATAAGTACGAAGCAAGTTGCTTACCATCCGTAGCCTGTTTTGAAGATTATCTACAGATTTCCTCGTCCTCTCGAGCTCTTCCTCTAATGCACTCTGTCTGAGGATAAGTTACTCAAGTTGCACATAGGACATAAAATCTTAATCTAGTGACAACCGCAAATTTTTTTAATAAATTAGGCAAAATTTTCAAATGCAAGCATGATGTCAATTCAATCTGGAAAACTAAACAAGACGACAATATTCTATTTTGATTCACAAGGTTTTCAGAGGGCACAGTCAATCTATACTTTTGCCGAATATATGGTTGCTAATGTTTTTATGTCCTCAGCAAAGAGATGTTCAATATTTGGTAATTCTTTAAATTAATCCTTTAGATCTACCGTCTCTGGTAACTCAAACTTAGGTTATCATAAATTTATAGTGTTTGATATAATTATCCATTTACCCCTTCACGAGAATGAAAAGTAGAGGGTTATGCAAACTTACAATATATTTAGATGTTGAAGCATCATTGAAACTCCACCATTCTGCAGGATCATGCAAAAGGCATGCACATTTTCTGTCCCAACTTGTATCCTCACAACCCTCAGGGCTTTGCTGCCTGATCTCATAAAATTTATCAATTACCTGTTATGAACATAATATTCCCTTAAGAACTATGCGTAAATATTTCTCAAAAAGAACTAAGCGAAAATAGGACAAAGGAATAGTATAAATTGAGAGTAACAAAAATCCAGTATGAAACAAAAAAACAAAACTGAGAACAATGGTCAACGTTAAAATAGTTGTAGCTATACCTTGAGCACATACACGTCTCTGAAAAAGCATGCAATATGTTCTCTATTTGCTTAATACGAGTGGATAAATAACTTGCTGATTGTTTGGGACTGAAAGTGCAATTAAATGCTAATATCTGATTCATCATGTAACATCTTTACATCCTTATGAGCATACATCAGCTGTTTCTTCATGATTTAGAAACGCGCATTCAGAATGTTACCATGCGCGATGATTTGAAAATTAAAGATGTACCATGGGTAACATAAGGGAGGGAGGGAGGGAGGGAGGGAGAAGAGAGAGAGAGGGAACCCAGGATCACCTTCTTGAAAGCTTCAATCTGCTCCTCTTGCATTGCTAAATCACTTTGCAGTTTATCATTAAGTTTCTTCTGTTCAGAACAATCTGCAGTATGTTCTTCTAACCTGTATCACAAATAAGAACATCATCAAGAAAGAAGTATGATTTCACTCGCATCAGTGTTTCATCTTGGCTTTATAGCTCAAAACAGCATGACAATTGTGGAAATTAATGAAAATGTCTAACCACAAGTTCCCAAAATGACAAGTAGATGCCCAACATATAGGAGACAGAAAGCCAAGATTGGAGAAAGTAAAAGTATAGCATTTCTGTGAGAGATGTTTTTCTGGTTTTCTTTTCTAAAATTGTTGCTTAATGCTTATAATCAATTCTCCATTCGTGAAAGGCTAATAGATACCTCTTCTCTATATCACATAATTTGTTTGACATGAGCTCCTCTTTTTCCCTAGCCTTCTCAGCCTGTGATAAGCCACGTAACATAATCAAAAATTTTGATTTTCATAAATACTTTATGCAGGAAATTACTTAAGAAGTGTCATACATGCAGAAAATAAGCTTAAAATAAAGGACAGCTTCCGTAACCTCCATTATTGAATGATCTCGTTCAGCAAAAGCTGCAGCCACACAGCCCTGGAAAAATTTAAGCTGCTTTTCTGCTTCCACATTCTGAGCAAATAAATTCAACAAATCAGACCCAAGAATGCCACCATGAAATTAATTTGCACTCATTTCATAATAAAAAAAGTAATGTTTCTTATTTATCAGAACTATTCTGCTAAAGATTGAGATGCAAAAGAGCTTTCGTGTAAGAGAGACCTTTGCAACCTCTGCACTATGTAGGTCAGCCAACTGGCCCTGGAGGTATAAAGCACACATATTAGCTTTCATAAGCAGTTAAACTCGTAAGGGAAGAAAGTTAAAGGTCTCACTTTGATTCTGTAAGCCTCCGAAAGCTCCTCTTGAAGATTCACATTATCTCTAGTGCAAGCAGCTAGCTTCTTTTTCAAATTTTCAATCTCCTGTTCCAAGCCAGCTGTCCTAATATGACATTAAATTTTAATGCAAAACATATTTATAGTTTTCTTCATAGTATCACCCTAGGGGCCAGGGTGACAAATTTCCCCTTCCCCACCCTCCAATATAAAGAATGGAAAACAACTTGATCGTATTGACTGGGGACAGAAATTATACCTTTGAAAATGCATCTTAGTGGCCACAACAAGGTAGCTTGGTCCAGCTTGTTGCATACACAGTTGTTCAATGTCTTTGCGCAATTCATCACGCTCTGCAAAACATTATAACCCGCATATTTTATCTTTACACGTCAGTATAGACTCGACACTGGCATCGAACTCAGGGCCACACACTGAACATCATGGTACATACAGAAGCACAACTTATGCATTTGCATTTTGATTTTGATTTTGTTAAGAAACCAACTTCCGATTTCGTGGACTATATTGAATAGCCAACTAATCGATTCCGAACAGAAACATAAATTGACATGACAACACCAAATTGAAGACACAATAAAATAGCACGTACCATTTTCGAGATGATGGATTCGAGCCAACAACGATTCCCTGTCGCTTAAATCTTCATCCATTGTCAGAAACAGAAACTGAGGTCAACCAGTAAAACCCATCAAATCAAGCAATAAACTTTACAAATTGCCATAACCAACCCATTTACAAACTCATGTCGTTCAGATTGAAGCCATTCACAGAACATGATTCCCAACTAAAAAATGACAGCGTTTCACAATTTGGGTATTGCAAGAAGCCCAAAAACCAAAATTCGACAGAATTAAATCACCAAGCTCAACAATTTCACTCATATCATTACTTCAACGCAAGAGAAAACAATTGGAATTGAATAATTTTAGGTTTATGGGTTGAAAAAAAGGGGAAAGACTTCATTGTTTTGGTGTTACCTGAATATGTTATAAGAACGACGAGAACAGCAGCGGGGAGGGATTCGGAGAGGAGAGGAGGAGTAGTTTGCTTTGCTTGTTACAAAATGTTTCAGCCCGGAATCTAAAAGAGGAGGGGGGGGTGGTGGTTCTTATTTGTTTTTTTATTTTTTATTTGCCAAATATGTTCGAGTTTTGCTTCTTTCTTTTTTTTTCTTATATGTTTGAGTTTTGCTTCGGTGAATTAACTTTGTTGGTGGATAATAATATTTTGAGAAATTTAATTTGATCTCATCTTTAATGGCTCGTTTAAAAATATTTTTAAAAAAAATGCTTCTGCTCAAAAGCACTTCTATTTGGAGTACATTGAAATTTAAAAAAAAAATGCAAGTGCTCTCTAGAAAAACACTTAAAGTGCTTCTTGAAAAAAGCTTACAACAAATGCTTCTTCAACACTGTTTATTAATCCATGTAAATTTGAGTTTAGTTGGGTGTAAAAATAAATGATAGAATTGGTGTGGGTTATATTTTGGACATAATTATTATGTCTCAGGATACAAATTTGTTTATCAAAATAAATATATTAGTGTAGAAAGAATATTAGGTGGGTTCGAATAAAATTTCTCTATTCACCAAAAAAAATTCATTCACCAATTCAAAACGATGAATTCAATTAAGATTTTAAAATTTTAGTGGGAACTTAGAGTAGGGTATCTCTGACATTTTTTGTTGACTTAGCAAAAGAAGAATTAAATTATTTTGGATGTAATCCCATGAAAGCTCTTATGCTTGCAATATTAGGAAAATAAATACGAGAGACAAACTGAGTTTCCCAAGGAAGAAAATTCTGCACTCGTTTCTCAATCTCTCTCACTTTGCTGCTCGTTCCTTCCTTGCTTCACGTTTTCTTTTCAGTTGGTAATAAGCAAGCAACATGGAAAATCATTTAAAGGAAAATTAAGGTCGGTATTCGGAAAAATCAATGCGATATATTCCAGCTCTATTTGCCGGCGATCGCGATAACAACACAAAATATAAGCTCAAAACGAAGGGGGCAAAACTGTATCATTGAGTCGGACTAAACAGTACGATCCAAAGCATATACATATTGTTGCTGTATGAATGAACTCACTCAACCAATGACAGCATGCCCTAAGCCCTCGGGTTAGTAGGGAAGACCCCACTCTCGAAGGGCGGGGCGGGTAGCAAAAATCACCTTCAAAGACGGATGACGGCCGCCTCCGCTTCTATCTTGAAGGCCAAGAAAAGCAAGGTAAAGAAAAAATAACACGACAATTACAACAAAAAACAGATGCTGTTAAATTAACTTTTGTATCCCACTGTGAGTCCTAATTTCTGCATTTCGACGCAGATTTTATAGTTTGTAAAACGAAATGAACAACTTCCATGAACCAGATAGGTCTCAAAACCTACTTTCCTACAATGAAACTAATCAAAATACAAACCACCTGTCTCTGTGTAGGTGAATTTGGTAACATAATTTACAATTACAATAAAACAACATGTGACGGTCCCAAGAAACTTCTGGTTCATTGCTCTTGCCTGTTTCGAACTTCAATCAGGGACAATTCATCTGCATATATTGACCGAAAAATGAAATCAAATTCAAAAGCTTGGTAAAGATTATCAGACAAAGTTACAATCCAATCACCCTAAACCCGATTTAGAAGAGAGAGAGAGAGAGAGAGAGAGAAGGCATGTGTGGCCTCATCATACTAAACTAAAATATAAGACTGAAAGCCAGATATATCTACAACTACTATAATGACAATTACACTACTCTAGTCCAACAACAAAGTTCCATTGCGCGCTTCGCACACACATATATAGATTAGAAGGATCTACAAATACACAATACGTGTTTGATTGGAGTGCAGTTACAAAGAGAGGTTTTGTGAAGGGAAGGAGACTGAATTGGTTGAGAAAGAGAACCGAGCAGAAGTTGAATTCAGGGATAAAAAAAACTAAGTAATGTATAGTCATCATGCTAACTTGTGTCTAACAACAAAGGGGATTTCTCTAATAATAGTAATGTAAATAAACTCACTAAGCAAGAATTCATACCAGTTGCACACGCGGATTTTCAATTGTCAGAATAATTATTGTCTTTTTGCCAAAAGTAAGCATAAACTTAAGCCAAGATTATAAACTCACTACTTAAGCATTTCAAATCAAGCCAAGACAATAAATTCACTGTAAAAAAGATAATGTGCTATGTGAACTTTACCATCTTCGCAGCATTTCTTCCTTTTAGTGTCTTCATTGCTGCTTCTGCAAAAGCTTGTGCTGCTTCTGCATCAGCTTCGGCAGCCTCAGCTTCCCTAGCTGCCTCTTCGGCTTCAGCAATAGCAGCTTCTGCATCTTTCACTGCTTGAGCAGCAGCTAAAGTAGCTTCTCTAGGGGTCATAGTCCTCATCTTCGCAAGCTCCAAATCAATTTGGGCTTTCATCAGGATAGCCTCATCATTGTCAAATTTTGGGGACGCCATATGTCTTCCCTCAAAAGGAGACACCATCGGTCTTCCCTCAAAAGGAGATGCCACCTGTCTTCCATCAAAAGGAGACGCCATCTTTCTTCCCTCAAAAGGATACGTCGAGGTATTTCTTCTTTTTTCAGAAAAAGCTGGAGTAGGTGCAATCCTGTATCTGCGTTTTACCTGTCAAAACAAAAACCCAAACTAGAAATAAGATCAAACTCCAATCAACTCTAACCATATTCAATTCCAGGGTTAACATCTCTCGAGGAATATCATGGCATAAACTAGTGTCCTTTCTTTTTTTATAATAAAGAAAATCCCAATTGAAGCACATGAACAAGACGGTATTGTAGACTAAGTAAATTATATATCCAAGTACCAGAAAGCATTAAGTATCATAATATCCTCAATATTTCTCCTTCTAGCAAGAATCAGCATTAGATACAATGACAGTTTTTTTTCATTCACTCCATTCAACTTACGCCGATATCAATATTTTCTTCATTTCCATCAGCATTTCCATACTTTTACATTGTAAATATTTGCATCAATATCCATATTTAATATCAGAAATAACCATATATAAATTGTATTTATAAGCAGAATATGGCATTACATTTCCAATTTTGTCCAATGATCAAAAACCAATGTGATCAAAGATTCTCAAGCCATAGCCAAACTCTCTTGAAGCTGTGATTCATAAATCATGTCTTAAGACTTTCATTTACTCATGTAAAAGTTGGTTTGTTGGTTTACTAGAGTATGGTATCAAATAAGAAGATATAGGCGGCTCCCATATGATGATTTCAATAAACCTTTAATATGTGGAATAAATTACAATTTTACAACAATTCAATCACCCGTATCTTCACTGCATTCAAAGTTTGGGGAACAATAAGCCGTCAAAAGAAAGCCGCTTTTTTTGGTTTATCTACCAAATCTAAGAAAAACTAAGGTAAAAATCTCAATCAATCATTGTGCTATCATGGAATAATTAAACCCAACTCTGAGTTGTCAACATGTAAAAATGGACCATGAAAGAAACAAGTTAAAAACATAAGAATAAACCAATCGTATCAGAACCCGACATATTAAGCCCCCGCTAAACCTATATCATGGAACCGCTACAGAAACGCTGAGATCGGACTGAAATGCTCATCTTGAAGCCCTAAACCCTAATAGAAAATCCAATAAAGGCAGAAAAATCGGAGTAGGCAATAGATGGAAAGGGAGAATCGAATGCAGGGAAAAGAAAAATACCGACTTGGACCTCTGCATCCTTCCCCCAAAGCAAGAGCACCGTGTTCCCTCTCGGCGTTTGTTTTTTGGCCTTCTCCCCAAATCCAACAATGAAAACACGAAGGGGAGGGAGACAACTAGGTAAAGAGAGGAAAGGTGGACCGAGAAAAGCAGGAAAACCAAGGAGAGATAATATACCCGTTTAGATACCTACCCATTGACTCAAAAGGTAAAGTTTTTTTTTTTAATTCAAGATGTCCAGATACCGATTTTATTCAAATAAAGAAAAAGTTTGGGACATTTATGGAAAATACATCACGTAAAACTATTTTTTATTGAATTTAGAGAGCATAAAAGAAGAATAGACCTACACTCATACAAATGGAATGTTTAGCAGTCTGACTAGATTGCCGGAAACCGAGGGAAAAGGCACTACACGGGCCATAGAAAAGTGCAATTTATCATGTGATCAATCGAATCTCGAATGATTAAAAATAGAGAAAATCTAGGATGAAAAAACCTGCAACACTGTTTAAATAGTTGATCTTCTAAACTTCATTAATTAATTCCGGAAATTACCATGTAAGGGAATTTCAATTAGAACAAGTATGAAGTTGCCAATCACCTATGAAAATGTGTTCCTTTCATGTAGAGAGTAAGTTGACATAGTTATTAAAAATTATTATTATCATGTGGCGCGTGTAGCTCCAGTTGTAGTGAACATATGCTCCCACACCCAAAGTGACAGTTTGATCTCTTACACCCCTTTGGCCGCGTTATTATCAACCAGAACTTTCTAGTACTCCAAAAACCACAATCAAGGCCAACCACAATTTGTTAAAAGTGTTCTATGCTGCCAAGTATGCAGCATATTCCCATATGATATTTTTCTTTTGGAGTACCCATTCCAATATGATGACAAACCTCGGAAAACCTAACCTTTTTATGTATGTGCACATTGTTTGATTACTTAGTTACCGTACAACAATCAAAAACCACATTGCATGCAACAATTCTGACCTTTTAAGTCCAACTTGTTTGTAAGTGCATAAAAATAACAACTCCATGCACATTAAGTAGTCATTAATTGTTTGTTCCACAAAAACAACATAATCTAACACCAATAAAAAACCATAAAAGCTATATATATAGGACACAACTTTTATTAGACCACAAAATATATTTACCTTAATCAGTTTACGACTTGCTGTCAAGTATTTTAATTTTGCAGATAATAGCCTCTTGAAATCTTGAGGAGCCCAATATTCGTCCTACAAAATAAAATCTCTGAAGGTGAGCTGATTACACAAAATAATAGCAAGAAAATAATGCTAGCATATTATGTAACTAGAAAGCGTAAAAAGACAAATAGATGTAGCCTATGTACTGACAGTAATTACATAGCTAATTATTGTTAAAATTATTGGAGATCTTATTCAGCTTATCAGCAGTATGAACAAATTGAGCTATAACCTATCTAAAGTATTTGATTTCATGTACCAGATAATCGAAGTGGTAACCTTGGGAGGATATGCAAGTGTGTATCAGTGAACCCAGAGTAGATGTCATTTATGCAGTGTTGCAAAATGTCAATTTCTTTTTGAAGTTTAAGAGGGGGAGGGGTTTGCAATGCAGTAGAGGCATTGTTGTCATAACCACTCTTCTTGACAAGGCTAGGCTATCATACGTTGGGTTTACTTTACAAATTACGTTAGACTAGGAGATGAAACTGGACATTCAAAGTTAAGGAGACTTGCACAAGAACTCATTTCTCTCGGAAAAAGGTATGTTCTTGTCTGGACTAAACACTGGTCCAACCACTCTTTAAACTTTTTTTTTCTTTTTAATTTCTTAAACTTTAATGAATTTGAAACCCAAGAGAGCAATTCATGGCAATGTCATTTTCATAATGTTGCAGAGGCTTATCAATGAATATCAATGTCCACTTGTCTTGAACCATGATATGACTGAAGGCTGTTTTATTACTGAATATTGTCAATCTCCAAGCCTATTAATCAGTGGCTCGTTGGATTAAATTGCATTCACACTTGACTACCTTTTGCATGAATTCTTGAGCAGAAAAAAAGGAGATAAAATATCCTCAAGGAATCCAAACAAAGAGTAATAGAGAAAGCAAAGAGTAATATAAAATTTAAAGTTAATATCCGCAACCAAAAGACTGATGTGTGTAATCCAGGATGTCTGTATATTATACAGAGCCTCCCTGCAAGGGACAATGAAGAGAGGGTGCCACATGCGCCATCATCTTAATATATATTCCTTGTTTTACTATTGCGGCTAGCAATTGTTCTTTATTCCAAACCCTGATGTTCTCTAGACCAGCAAACCGAAATGCAATAAACTCCTTTAAAATATTCACTATGAAAATCTTAGCTGACTGAGCACACTGAAATACATCACTAGCTCGTGAAGTTTTTCAACTTCATGAAATATTTAGCTAACTGTTTGATATAATCAACCAATGTATGACCAGATACTAATGAAACTGGGATGTGTCATAGAAAATTGTAAATACCAGATGACTTTTGTCAGACATAGAGGCTACCTCTATATATGCAGCAATAGTCGTTTTATTAGATCCACCAGGCTCCTTCAACCTAGTTATAGCTTCCATGATAAGATTGTCCAGCCTACAAGCATTAACAACAATAATTAAGTATTAAAGTTACAGCAGAGTTTAAAATTTTGAAGTATGACAAGAAAAAAATTTGAATAATTGCTAGTAGCCTGATTTAAATTGAATAATAACTAACTTATATTCTATAGTTGTAAATGATAAACTAGCAACAACTACGATAATTGCAAAAAACAAAGACACTAAAAATTTTTCTCTTTAAGATCACGATTATTTCAGTGCTGAACAAAAGGATTGAAACATTTGTTAGTAAGGCCCAATCTAATGTTATTGCTTAACTATGGAGATTATCTAATCAACTTGGGAAAAGAAGATATGAATTCAAAAAGATGACCGGTGTCCTTTTGCTTTTGTGCCCCTAACAAATTAAATAAGAAATTGTTCAAAATCCATTACTATTGTTCAAACAACCAGTTCGCTATTGAATTATAATATATAATTGTTTGTTCAAGTTAAGGGGTCACCATGTACTTGCAACAGTAAAGGTCAATCCAGTTCACAAGGAAAGAGAAAAACCAGGTCTGTGTCTACAAATCATGGAATAAGAGTAAGCATCTCTCAAGTGAAACCGGACTGCTAAACAGGAGGCCATAACATACCTACTGAAGGAGTTCATGTACAAATTCATTAAATTCAACACACAAAATGCTCGTGTATGTAAATGACAGTGATTTAACACTATGGAAGATTTTAGACACCCCATTTGATTTTGTATATCTTCTCAATTTAATCAGAACCCTAACACCTTTAAAAATGAAGTAACTAGTTGGACAATTGATTGATCCAACCGGCTTTCAACCTATCACAGTCCACAGTAAACTACAAATAAACAAACATGTCATGCAACAAAGATTACTGGTCCTCAACCTTTAGCACGTCAAATTATGAAAAATTTAAACAGAGAACTCAACTAGTGAACTTCTGATAAGTATAACACACAAAATGCTCCTACATGTAAACAAGAGAGATGCAATGCTGCGTCCATTTCAGATTTTATATCTTCATAGTTCAATCAGTTCTCCGATATGAAAATGAAGTCACTAATCCCGCACAACTAACCAATCTAAACCCTTCAAGATGACATGAATAACATTAACAAACAAATCAACCTGCTGAATTGCACAAGAGTTATCGGTCCTCAAAACTCAATAGAATATATCAGATGGGCAATATTTAAATACAAGATTTGACAATGACTTTTAAAAAACAAGAATTCGAAAGTCAAGAAATCTGTCTAACCTCACAATAGATTTTCTTGGACCAGAAATCTGCTGGGTCTCACTGGAAACTGAAATAGGCTTAGCATCCATGATGTCATCATCACTTTGAACAGCAGTACTGAGAGCCATAGAGTTTTCATCCTGTTTAGAAATCGGATGCATTCTTCTAAGTGCTGTCTTAGCCTTTTCTCGAGAGCCCCATCCATTTGCCATGACACTCATATTTCTCCACTTGTCCTACCCACAATGATACAAAACAAAATTAAATACTCCAGGCCTATATTTCTTGGTTTCAATAGGACTCCTTACGAGCGTTGTTTCTATCTACTATTATCTAAAAATAATCAAGTTATTACTAACATAGACCAGCAAAAGTTTCAAATGCCTATTGAAAAATTGATAAAAGCATCGGTGAACTTCATGTCTAACATCATGAGTACTATAACAAGTAAATAGTGTTAAAAGAAACCATACCTTAAGATCTACATTTGAACGAGTATACAGAACGCAACTAAATTCTGGATCTTTAAGTATGGTCCGCCATTTTCCTGCGCCATGTTTAATAACTCCAGCTTTAAGGGCTGATTCTTCTTCTGCCGTCCATTTCTGCTTAGGAGCACCCATAGGGGGTAACACAGAGGAACTCCGCCAGAGAATCAATCTGCAAAGCCTTCGTGGTCTGTATTAGAACCTACACCCGAGGACAAAACTCGACATAAGTAAACACATCAAAAATCGAAAAACGAACACCAGTAAACGTTATAATCAAAACTGAAAACCAGTGTAAAATTCTATTACTAAGATAACTGAATAAAAAAATTCAGCTAATTGTTTTTACAATAAACACCTTCAAACATAGTTTGCATATGGATCTAGGATTTGAATTTCAGATCCAAATTTGAATTGATGCATTCGAAATGCAACGATTTTAAAGTCTCTTGTTTGAAGGGCAAAACAAACAAATCAACATTTTCATTCAACATTTATAAAAATTGACGCATTAAATCTATATCACAGTTCAGTAAAGTTTCCCCACTACTCCCCAATACTCAAATGTGCACACCAGAATTACCAAATTTTTATATATATAAAAAAAAACAATAATTTCGTAATTTAATACTCTATTTTAAAATAATTATAATTATTATAATTATTCAAACCCTAAAAGCATCCACAGCAAAATTCAACAGCTCAACGTGAAATTTCCATACCACACAAACACAACAAACGCTAAACTCCCAATACAATTCAATTTCCCAATCAAATATCACAATTTTTTTCAAATCACCTCGAAAATTCACGAATCCAGATAATTAGAATTGAAATTACACGAAGGGAAAAGGTATTAAGGCACGGAACATTACCAGAAATCGTCGTCTAATTCATCGAATTTTAATTGGAATTCGATTGCCAAGTTTAATTTCGATTCGGTATTCAGGGCTCTGAGATTTGATTTGAATTCGGTTCAGAGGGTCCGGGGGGGGGAAGGTGAATGCGTTGGTTGCTGCTCTCTCGCGTCCACCTGGGATTTTTGCGGATCGACACGAAAAATCAGTTTCAGGCCTTGCTGACCAAGAGTGACATGCAATTTCCGTTCTACTTTGATATAGTAGTGACATGTATACAAAGGGCACGCATGTGGGGTCCGGAGCTATTTATCTGTTCTTACCACGAAAATTAGGGCATCCCATATTTTCCGAGTTTTGTTTTGGTTTTCTGTGATTTAAATTTGAGACTTATTTAAATATGTTGAAATATTATTAAACTCGGAATTAATTAGAGATACTGTTTCAATTTCGATATCTATATTATTGTCCATTATGCGTGTTTAAAATACGGATGTGATGTGTTATAATTTATATGAGTAGTCGGGTTATTATTTGAAATTTCGTTAATTCAGTTAACTTTAAATTACCGTTTTAGCAACAATAAAGAAAACAAAGGCGCGTGCGGGGGTAGTGGGCGGAAGGCGGGAATGCCAATTTTGGCGGTTGAATATTGATTTCAAATAGTCTAGTCTAGTTAGTGTCAAATTAATTTTTTCTTATATGTTGAAAACATAAAATTACAAAACGAAACAACGAGGACAACCAGATGTTGAGCGACTTACGGATGCAAGAATTGTATATATGCGATGAGTTTGATACCTAGATGTAGTTGGCCATTACAATGAACAACTATATGCATGCTTTACCATAATTATTATTATTATTATCATCTTTCATTTATTCTCAAGGTATGAAAAGTATTTGAAAAATTATAGATTTTTTTCTGTTTTTGCTAACATTCAAATATATTTTATAGTAAGGAATGTAAAAATATGAAATCTTAATCATAAAATTCCAATTATAAGAGGTATAAGGATAAACTCAAACATTTTAGGTTAGTATCAAATGACTCTACACAAATGATTTGAATGACATTCAACTTAATCAAATTGATAAGAAATGTTCAAATAAGGAATGTACAAATATGAAATCTCAATCATAAATTTCCAATTAGAAGATACAAGGATAAACTCAAATATCTTAGGCTAGTGTCAAGTCAATTTGACACGATTAATTTAAATGACATTCAATTGAATTGAAATGATAAGGAATGTACAAATATAGAATTTTAATCATAATTTTTCAAATATAAGATACAAGGATAAACTCAAACATTTTAGGTTCGTGTCAAGTCATTTGACACGATTAATTTGAATGACATTCAACTTAATCAAGTTTATAGGACCAAATTTAGGGCATCCCAAAATTTTCAATTTTTATTTAATTTTTCAATTGAGGAGAGGAGGGTGATTCGAACTTGAGACTTATTTAACTACATTGAAAAACTATCAAATCCATAACTAGTCGGAGATACTCTCTATGTTAATGTTTAATTGTCTATATTATTTTCTTAAGCAAACGTAAAGTACTGATAAAATGTGTAATGTGTTATATGAGACGTCAAGATCGTTGTGTTGAGATTTTATTAAATCATAAAACTTTGTATTACCATTTTAGCAGCAAAAAAGATACGGGGAGCGGGCGGAGGCTGGAATGACAATTTAGCAGGTTAATATTGATTTGAAATATGCTGGTCTAATAAAGACTCACTTTTTTTTACACTGAGCCACTTAGTACTACGACCTAGCTAGTGGTATTCATCTTCACTTGTAAGTGAAAGGTCTTAGGTTTGATTCTCGCCAAAGGCGAATTCGAACCAAATTATTATGGCTAGCCCATTGTAAGGTTTAGCCTACTCTCAAACCCCTTAGGTCTCGTTTGGTACGGCGTATAGCGCACCGGATAGTACTAATAATCCAGTTTCGGGTGTTTGGTGCACTTCATACTAAAATAGTCACCCAACTATTTAAACCAGGCCCACCATTTAGTACCCCTCACACCCAACTAATTCTACTCCAAAAAATCTCCGTATAATTAGTCGGGTCCGTCCCTCTCGCTTTCTTGGTCTCGCTTGAAGGAAAATATTTGAATTACAAGTTTATATGAGCAACACTTAGGCATGCTATTAACAAATTAAAAGCTCTTAGCTAGCATGTTAGTACTCAAAAACAAAACTTTGCTCATGACTTTTGAAGCCTAGATGTTGTAAACCAAGACACAACTCAAAATCACATTAGTAAGTTGTACCATCCTATACCTTTGTAGAATCTTCTTTGCATGAGCAAAGGCTAAATACCCAAGAGGGCCTTCAATCTCATCTTGGATGAACACCTTTGCTTGGAGGAGTTGTGGTTGCACCTTCAATCAAATTAAATGTTACCTATGTACTTCGTCTCCTACAAAGATCAAACATTTCGTAGTTCTTGCATTTGATGAGGATTTGAGTGAGTTTGTATGAAGAACAAATTGTGTTCTTCACACACACCCTAGGCCTGACCAACACAGTATAAATAGTAGTCATTAGTCTGATACTGCACCAAACGACCGACTGATTTAGTCAGTACTGTCCGATGACAAATTATTCTATCCGACTGAAATAGTCAGTCCAATCCGAGCTGCCAAACAAGGCCTTAGTGTAGATAATAGTGAATATATTAAAAAAGAACTTTTTTTAATGCTGAGAAAAGAAAATTAAAAAACAAAACTATAAGGACAACCAGATCTGAATCGACTAGCATTTGGTTTGGTGGTAGTCATCTTTATATGGTTGAAGATTCTTATTCAGGATTGCTCAATATGACATTAACTAGTTAGTAACTTAATACGACCTAACCACTTGTCTAGGCACACTCCGCAATATTTCTCATAATCTAAACCAATCATTTTCTAGATTATCCATTGAAAGATCAACGCTGCAAAAACTCATTGAAATGTCATTTAGTTATCTAATTGTGAATGATTAATAGACGAACATAGTGCTGTTAATAAACAATAAAATTTTCACAATAATAACTAAAGTACCAAACAATTTATGTTTCAAGTGAAGTCATACAAGAATGGCCTATGATTGATGATGACCTAAATAATAAATAGTTTGGATTACAAAAAATATTGTGGAGTGGGCCCAAATAAGTGGTTAATGTTGTATTAATTAACTTACTAGTTTGCGCTTGAGCGCTACTGTGTGTGGTAGTTTTGATATGTAGTTTTCTCATTATAATAACACAAATATCTGGTCAACGATATTTTTCTAATTATAATTATTATCTTTTATTTCTTTACATGGTATGAAAAGTATTTTTCCAATTGTGATATAGAGGATAAACTCAAATATTTTATGTTTAAAGTCAAGTCATTTGATATTATTAGGTGGTGTATTCAATTGAGCTAGATTTTGAAGGATTTCAAAATAATTAAAAAATTTATGAGGTATTTAATTAGGATTTTAAGCGCGTTAAAGAAAGTTCAGGCTTATTCAATCAAGATTTAGAGCATGTTTACTTACAATGAATGAGTATTATTCTCATTCGTATGTTTACTAACAATCAATGAATGAAAAAATAAATGCATCCACATTGATTTTCGGTATCCCATACATAAACATCAGGGTATGAGATTACCAATGGGTTGTTTATTCCATACACAATTCTACGTATCTTTATTCCTTATCATTGAAAGTTGTATGCCCTTAAAGGAGATTATAAAAGTCCAAAGAAATCCAAGTGTATTTAATTGAAATTTTAAAGGAGTTTATAAAGTGCAAATCCATTTGTTATACCATATTTGAGCCTTACATTGGACCTCACTCTGGGTGGTCTCACTTGAGCCCACATAAAAAACATATTTGAGACTTTGCATTGCAACTTTTTTTTTCATTGTAGCCAAATCACATCTTATATTGAATTTTAGTATGACAATTAGCAACTTTATTTATTTTTCTTATTTTTGATTTGATCATATATTGCATCAAGTTAACTGCTTATGGCTTAGAGTTTAGTTCCAACCAAAACTTCAAACCTAAACCCAAGCTTCACCACAACTAAAGAAAAATATTCCAAAATCCTAAACCCTACTCTAAACGCTTATTACTCATTTCAAAACACAAATGACATATCCCGACCTGGATATTCCAAAGGATATCAAAATTGAGGCATGTTGGCCGACACCCCAGAGAGTGACGAAAGCCATGTCATGCAGATGAAGTGGAAAAATCTAATTAAAATAAAACTAGAGTCTGGAATTATTGATACCAAATGTAAGAGTGCGCAGAAGTACGGGTAGAACCCTTAATACACAACATGAAATATTCATAGCATAGTTAAAGTGTAGTAAAGAAAGTATGAAATATTCACATCCTGAGTAGGATGGATGAAACATACTAGCAAAAGAAGGAAATCCTACATTTATCTAGTGCGGAAGTCGTAAACACCAGAACTGTCTTGTTCACCACAAGTCCAGCTACTAAGTCCTGGAAGGGCGCAAAACAAAAAGTGTAAGTGGGCAAAAATAAACATTTCTAAAACCATTGTTTTTAGTAACATAAGTAACCCCTCTTTGAAAAACCTGTATAATTTCCCAAAAGCATACTAAGTATAGTATGAAAATTGTCAAAAATATGGATAAACACATTTATCTCAACAAAATATAGTATACACATCGTCAAAACAGTAATAAGGCACCATTGCCAAAGATATGAGTAAACACCATTAACGCAACATAATACCGTAAGCTCATCATCATATGCAGACACACAAGCTCATGCAGAAAGTAGCTACATGGAACAGACTGGGTGTAATAAATATATGCTTAGTACTACGATCATATGAAGCTGGCGTTAATCGCGTCACATACGAGTCATAGCTGCCTAATGCAAACTAGTACAGGCTGGCACTTACAATGGATCCAAAGTGAGCATAACAATGCAGATGTGAACATACACGTGAAGGCTGGTTCTGGCCCAGACGAGTACTAGACACCAGGTGAATGCATGCATGATAAGCAAACAAAAATACACATGATCATGCTATCACCATTTCACAAATCCCAATATAATATACTTTATACTTACTCGTAAGTAAAAGCATGGCATGATAGAAAATAATTCACCAAAACCATAGTGGGAAATAATATAAATAATATAAGTTTCTCAAAACAAAGCCCACTCACTGATATATAGTTGGGTCGTAGCCGCTTTACTTTGCCTGACCCTTCTACTCTTTGTGGTAGGTCTCACTTATATGAGATATCACTATAGTAATGATTAAACTCATACATGGTACTAATTAAACTAATTAACATCAGTTAACCCTTGTTTGCTCAACACGAAGGTCCAAAACACTCTGAACAATATCATACGTACTGTCCCTAGGTAGTATGCATCGTCACAAGTCGTCTCGCGTCGACGGAAGTTGAAAAAGTGGTCCCACGCGCGGTCAAACCAAGCCGGTCAAACTAACGGCGCGTTAGTTGATGCTGTTAGATTTAACGGAAGATCCTTGTATCTCTGTTAAATCTAACAGAATATTCCTAACGGCGTTAAAGGAATATACCTGGGAATATTTCTAGTCTGGACCAGGTTTGAACTGGTTTGCTGACATCAGGGTCCGGTTTGGACCGGGTTTAGGCCGGTCTGAACCAGTCGTCGCTGCAACTCGCTCCGGCTGTCGGTGCCACCGTCCAAAACTCGCCAATTTCTGGAAAATTTTCAAAACATCATAACTTGTTCATTTCTCAACCACTTTACACTAACCACATGTCAAAATGAAGCTAGAAAGAAGGAGAACAAGATTATACCTATTTGGAGTTTTGAAAAGTTGTCGGAAATAGCTGAAATTGGCCGAAAAGTCTCGGTCTACACCCGAGGTCCAATCTACTTCAAATCACAACCAAATCACATAATTTTAGTATGAAAATTCATCTACTCAACATGAGGAAGCTAATGGTGGTGGTTAGAAACCTCACCTCGGTCGGAATTTGCGAGAAACACACCGAAAAAGCTCTGTTTTTCCGTGTGCGATTTATGTTAATTGGCGGGGAGTTTGGGCAATGAGTTTGCACCGTTGAACTCAGTGAGTTACGACGAACAAGATGGTTGTGGTGGTTTGGCTCAATTCAAAAGAAGTGGCGTGGCCACTGTGTGCATTGTGCACTTTTTCACAGGAATGAAGATGAAGAATGATGAAGAAAGAGAGAAGTTTGAGGGAAAAAATGAAGAGAGATTTTTTCCCAACTAAGCAGGGGACAACGGGGTCCCTCAAGAGGTATAGTCCAAATCACCAAAACGGGAAATAAAAATCTTCCCGAAACAAAACACCTGTGGGTGCAATAATTACAATTTTGCCCCTGATTAAAAATGTACATAACATTTTCATTACACGACAGATTTTCGTCCCGTTCGCGCTCACGTGTTCGTAATGAAGAGTACTACAAGAATACGACAAGTAAGAAATCAAAATTCAAAAAGAGTTCAAACGTCCATGTAGGATTTCCACTTAGCCCGTTCATGGGTATTTTGGTCAATTCACAAATTAAAAAAATACAATAAAATTAGGGACGGATCGTTACACCAAACCTTTATTTCACATTCTAAACTAACATTGTAAAATCCCAAATCAACCAACACCAAAACCTAAAGTAAAAAAATTATTAATATTTAGAATCATGATCAATGTACTAAAACACCAAATTTCAAGTTAATTTATTAATAAAACTAATACTTAACAACCATCATAATAAAATTCCATATTAAATGTAATTAATTTGTCTATCATAAAATAAAAACTGCAACGTATAATCTGAATTCATGAAACTGTAGAACAAAAATTACAATACAACGTGTGTTATGAGCTTCTAGGACGTAGAGTTAGAGTTTTTATTCTTTTTGCTCATTAAGGGACAAGTGTAATTCTTTTCCTTAATTATAAGGGCCTGGAAATCATGGATTTGCCTCGCTGACCTATACCTAATTAATAAACATAGCCCATTGACTAAGTCTAAAACAAAGAATGATTATTGACATATCATTAAAGGACATGTTTACTTACAAGGAATGAAAATTGGAATTACTTTGATTCTTGAGTTTCCTATGTTTATTAAAATATAGGAATGAGAATTAGTTCACTTTTAAATTTTCTCTTTTGTTTACTAACACGTAAGGAATCGAAAAAATATTAACTTCCTCTTAAAATTTGTAATCAAATACCTAAATATTATGAATTAGATCAACTAGGGGGCCTAGTTATCCTAGTCCCGTTCCTTACTTTTCCTATTTCTAAGTCCTCTCATTCCTTCCTTATTTCATTTGTGTTATGTAACACATGCCCAAAGATTTTATTGATTTTAGACTAATTTCCCTTATTCAATAATAAGGCAACCTCACTGTCATTTGATAGGACTCTCATAGTAAACCTAGGCTTTATCTAAAAAAAAGTTTTTATGCCTATATGTACATGTAACCTGCATTACCATAGTGATAATGGAAACTACACCAGCGCGGACATAGCCCAACTTTAAGTGAATCATGATACTTGTGTTTTTGAGTGTTTGTGTGATTTTACAGTCAGATCTAAGTTGATCCAACTTTTGAGATCAATAATAGGCAATCAGGAATTAATTTAAAAAGATTTTTAAAAAGATAGTTTTGGTGGATTCAAAGGGATTTCATAGTGTACTTCATGCCATAATGACTTTAACCTCTTCCCTTGTGAAAGGGTAATTGATTCCCTTAAGCCCTTTAAAAAAATCTCATGTGACACACACATGTTTATTTTGGATGGAATTTTTAACAGACAAATCATCTCCATTTTTGGACTCCTTTTATAAAAGCAATAGTGGGGAAACACTTTAGGTGCAAGGGTGAATGTTCTTAATCAAGTGAGCTACAAACGCCTATTGTTGAGCTTGTAATGTAGAAATGTAGTTTTATCGAACTAATTCTTGATCAACTGCTTTAAATTAACAAACACACACCATTTGTGTATCAAAACATTGGCATAGGGCAATTGTAGTCGAAATGCATGTTATTGACAAGGTGTTAGACTCTTGCAACTATGGATATAGATGTTGTGGGTGGTAATTTTCACCCTCGTTTTCTTTTCTAGTCCTATTGTACAGTGTACTCATCTCTTTATTTTTGTTTCTTGATCGTTCTTTAGTTTATCAGTCATAAGGCTTGAAATGGAGTGCGTGGAGAGAACCGAACAAGAGCGATGCACAAATATCATATTCAAATGTTTCTAGTTTGTCGAACTAATTCTTAATCAACCGCTTTAATTTAACCAACACACACCACTTGAGTATCAAAACATCGACATAGGGCAATTGTAGACAAAATTATAGATTAAAATATGTACGATATTATCGAAATATCTCTCAATATATCCATAAAATGGAGTTGCCGATATTCGATAGGAGTGGGGCAATATCTATACAATATATCTTTGAAACTTTAGAGATATTTTGGCAATATCGAGAATTTTGGTAAAATTTTGATACTTTGGTCCAATATATGACCAATTTGAAAATTTTTAGAGATACTTCAATGAAAATTTCGGTGCAATTTCAATCATAAGATTCCTTATAGTTGCTACTCAATATCTCAATAGTGCAATTTGAAATTAAAAGACAATAAAAACAATTGTCTCAACAAGAAAAGAACTTATCTCATACCATATAACAAGAAAAGAACGAAAACCAAACGAACTCAAATAAAGTAACGTAGAAAGGGGAAAAAAAATAAAAAGATAAATTACAGTTTGTACGCTTAAGTTTGAGTACAATTGCAATCTCATACATCATCTTCATAACATTGCAATGTCATACACAAAGTTGTGATTTAGTTGCAATGTCATACAACTGTTAAAAGATCTGTTTAATAAATCGTTAAGTGATAATGTGGTAGGATAAAAATAAATTAAAACATAATTATTTGAAGTAATTTAAGAAAGTTAAGAATAATAATAATAATAATAATAATAATCTTCTTGTTGTGGACATTTTTTAGTGAAGGGTGCGGCAAGAGAAGAATAGAGAGAATTTGGTGATATGTGAATAAACTATGCCCTCGCGTGTACAAAACTGAATTTGCTAGAGTTGTGGTACTATGTCGGCGACATAAATCTCACTTAGACTCGGGAAGAGCTCGACAGAAAACCGCCTCGCACCTAAGCCTAATTTCGAGATGAAAGATCTCGGGAAAACTCGCTTATGTCTCGACCCGAAGTTTCGAGCAAAGTTCGCCTCGGGTATTCCTCGTCCACTCCGTTGAACTACACCCAGAAGGTGTTGCCTTTGAGTACACCCATGACCGGTTCATACGCTAGGATGCAAATGAGATCCTCGAAAAGGTTTCTGGTGGAACTCCGAAGTTCTATATCTAAGTTCAATTAGCACTTTATTTGTGACTCTACTCATTGCATTACGCATGACATCTCATTCGTTGTCGATCTTTGGTAAGATACAAAGATTGCGCCTCTACACGCTACCACCAAATAGGTGTTAAAGACGTTTTTCTCCGTTACTACTGATTTGGGCTTATTCTATCCCTACGCATCTCGAATTAACTACAACCCCTGTTACTCCGAATGATGCTTACCTCGTGGGATACGCCGACACGTACCATCCGTCCGTTCCGCACAAGGCACGCTTCCAAATCCTGGACATGTCTTTGTCAGTTAGAAACACCGCAATATCTTGGAGGTCAACCAAATAGACCTTAGTTGCGACGTCTTCGAGCCTACATCGCTCATACACGTAAGCCACCTGCAGTACACGTGGAAAGATATTCGAAGCACTTGTAATTCTTCATCCTTTCGTTGAGTTCCAACAACGATCTATGAAGACAATGCCGCATGTATCGAATTACCATAACTCCTGATACATCCAAGAAGTCAACACCAAGCATATTGCGTCTACATTACATCGCATGAGTACCGAAGATTGAAGTCAAGCATATCCGATCCGAAGACAACCTTACGACCTCCTCCTCTTCACGAAGTCATTGCCGAAGAAGCTTGTTCGAGGATTTGGTATGTGCAAATTTTCTCATTTGCTACGCTTGTAGTTCTCGGGAGTTTCGTCGAATCCCTGGGAGTATCCGGGGAAGTATACTCGCGACCTTAATGTACTCTTTTTCCCTACGATCGTGATCATTTTTCCCATTGGGTTTTTGTTGCCCGACTAGGTTTTAACGAGGCAACCATTCCGTCGGTCATACCTTGTGTGTTTTCTTACTACTTACGTCTTGAAGATGTTAAGTATCGACATTGCATTAACTCACTTTTCTCCTGCACTACGGGTTTTGTCCCGTCTCGGGCCTTACCATAGCCGTTTGTGAGAGTTTTTATTCTTTATAATGCAAGTTCCCTATATGAGACTCGAGTGTTCTCTACTCGTGCCTACGAGACGACTTCATCAACTATCATCATCTTCAAGATCCGATGCGATATCTACTTGAGTATTTGCACACTAAGCGAGTGTCAGAGATAAAATATAAATACGTGTTAAATGTGATTGTGTAAATCCTAGGTAGATATGGATTAGGATATATTCAATATGTATGGGATTAGTTTCCCAATGTAATTGTACTTATTTCACTATAAATAAAGTTGGGCACCCGGAAAAGTGGCGAGGAATATACATCACAATACAAAGATAATTCCTCAAGCCTTCTACTTTCTCTCTTCCCCTTTCGCTGGGTTTAATTTCTAAATATTGGCCACAACACAACTTTATTTATTTTTCTTATTTTTGATTTGATCATATATTGCATCAAGTTAATCGCTATGGCTTAGAGTTTAGCTCCAACCAAAACTTCAAACCTAAACCCAAGCTTCACCACAACTAAAGAAAAATATTCCAAAATCCTAAACCCTACTCTAAACGCTTATTACTCATTTCAAAACACACAAAATGACATACCCCGACCTCGGATATTCCAAAGGATATCAAAATTGGTGCATGTTGGCCGACACCCCGTAGAGTGACGAAAGCCATGTCATGCATGAAGTGGAAAAATCTAATTAAAATAAAACTGTAGTCCTGGAATTATTGATACCAAATGTAAGAGTGCGTAAGTACGGGTAACCCTTAATACACAAATACTTGAAATATTCTATAGATAGTTAAAGTGTAGTAAAGAAAGTATGAAAATATTCACATCCCGAGTAGGATGGATGAAACATACTAGCAAAAGCAAGGAAATCCTACATTTATCTAGTGCGAAGTCGTAAACACTCGAATCGCCTTGTTCGCCACAAGTCCAGCCTACTAAGTCCCGGAAGGCGCAAAACAAAAAGTGTAAGTGGGCAAAATAAACATTTCTAAAAACCATTGTTTTTAGTAACATAAGTAACCCCTCTTTGAAAAACCCGTATAATTTCCCCAAAAGCATACTAAGTATAGTATGAAAATTGTCAAAAATATGGATAAACACATTTATCTCAACAAAATATAGTATACCACATCGTCAAAACAGTAATAAGGCACCATTGCCAAAGATATGAGTGCAAACACCATTAACGCAACATAATACCGTAAGCTCATCATCATATGCGTACACACACAAGCTCATGCAAAGTAGCTACATGGAATGTAGACCGGGTGTAATAAATATATGCTTAGTACTACGATCATATGAAGTCACGTTAATCGTTGCCACATACGAGTCATAGCCGCCTAATGCAAACTAGTACAGCCGGGGCACCCTTACAATGGATCCAAAGTGAGCATAATGAAGGCGTATGTGAACATACACGTGAAGGCCGGTTCTGGCCCGCATTTGCAGTACTATACACTGTGTGAATGCATGCATGATAAGCAAAACAAAAATACACATGATCATGCTATCACCATTTCACAAATCCCAATATATAATATACTTTATACTTACTCGTAAGTAAAAGCATGGCATGATAGAAAATAATTCACCAAAACCATAGCGTAAAATAATATAAATAATTTAAGTTTCTCAAAACAAAAAGCCCACTCATCATATATAGTCGGGTCGTAGCGCTTTACTTTGCCCACCCTTCTACTCTTTGTAGGTCTCACTTATATGAGATATCACTATAGTAATGATTAAACTCATACATGGTACTAATTAAACTAATTAACACGCTAACCCTTGCTTGCTCAACACGAAGTGTCCAAAACACTTCCGAACAATATCATACCGTACCGGCCCCTAGGTAGTATGCATCGTCACAAGTCGTTCCGTCGACGGAAGTTGAAAAAGTGGTCCCACGCGCGGTCAAACCAAGCCGGCTCGTTCCACCCTACACAGAGCCGATGCTGTTAGATTTAACGCGAAGATCCTCGTATCTCTCGCAGAATCTAATGCACACTCCTAACGGCGTTAAAGGAATATACCTCTGGAATATTTCTTGTCCGACCAGTTTGAACCGGTTTGCCGACATCGTGGTCCTGGGTTGGGACTGTGTTTAGGCCTGCTCGAACCGGGGCCGTCACGCTGTAACTCGCCCTCCTCTGGCTGCTTGGGCAAGCCACCTGGTCCAAAACTCGCCACTCGGAAAATTTTCAAAACATCATAACTTGTTCATTTCTCAACCACTTACACTAACCACATGTCAAAATGAAGCTAGAAAGAAGGAGAACAAGATTATACCTATTTGGAGTTTTGCAGAAAAGTTGTCTGAAATAGCCGAAATTGGTCAAAAAGTCTCTACTTCACACCCGAGGTCCAATCTACTTCAAATCACAACCAATCACACAATTTTAGTATGAAAATTCATCTACTCAACATGAGGAAGCTAATGGTGGTGGTTAGAAACCCCACCTCGGAATTGTAGAAACACACCGAAAAGCCTCGTTTTTCCGTGTGCGATTTATGTTAATCATGGGAGTTTGGGCAATGAGTAGCACCGTTGAACTCACTGAAAGCACACGAACAAGATGGTTGTGGTGGTTTGGCTCAATTCAAAAGAAGTGGCGTGGCCACCGTGTGCATTGTGCACTTTTTCACATGAATGAAGATTTAAGAATGATGAAGAAAGAGAGAAGTTTCAGGGAAAAAATGAAGAGAGATTTTTTCCCAACTAAGCGTGGACAACGGGTCCCCAAGAGGTATAGTCCAAATCACCAAAACGGAAACAAAATCTTCCCCCGAAACAAAACACCCGTGGGTGCAATAATTACAATTTTGCCGTTGATTAAAAATGTACATAACATTTTCATTACACGACGTATTTTCGTCCCGTTCGCGCTCCACGTGTTCGTAATGAAAGAGTACTACAAGAATACGACAAGTAAGAAATCAAAATTCAAAAAAGAGTTCAAACGTCCATGTAGGGATTCCACTTAGCTCCTAAGCTTCATGGGTATTTCTCTTGGTCAATTCACAAATTAAAAAAATACAATAAAAATTGCGAATTATCGCTACACCAAACCTTATTTCACATTCTAAACTAACATTGTAAAATCCCAAATCAACCAACACCAAAACCTAAAGTAAAATTATTAATATTTAGAATCATGATCAATGTACTAAAACACCAAATTTCAAGTTAATTTATTAATAAAACTAATACTTAACAACCATCATAATAAAATTCCATATTAAATGTAATTAATTTGTCTATCATAAAATAAAAACTGCAACGTATAATCTGAATCCATGAAACTGTAGAACAAAATTACAATACAACGTGTGTTATGAGCTTCTAGGACGTAGAGTTAGAGTTTTTATTCTTTTGCTCATTAAGGGACAAGTGTAATTCTTTTCCTTAATTATAAGGGCCTGAAATCATGGATTTGCCTCGCCGACCTATACCTAATTAATAAACACTGATAGCCCATTGACTAAGTCTAAAACAAAGAATGATTATTGACATATCATTAAAGGACATGTTTACTACAAGGAATGAAAATTGGAATTACTTTGATTCTCTTGAGTTTCCTATGTTTATTAAAATATAGGAATGAGAATTAGTTCACTTTTAAATTTTCTCTTTTGTTTACAACACGTAAGGAACTCAAAAATAGCTTAACTTCCTCTTAAAATTTGTAATCAAATACCTAAATATTATGAATTAGATCAACTAGGGGGCCTAGTTATCCTAGTCCCGTTCCTTACTTTTCCTATTTCTAAGTCCTCTCATTCCTTCCTTATTTCATTTGTGTTATGTAACACATGCCCAAAGATTTATTGATTTTAGACTAATTTCCCTTATTCAATAATAAGGCAACCCTCACTGTCATTTGATAGGACTCTCATAGTAAACCTAGGCTTTATCTAAAAAAAAAAAAGTTTTTATGCCTATATGTACATGTAACCTGCATTACCATAGTGATAATGGAAACTACACAAATAATGATACATAGCCCAACTTTAAGTGAATCATGATACTTGTGTTTTTGAGTGTTTGTGTGATTTTACAAATAGATCTAAGTTGATCCAACTTTTGAGATCAATAATAGGCAATCAGGAATTAATTTAAAAAAGATTTTTAAAAAGATAGTTTTTGGTGGATTCAAAGCGATTTCATAGTGTACTTCATGCCATAAATGACTTTTAACCTCTTCCCTTGTGAAAGGGTAATTGATTCCCCTTAAGCCCTTTAAAAAAAATCTCATGTGACACAATACATGTTTATTTTGGATGGAATTTCTTTAACAGACAAATCATCTCCATTTTTGGACTCCTTTTATAAAAGCAATAGTGGGGAAACACTTTAGGTGCAAGGGTGAATGTTCTTAATCAAGTGAGCTACAAACGCCTATTGTTGAGCTTGTAATGTAGAAATGTAGTTTTATCGAACTAATTCTTGATCAACTGCTTTAAATTAACAAACACACACCATTTGTGTATCAAAAACATTGGCATGGGCAATTGTAGTCGAAATGCATGTTATTGACAAGGTGTTAGACTCTTGCAACTATGGATATAGATGTTGTGGGTGGTAATTTTCACCCTCGTTTCTAGTCCTATTGTACAGTGTACTCATCTCTTTATTTTTGTTTCTTGATCGTTCTTTAGTTTATCAGTCATAAGGCTTGAAATGGTGCGGAGAGAACCGGAACAAGAGCGATGCACAAATATCATATTCAAATGTTTCTAGTTTGTCGAACTAATTCTTAATCAACCGCTTTAATTTAACCAACACACACCACTTGAGTATCAAAAACATCGACATAGGCAATTGTAGACAAAATTATAGATTAAAATATGTACGATATTATCGAAATATCTCTCAATATATATCCATAAAATGGAGTTGCCGATATTCGATAGAGTGGGGCAACATCTATACAATATATCTTTGAAACTTTAGAGATATTTTGGCAATATCGAGAATTTTGGTAAAATTTTGATACTTTGGTCCAATATATGACCAATTTGAAAATTTTTAGAGATACTTCGATGAAAATTTCGGTGCAATTTCAATCATAAGATTCCTTATAGTTGCTACTCAATATCTCAATAGTGCAATTTGAAATTAAAAGACAATAAAAACAATTGTCTCAACAAGAAAAGAACTTATCTCATACCATATAACAAGAAAAGAACGAAAACCAAACGAACTCAAATAAAGTAACGTAGAAAGGGGAAAAAAATAAAGATAAATTACAGTTTGTACGCTTAAGTTTGAGTACAATTGCAATCTCATACATATCATCTCATAACATTGCAATGTCATACACAAAGTTGTGATTTAGTTGCAATGTCATACAACCGTTAAAAGATCCGTTTAATAAATCGTTAAGTGATAATGTCGTAGATAAAAATAAATTAAAACATAATTATTATTTCAGAAGTAATTTAAGAAAGTTAAGAATAATAATAATAATAATAATAATAATAATCTTCTTGTTGTGACATTTTTTAGTGAAGGGTGCAATAAGAGAAGAATAGAGAGAATTTGGTGAAATCGAGAGTGTATGTGGAATAATGAGTTCATATATTCCACATACGAGGTGCCTTTATTTATAGTAATAGAAGTACAAGTACAATAGGATACTAATCCCTTACAGAACGGAATAGCCTAATCCATATCTACCTAGGATTTACACAATCACATTTAACACATGTTATAAATTATCTACAACACTCCCCCCCTTGAGTGTGCAAATACTCAAGTAGTATATCGCATCGATCTTCGTGACGATAGCTTGATGAAGTCGTCTCGTAGGCACGCAGAACACTCGAGTCTCATGGGAACTTGCATATAAAAAGAATAAAAACTCTCACAAAACCTCGGCTATGGTAAAACCCAAGACTGACAAAAACCCATAGTCTAGAGAAAAGTGAGTTAATGCAATGTCGATACTTAACATCTTCAAGACGTAAGTAGTAAGAAAAACACACAAGTGGTATGACTAAATTTCCAGCACGGGTGCCTCAAAACCTAGTCAGCAACAAAAAACCCAATGGGAAAATGATCCCGATCGTAAAAAGAGTACATTAAGGTCTGCTTAGTATACTTCGTGATACTCCCCAAGTTCGACAAAACTCCCGAGAACTACAAGCGTAGCAAATGAGAAAATTTGCACATACCAAATCCTCGAACAAGCTTCTTCGGCAATGACTTCGCGGCTAGGCTCAAGCAAGGCTGTCTTCTCGGATCGATATGCTTGACTTCAATCTTCCCGATGCGCATGCCGATGTAATGTAGACGCAATATGCTTGGTGTTGACTTCTTGGATGTATCAGGTTATGGTCCTGGCCTGACACGCGGCTAAAATTTTCATACATCGTTGTTGGAACTCAACGAAGGATTTAAGAATTACAAGTTCTTTCGAATATGCTCCATGTACACGCGTGGCGTGTATGGCTATGAGCTCAAAGCACGCCGTAACTGGCAGCCCATTTGGTCAATTTCCAAGATATTGCGGTGTTCCTAACGGTAAAGACATAACTGCTGAAATGCAGTTTTCAGCGAGTGCATTTTATTAGTCTCGTGTCGGGCCGTATCCCACAAGGTAGGCATCGGTCCCAATAATCCAAGGGGCTTCAGGTTAATTCCCAGATGCGTAGGATAGAATAAGCCCAAATCCGTAGTAACGAAAAACGTCTTTAACACCTATTTGGTGGTAGCGTGTGCAAGCAGCGTTGTATCTTACCAAAAGATCAACAACGAATGAGATGTCATGCATAATGCAATTAGCTAAGTACAATAAAGCGCTAATTGAACTTAGATATAGAACTTCAAGTTCCACAACCTTTTCTAAGGTCTCATTGTACCCTAGCGATGAACGGTCATGGGTGTACTCAAAAGCAACACCTTTCGGGTGTGGGGCTTGGATTGGTGGACC
This sequence comes from Gillenia trifoliata, assembly GCA_018257905.1. NCBI lineage: Eukaryota > Viridiplantae > Streptophyta > Magnoliopsida > Rosales > Rosaceae > Gillenia > Gillenia trifoliata. The sequence goes on from CM031080.1 coordinate 26,091,998, forward strand.
GTATCACCATCCTCAACTGCCTGAAACTGTCGAGACATAAACGAAGTTTTCCCAAGATCTTTCATTCAAATTCGAATTTCAAAAAGTGAGGCAAGCCAAGCTCTTCCGTAGTCTAAGTGAGATTTATGTCATCGACATAGACCGCAACTCTTGCAAATTCTGGGCTTTACACGCGGGGCATGCTTATTCATTATCCCTAACTGATCAAATATTCACTTAAACGGGTATACCATATCCGCTCTGCATTGTTCCACTGTAAAGTGAAAGCCTCAATTCAATAAGAGGGTGTTATGTGGTCTAACTATTTGAATCACCAATAAGTTCTCTCTAGAACTTTCACATATATTTCCGTATCAAGATCCCTATGTATACGTTACAACCACGTACATACGTGGACATTCAAAGCTTTAAACTACCAAATCGATAAAGGTGGAAGGAACTGAGAATCAGTCTCCCATTACTTGGGAAATAAGTCACCCTCGTAATCAACCCTGTAGCGTTTGAGAGAAACTCCGTCGCGCCACAAGGCGTGCCAGATAAAGACTATTTCATTCTTCTCATTTCGATTCCTTACGAAACCCACTTCGTAGCAAACGGCTTCACATGTGGGAAGTTGTAGGGACTACAGCCTCAAAAACATGCCGTTAAGTGAAATCAAGTTCGACTAGATTTGTGTTTGTTTCAGCTTGAACCAATCGCTCTACGTCGACATTCATCAACTAACGCAGCTTCGATATCGTCGTTCACTATTTTCTGGTAGCTACCATATATACATGAATATCATCGATGATAATCTCATTCCAATTCCATTAACTCATCCATGCATGCATAATGGACCAAGACTACGTGTCTCGGATAACTTATTAATTTCACGTATAAGGGAATGGTCGAGATGGCCAACGAGGAAGCGGATTCATTTTCAGGCCATACTTCACCCTAAAGGAGGTGAATCCTTCAACTGAACATCCGTCGCTGTGCCGAGCAATGTATTGATTGGCTAGCCGTCGGCTAGTACTGTGCCGTCCAACAATGGCTGCCAAACCGCCCTTCACAGTGGGCAAAGACACCCTTCAGGATGTCGACTCGACCACCGTTGTGCACGCCTATCCTCGCAGCATGTTTGCAAATGGGTATATATGATCCGTCACTTTATCTAGATCGTGAAAGCGTCTGAGCAATACTGAATCTAGAATACTAAAAGATCGGTACAGACATAGCGGACGTCCACGATAATTCGCGCCGTTCTTCAGAACGCTGACGTTCTTATCTCCCTAACGGCGGAAGACTCGTCTCATCGAAGTGACAAATCCGCAAAAATGGCGTTAAGAGATCGCGTGCAAGGGCTCTAAAGAGCTAATTCGAAGGAGAATCACAATCGACAAAGATTCACATCCTTCTTCGGGTGACCCATATTGGTACATCATGCATACAAGAATATAAGAAGGCGATACCAAAAATGCATAAATACGAAACGTCGTGCTCCGTACCCGCAACCAATTGTAACGCTATAGCATTCTGGGTAGCAATGGGCTCCTCAAAGGACTAACATGGCTGCATACAAGATTGCATAGCCCTAGTGTAAAACCGAAAGCCATGCGTTCTCACTAAGGTCCGGCGATCACCCGTGATAATGCGCTTTATGATCGCTTCGCGAGGTCAAGCTGGGGTTGAACATGGGGAATTCAATGTTCAATTTCAAGCCCAAAAAAACATGCAATAATTTATCGAATGTCGTTCGATATAAACTCTCCAAAGATTATCCAAGCTCTCTAGACTTTACGACAATCAGGGTGGTGAGCCCTTAAGTAAGAATTGGCTAGGAGTTGCTAAAGAATGTGTACGTACGTACATGTGACCATTGTGTCGATATATCAACCAAACCATATTTACATGGTCCGCATTTGGTTGGAAGAGTCCACATTATTCCCTTTGATGCACTGTGAAAAAAAGTGGTTATGTAGTAACTTAAGCAAAAATGGACATGCAAAACCAATTTCCCCAACGAGCAAGCTTGGCAGTGCGGTGCTTCAGAGGGCACAAAATCCTTACTTTAGGTAAGGTGATGCATTGTAAAAATAACATATTGCATCGTGTTTCACCTCGAATGTTCCAAACGGTCGTGCCAAAGCAAGTAAACCGCTCAATCACTCCGACTTCAAGCTGCTTCTCATAGCGCGTGGCATGTCCCAATGAGGTAGCCCATCGGGCCCCAAAACATAGCTTCAAGCTTCATATTTTGGAAGGTGATGCAAAGATACGTCTACTCTCATTTTCTACAAAGGGTTTCTTACGATCATCGTTTCGTCAATATCCTTATAACTCAATGACGTCTCCCAACTGAGAATATAAGGCCCCTTAATAGTACTCAACACTCATTAATACAACGAGGTGCAAGCACATTGCCCTTAATCGTGTTAGGTAGACTCCGAATTCGTTGCTGTAGGTGATTTAGGCATGAAGTTAGTGTGCATGAAGTCGCACGTTCATCCGACAACTAAATCTCCCACATTTATACTCTTATCACATGTTAATTGAATTTTGGCCACATGCAAGCAAGAAACATGATTCAATTAACTCATATTCGAGGACAATATCCATAATAATATCTCGTAGGTAAAATTTAGCAAATACCAAACAATCATCCAAACAAAAGGAAAAAATTGTTCAAAACTTCTAAACCAAAAGATGTGGGGTTCGGCCAACAAATGGCCTTCCATGTCAAAAATTTCGTTTCCATATGTGTTAGGTGAAGCAAAATTAGTCTCACAAATTGATTACGTGAATGGTACTCCTCAACAACATTGGTAGGGCACAAATAAGTGCATAGCCAATGATCTATTCCATCAAAATGGAGGTAGATTTGCACGGTCGAGGTTTCGGAATACTATCCCTTATTCTTGAAGTTTCTTTGGGGTCTTAGAAGTTTCCAAGGGATCACGTGTTTGGCCTGATGCCACCCCCCTTGGTTGACCCCGATTCTACCATTATTCAAGACTTCCAAATCAAAGGAAAAGTGTATTCGGCAGCTCCTCGCCGAAGCATAGCCTTAAGTTCGGTACACCTCGCCGAAACAGAGCAAGACCTTCTATTATCCCACCTCGAATCACCGCGGTGCCTTCTACCGTTGTGCTTTTCAAAGGAGCAAAGTGTAGAATGTATCCGAGAATTTAGTGAACCTCCATTCTCTTGTGGTGCTTCTCTCAGAGCATTTGAGGTAAAAGGATTGTGAAAATCTTCTCCAGCCAAAGTTCAATCGGATTCTATAAACTTCTCTGTAATTTGTACCTATTCACTGATGGAGTTCAATCATGCCTTGTGTCAGTAAGATATGTCTTGCTTCTGCAAGGTATGTCTTGCTTTCAACAAAGTGTGTCTTGCTTCGGGCAAGATCATCTTTTGCATGATTAGAACGATCCGTAGAGTGAGTCAAAGAGCCATGGAATCCGTCATTGGAGGCATTCCCCATTATAATGCTTCGTGCATAAGTCTTCGATGAAGATCATGATCTTTGAGGCTTATTTAGCCTTCATCCACGCACTGTTGGCTTCAATATTTCTCAACTTCTCGCAGTCAAGCGAGCTTCACAACTTGTGCCCACATAAAGTAGTTTCTACTAGAAACTTCCATGTTAGTGAAGTTGAATTTGTTACCGTTCGAAAGTCCACTAGATGGAGGAACAAAAATATGGGTTAGTGCTTATGGGAAAGAAAATCTCCATAATCATAAAAGTTAGAACATTCGGGTTCTGGGCGACATGGTTTGGTTTAAATTTTCATGAAAAACTACTGCTCTACGGGTATTTAGTTTTTAAGGAAACTTCTAGTTTCATGGCACTTTTATTCGAAGCTTCAGTTCGACTTACAATCCCAAGTTCATATATACCAGAATCAAACGCAATATATATAACAAAAAATAATACAAATAATAAATTTGAACATATATTGGGATATGTAATTAAATATAGATCTACCTTTAATCTTCGGGGTTTGCAAATATGACCCAAATAATTCTTGGTGGGTCGTAGTCGAGCCGCAGTTCAACTTTTATTTTCTGGCCGCCGGGCAAGAAGAAAATAAAAAAAATTAGAGCAGAAAATAAGCCCAATCAGGGTCAGTTCAATTGCCTGGGCAATGTGGGGCTGCAGGAAGAGTAAGTGAAAGCAAATGGGTCGCTAGGATAGGCCCCCGAAAATCGTGGCCCAACAGAGTTTAAAAACGGCCGGGAGTAAGCCGTGCCTTCCCCTGGGCCGTGGCCAAAAGCCCCGTAGCAATATGGCCCGTGGCTTGGGCCGCTACTATTCCGCTTGGGCCAAGTGGAAGCGGCCGAGAGAGCCCAAGCCCAAGCAGGCCGGGGTTCGAAGCGAGGCCGAGTGGAACCAGCCGATGGGTGTCCCGTGTGGCCGCAGTGATCCAGTGCTGTCGCTCTGGGAAATCAAGTGGCACCGCAGGCCGGAAAGCCTCGATTTCATCCTAAAGAGCACGGGGCGCACCTGAGATAGAGCTACATCGCCCGATTGCCCGTGAGAAAACCCGATTAGGGTTCGAAGAAAAACCGATGCAATTTCTGGGGCCTGAAAATCGCTCCACCTCGCCAAAAACGCCTGCTTTTGTCTGGGACCATCGAGATGACTCGGCAAGTCATCTCGAGGTAGCCGAGGTGCACCTCGGTTGGTCTTGGCCAGGGTCAAAGTGGCCTGTGCAACCCACGGCTTCGGCGGTGAGGTTGAAGACGATGTCCGAAATCCGCATCGTTTCGACCTCTGCTGGGCTCCTACCGAGCCGTGGCCGAGGGTTGGCTCTGGCGGCTAAGCGGCTCCGTTTCGGCAGCGCTGGCTCGCCAAGAGCCCCGCTTGGCTTAGGGTTTTTCTCTTTTTTTCTTTTTCAAAAGTTAAAAAAATTTTCAGAAAGAATTTCTAGTTTTTTTTTTCGTAAAACGAAATTTGATGTTTTTGTAGAAAAGCGAAAAAAATAAGAAAACCCTTTGATTTTTCCTTCGTTCACACGATCAAATTCACTTAATATATGACAGCGATATATATTAAAATGTCGATGCTAACACAATATTTGGCAGTAAGATCAATAATTCCTAAACGCAGAAAATTGGGTTATGCATCATGGCGAAGGTTCATGCAATCGTCCGACTACAAAATATCGACAATTGAGACCGTGTTTTAGAAGAACCTCGGATTGTCGATGATGATGGTTGAACAATTTGTTTGCGGTGGATCGCTTCTCAACTCCTGATTTCCACTGCCACGCGTCAATCTTGTTCAAAATAAGAGGGTACCGAATCAATAAAGAATATATTAATTCAATAAAATAAATAAATCAAAGTAAAAACTATTGAAATTAATATTCCCCATGATTGAAGATGGCCGTAACTCCATATTCTCTTGAGCACGGAAAAGAGCGTGCCGATAACGTGTCAGTGGACAGCTGAAGTAGCGGTGCCAGCAAAGCAGGGGGTTAATGTAGAATTTCCGGCTGAATCGTAGTGTATGTGGAATACGTAGTTCATATATTCCACATACCAGTGCCTTTATTTATGCGAATAGAAGTACAAGTACAATAGGATACTAATCCCTTACGTAACGGAATAGCCTAATCCATATCTACCTAGGATTTACACAATCACATTTAACACATGTTATAAATTATCTACAACACTTCTATATATATAAAGAGAGAAGGCAAATTTGGTAAAACATTTATAATACCAAAAATACCCCTCTCTTCTTACAACTTTTTTTTAAAAATAATTTAAATAATTTTTTGAACTTTTTAAAACCATAAACTGTATATTATTTTTTTAAATAAAATTAAAATATTTAAAAAATAATTTTAAAAAACTTAAAAAGAGCAAACTGCCACACGCGTTAGCGTGTGGCAAGAAGCAAGTATATATTAAAGGAAGCACCCCAATTTGATAAAACATTCAAAATACTAAATTTATCCCTCCCTTTATATTAATTATATTAAATTAATTATAAAAAAAGTAAAATTATACATGTGAATTTTTTTTAATTTTTAAATTATATAAATTATTTATTTTCTAAAAGAATCCGCGTGTGGGAAGAAGCTAGTAATAATGATGTGTCCGTACAATCAGCAATTTAGCTTTCACTAGAAAGTGTTTCTCGCGCGTTGCTGCGGATTTTGACACATTGGTGTTCAAAATAAAGGTTTGTTGTCGTTATATTCAATAAGAATAAAAGTTTTAGCAAAATATTACATCCCCTATTTTACAAAAATTTACAGATCCTTATATTCAATAAGGATAAAAGTGTTAGCAAAAGATTACATACCCTATTTTACAAAATATTTACAAATCCTTATATTCAATAAGGATAAAAGTGTTAGCAAAATATTACTTGTCCAATTTTACAGTTGACTATTTTTAAAGATTTTAATTAGATTGTGGCCTTGATCTTCAGTCTTGTTTCTCCTTGTTCACTTCTCTGTTACAGATTTAATAAATTAGCAATTGCTTACGTAGATCATCAAATAATAATTTAATGTAAAAAGCAACAAAATGATGATCAAATAAAGTAAAATGTTGAAGTAAATATATTGTTTGTGTGACATTACCTACTTTTCCACTGTAGTGGGGGGCTAATTTTGAAGGTCTTCCAGATTTGTCTCATAACTAGTTTCATTGATTGCCTTTTTTTGTGCTATCTGCCTTTTTTTGGGTTGAAGCTCTTCAACCCTGCCGTAAGCGAAAAAGTTTTCAAAAGTCATTGGATTTCAGTACCAAAAAAGGCCAAATATTTTGTAGGTTCAAAACAAATGCAAGTGCCATTACAATAGCTCCAACCCTTCCTAATTTTAGAGACCCCAATCCTCGTAACTCAACTCAACTAAAATTCATAACCAACACATAAAACAACTTCAAATTCTCAGTTTTACACATAATTCCAATTCCCACCTTTCTTTCTAAGCATCCAAACAGAGCATACCCAGAATACCAAATTCAACTCCAATATAATCAAACCTAAACAAAACTCTAAATCAAAACTTTGATTTCAATAACCCCAAATCAGTTTCATAAAAATTTTGGTTTAAATTTGAAATTGGGCATAATCAAATTAGGAAGGGAGGAGCAAGAGAATTGTGAAATCAATTTAACTGATTTCATGTCTGTAATACATAAATCACCAAATTGGAATAAATTTGGTACAAAATCAGATAAACTAACTTTAATTTTATAGTGAGAATTACCAACATCACAACATCCAAACCAAAAACAGGTTTTACCTAATATACTTCGCACTTAGAATCAATCGGCAGAGCAAGAAGCGAGGACCACTGATAAATGTACTAAAGAACCTATCAGTAAAGTAAAATTGAAAATCAGTTAAGATGGCTCATACATAAATTAATACAAAAGATGACAAACATGCAGTCACAAATTTAAAAAAAAAAAAAACTAAACTAAAATTCAGTATCCATAGTATGATCAACAATCTAATTACAAAAGGTCATTGAGCGAAAGCCCGAACTGTGGATTTAGTATATGTTATTACAGAATTTAGCGTCTTTATTATCGTCACCAATTAAAATGAAAAATTTTCATTTAGTAAATTTGCTTACAGCTACAAACTTAGTTAACTGAAATTTGACATGTTCAAGAAATCATAGATGAAATCTAGTTTAAAAGACCTTTATTCCTATAGTAATTTGTAGCATTCATTGTTCATATATTCTTAGACCCATATGTCATGCACGATCAGTTGTTTTAAGACCGTTTAAAATGATACTATTTACATCTATATTGTTTGAGAAGACTAAATTAGAAGCATATTATAGTGATCAAAAGATTGGCAGTATCCAACTGCTCATTGTTCAAAATATTGTGGATAGATTATGAACATGTTACTGGGATGCACATTTTCCTATTTAATTATTCTCGGGCTCATCTTCATCTTCATTATGTAGAGATGTTTTCTCTTCTGAATCTTCATCTTCATTAGAGAATATACCAAAGTTGAAACAACTAAACTCTTCTATTAAATCTCTTTGCCATTTTCACCCCCACATTATCCTATATAAAGTTCATAAGTTACTATACCTCATTACCTACTCAATTAAATAAATGCAAAGCAAACGATAATGACATTTAAGATACACATTAAGCACAACATTTGTTGCTGAATGAGAATCATTACATGAAAGCTATCACTATGGCATGAATAATTCCATTTGAAAGACAAAAAATTCAAAAAAGTTGGAAACTTTACTACAAACAGGCATAGATATATTCACCAACCACAACTATAGAATCAAAGAACACAACTTTTCTTGGTAGGCCTAGTTGCAAAACCAACAATTTCTGCATTTAATTGCAGAATGTTGTTTTGGTTTAAAATTTGAGTAACCCCAAATCAATATAAAAAAATTTAAGTTTAAAATCGAAATTGGACATAAATAAAGCTGGACCATATTTCACTAAGGGCGTCGGGGGAGGCGGCCAAATTTCATAAGAAAATCAAGAAAGAAAAATAAACTTACTGGCAGAGGTTATTGGGTGAAAAAATGTTAAACAGTCAAGCAAAACAAACATATAAACAATCACATTACAATCACAAATTCCCAAAATACCATGTATTACAGCATTTAACAACCATAGCGTATATCTTTGAAGAGCATGGACATAAAGCTAACCTCGTAGCAAACCAGCAATAGCTCCACAGGTAACAAAAAAACCAATACCTAATCCCCCTTTGCAGCAAACACTGGCGAAAAATAATTGCATGAGTATTAGTTGCTAACGCAAAAAACCATATTGTTCACTGCAGGTAGCTTCATAACGTATATATGAAATTTGGCATTATAGGCTCTGAGATAAATAGATTGAACATCTTGCATAAATATAGGATGAAAAATGTTATAAAGCAAGTCTTTTGCAGGTTTGTATTTTTGTATTCTGTTTAGCAACTGAGCAGATTAAGAAAATTACACATATCAATCTGAAGGGGTTAACTTGGCACTCAACAGACTAATGTATGTGCCAGGGATTAATTTGCCACAGAAGTGAGAGAAGATTAAGAAAATTACATATATCAGTTATTAATAAATAGGTAAGGGTTAATTTGATAGTTTATTGGTTATCTTCCCAACGGACTAATATATGTGGATTAAGAAAAATTATATCCAGTTCTTAAATATATGTTAAATTAGTTAAGCCTACATCAGCAAAGTTTCAGGTTATCTTAACTTAAATTAGTCAAGCCTACATCAACAAAGTTTCAGGTTATCTTAACTTATATTAGTCAAGCCTACATGTTTAAAGAAAAACAAACTTACTGGTAGGAAGTGGAGGGGAAAAGGGAGGCGGCAGGGGTGCAATAGAGGTCAAGTGATGGGGAAAGCGGCGGTAGCTTACCTCTTTGCGCGCAATGTAACCAATGCGCCTCAGTTCATATAACTTAAAAGCATCTGTCATATCAATGTATGTATCCATTTTAGTGTCGACAATCTATGCATTTGAGTTAAGATATGTTAATACTACTGCCAATCGAAATCAAAAAATTCCAAACACATGGGAATTAGCCAATGCATCACTGAGTCGAGTTCTTACACGTACTTTTGATTGCATCAAGAGTTTTTGGGTGGAAAACACTCGATGTTTGAACAAATTACAAAATTTGAAAATTTCTGATTTTATACACTTTGGTGTATATGTGAATAACATTAAACCTTCAATAACAATAAACTTAATTTATTGTTAGGTACTTTACACTATTATTTCAAATTTTATTATTGCAAAAAAAGGTTTATAATTAAAAAAAAACAGATTTAAAAAACCCACGCTATTTGCAAAAGTTTACTACAAACATAGATAAAGCGAAAGTATTAGATGCAAAAACACTCATAAAACTTGACAATATAATACAACATCCTATCCTAATTAGCAACACATTTTTTTTAGAACGTTAACACAAAATCTCGTATTGCTGATGCTAATATAGAAGTTTCCTGCACGACCTCAGACAACTAAATGTTAGAATTAGGATGATCTTCTTTGGTTAACTCTAAAGAAAATAATAAAGAAATCCTTCATGTAGTCATAAACTTCAAAAAACAAAATAGAACCAACATTCTTATGACATATCTACAGAAATAATTGGATCAATGTAGTAGTAGTAACAGGTTATATTGACTAATATTTATGTAATTTCCCTACCTCAAGGATGCTGCATTATTTTCCTTCAAAGATATTGAAATTATGGTCATTACACATATATCAGACCCAACACATATTTGACCATTATGTTACAACCCGTCCCGGAGTTTATAGTATTTTATTTCCGAAAGTGGGAAATGACCAAAATGCCCTTGGTTGGGCAATAATTGACTTTTGGTTGACTTTCGTGTCGTGACACTTACGACCTTTGCCCTTAGTATTTCCTTGTTGTACTCGTCGATACGAGCGCGTGGACGCGAATGAGACGAAATTTGGAGCTCGAACGAAGGTTCTACGAAACGTTAATTTCACTGGCGTTCTCGTAATTTTAACTATGTTTTTGTAATTGGGTGTGGAATCCAGTGGGACCTACCCACTGTCTGCACACCATCTCTCCCCTGCTCTTTCCTCACTCAGTCTGCATCACTCAATCTCTTTGTCTCTTACACTGTCTCTGTCCCTCTCCCTCTCCCGTTCACTTCCCTTCACCGAGAGCCACCAAATCCATCACCATTCACCGTGAACCACCACACCCCCAAACTACCATCATGGATCACTTCCATTTTACCAAACCAAACCTGCAAACCCGTTCAGAAACCTTGAATCTTATTTTCCAGAATTTCCGACGAGACCTCATAAATTTCCCGACGAGATTCTCGTTGGATTTAACCTCAATCAACCTTGTTTTCATCATCAATCGACTCCTAGAGAGTCTCAAAGTAATACCCAAGCACTTCATGCTCATTTCTACCTCGAAAACTAGGGTTTGGAATCGGCCACTTTGGGTGTTGTGGCTTTCCTTTTTTTTTTTTCTGGCCATCTCCGACCATAATTTGGTCTCCAATTAGGTAAATTCGTGTTCCCTATCTTCCCAGCTTCATTTTGACTACTTGCACGTGTGAATTGGTTGAGATTTGACTGAGATATGTATTTTTGAAAATTTCCGGCAAGAAACCCAGATTCCGGCCAGCACATTGCGCCCTGTGGCGGCGAGCGGCGATAGTAAGTTTCAGCGGTGACTGGCGACCTGACATCAGCAAACCCTGTTCTGACGTCAGTCAACCTGGTCTTGACGTCATCAGACTCGGTCTAGATCATGTCAGACCGAAAAATATTCCAAAGGTATATTCCTTCCTAACTGACGCCGGTAGGGAATATTCTCTAACGGCGACAGAATATTCCGTTAAAGTTAACGGCGCGTGTGACAGCGCGTGAGGGCGCGTGCTGGCGCGTGGTGGTCTTCCACCGGCACGTGGCGGCGCGTGCGGCTGCCCACGGCGGCGTTCTTGGGTTTTCAGACCCCGAAATTCGTAATTTGAGTTCCGTACTCCGTTTTCTTCGTAGTTTTCGATTAGATTTTTAATTGTGGGTGTTTTACCTTAGGAGTGACAACCCGAGGAGTATGGAGAGCATACAAACAAGCACTTTAGGCAACGGTCACTGTGAGTGGGCCTTTCTTTATAAAATTATATCTTATATACGTGTGTTTTGGTGAAATGATATTTATGCTTATGCTTTGAAACAAATCTTGGAATTACCTATTACTTTACTTGATTTTAGTAATTCAAATGTTTTAGCATATTATCAGTATTCGGATACGGTATCTGAGAATATCATTTTAGAAAGTTTTACTATGAGCTTACTTTAGAAACGAAATACCTTATATTATACCCCGTTTTAATATATTAGACTTTACCTGTGGCATGTTTTCATACCCGCTCAACTTGGATTGCTTACACGATGTCTAGTACTCGTCCGGGCCAGGACCAGCCTTCACGTGTATGTTCACACCGCACCGTATGCTCACTTTGGATCCATTGTAGGTGCCAGCCTGTACTAGTCTGCATTAGGCAGCTAGAACTCGTATGTGATGTGCTTAGCGCCAGCTTCACGTGATCGTAGTACTGAGCATATATATTTATTACACCAGCCTGTTCATAGCAGAATATCTCTGCATGAGCTCATGTGTCTGAACTGCCTACTGAGCGTACCCAGATTTTTTATATTGTGATTTATGATATATCTGATTTCACTGATGCCGCGGAGGTTGATATTATTGTTGGATTCATTTGTGGTTTTCCAAGTGTTGGTTTATGTTGACGTTTGTGGTGATTTACCCGTTTTGGAAAATAACAGACTTTTATACTTCTACACTGTTTTTCATACCTACTATTTAGTATGGTTTTGAGAATAATTACGAGTTTTTATAGCGAGAGGTTAGTACGTTTGGAAAAGCAAAGTTTTAGAAAAATTATTGTTTTTGGCCCACTCACCCTTTTTGTGTTTTGCGCCCCTCCAGGTTTAGTAAGCTTGGAGCTTTTGATGTCGAGACGCGGTGACATATTTCTTCCTCATTGTAGGGAATCTTTTACTAGTTACTTAGTAAATTCTATCCTGCCAAATTTGTTATTCTATTATTATTCTTTTCGGTTCACACACTTCCAATGCACTCTGTTATTATTTTAATTCCAATTTCCCTTTTACCACTCTTAAATTACTCTTTATTCTTTCAATAGCTTTCGTCACCTCACGAGGTGTCGGCCAGCACCCTCGATTTTTGGGTGTCCAGCTAGACATTCGGGTTGGGGTGTGTCAATTAGATTTGATCAAACGACTTAAACTTAAATCAAATCCAAGAGTTAAATATTGTAGATACTTTGCCATTCTATGAAAACAACATTATCTCTTCACATAAATGAGTAATTAATTTGATTAGGTTTCTGGTCAACATTGCATTCTTACATCTAGATTTTAGTACTTTGCTCACCCTTTTCTTTTATTATGTTTTGCATTTTCTTGAAGAATTTAGCGTCTAATTTGAAAAACCTAGCAAGAATCTTTTCTTTAGTGAAAAACCCATCTACTAAAATGTCTACATTTCCTCAATGGATTGAAGGAAAAAGATGGTAATTTGGTTTATCCACCCCCTCTAAAATTTGAAATTATGTATTTTATTGAGATTTTTAGTTTCTAATATGAAAAACCCCCACCGCTGAAACTAAACATACTGAGTAGAGTTTACCCTTATCATGAAACTGATAGAATTGTTAATATTTTGATGATTATTGGAGATGACTCTCAATATATATCATAAGCCAATTAGGACATTCTTATAAAACTATTTGAAGTTGGAAAGAGACAATTTCAGTATCAAAATGTCACTTCACATGTAGACAGAGCCACAAAAAGACTGAAGTATTGGCTACTATCAACCCTGTAACTATTCTTAAGCAGGCATTAGTTACTTGATGCTCATACTAAAGATTCTAACAACTGAGACATATGATATAATCAAAGCACACTCGGCAACCAAATTCATTAAGTTCTCTTTTTGCACCCATATCGGACAACATATAATTGTTTTCTTTTAAGAGATATAATGGTATCGACTATTCGACTATTCTTTTAACCCCACAAATCCTATCTCAAGCATAACCAAGTATTCGACAATCTGGAATATATTTTCTATGACTAAAGTAATCTAAGTAACTTTTTACATACGTGTTTGGTGATATCATGAATTTTGACAAATAAATATTGATGTCAAACCTTGTGCTATTTACATATATGAAGTCTTTAACTGAGGTATCAACCAATTTTGATAAAAAATACGGCAGTGAATAAATTATTACTTAAAACCCAATTGAATAATGTTGTTCAAATTGGACAAAGAGAGAGGCAGAGTATAGGTAGTTTGTTTGCATGTAGGATTGTTATCTATTTTCAGTCTCCTGCCAAATTCGACCTTAAATTGTCGCAAGCATGTCATAAAATACAATCACAATCAGTTGTACATAAAACTGGAAAAATCTTGAGTGGTACGTACTATTGAATGATACGACTATTGAATGGTTCAGATTAATTTGCAGTGAGCCCTAAATGAATCTTAACCATTTAACAGTACGTACCATTCAATGGTATGTAACAAACCAATTTGTAGAAATATCATCAGACTCGTAACCCACAATTGGTTTCAACGACATCTCATAAGCCAATTACACTCATTTTCTATACAAAAACAACGAAAAAATTGACGACAACAGAAAACAAAAACCTCAAGGGAATGGATGTGCATACGTTGCTTGAGATTTTCCCTTCTGTTCTTCCCCTTCCACTTCCTCCACCAGCAAAAAATAAATACAAATTAACACAATCAATCTGATAAAACCCAAAACTTCAAATTTTGTTTAAAATACAAAATCAAATCAACCCACAACAATAAATCCTTCCAATTGAAAAGGCCAATTCGTAAAAATTCATAATTTGATCATAAAAAAAAAGATTTTAATAGAAGGGGATGGAAACCTTGTGGTGTGGGAGGATATGAGAAGGGATCCCGCAAAATTCACAGTAATACCACCTTATGTCCTTAAAAATTGGCACTTTCTGATCTGCTTCTTCCTTATCCATTGATTTGTCAACCCCAAACGCCACCGCCAAGATCTCCCTCGGCACCACGCCCGCAAAAGTCTCCGCCTTTCGCCACCCAGTAAACACCAGACGACATAGCTATAAGAATTAGATGGTCAAATAAAGCCCAAGAGGAGTAGAATCGAAATATACCTATGGTTTGGTGATTGGATGACTGGGAGGGCATGAGGCCAGGAAGCTTGCGGATTCACCACAAAACCTCGTCGCAATCTGGGTTTTCGGATTCAGCTTCAATCTCCTTCAAATCTTCACCAAATCGTACATGCAAGGCATGAATCTTGACCGAAAGGATGAGAATGGTGGTGGTTTGAGATGTTTCTGGGTTCGTAGAGGAGGGATGAAATTGAATTCGAGCATGAGCTTTTTGTTTGGTTCGAATCGAAGTCGAGCAGGAAGGAAGAAGTGGAGGAGGAAACGGTGAGTGTTACTGTTCATAAGCCGTTGGCTCGGCTCGGCTAAATACGTGTCAGTTTTGCAAGCCGCTCAGTTTTACGAAATTGCCATCACCACTTAAATTTCCTGCTGCCAGTGTGCCGTTGCTGTGCGTGTTCGACAGATGTTTCATTCGACCTTAACCCTAAATCAGTCAGCCTCTCTCTCTCAAATCAGTCCATTCCACTTCTCACCCCATTCCGTTTGACCTTAACCTATCGCTACCACCAGTCGACAAAACGCCGGCGTGCGCGAATTCGGGTAAATTTACGCTTTGACCGTGTGAATTTATGCTTTAACCCTTTGATTAAAGCATAATATCGACTTTAAATTTCTGGGTTTTTGTAAGGTTTGATAATTTTGTAGAAGTCTTTCTTTAATTTGTAGTTAGGATTTTTATTTTGTAAATTTTAAGATGAATTTGGTTGTGGGTTTTCGAACTCCTTCCCCAGGTTTTGCAAATTATATCGACGACGAAGACGACTGTGACGCCGACTCCGACACCCAAGGTCCCTTTTTTTTTTCTTTTTACAACACATTACAGATAATTTTTATATTTTCCGATGATTCGTTTGTGTTTGAATTGAAATATAGAAAATGGGTTTGTATATGATTAATTTTTTTCAATATTATATGACTTTTACTGTGTTTTTTTTTTTGTTTTTTTGTGGAATTTGAGCTCAATTTGGTGTTTTTAGAATACTCTTTTGGGGTTTTAGCCTGACTGTAAAATGGGTTTTGCAGAGTTTTATCAACGGGGAAGATGGAAAATGGATTTTTATATGATTATTATTATTTTTAATATTATATGAATTTTACTGTGTTTCTTTTGTGAAATTTGAGCTCGATTTTGTGTTTTTCGAATGCCCTTTTGGGGTTTTAGACTGACAGTAAAATGGGTTTTGCAGAGTTTTATCAACGGGGAAGAGCTTCGAGGTTTAAAGATATCAAGGAAGATGAGTCTGAGAGTGATGATGCTAATGGTAATATTATGCTTTAACTGCATTTTGTTCTTCATTTTACTTAATATCATTTTTTCTCCATCATTGGAATTTTACACTTTTTTTGCCTTTTGATGATTATTGAATACGGAAAATACCGTTCTTTGCACCTGTTAGAGACAAAAAGATTTCACTATTTTGTTATGAGCCTAAAGGTTTGCAATGAAGATGGAAGTGAATAATATGATTCTGATGTATGATCAATGTCTTTTGTAAAATTTATAACATTGTTTAGTCTCAAAGGTCATATGCATTTACAATGTTTGAACTTCTGATAGCAAGTATCACTGCTTCTGCTTACTCAATCCACTGCTTCTGATTTGATTTTTGTTTTGTCTACCAAAAAACGAGTACCCTTCTTCTCGGTCTCTCCCTATCTGCGACTGCTGATTCAGTGACTGCTTCGCTTGTCTCTGCTGCTATATTTCCTAGCGCCCCCATCCACCACACCTCTCTGAGCTGAATTCGAAGCTCTCTGCTTTCCTTCCACCACCATCTTACATATCCAAAACCCTCTGTTTCTCTCTCTAGAAATTTTTAATCTTTGGTCGATATTGCCGGTGCTTTTAGCAAAACCTGCACTGTGCCTCTTGCTCGCCTCGCCATCCTCTTTTAGGTTCCGTCTTATTAAATTTGATGATTTTTTGGCAGAAAATTTAGTTGGTATTATCTGGGTTTTTTTTTTTTGGGTTTGTGTTTTCAAGCATTATGAAGTGATAATGCAATGCGTATCGCATTATAAAAAGTTGCCTTCCTGCACGCGCTCTTGCGCATGCAGAAGGCCTTTTTCTCTATCACGGCGCACTATGTGCGACTTACAAATTTTTATAGCATTCATGCATGCTATGCAACTTATTGATTTTGTTGGATTTATCTATGCAAAGCGTTTGCAAAAATTTTAAAAGGTATGTTTATTTGTACATGCATATTGTGATTTACTACTTTCCTTGACTGCAAACTCATTTATTATGTAGAAAACTATCAAGAATTTGCATACCAACCCACTTGGCCATATTCAGAAACAAAATGTTCAAAACTGCCATTAAAAACTGAGAATGTATAAAACCAAATTGAACTATTATGTTTCAGATTTAGAAATTAAAAATAAAAAAGAACAAAAGCATAACCAATACCTATGGTTTCAAAATTCATCTGCCCATTCATACAGAAAAGACTGGCGGTTTTGTGAACATGCAATTCTTTTTTTTTTTTTCTCTCTTTAAATTCTTAATTTCTGTAAAAAAAAATTCTAAATTTCTGTACAAAAGTCTTTTTGATAACTGTCTCGTCCGATTTTCTTATTTTGAATTTTATTTTGTTAGTTTTTTTTCCTTTTATCTCTCTCTCTTCTCCCTCTCTTTCCCTTTCATTTTTAAAATTTTTTTTATCTTTCCATAAATTATAATCAAATGGACAATTTTGTCATTATTTAAATGTTTAACTATAAGGCCTTCTGCCTTAATAATATAGATATAGATGAAGTGAAAATAAATTAAATAATTATTCAACATAAAATTAAATTCAATTAAGAAATTCATAATAATATAACAAAATTGAAATGAACATAATAAATGTGCTGAAAATATAAATAAAATAAAATAATGGTGTCTATTATCCTCATGGTTTACTTGGAGACAACACGCAAATTATCGTCACTGACCTGCATATGACGGCAAACCCAACAAGTTGGGGTATGTATCGTCACTTTATATACATTATAGGATAATGCTTGTGTTTCTTTATTGGGAAAACTTACTTGTTTTCTACTTACGATTAATGTAACCGTTTATTTTCTTTATCATCATCTAAAGATCATATATGCAAAAAATTATTCAATTTTGAGATCGTTTAGTCATCCATACGTGTTAAACTAATCAACAATTTTGGTAACAAGTAGTATTTTCGTGATGAACCGCCCATTTTTTTTATGCATATGAATGCCTAAAAGATCTCCAAATTGAATAATTTTTTGCATTTATGATCTTTAAATCAGAGAATGAACGGTTCCGATTATAATGTTCGGATGGTAAAAGTTCGTTAATCGTAAGTGGGGGACACAAGCATTATCCTATATTATATATAAAATATAAGATAACTTCCACTTTACTACCCTCAAGTTTATCAAAATTCGCACTTTACTACACTTTCATACCTAAAGTTACGATTTGCTCCCAAAATCATACTTCAATTTATTCGTTAAGTTCTCAGTTAAATGATGATGTAGCAAGCCTTTGACCTCCCCAAAAAAAATAAAATTAATCAAAAACCAAAATCTTTTGTTTATTACTAAAAAAACATAAATACTGAAAAGTTAAAAATTAAAATGCAAAACAAATTATAAAAACACTCTCTACCACTCCCATCCCCACCCGTGCAACCTCCTGCACAACATTCCCACCACCACCGGACTCTCCCCCGTCCCACGCTAAATCTACACCAACGCATCCCATTTATCTTTATCCCGGCGGGTGCTCCTCTCACGCGCGTCCATCTGCGCGTCGTGTTGTCCATTTGTGTAGTCCATCTCCGTCGCGTTGTCGAAAACGCCGCCGTTTGCACACACACACATTCTCTCTCTGTGTTTATGGCATTTCTGCTTCTACAGGATCTAGGTGTGTATTTCCCCTTCGATTTCTTTTATTTTCAATTGCTTATTTCACATTAGAAACAACTAGCCTATGATGCTATTTTGCTTCTACGAGTTGCCTAGTCTGTATTTACTAATATTTTCGCTAAAACATCGAATTAGTAACGAAATTGCACAAATTAGCTTCTGGGCATTACTAAAATGGCGTTATGATGAGGAAGTTAGTATATAATTTGTAATGTGTTTCCTCTCTGTATGTGCGTGGGATGCATTTTTTTTTCTCATGGCCACCACCTGTATGATGAATGTCCTCCATGGAGTGCATGATAGAATAACTTGATACTAAGTATGAACAATGACGACAGTTTTTTTATTTTGTTCGTCTCCTGTTGATTTTGTGCATTGGATTTATGATGAAGTATCGAAGCTGGGTTCATCCGTATCATGTTCGTATGGATACAAACTATAATATATCTGTGATCAGTCCTGCTAGACTTATACATTCGTGTTTGAGTCGCTAGTTGGATTTATTGTGCGTATTTTGAAGAGGTGTTGCTAGGCAGAACATTGTTTTGTGTTTTTAATTCAACATTTGGAATTTTGCAGTGCTTGTATTGGTTTTTGGTTGTATCTGGAAGTCAGCTTTTTTATATGAGTTGTTGCACATTGCTAGGAACATTCTTCTATTTGCGCAGTAGAATTTTTTTTACTTTTATAGCTTAAGAAATATACTAATTTGTATTGCTATACAGCAGAAGCAACATAAGTAGAAGATTCCTATAGCCAAAAGAAAATCCGGTGCCAAAGATAAGAAGATGCAATGGGAGCCTCCAGTGCACCAAGGCGGCTTTCTGGGATGCAGAAACAAGTACTAAGTCTATATAGAGGGTTTCTGAGGGCAGCCCGCACAAAATCTGCGGAAGACCGGCAGCGGATTGAGTCACTTGTATCAAATGAGTTCCGCCGCAATGCGAAGGAAGTAGACCGCAAAAATTTCCTCTACATTGAGTACTTGCTGCGTCGTGGTAAGAAACAGCTTGATCAGCTCAGGAGCCCCGATATTGTTCGATTATCAGCTTCAAATGTCAGTTTCTCTCAAACAAAAGATCCTACACACTGAAGTAAGAATTTCATCTATTCTTATTTATTTTTCGAGCCAAATGTAGGTTGATCCATTTTATAAACAGAGTAATGGAGGAAAAAGTATATTTGGCCGAAATTGCTTAATAAATATATTATAATTAACCTATTATATTGACAGTAAACCATATGTGCTACAAAAACTTTTGTATCATTGAATTATAAGTATTATAATAAAATGAAAATAAATATTAACCAATGACAATACAATATGTGGAATGTCATGTTGATAAATATATACAATTCTAGTACCATCGTTATCTGGAAGATAATCAATACAGATTGCATATGAACAGTGTTTTTCAACTGCCGTTTAGTATATATACAATTTTGTGGTTTTGGGATGAGAGAATTGAAGATTTTAACGAACTAGGTTGATTTTCAATGTTTGCTTGTCGTCCAGTAATTTGAACACCACCAGTCTTGAGGGCAGTCATGGACTGAAGCGTTGTCGATCGAATCAGAAATCAATTTCAAAGATTTGCAGATTATATCTTTCGAGAGATGAGATATAATCAATTTCAAAGATTTGCAGATTCACTTGTTTGCTAGTCTGAACAAGTGAAAAGACCAGGATTTGGGGTTCAAGACCATAATTTTGGCGTGAAAAGACGGAGAAAGACCATACTGGTGGTGAATCGGTGGGTCACCGGAGGTCAGTCGGATTAAGCGTGCTCAAGAATGGGTTTGTGAAAGAGAGGGGTTAAGACTCAGAGGTGCGCCGGCTCTGAGAGGTTGGGTCGAGAAGGGTTGTCGGAGGAGGTGTTGTGTGGGTTGGGCCTAAGTTGGCCGGAGAAGAAGGAGGTGGGGTCCATCTTTATTATCTTTCTAAACTTTCTTTAATTACTTTAAATAATTAAATTTCTTAATTTATTTATTTTTTTAATTTTCGCATTGGAAACTGGTTGACGTAAAAAGTTGGGGCTATGTTGAGGTACATTCAATCATGGAAATCGATTCTCTTTGAAAAATATATAGTATTCAAGAAACTTTTGTTGCCTTTCTATAGGTTTTCATTGACTTGCAGCTTCATTAGTTTGAGACTTTCTTCAAAGTGAGCTTATCAAAAAGCTCGTTTTCAACTAATCACTTTTGAATTAGACATAGTCCTCAACATTACAGTTTTGATCCATTTCAAGAGCCAATGTCTAAAACTAAAATTTTAGTTCGATTCTATTGGTGCGCGCATGGATAGTTTTGCTTTGGTTGATCATATGCAATGCGTCTTTCGATTGAAAATTCATTTAGGGTTTTTGCAATATATCTACCGAAATCGAAACTTAAATCATTGGTCAAAATGCATGTTATTAACAATGCGTTAGACTCTTGCAACTACAGATATAAATGCTGTGGGTGGTAATTTCCACTCCCGTTTTCTTTTCCGGTCCTATTGTACAATGTACTCATCTCTTTATTTTTGTTTCTCGATTCTTCTTTAGTTTATTCTAGAAAAATGAGTGCGGGAGAAGAGCGATGTTCCAAATGTTTCTAGTTTCTACAACATTCTCTAACTCGAATATAAAGCATTTTCCCATGTTATAGGTTGTACTTTATTCCAACCTTGCTCCCTCTTTTTTATTTAATTCTTCACATTTCCTTGCTTTGATGTAAGATTCCATGCCAGCCTCCTCTCTAAATTACAAAGGATTTTTTTAAGCAACAGATCAAACATTCTTCCAGCTCAAAGGAAATATTCCTCCAGCTTTTTTAATCCCAAAAACAAAATCCAACCCATCACCTCAATAAAACCCAACAAAGCTAAAAACCTAAAAGCTTCAAAAATGTCATAGTCGTCCAATGTTGTGTACTCCTGTAAAGAATTCCAAATCTCCCACCCCAAAAAGAAACATTTTTCGTCAACGTTGATAAGGATTATGCTAGCATCAGTCGCGTGGTTTACACGACGCTAGCAGGACTCGAGTCGAGAATTTAGATGAAACAAGCTAAGCACATAGAAGATATAAACCAATGTAACATTTCAAGCAGAAGTTCATATTATTTATGAAAATAACCGTCGATCAAATGGAAAAAGCAAAAACTACACAATGTAACAGATAGAGAAATTTGACAACCCAAATCAGGGAATCAAATTTTGTTCATAGTTCAATCAAATGGACTTCACTCCACTTCAAATTTTGATCCAAAACTCCCATCAAAAGCAAGCATCTAGCAGACAGCAACAGCACAGAGCAGCCAAACTGCAACATTCATAGAATTGGATAACAAATTAGGGTAAGGTATTTGTCTAGAAACGACAACATTCTATAGGTGTACTACAGAGGATTATTGTCGTATGTACAACCTCAAAAACATCAAACTTGTAAATGACTGGATTGCCCTTGACCCTGATGAGATGAAAATTGGACTTGCCTACCGTAGGCTATCACCCCACTAACCATTAATTATCGTTGAATGTAAATTTTGATATGTATGTTAGATAGATTAAATATCCGATGATAATTAGTAGAATGCACTCTTACGGTCTTACCCACCAACAATGCAATGAAATGTGTTTTAACTTACTAAAATGAAATTGCGTTATTATTGGTAAAGAATGTCACAGCTAACGGAGGCCGGCATAATAAAGGGTAGTTTTGGTAACAAAAAGTCATGGCCTCCTGGACAAGACTAGGACTATTCATGTGAACCCGTCTTTCTAGAAAAAGGTGTAAAACATGTTTGACCAAACTCAACAAGACCAACCCAGATCCGAGTCAAGGCTCAACTCAGTTTCACAGATTTTACAAAACGAAATACAGAAAGTAAAAGAAGAAGAAGAAGAGAAGGAAACGACATACCAGCCCTCCATGAGGCCACTGCTGTTGCTCTGTTGTTGTTGGGGGGGAGGCTGGGCATACTGAGGGGCATAGGGAGGAGGGTACCCTTGGGGGTACCCCTGAGGTGGAGGGTATCCCTGCGGTGGATATCCCGGTGGCGGATAAGCGTCTTTGGGATATCCTTCCGGTGGATAACCTATTCCAATTCCAATTTACACAAACAAAAGTGGCAAAAACACAAATCAGAACCAAACCCAAGTCACAAAATTCAAAACTTCATCAAATTACATCGAGATTTTAGACAGATCTAATAAAACTAAGAAGAAAATCCAACATGCAAATCTGCTGACCTTGGGGTGGAGGAACACCAACAGGGGGCTGCTGCTGGTTGTAGTAGCTCATTGTTGGTGGTGTTCTTGGTGGATTGCAATAGCTAGAAAATTAGAGTCAGAAGAAAGAAAAAACTTTATCTGGCGTTCTTGGGGTTGTTACTCTTTTGCTCCTGCAGTTGAGAGAGTTATTAATGGATGGAGAGAGAGGGCGGGGGGTGTGTGGTTTGGACAGGCTGTATGTGGGAGCGTTTTAAATACGTTATTTGTTTTGTTTTAATATTTTTTCCCGAATAAATAAATTGGAAAAGGCAGCAAATGTTGAATGGGACATGGGAGGTGGTTTTTTGGGCAAGGAAACCAAGGGAGGTTTGTTTTGTGCCTGCATTCAAATCCTAGGATAATGTTTGTTTAAACTAATTTGCAGTAAAGTGCCATACTACCTGTTTATTCTTCTTTTTAGTTTTTTCTTTAACATTCATGGGGCTCTTCTAGCGTCGAAACTGTTCATAGAATTCATTTGAAAAAAAAAAAAAAAAACTGTTTAAAGAATTCAATATTCTAAAATTCTGGAGCATAACAGATAACCCCTATAACATTACCCTTTCTATTATGCTTTTTTTTTTTTTAATAACAAAACTTCTTCAATAAAATTAAGAATCAACAGTTACATCATATAAAAAGATATAAAAAGAATAGAGAGAGCCAGTGTGGCTCTTCCTCAATTCAAGTCTGAACAATACAATTTCGAATAGAAAATTGAGCAAGTTCATGTGCCATTTTATTGGATTCTCGACGTTGCCATCGGCACAGGAAGGTTCGAAAACATTGACTCAACAACTTAATCTCTTCCACCAAGCACCCTTCATGATCAAAACATTCGTCTACAGAATTTATATCATTGACAACACCTTGATCATCCATCTCCAAAACAATATCACAAAACCCAAGATCCCAGGCAAATTCCAATCTTTCTTTTGCAGCTATTAACTCAATTGCATGCGGACTGAGATATTGTTGTACCTGCTTACAACAACCAGCCATAAACTCACTATTTTCATTTTTTATCACCATTCCCACACCCCTGACTGATCCCCCTTTTTCTACAGCCCCATCAACATTGATTTTGAACAAACTAGGAAGAGGAGGATGCCATCTAATCGCTCCATTTAACCTCATATGTGGTTTCTCCACTGTAGTGTTAGCTGCCTGAAAATCCAATAAAAACTAAAGCCCCCGATCAAACAGGTCGTGACTTCGAAGCTCTCTTTGTTGGTGGAAAGCCTCATTTCTTTCATTCCACACAACCCAACACACCATTGCAAATAAGTCAAGCTCCTCAACTTTGGATACCAATAAAATTGCGTGCCAAAGATCTATAAAAGATTCCAACTTCCATTCCCGTCGTGACTCACCCCATGGAGAAAATTCCCATACCTCTTTGACTTTCTTACACCACCATAAAGCATGCAATGCAGTCTCAAAATCTCTACCACATTGCTCACATACCATGCTTTTCACAATCTTCTTTTTAAATAGCTTTGACTTGCAAGGTAAAAAGTTTTGTAAGCACTGCCAGAGAACGTGCTTCACTTTGTTCGGAACAGACAACCTCCAGATGTTCTTCCAAATTATCATCCCATCATTACCCAAAGAGCTCTTTATCCCCATTGAGAAATGTTTTATCATCCGAGCAACCTTATAGTCACTTCTCACAGAATAACGTCCATTTCGTTCATAGTGCCATATCCTCTTATCCTCCCCTCTCCCAATTGGTATTTGGAGGATGGCATCGATTTCCTGCTCCCAAAAGTTCCCATATAGCAGCTCAGCATCCCACCTTCCTTCACTTGTGTTAGGGCCCAAAAAAATTCACACAAATCCCAAAAAGATTGAAGGCTCAAATATTCTATACGGTCATACGGTTTTATGCTAATCCCAATTTTATTATACATATTTATCTAAAAGATTAATAATAAGCAAGCTTTTACCTAAGTTTAATTAATTCTCACGCCATGCCAAACAAGAAAATATATCATGCCATGCCAAGCATATTCTTTTAAATCCAACACCTACCAAGCTCACATGGACCCAAGACATGTGGTTTCAAGGGGCTTGCTTGAGGGGTTGAGGTGTGGAAGGTTACGAAGCTCCACAAGTCCCATGGAAACTCTTCGATAATAGAGACTTTGGTTTACTTGGGAGCACCAAAGTCCAAGCCTATTGCTTGAAGTAGTCCCACGTTGGGTAAGCAAATGAGATAATTTCCAACACCCTATTTTAGTCGTGCACTACTCTACAACAACGTATACACCCAAGACATATATATTCTCCTTTCCTGCACCAAGACATATGTTTTATGTGAACCTATTCCTGCACCAAGCTATTTCACCCCTTTCCTGCACCAAGACATATGTTTCCCGTGAACCTATTCCTACACCAAGTTATCTCACCCTTTCCCTGCACCAAGACATGTTTCCAGTGAAACTATTCATGTTGCAACCCATCTCACCTTTTTAACCATAGGACACTAAGAAGATTCCATTCCACCCTTTTAGATGTTGGAAATAAGCCATTTCTGATGCCTTCTATTATCCATAGGAAATAAGAAGGTTCTAATCCATCCATTTACCCGCCGGAAACAAGTAGTTTCCGGCACACCATTTTACCCAGCAGAAATAAGAGAAAGTTTTCACCTTCTATAAAAGCAAGCCAATATCAGATGAAGGAGGGAGGGGGCTGAGCTGCAAGCAAAAGAGGAAAACCCTTCCTCCCAGCTTCTGGAAATCTCTCTTTAAGCTACTGTAAGCTTCCTGCACTAGCCACAAGCTTAGCCTCAAGCTTCCCACTCTCAAGCTTCCCACTCTCCTGCTTCCAATTGTTTCCTTTCCATCCACTGTAAAACACCAAATCCATAAGCCAAGCCTTAAGTTCCTCATTTTCCTACACATGAACCCAACCACCATGACTAACTCATTCACTACCAAAATCTCTTAGAAAACCTCACGCTAAACTTAAGCCTAATTAACACCAAATATCATCTCACTTGCTAAACTTGTGGATCTTTAGCTCCCACACTTCAAGCTCTCATGCCAAGCCTTTTTCAACAATAACTTGGCACTTCAACAGCCCCCGGAAGAAGAACTTTGACAACCGTGGAAAGCACTTCAACAACCCCCGGAAGAAGAACTTTGACAACCGCGGAAAGCACTTCAACAACCCCCGGAAGAAGAACTTCGATAGCCGAGGGAAGCAATTTAAAGTCGCTGGAAATACTTTATCATCGCTGGAAGCATTCAACGTAACATCAAATCAAGCACTTAGGAGCTGCCGGAAGAACAACAAAGTATTCCCTAGGACTCGCTTCTCCTTCGGGATGCTTTGGGCCTAGTTCTCGCTAACTCAGAAATGGGGCGCAAAGGCTTTGTCAACCCAGTAAAGCCTTCCAACAAAAAAGACCCTAATAACTTGTGATTAACTGACTCACTCATAAAGAACTTGGTAGTTGAGAAGTAGAGTGAATAAGAAAACTTCTTGGTAATGGTACCCATTGATCACCATATACTCGAATTGACTCCCCATTCCCCACTCTCCATCGCAACCCTTCTAACAACAAAGTTTTACCTCAGATTAGAGATCTCCAAATATGAGAAGGTCTCCGTCCCACCTCCGCATCAAGAAAATTGTTTTGGGGAAAATATCGGGCTTTAAAAACCCTCGCTGCCAGCGAGTTTTCGTTACAAAAAATCCTCCAACACTGCTTAGCTAAAAGTGCCTGGTTAAAAGCCTCCATATATCGAAATCCCAATCCTCCATCCGATTTGCTGGCACACAATATTTCCCAACGCATTCAATGAATACCACGTTCATTATGTGATTTAGACCACCAAAATTTAGCGAGAAGACTGTGGATTTAATTGCAAACTCCCTTGGGCATCCGGAAACAGTGCATTGAGTATGTGGGCATAGCTTGAAGCACGACTTTAATTAAAATTTCTTTTCCAGCTTTGGAAAGGAATTTCTCTTTCCACCCGCACATACGTTTCAACATTCTTTCTTTTGTAGCTCCGAAGATCTGTTTCTTTCCTCTACCCACCACTGTTGGCAAACCAAGGTACTTTTCATGGTAAGCCACCAACAGAATTTCCATAGCCTCCACAACCAAACGTTTCACCTCCTTTTGAGCATTAGGGCTCAATGTCAAAGCAGACTTATTATAGTTAATAATTTGCCTCGAAGCGTCCTCGTATACATGAAAAATATATTTCACTGCCTCACACGTCTCAACAATAGCATCCAAAAAAAGAAGACAATCATCGGCAAAAAATAAATGAGTGATGGAAGGTGCTCCCTGTGCCACCGACACTCCTTTCAAAAGGCCTTCCCCTTCCGCTCTCCATAATAGTCCTGAGAAGCCCTCAACACACATAAGAAACAAATATGGCGAAAGTGGACACCCTTGTCGTAATCCCCTTTGAGGAATAATATGCCCGAATGAATTTCCTTTCCAAAGAATCGAAAAAGAAACCGTAGAAAGGTAGTCCATAATTTTGTCTACCCACATCTGCTCAAAATCCATCTTCAACATCATGGCTTGAAGAAAACTCCATTCGACCCTGTCATAAGCTTTCGCCATGTTCAATTTAATCACCATTTTGACATCTTGATTGCCTCGAATTTCTTTCATCGCATGTGTTGTTTCAAATGCCACCATAATATTATCTACAATCACTCTTTGAGGGACAAAAGCACTCTGGTTTTCTGAAATAATTTCAGGCAATACTAATTTCAAATGATTAGCAAAAGACTTTGCTACAATTTTATAAATGACAGTGCATAAGCTGATGGGTCTGAATTCAGTTACTGTCTTTGGCTTCTTCACTTTAGGAATTAAGGCAATGAGCGTATGGTTAAAATCACGACCACTTTGTTCTCCATTCAAAATTTTCAAGCATATCGCAGCAACATCATCACCTATTATGTGCCAATACTTTTGGTAGAACAACGCGAGCATCCCATCATGACCTGGAGATTTGGTTGGATACATCTGAAAAAGAGCAAATTCTACTTCAGCTCTAGTGAAAGGCCTTAGAAGCCTCTTATTCATCTCTCCAGTAACTTTTGATTCGATTGTGTCTAATACCATGCCCATATTCCTGCCATTCGTAGAAGAAAAAAGACCAGAGAAGAAATTACAAAATAAAGAGAGCAAAGAACAAAAGTAAAAATTTACGGGACGAGGTTCACCACTAAACGCATTGATATTATTTTTACTTAATTAGTAAGTGTGGTGTGAGATTTTTATGCAATAGGTTTCGATGCAATTAGAAGTGGAACAATTTAATATAAGTTGTAATTTGTTTTTTAAGATGCCGATGTGAGACTTTTTACTTTGTTCAACAAAACTCGCATAAATTATTAGGTTTAGATAAACCATTGGAATTTTTTTTTAAATGCCATATATATTTTTCAATTTGTCATAGGAAATAAAATTTTAAATGATTTGTCACATCAACTTTCAGAAATCATTAATTTGTTATCTCACCCTATACTCGGTTAAGTTTTTCATCCAAAATAAATCATTAATTATGTTCAGGGTTATTTTAGGCATTTCAACACCTCATTACTTTGTTAAGTTCATGGTTAATTTACCATATCACCCTAACTCTGTTAATTTCTCCCTGGAAACTTTAAAATTTGAAAGAAATCAGTTGAAAATGTTGTGAACCTTAAGCAATATTTTCTCATTACTTAGTGCTTTGAATTTGAACACGATCATGCAATGCTCTATATTTTCGATATGGTACCAATGAAATGAAAGAGATGGCCATGATTGACCACGTTTTTCTTCTAAGAACATGATTGATCATGTTGAATTCTCAAAGTTTGCAATTAGTTACAATTCCATGTTAGTGAGTCTAATATACTTTTTTAGTTGTTCACCATAAGCTTTTAACTAGCCAAAATTTAAGGGTTTGTACTAAAGAGAAGTAAAGAACTTGTGAAAATGAGGTCAAAAGTTTGAAATAACCTATAACACAAGTTAATGATTTCGGAAAGTTGATATGACAAATCGCTTAAAATTTTAGTTCATATGACAAATTGAAAAAGGTGTATAACACTAGTAGAAAAAATAGCTTGGGCGACGAAATCCCTCTTTCGTCGCCTAAACATAACTTTAGGCGACGCCATCTTTCGTCGCCTAAACATCACTTTAGGCAACAAAACTTTAGGTGACCAAGTAAGTCGTCGCTTAAAATTTGAATGGGCGACGAATAAATACATTCTTTGCCCAAAAGATGGAAAAAGTGGCGGCAAATAGAGAATGTGGCGCCAAACTTTTGGGCGACAAAATAAATCGTCGTCTAAAATTTCTTGCGCGACAAAGTGTTCATCGCTCAAAGTGGCGACTTTAGACGACAAATATTTTCATCGCCCAAAACTTAGCAGATTTAATCCCCTCCCTTCAACCCGAGAGGCAGTTTTTGCAGAAAATTTTTGCAAATTTGCCTCTCAAGCTCTCCCTCTCAGATTTCTCCCTCCAAATCTCTCTCCCTATCTCACTCATCTCCATCTTTCTCTCCCTATCTCACTCATCTCCCTCATCATCTCACTCTCTATCCCTCTAGATCTCTCTCTCTCCCCCAAGCTAGGTTCTATTTCCTCCTCCACCACCATTTCCTGTCTTTCTCCTCCTCCTCCACCACCACCGGGAATCGTTAACGGTAATTTTTATTTTTTAATATTATTTTATTATTTATTATTTATTATTTTTGAATTCTAATTAACATAAATTAATTAATTTTGTATAGGTTTGTTGCATAGGATTTTTGTTGGAGCACCAATTTGAAGGTATTTTCTTGATCATTTTATGTTGTTGATGTACGAATTTATTTTATATGGTTTTGTATGCAAATAATTTGTATATGTTGAATGACTTTATGTTGCGTTGTACGTACGAAGTTAATAGTAATTAACTTTGTACGAATTTATTTTGTGTTGTACGTACGAAGTTAATAGTAATTAACTTTGTCCGAATTTATTTTGTGTTGTACGCACGAAGTTAATACTTCGTATGCATTTTTTTAACAAAAACTTAGTTTCCCATTTGAGAATTAATTGGATTTCGCGCATGGATGTGAAAGCGTGACTGCAATCCAATTGATTCTTGAATTGTCCCATTTTTTGGACAGTTTGGGAGTGCACATTTGTGTGTCGTAGTTCGCGGTTCACGGATTAGGTTTCGATTGTGGGTTTTTGGTAACATCTTCTTACGTTCTTCGAGTGCATAGTAGGTATTTGATATCTATGTCGTGCACTTGGAGAACTGTAGGGAGATGCTGCCAAAATTTTCCCACGTCGAAATCTAATCTTGGTGATCCGTAAACTACGAGACACAAATGTGCACTCCCGAATGGGATAGGGCCTTTACCAAAGGCATAAGGTGACGAGACATAGTTGAAGTTATTCTAATGCTCCCTTCTATCTCTCTTTAATGTGGTAACAGAAAAAATGGACATACAGTGGATACAGAATCCGAGCAGATGTGCTGTTGAATATTTGGAAGGAGTAGATAATTTTATTGAATTTGCAACGAGACACAACCGAGGGCCTTCTCATATCAAGTGTCCGTGTAGGTCGTGTACCAATCGTATGTGGGAGACCCTTGACAATGTTTGCCATCATTTGGTAAAAAATGGGATGACGCAGACCTATACGAGATGGAATCATCACGGGGAGCCATTACATCATGCTTCGTCTTCGTACTAGTCACGAGCGGAGACTGGCGAAGGAAATTTATTTGGTAATGACCAAGTCATGGGTATTGTAAATGACTGTTATCCATACACCTCGAGCAATGACAATGAGGAAGTGGGGGATGACGTGCCTCCCACCATGGACAAGGAAGCATTTGATAAGTATGAAAGGCTATTGAAAAATGCCAAGCAAGAATTATACTCGGGTTGTGAAGACTATTCGGTTCTTACGGCGATTGTGGAGTTTATGCAAGGCAAGATGAAGTTCCGTATGTCAAACCGGTGTTATGACTACTTTATTGGTATTGTGTGTAGGATGCTTCCAAAATAGAATTGTTTGCTTAAAGATCATAAAAGTGCTCAGAAGGTGCTGAACGGTCTGGGCTTAGGGTATGAAAAAATCCATGCATGTGTAAATAATTGTATATTGTTCTTTAAGGAAAACAAAGTGTTGGATAAATGCCCTGTTTGTAATGAGCCGAGATATAAAATCACACCTAAAAAATTTGGACGAAGATTCCAAAAAAAGTGTTGCGTTATCTTCCATTAACGCCTAGGTTGCAACGCTTGTACATGTCAACGCACACAGCAACCGACATGAGATGGCATAAGGAAGAAATGGTTGATGATGATGTTATGAGGCATCCTGCAGATGGACAGGCATGGAAAGAATTCGATCGGATGTACCCTGAATTTGCAGCAGACCCACGCAATGTCAGACTAGGACTTGCCACCGACGGATTTAATCCGTTCGGAGTTCTGAACCAAACCCACCAAACCCACATCACTTGGCCGATCGTCATAGTTCCTTATAATTTGCCGCCTTGAAAATGCATGAAAAAGGAATTTACGATGATGAGTCTATTAATCACCGAAGATCCAGGAAAGTCCATCGATGTCTATTTGCGCCCGTTGGTTGATGAGTTAAAGAATTTATGGGAAAACGGTGTGCGTACATTTGATAAGTCCACTGGGAAGATGTTCACCTTGCGAGCGGCAGTGATGTGGACGATACATGATTTTCCGGCTTATGCAATGATTTTCGGTTGGAGTACGAAGGGTTATATGGCATGCCCAGTCTGCAAGGAGGACGTAACATCTGGTTGGCACGTCGGAAATGTATGTTATATGGGTCATCGTAGATGGTTGTCGTGGGATCATGAGTGGCGTATGAACGATACATCTTTCAATGACAACACAAAGACTTGCATCAGACCCAGAGAATGGTCGGGAGATGACATTCTGGCTAAGTTGAAGAGTATAGAATTTGGTCCATATGGCAAAGGTGTTACTGGGCCCAGACCAGCTTCGCATCATAACTGGACGCATAAGAGTATTTTGTTTGAACTCCCGTACTGGTCCAAGTTAAAGCTTAGACACAACCTCGATGTGATGCATATTGAGAAGTATGTATGTGATACATTGGTGTGGACAATTGTAGACATTGAGGGGAAATCGAAGGACACGATAAAAGCTCGGCTAGATTTGGAACGAATGGGCATAAGGCAACCCTTGTGGATGAAGAAAGTCGGCGGTGTACTCAGAAAGGGTCATCCGTTTTTCACTGTGAAATTGGAGGGGAAGAAACAATTTTTCAAGTTTCTTTCTTCCGTACAATTTCCAGATGGGTATGCTTCAAATATCTCGCATTGCGTGAACGTGGAGACAAATCGATTTTCGGGATTAAAGAGCCATGATTGTCATGTTCTAATCCAACGCCTTTTCCCAGTTGGTATTCGAAGTTTGTTGCCTTCTGATGTGGTTAACTAGATAGTGAAGTTGTCCAGATTTTTCGCACAGTTGACTGCAAGGTCATTGCGTGTGTCAGATGTAAAAAAGTGCGGAGATGAAATTGTACACATCGTTTGCAAGTTCGAGCAGATTTTCCCGCCAGCTTTTTTTACTAGTATGATTCACGTGATGATACATTTGATTCACGTGATGATACATTTGGTGGATGAGGCGTTGGTTGGTGGACCAGTCAACTATCGGTGGATGTATCCAATAGAAAGGTAATGTCGACCCATGACCTTTGTATGATTCTTCATCATTTTATACATGTTTATTAATTAAAACCATTGCTTTTCGATTTTGCAGACTTCTTGGGGAGTTTAAAAAATTTGTGCGCAACAGGGCCAAGCATATGAGTCGCTCACTTTTTGAGCAATGTATCTAACTGATGTTGAGACGACTTTCAATCGGCCCCAACACAACAACGACGGTGGTGTTAGGAAAGAAAAACTTTCAGTGTTTGCATAAACTGCACGTCCGTTTGGCTCATCACCGAGAGGCGAATCATTTTCTGAAAAGGACATGGAGGTAGCACATTGGTTCATACTCAACAATTGTGACGAGATTGGGCCGCATCTGGATGAGCATGAACAGTTGATCAGCAGTTCATATCCTTCAAATTTACATGCCGAGAAACACCGTGCATTGTTTCCTCGTTGGTTGCGCGAACATGTAAGTTTTGTACTCTTTGGTTTCTTCACATTTTAGGTTTTTCGTCATTGTCTTCATATGTTCTAGAACTAACAAGATTACAAATTTTTGTACATATTCAACTAGGTTTTGAAATTGAAGGAAGAGAATTCGCTGTCATACATCGAAGAATTATATAACTTGGTGGTCGGACCGTTTCACGTTGAATTGTACCCAGGGTGTCATGTGAACGGCGTTAAGTTTGTGGATGCTCAGCGTGATGATAACTTGTTAACTCAAAATAGTGGGGTCTTCGTTCCGGGCAATGGCGATAGTGCCGATATTGAGTTTTATGGCAAACTAACAAGTGTTGTACAAGTGCTTTACAATGACCGATGCCAAGTGATTTTGTTTAAGTGTCATTGGTTTGATATAAATCCAAACAGGAACGAGAGTATTAAGCGAGACGAAGGGTTAGTATCAGTGAACACTAACACACGTTGGTACGATGAAGACCCTTACATTTTAGCAACTATGGCGAAACAAATCTTCTATCTTGATGACCCGAAGGCGGGGAATGGTTGGAAAGTTGTTCAAAAAATCCGTCACAGAAACATATATGATATTCCTGACGGATATAATAATGAAGACGACAGTGTCGCTGACCAACAACTTTTATCTTCGATAGATTTTGGTTTGGCAACACCGTTGGATACAAATGTAATCCAAGAACCGCTTGAGGTAGCTGGAATGCCTGAACTCGAAATATCGATTGATTCCATTACAATTGACCTCTGTGATCTGAGACGCTACAATCCACATGACCTCGTACAGACCGAGGACAGTGATGATAAGGAATCATATGCAAGCAGCGAATCTGAACTACCAAGCGAAAATGATGAAAATGACGACGACAATGTGTATTGTATTTCTGATTCAAATTAAGTTCGGAAGTGCTGAAATTGTATTTCAATAAACATTGAAACATACATTGAACTTGTAACTTGTAACGTTGTCAAACTATTAAAAAGAGACATTGAAACATAAATTATACCTTCATTTACCAAGGAAAAAAAAAACCTGATTTGTAATTACATGGAAGATGATTACATATATATCTTAGGAGATGAACTGTGATTTGTCACCCAAAGTAACTTTGGGCGACGAAGTACCTTCATCGCCCCAAATGCTAAAAATAATTACCTCTTTTAAAAAAAAATAAAAAATTGTTTTGTAACCTGGTGTAAAAAATTGCAAATGTATCTTAGGCGACGAATATAAGGTCGTCGCCCAAAGTCTCTTAAGGCGACCAATAATTCTTCGTTGCGCAAACTATTCGTCGCCCAAACTGTTAATAATACTGTTTAAACTTGTCAATATTTGGGGTAGAATTTTTAAGGGTTTGGGCGACGAATGAGTGTTTGTCGCCTTAACCTAAGAATTAATTTACACTGAAAATCTCGTAATAAGTAATTGAAAAGGGGGAAAATTTTGTAAAAAATATACAAACGCTCGTAATGAGAAGGCGTACAACTTTTGTTTACGTGTCATCTTCAAAATCGAACACTAGAAACCATGAAGCCTATATTATTTTTTAATCGTCGATTAACGTTTACGTTTACGCTATGTTATTATATCTGTAATTTGTTTTTTTCATGCCGATTCTTTTTCGAAAACATGATCTTTTACTAAATCTAATAAGATGAACGGTTCAGATCGGTTATATTATGTCCCCATCTTTACATTGTAGTCAAATTTGTATAAGACGTTATATAGTTTATAGAAACTATATAACATCATCACACTTTTCAATAAAATGTTAATATGGGGCCATTCTATGAACGATCGGAACCGTTCATCTTATTACATTCAGTAAAAGATCATGTTTTCAAAAAAGAATCAGGATGAAAAAAAAAAACTATGGACATAAAAACGGAGTGTAAACGTAAGCGTTGATCGACGGTTAAAAAAGAATATAGCCTTCATGGTTTCTATTGTTCATCTTTTGGAGATGACACCTTAACGGAAGTTGTACACCTTTTCGTTACGAGCATTTTTGTATTTTTTTACAGATTTTTCCCACTTCTCAATTACTTATTATGATTTTTCCCACTGTAAGTTAATTTTTCGTACTACTATTAATTTGTAAACACCCATACATCTTTATTTCTTTAAATCTGAACCGTTAAATATGTAGACATTTTCTTCAAGATCATTCTGTACAAACATTACTTCAATACGAAATGAATAAGTCATTATTTAGGAGATCAGAATAACAACGGCGTACGATAAATTTCTTATCTTTAGGCGACCAAAAACAGATTCGTCGCCTCAGTTGGTTTTAAGCGACGAATTATTTGTCGCCTAAACCTTGAAATTGGCTCCGCCGCCAAAATTTTGGCTGATTTTGAAAAATTTTAATGAACTTTTGGGCGACGAATTTTTGGGGTTGGAGCGACGAAACTGGTTCGTCGCCCAAAGGCCTCTGGTTTAATTGCACCCCGTGTTGTTTCTTTTTTCTTTCTTCTTCTTTCTTCCTCTCTCCATCTGCAGATCCAAAATTCACCCAGCCACCAGCTCAG
Source organism: Gillenia trifoliata (assembly GCA_018257905.1). Taxonomy (NCBI): domain Eukaryota; kingdom Viridiplantae; phylum Streptophyta; class Magnoliopsida; order Rosales; family Rosaceae; genus Gillenia; species Gillenia trifoliata. The sequence goes on from CM031080.1 coordinate 26,127,640, forward strand.
ACACAGACGTGCGAACCTCAGCCACAAGCTCTCTCTGCGGTTCTTCTTCCATCTCTCTCTCTCTCTCCATTTCCCATCCAAAAGAACAAGGTACAATTTAGCTCCAGATTTGTGGCTTGCAGAGGGTTTATTTTTTGTATTAATTTGTTGGGGCTAATTCTTGCATTTTTGGGATACTAATTATTGCATTAGTTAATTAAGGTTCTGGGTTTTCATCTAATTTCATGTACATGATTGCATAAACTGATATTTTGTCATTTTTTTTTTCGATTTGATGAAACTTCTGTGATGTTAATTGCTGCAATTTCTGCAATTGGATGAATCTGTGATGTGCCTCGATATTCTTCTGCATTTTCTTTAATTTCTGCAATTTGATGAAGCTGTGTTGTCCAGATTTCTGGATATGCACAGTAATGTGCAGTGTGTGTGTGCAGTGTGTGTGCGCAGTGTGTGTGTGTGTGTGCAGTGTGTGTGTGTGCAGTTTGAGCCTGATTTTATTAACTCCCAATTGTATATTTAGTTTTGATGTCTGTGTAATTTTGTTTGCTTCAATTTCATTTGGGGTGGACTGGCTATATTCATTTGGGAATGTTAGCATTTCAAATTCTGTTTCGTTAGGTTTTCGGTTCAAAATTTGATATTGCTTGTGTTCTTTGACGTGTCTGAAGGTGTTGTGTTTTTTAGTTTCCTTCAAAATTCCTCATCAAGGTGTTGTGTTGTGCGCTTTCTGCATATCAAAATGGCTAACGGTTGGTAGAAATTGATTCCATTTAACATTGCCTATAATTAACGTACGTGCCTAAACCTACCTTACACTATACTATTAGTAAGGATGCATAGTGGCGTTCAAAGATCACTCTTTGGCCTTTAGACTTGCTTCAGCGACAATGTCATGTATGAATGACGTGAAATTCTTTGAATGCTTCTATCATATTAGTAGTAATCATGCGTGAGTGAAAATTTTAGAATTTGATTTGGGGTTTCGATTTAGAGTTTTATTTAGCTTTGATTATATTGGACTTGAATTTGGCATTATGTCTATAATCGAAAAGAGATGATTTTGGTTGAGTGGAAATTAAGTTAGTCAAATCGTACATTTATTCTTTTATTAATTAATAAAATTTATATTTCGACATTGTTTCGTTCAGTTTATGGTGGTTTGAATTCAATTCGATTATTAGGGTTTTGTAAATTTCTGAATTTAGAGGTGTTTTAATCAATTTGCTGCATTTTTTAAGAAATTTTTGCAGCTGTGTTGTTCACTGCATTTCTCTGCAGCTCAGTTTAGCTAGCTTAATTTTTTTGGGATTTCTGTTTCTTTTCTGTAATAATGCATAAGCCCTTTTGTTTTCGATTTCAATGGTTGATTGTGTTTTCAGCTAAAGCATTGTGTTTTTCGGTTCGAATAAGAAAGTAAGCCTAATGTGGACTTGATTTTTATGTTAAATTAGTATGCACCTAATATCTTAACATTTGAAAATTTTCTTTTTATTTTGATTTTTATGGCTGAAGTGAATTAGATAATTTCTTTTTGTGAATTACACTCATGCACCGTATATAGGTAAAGATAGAAGAACAGAAGGGCTGTTGGTTTTTTTATAAGTTGGAGGAGGATGAGTTTAGTTTATTTGTCACAGGAAGCAATTTAGTTGTTAAAGCTTGGAGTCTCCATGGTCTGAGCATTGTATTTGAAATCTTCTGTTGTACACAGCTTGTTTGAGCTCCATGCAAAAGTTTATATTCCTAAGCTAGTTTCGTTCTGGACCTTGAAAGGCAGGCACCCAGTTTAATTTGGTGGTGGTGATTTGGATATTGTTGTTGTCTATATAAGTGTTTTATTTCCACTCCATGTTCTTCTGCAAGTATGCAGTATGTGTGCAGTATGCAGTGTGTGTGTGTACAAAAATTGTAGTGCAGTATGCAGTGTGTGTGTTTTTGACTTTGACAAGTTTTTCTATTGAAAAACTTGATTGCATTGAATTCGTATGGAAGTTTTTAGAAATTTGATTTTAATAGACCCTCCTTTATAATGAATTCAAAGAATTCGATCTTAATCCGTTTATAACATGATCAGTTTTTGTGAGAGTATATAGAATGTATACGGAAATCTCACTAAATTAACACACTTAGTTTGGCAAAATGATTTTGATCAAAGGTTAGAAAGGGGATCGTGCAGTTGAATAACTTATTCTTAGATATAGTCCTAGTGCAGCTCAATGTTTATTTACAATTTATTTAATATGCACATGTCCTTTATTTAACAATTTGTAACTGGCTGAATTTACAGATGTCGGCTTTGATTTCTACACGCTGCCGCTCTAGTCCTAGTGCAGCTCCATCAGTCGGCCGCTCAGGATGTCTCCGAGTCGCCTGTCTTGTCTACTGCCTCGGTGACGTTTCCTGTACTGAGTGCTCGTCGGGCTCACCGGCGACAACGTCCCGAGGACCAATGCCCTCAGGCACCCGAGAGTTCCACAGTCAACGGCGAGGCCCCTTACCCCTAATCTTTTTCATTTTTGTTCGATTGTTTAATACCGTCTAGTTCATTTCTTGATTGCATGTTCAAACATTTGCTACGATTGTCAAATATGTTGGAAATTTTGTGTGGATGTGGATATGTTGGAATTGTCAATTTTAAGGATAGTTGGAATTGTTAAATATATTGGAAATGTTGTGTGGATGTGGATATGTTGGAATATGTTGGAATTGTCAAATTTAAGAATAGTTGGAATTGTCATATATGTTGGAATATGTTGAAATTTAAGGATATGTTGGAATATGTTGGAATTGTCAAATATGTTGGATATGTTGGAATTGTGTGGATGTGGATATGTTAGATTTATTATTTGCAGGTTATGGGAAATGTTAGACTTTTAGGGGAGGTTTTGCCGAATTTTCTGTAGAGTTTTAAGATGACGTTTTAACCTTGGTGGATTTCTTCTTTGGTTTGGCAGGGAATAAAAAGACCCGGGGCCCTTGCAGAGGGTTGAAGTCTGCGGGGATCACACGGGCGACTAATGAAAAGATCGTCATCACCTTTTCTGAAGATCACCAGGGTTCTGTCACATCTGACCAGCACAGCACCTTGGTCTCGGAGATAGGGGCGATACTACGTGCCCATTGCCTTATGCAATGGGAGTCATGGAGATCAGTCTCAGCTCAAACGAAGGCGGCGATGTGGGACGAGCTGTCGGTGAGTGCATTCCATACTTTCTACTAATTTTTTTAATTAAGTCCAATATTTTGTATATTTTAATAATATTGTTTTATTTTTGCAGGTTAACTTTAATACTATGAACCTTGATGCCAAACGGACAGACTACATAGAGGGGCTTTTCAAAGATCGGTACAAAGAGTGGAAGGCTGACCTCCACAAAGTTTTCAAGTCGTATCCGGACGCGCAGACTGCTTTAGCCCGAGGATGCCCTACGAAGTTGGTGGACCGGTCTGATGATTGGGAGTGGTTATGTAACCACTTTCAATCTCCTACTTTTTTGGTAAGTTTACACATTTATTTTATCATTTTACTCAACAATTAATATACGCACTAACAAATTTTGGGTTCAACAGAGACGTTCTGAAGCCAATTCGCTAAATAGGTCGAAAAAGATACTCCTCCACCACTCCGACTCGAAGCGCTTTTCCTATTGTCTTTTAAACCAATTAAATAAAAAAAATTTAAAAAATTAAATTAAATTAAAAATAAAAAAATAAAAAAAATAAAAAATTAAATACTTTGGGCGACGAAGCGACAACCGTCGCCTAAACCCTAAGGCGACGCACTTTTTTCGTCGTTTAAAGTATGACAATAACTTAGGGCGATGAATTTTTTTCGTCACTTAAAGTGTAACAATAACTTAGGGCGATGAACACATTTCGTCGCCTTATATTTTGCCCGACAAAATATATTCGTCGCCTAAACTCTATTGCCACGCATATTTTCGTCGCCAGAAACTCCTATCGAGGACGTCACTCTAACTGAGGATGCTGGTCTTCGTATACTCATGGAGACGCTAGACCAAACCCTTGGTCGTAAGCCTGGTAGGGTTTACCAGGGGATGAGGAAAGCGCGACTCCGAGAGAAGGGTGCCTCATCTTCTGACAACAATTCGGAAGAGGTCACCTCGTTGAAGGCACAAGTTCAAGACCTGGAACAGAAGCTCGCGTCTCAGGAAAGCCAGCTCGCGTCTCAAGAAAGCCGTTTCGCGTCTCAGAAAAGCCAGCTCGTGGCTCAGGACGCTCGGATGAGCCAAATCTTACGCGCCCTCCAGTTGTCCGGCATTCCATTGAATATGCTATCATCCGATTCCCAGCCCCCTCACTAGTTACTTCGTTTTAGGATTTTCATTTCTTTTTATTATTAAATATTTTGTACGTACATTTCTTTATATAATCTAATTTGTTTTTTTACATTGTTTATTATATTGTCTTTTAAACCAATTAATTAAAAAATAATAATTAATTAATTAAATAAATTTAAAAATTTAAATTAAAAAATTAAATTAAAAATTAAAAAATTAAAAAAATTAAAAATTAAATACTTTGGGTGACGAAGCAACAACCGTCGCCTAAACCCTAAGGCGACGCAATTTTTTCGTCGCTTAAAGTATGACAATAACTTAGGGCGACGAATTTTTTTCGTCGCTTAAAGTGTAACAATAACTTAGGGCGATGAACACATTTCGTCGCGTTATATTTTGCCCGACAAAATATATTCATCGCCTGAACTCTATTACCACGCATATTTTCGTCACCAGAAATCATCACTCGAATGTGAATTGGGTGACGAATGTATTTCCTTCGTCGCCCAAATGGTTGGTCGACGGACTTTTAGCGACGAATAGTGGGCGACGAATTATTGGTCACCCAAATGTTTAGGCGACAAAAGGCTACCTTGGGCGATGAAATTTTTTTTGTCGCCCATGTACCATTTTGTACTAGTGTAAGTTCATATGACATTTCAAAAGTTTTCCCTAAACCATTACCTGACGTGAAAATAAATATACGAGACAAATGATAAATATGTTTGAACCGATTGCAAACATAAGTAACCTAATTTGATACAAAAAATACGTTTTACTAGTAGTATATGAAGAAAATAATTAGCTTTTTCAATCTATTGTTGGGAACTTGGCAGACTTTGTAATTTTACAGATAGGATTGAAATTTCGTTTTGTTTTTGCCTTCGTAGTGTGTGCTTTTGTTTTCTGATATTCACGCTCGGGAGGATAGAACATTTTAACCTTATCTTATGGTATTTTAATAAAGCATCTTATCCAACAACAAAAACTTATAAAATGCGTCATTGTAAAGCAGACAGAAAAATATCTTTGAAGAACTTCACCATATCAATTACCTGTCATTATTTGTCTTTAATTGGAGCTTTCTCAATGTGAGGCACTCAAATTCTGATTGAGGGGTTGCCCTTTGTGTATAGTAGTATGAGCTTAGTTAACATGCATTGTCAGCAAAAGTATAAGTTTGACTGTTAAAATTAGTAATTACTGAGGTTAGAAAAAATAAACAATTGAATGGCTGAGGACTAGTGGAAAGACCGAAGTGGAAAAAGAAAAATATTCGACATAGGTAACTATAGAAACCAAAGGCTTCTTAAACTGGTATTATTGAGGTTAGGAAATATAAAACAATTGAATGGGTGAGACCTAGTGAAAAGACCGAAGTGGCTGTTGAGTATCAAGATAAGGATGGAGCCATGGTCCCTTTTCGGTGCAAAAGATCCTTATATCAATCGAACATCATAGTTTTGTTGATGATACAATGATCCTAATATTTGTTATTTGTGCTTCATAGGTTGCAAATGATTCAACCAAACTTGAAAGATCTGGTGCTTATATTGCGAGGCAGACTGCGAAGCATAGTGACTTATGGATTTGATTAACACCAAAACTAGAGGATTGTCGAGGAGCTTGATTTGAAGTGAAAAAATTTGGAAATAACTCAAGCCGGCTTCATATGGCCACTTTGGGGCGCCAGTGATTGTCATATCCCGGACTGATTCCTCTGTAGCACAATATTTTTCGCTTTGGGCCACGCCCTCACGGTTTTGTTTTTGGGAACTCACGAGCAACTTCCTAGTGGGTCACCCATCTTGGGATTGCTCTAGCCCAAACTTGCTTAACTTCGGAGTTCCAATGGAATCCGAAGCCAGTGAGCTCCCAAAAAGCCTCGTGTTAAATGGAGGTGGGCATGTACATATAAGGCACATCACCCCTTCTCCGTTGGTCGATGTGAGATGTCACAATCCACCCCACTTAAGGGGAACCCGGCGTCCTCGCCGGCACATCCGTACCAAACGGCATAGTGGCTTTGATACCATTATGTCACATCCCGGACCGACTTCGCCGTAGCACGATATTGTTCGCTTTGGGCCACACCCTCACTGTTTTATTTCTGAGAATTCACGAGCAACTTTCTAGTGGGTCACCACTCATGGGATTGCTCTAGCCCAAACTCGCTTAACTTCGGAGTTCCGATAGACTCCGAAGGCAGTGAGCTCCCAAAAAGCCTCATGCTAAATAGAGATGGGCATGTACATATAAGGCACATCACCCCCTCTCCGTTACTCGATGTGGGATGTCACAATCCACCTCACTTAAGGGGAACCCGGCGTACTCACCGGCACATTTGTACCGAACGGCAAAGTGGCTCTGATACCATTCTGTCACATCAGGGACCGGCTCTGCCGTAGCACAATATTGTCCGTTTTGGGCCACACCCTCACAATTTTGTTTTTTTGGAACTCATGAGCAACTTCTTAGTGGGTAACCCATCATGGGATTGCTTCAGCCCAAACTCGCTTAATTTCAAAGTTCCGATGGAATCCGAAGCCAGTGAGATCCCAAAAGGCCTCGTGCTAAATGGAGGTGGGCATGTACATATAAAACACATCATCCTCTCTCCGTTGGTTGATGTGGGATGTCAGAGTGATCGTGAGAATTGGTATCCGAATTTCACCTCAAGAATGAGAAGGATCTCATCTCTTTGGCTACAAAAAGTAGCTTAGAGTTATTTCCAAGCTTTCTTGCGATGTTTACACAAGACGCAAACATTCAGTGAAGTAACCATTCGTCCCTCGGAATGAATTTTTAGTTTCCTCCCATATCATAAGACAACTATTACACCCAAAAATATTCCTCGGAACACAATCGAATAGTTGAGAGGTCATATATTAAATTTTCTTCCCCTTCTTCCTTGTTTCGTAATGAACAATATATCAACAAGTCACGCAATTTTTTTAGCAAAAAACAGTCACATGACTGCCGTTTACCTGCGTACAATTGACACGTCGACTCGCAATGTGTTATAGCGCGCATAGTTTACTTCCAACATACTATTCTTCTTCTTTGTCATATGCTTTTTTTTAAGGCAAAAGCACTTGCATTAATCATATCAACACTGACATGGATAACAACATGCCAACAAAGATTGACTCTGAAATATGTTTTTATTATTGTTTTTATTATTTTGCTGATGTGATGTGTTCAAAATAAATGGTCATATTGGCCTAAGTTTTATATTTTTTTCGTCATCTCTTCTTGTTTATTTACCAAAACGAAAAATCCGTTTGCGGTGCTATGTGTAATATAACGCATTTTCTACGTTCTTCCACTCTCTTCTTTTGAGAGTGCTGCTCTCGTAAGGTCTTCATTTTGAGGGCCTGTGAGGTTCTTTTTTATGTGAGCATTTGTGGCTTAGTCGTGTTTATAATCGGAATCATTCACATTATTAATCACTATATAAATATTATTTTTATAAAAAATTAATTAAAATTAAGATCGTTTAGTCAATTAATTGTAGAAAAAAAAAAACGGTTCACAATATTTTTACTGAATCCATCCATCTATTTTTATACAGTTCAATGACTAAACGATCTTAGTTTTAATTGATTTTTTTTGTAAAAATAATCTTTACATAGTGATTAATAATATGAATGGTTCCGATCATAAATACAAAATTTTGTTAATAAACCACGAAGGTTCAAATAAAAGAGGACCTCATAAGTCCTCAAAATGAGAACCTTAGGAGCGCAAATCTGCTTCTTTTGAATACTATTTTCAACAACTTAATTAAAATAGAAATGATAAACATGCAGTGAATCAATAGGTGGGTAGCCAATTCAAACCTTGACAAAGCAAAGTATCAATTTTTATTGAAAGGGTTATTATATTGTCATCTTTGATAATATCTAATTTTCATTATTAAAAGTGGATAAGTTAGATTAAATATGTAGATATACCGTACAAGCAACGGAATTTACTGGCGAGGCTTTGCTAGCAACATCTTTTCAAGCGAAATTTGGTCTTTCCCGTTGAAAATTAATCTTTCCTAGCGAAAATTTTCGGCCTACATGGTCATCGAGAAAGCCTATTTTTTTATAGTGTAATTTGAATATATAAAAATAAGTTTATTTGAAATATTTAATTCAGCAATTTAATTTCTTAATATTTTTCTTTTGGTTTTTACAACTATTGCTCCCCCTTTTGATTAATTCTATTATTTAAATTTTTCTTTGATGTAAAATTTTGGCTAAGTTATAGAAAACATTTCTGAACTATACCACGAGTTTAGTTTTCGTCCCTAAATTTTGTTAATATTTTTCGTCCTCGAATTATATCCTTTGTTGCACTAGTAGTCCTTTTCGTTAACTCCATCAAACTTTATCAGCTTTTTCGTTAAGTTGAGGAATAAAATAAGAATTTCATCCAAAAAAATAAGAAAATGAATTAGATTTTTTTTGTACGAAAATAAAAATTCATTTAAGTATAAACAATTTATAATGGTTGAGATAAAAGACTATATATATATATATAAAGACCAAATTTCTCTTTTGGTTAATTCATTAATTCTAAAACTGCCTGTACTTTAATCAAAATATTAGAACATCACAATGTTAAGATAATAGCAATTAAACAGTACATAAATATGTGAAGTTTAAAAAATACTAAATGAAAGAAGAAGAAACCCGGTTAATCCTGCAAAAAAATAAATTCTGATTGTTTTATTTTTTTCTCATTTGATATATTTTTTTTGTGAATAAAATATCCATTTTACCCCTTAATTTAAGGAAAAAGTTGGCAAAGTTAATGAAAAGGACCACAAGTGCAACATGGGGCATAATTCGAGGACGAGCGCAACTATTACGGCCTCGTTTGACAGCTCGGACTAGACTGACTATTTCAGTCGAATAGGATAATCTGTCATCGGACAGTACTGACTAAATTAGTCGGGCGTTTGGTGCAGTATCAGACTAATATTGACTATTTATATATACTGGGTTGGCCGGCCCTAGGAGTGTGTGAAGAACACAATTTGTTCTTTATACAAACTCACTCAAATCCCAATCAAATGCAAGAACTACGAAAAGTTTGATCTTCGTAGATGAGATTGAAGGCCCTTTTAGGTACCAAGAGAGTGAGAGGGACGAACCCGACTAATTATACTGAGGTTTTTGGGCGTATAATTAGTCGGGTGTGAGGGGTACTAAATGGTGGGCCTGGTTTAAATAGTCGGGCGACTATTTTAGTACGAAGCGCACCAAACACCCGAGACCGGATTATTTTTACTATCCGGTGTGCTATACGGCATACCAAACGAGGCCTAGAGTTCAAGGACCAAAACTAAACTCATGGTATATTTCAGGACCTTTGCTACAATTTAGTCTAAATGTTTTTACAAACCTTCTCAAAGTGAGTGAGGGATTTCCTCAAGCATTAGATCGAGCATGTTATTTGCTCACAGATAGATATTCCTTCTCCAACTCTTTAATTTCTATCCAAGCCATCCTGATTCTCGATCAATAACCTAACAATGCCAAAATTAAAAGATTCAAAATAAACAGTATTACACTCCCTTTTTCACCCTCGTATGTTTTTTTTGGAAGTGCAAATTGACACACTAGAAAAATGTACAAAACCTAGATAATAGAGAAATGTTTGGCAACTACATTTAGGAAAATAAATTTGTACACCATATATTCCAATCAAATAAGACTTCAATCATATTCCTCCCCATAAGCAATCCAACATACAGCAACAGCAAAGAGCAGCCAAACTGCATCATTTATAAAATTGAAAGAAAAAAAATTAGAGAATTCACTTAATTCATGCATCTATCCTAATAAAAAACAATCACACGAAATATGGAGTATCATGCATAAGTTTGTATAAAATGGGTGAGGAAACTGTAAACATCTTAAGTTCAAATCTTCACGTAAAATACGTACAAAGAGAAAGAAAGAACAAAAAGAAGGGGCACAAACGTACCAGCCATTCAAACAACCGGAGCTGCTACTAGTATTGGTTTGCTGATGATGGACAGGTTGGGGATGATATTGAGGGGGATATCCTGGAGGAGGATAGCCCTGGGGAGGATATCCGGGAGGAGGATAGCCCTGGGGAGGATATCCGGGAGGAGGATAGCCCTGGGGAGGATATCCTTGGGGCGGATAACCCTGAGGCGGATAACCTGGAGGCGGATAGCCTTGAGGAGGATACCCGTGAGGCGGAGAACCCGGAGGAAGATGCCCACGATGTGGAGAACCCTGAGGAGGATAGCCTGGAGGAGGATACCCATGAGGTGGAGATTGCCCTTGTGGGGGATATGAAGGTGGAGGAATGTCCCTGGGATACCCTTCAGGTGGTGGTGGATAACCTATTCCATTATTTACAGAAGGCAAAAGCCAAATCAAAATTAACGAACCCCTTATTGAAAAAATTGAAAATATATAAATATCAAGGTTATATTTCCAACAAATGCATGCAAATTCAAGAAAAACCTATTAGGGTAAAAAAACAAAATTAGATATATTTTTCGTTTATACAAGCAATATTAAGAAGAGGAGAATCAAACACTGAATCTCGGAAAACCTATTGAACCTTGAGGAGGAGGAGCAGGAGGAGGAACACCACTGGGAGATTGCTGGTGAGGAGGAACATCATTGGGAGGCTGTTGTGAAGGAGGTTGTTGTTGAGGAGGAGGAGGAGGAGGAGGCTGGTGCTGGTTGTGATGACTCATTGTTGGTGTTCTCCAGATCGATTTTGTTGATTAAAAAATTTTACCTTATGTATTTTCTTGCTTTTAATGCAAAAAGCTAGGAGGTGGTTTTTCGTAGCCGAGGAACCAAGAGAGATTTATCTCCACCAATATCCAAAATCTAGGGAAGTTTGTTAATTCAAATTAGTCTGCAGTAAATAATAGCTAACAAAATTCTGTCTTGGTTTTGACACGTTGTATCTGATCAGATGAGAATTTTAACACTTTGAAATTGTTTTAACTCCATGTCACATAACAATTCTGAAGGCTGCTACAAACTCGCTCACAATATTCATCAAGCAATCTAAATAACCTCTAAAATATAGTTTCAATTTTGATTTCTTTCAGCTTTGATTGTATAAAACATTCACCATGATGAATGAACTCTAATTTTACACGTTTCAAATTATATATTCTGCTTTTATGTTCACATTTATTATATATTGTTGTGGTGAATTGATGACTGTGTGAGAAAAAAAAACAGCAAAACTAGGGTTTTCTGCAACCCTGACCCGCACAAAGCCACGGCATGAAGCCGCGCCGCTGAGCCACGTCATGCAAGCCGCTTCTGTTCTAAAACTCTAGGGCCAAATGACGCTGATTTACATCATCCCTATCCTCCAGCCCTGAGCTCGCCTGCAGTCGAACCCCCGACCTTGGTTCACCATCTTCTGGTGAACCCGCCCTCTCTGACGGCCTAAATCGAGATTCTGAGATTTTGTGAGATTTAATTCGAATCTCCTCGGTTTTGTGAGATTCTTTTGAGCCGATGCCAGCCTTCGAGCAACCCTAGGCTGCACCTGCAGCTGCAACCCCGACATCCACTGTGATCTCGACATCGAGAAACCATCCCTCCGTCCTGATTTTACGGTTCCAATTCGAACACCGGCTCGCCCCAACCCTTTTGGCTCGAGATCATTGCAGCTAGCTGCGGCGCCGTTGATTTTTCCGGCGAAACCCCCCCACCTAGCTTTGCTGGGTTGATCTCGACCCACCCGAGACCCTTTAAGACTCCTCTTACGCTCGGCCCGCACGACACCCAGCCTATATTTGAGTATTAGCCTTCCCCCTGCTTCTTCTTCTGCCCTTGTTTGGGCCTGGTTTCTTTTGCCTATGAACAACAGCCTAAATTTTGGGCTTGGGCTTATTGCCCTTCTTCCCCCACGCTGGTCAGTAGCCCAACATACCAAAATTTTGGGGCTGCAACCCCAATACCATTCAGCCCCAAATTTTTAGGCCGTGACCTACCTCACACCATGGGTTCAGCAGCTACCCACATTCACTTTACCTGTTGTGTGCGTGTGTATATATATATATATATATATATAATGTTCTATATATTGCATTTGCTTGCACGTACCTATAAACCTGAAGTTCATTAAAATTCAAACTCGAAGTTTCGAAAAAGTGCCATAGAAACCTGAAGTTTTATAAAATAATACACCCATGAAAACCCGCAGTTTTTCATGCTAAATTAAACCAAAACATGTCTATAGAGCCCAAATGTTCTACTTTTTTACTATGGACATTACTTTCCCATAGTACTAACCACGATCTTGGTCCCTCCATTACAGTGACATGTCGAACCTTAACAAACTCGACTTTACCGCTTTGGAAATCTCTGAAAGAAACTTCCTGAAGTTGGTCATCCACCTTATTGCACAGAGTTTGAGAGCCACTATTGAAGTTGAGATGGACAAACCAGTTGGTGAAGCTGACAAAGCCACCACCATGATTTTCATTCAAAGACATATGCACCAACAATGTAGACCGAGTACCTCATTAAAGAGGATGCCCGAGCTTTATAGCTTGCTCTGGAAGAGCTCTTCGATCAGCAGAAGATGATCTTCTTGCCTGAAGCAAGACATGACTAGCAGCATTTACACTTCCAAGACTTCAAGTATGTGAATGAATACAATTATGAAGTATGTTGAATCCGATCACTCCTCAAATTCTGGAAAGAGGACTTGACTGAACATGATCTCCTAGAGAAGACCTATTATACTTTTCAAGCTACAAATATTGTCTTGCAGCAATAATATAGGGCATAAAACTTTATGAAGTTCTCAGATTGATCTTTGTCTCACTACTTACTGAGAAGAACAATTAGCTCTTGATGAAGAATCATCAAGCTAGACCCACTGGCTCGAGCGTTGTGCCTGAAGCACATGCCAACACAAATTGATGCCCAAACCGACGCAACAAGCATGAAGGGCACAACAAGGGCTCCAACCCTAAGCCGACACCCCAAGGTTGACAAAGTAGAAACCCATAAAAGGGAGGAAATCAAGGCCCGAAGCGTGATTCCCCAGCTTCCAAAGCCTCTAACTTCAAGAATAAAGGCAAAGCCCGCACCATTCAAGCTCTTGCATAACTTGACATGTGTTCTGTTATGGTGCCAAGGACCATCGGTTCCGTGTTTGCCAAGATTCTGTTCAAGCCGTTGCTGAGTATCATTCACGTTGTAAGAATATGGAGACTAACTTTGCTAAAGTGAATGATCTTGAAGCTATGACTCTAGAGAGTTCTAATTTTCAAGACGCTTATGTGCCAAGGGAAGATTAGATTTTTTTTTTTTTAGACATGGGCCTATAGAGGCCGAAATTCCCCTATGTTGGTTAGACTTCTTTAGCTAGTTTCGTTTAGTTTTTTTTGAACAATTTGCTATGTTTGGATAATTTGTTGGTGTTTGTTTTAATTTTTGGATATGATTTATGGATATTATTTCTCTAATAATTAATTGAATGAAATTTAAATTTTTCTTATACATGTTACCGATTCAATTAATTAATTTCTAGTTATGTCTTATGGAGAAGTTAGTTGTCTGGAAAATGGTGCAACCACACACACCATCATTCGTGAATGTGTCTATTTTACTAACTTCATATCTAAAATTTCACCTCTGACAACCTTTTTAGGCCTATCCAACATGATTGAGGGGTATGGCACTGCCTGTATATTGTTGTTCAATGGTACTAACCTCACCATTAAAGCAGCCCTTACTCACCACCTCGTTCCTAAAGAATATTGTTGAGTTTTAAGGATATTCAAGAGAATAATTATCACGTTGAAATCATTGATGAAAATGGAGCTAAGTTCGTTTGCATTACCTCTTATGAATATGGCCATAAGCATATTCTAGAAAAGATGGAACGTCCCCCGATTGTATTGTATATTACTAACATTTGTAGTGTTGAGACACACCATGCGGCCGCCCTTCACTTTGGCCTCGCATTGGAAGCTCCACCCTGAACAATCTATGATGCATCGTATCCTCAAAACTTATCACATGCATTCTCTTACCCGAAGTATAAACATCGTTCACTGGAATATCCCATGCCAAGCATGTTCATTGGGCAAGCTAACTACTTGTTCTTATGAACAAGAATGGAACAGATCCTCTAACTTTTCGTCAACAGATTCAAGGGACATTTGTTTACCTATTCAACTACATTGTAGATCATTTAGGTACTTTATGGTGTTGGTTGATGCATCGACAAGATGGTCACATGTTTTCCTTCTGACCACACGGAACACTACATTCTTTAAACTTTTAGCACAAATTATTAAGCTATAAGCTCACCACCCTGATTATCCGATTAAGTTTATTCGACTAAATAATGCTGGAGAGTTTATATCGAATTTTTTTTTATGATTATTGGGTGTCAATTGGGATTCAGATTGAACGTCATGTACCCTATGTTCATACCTGAAATGGCTTGCAAAAGCGTTCATTAAGTGCCTACGATTGATCACTCGAACCTCGGTTATGCACACCAAGCTTTTTGTTTCTTCTTGGCACTATGCAATTCTTCATGCAGCCATGTTGGTCCGTCTAAGGCCCCTTTCGGCCCAACCCTATTCTACTTTACAGTTGGTGACTGGATATGAGCTTGACATCTCGTATTTGCACATTTTTGGTTGTGCAGTTTATGTGCCAATTGCGCCGCTCTTATGTACAAAAATGTGTCATCATCGAAGATTGAGAATCTATGTCGATTATGAATCTCGTTCTATTATTTGATACTTAGATCCCTTGACAGGCAATATCTTTACTGGTTGGTTTGCGGATTGTGACTTTAATGAGACAGTGCCGTTAGGGGGAGAAAAGAACGTCAACGCTCCTGAAGAACGACGCGAATTGTCGTGGATGAACCTCATGTTTATCATTTAGATCCTTGCACGACAAAGTCTGAAACTGAAATGCGACGTATTATAGATCTTCAGAGCGTTGCTTAAAACATGCTAGATGCTTTTACCAATCTAGTAAAAGTGACGAGATCACATATACCGACTGCAAATGTGCATGCAAGGATAAAAGTGCCTAAAGAACGTCACAAAATCATCCCTGAAGGACTGGCTGCTAATAGTGTGAAACGAGCAATCTTCGAAGATAGGTGTGCCTTACAGCTGGGCCAGCCAAGTACATTAACAATTAGCCAATCCTCTGCTCCTACCCTGAAGTGTGGTAGACTCGTTGTTTTGAAGGATTCATAACCCCATAAGCAAAAAAACACATCACAGTCGAATCTTCCCATCGCTAACTCATCCATTCCAACACATGAAATTATTCTAGATTATGAAAATTTCCTTGAAGAGACAAATCCACCTCTGGAGAATCAATAGATTTCGGTCCATTATGCTAGCTTAAATGTATTTTGAAAGTAGAATGAGATGATAGTCAACGATGCATTCATATACACAGTAGCTGCTAATATCATAATGGGCGATGACATCGAACCTCATTCTGTTGATGAATGTTGGCGTAGGTTTGATTGGTCAAACTGAAAACAAGCAATCCAAGTCGAGCTTGATTCCTTTGCGAAATGCAAAGTGTTTAGGCCTATAGTTATAACACCTTAAAATGTGAAGCATGTTGACTACAAGTAGGTTTTTGTAAGGAAGCGTAATGAGAAGAATAAAATAGCGTGATACAAGGCACACCTCATGGCACAAGGATTCTATCAACGGCGTGTGATTGATTACGAGGAGACTTATTCCCTCGTAATGGACGTCATAACGTTTCGCTACCTTATCAGTTTAGTAGTTTTTGAAAAACTTAATATGTGCACTTTATGGACGTAGTAACCTCGAATCTCTATGGAGATCTTGATACAAAAATATACATGAAAGTTCCTGAAGGACTTACATTGACTGGATCGAATAGTTCTAGACCACGAAACACCTTCTCTATTAGATTGAGCAGTTCACTCTACGAATTGAAACAGTTCGGGTGGATGTGGTATAACTGTCTAAGTGAGTATTTGACCAGTCAGGGATATGTGAATAATGAAATATTCCCCTACATGTTTATCAAGAAGTTACATTTTACATTTGTGATCGTTGCAGTTTATGTTGATGACATGAATATCATAGGGACTCTTAAAGAGCTTAAGAAAACTTATGCGCACTTGAAATCGGAATTTGAGATGAAATACCTTGGAAAAACTCGATACTATCTCAGCTTGGAGCTCAAACATTGTTCTAACAGTATTCTGGTACACCAGCCGAACTACACCCAGAAGGAGTTGCGTCACTTTAATAAGGATAGAACGAAACCTTCGAGTACACCTATGTTCGAACACTAGATGCAAAACGAGACTCTTTCTGTCTTAAAGCCGATAAGGAAGAGGTTTTGGAGCCTACAGTTTCATATGTGAGTACAATTGGCGAATTATTGTACTTAGCTCAGTGCACTAGACCGAACATCTCCTTCGCCATTAATCTTTTCGTAAGATATACTAAAGTGCCAACACTGGAATGGTGTTAAATACATCATTCATTGCCTTAAAGGTCTTAGGGGTTTGAGCTTATTATATCCATATGCATCTCAAAATAGATCACACTCCTTTGGTCTTCGAAATGATGCTTGCCTTGTTGGTTATGCTGAGGCAGGTTATTTATCTAGCCCTCACAAGGCACATTCTTAAATGGGTTATGCCTTTACCGTTAAAGACACGCAATATCTTAGAGGTCAACCAAACAGGCCTTAGTTTCAACTTCTTCGAACCATGTTGAAATTCTCGCCCTTTACGAGGCCACACATGAATGCTTTTGACAGAGAGGAGGCTAACTAATATATTTTTTTAATTTTTTTCTCCAAATTTGGGCTTTATGCCTATAACTAAATTTATTTTTTGTCAACCCCCCGAAAAATGGGTTGGGCTACAGCCCAACCAGTCTCCCACGTAGATCCATGCCTCTTAGACAACCTTGCCAACTTCTTTAACAAGTCATTGCCAAAGTCAACTTTCTAAGGAATTATTATGCGTCAATTGTTTGATTTACAACACTTGTAGTTCTCATTGGGAGTTTTGTCAAACTCAAAGGGAGTACCTGAAGTATACTCATTTGATCTTAATGTACTCTTTTTCTCTTTGGTTTTTGTTACTTGACAAGGTTTTGATGAGGCATCCATTATGGGATAGTCATACCATTGTGTGCGTCCTACTTGTGTACTGAAGATGTTAAGTTTTGAGTTATTGCATTAACTCACTTTTCTCCTTAGACTATGAATTTTGTCTCGTTGGGTTTTACCACATCGAAGTTTTGTGAGACTTACTCCTACATGCATTTTCTTAAGTGAGACTCACGTGTTCTCTACTTGTGCCTACGAGATAACTTCATCAACTGCTTTGACTTTCTGCCTGAAGATCTTATGCGACTTACTACTTGAGTTTTTAAACACTCAAGGTGAGTGTTACAATTAATATTGGCATGATGATTGTGTAAATCTTAGGTAAAGTTATGTTAAGAATCCTATGTAATCTAGTTGATTCTTTCCTATTAGACTTTGTCTTCTAGGTCACAACATATTTGAAGTTGTTGGAATTATACATCCAAACAAATTGTATAAAATAATAAAAAGAATATAATTTTATTGGTACATATTATGGGAGCAATGTTAATCATGTTTTTGTTGTGCTAATCCTGTATTCCTTGCATTTTCTATTTGTGCATCCTTCGAGTCATGATAACATGTCGTGTCTAGAATCAACAATCTAAAATAGAGGTAAATGAGTTTATATTATTGAATAGAGATAAATAAGTTTGAAAAGTAAATAAATAAATAAAAAACCGCCCAATTTCTCCTTTACATAAACAAACAACATTTCAACCCAACCCCTTCTCCTACATATATGTAGCGATGTACATGGTGTGAAATTTGAACTGTTATTTGGATTCAGTGAGCTGTGAGCATATTAGCAAATGCTAATTATTTCATTAGAAGTGTTAAAAAAATTAGAGACAGAAAGAGTTTATCAATGCGGTTGATGAGTAAATGGCATGTGGGTGGGTGATCACAATCGTACTTATCCTTTAAATCTTGATGACAATTTTCGATTTTGGTTCATTGTACAACTTAATTCGTTGTCAATGGCTCAATTAGAAAAGGAAAAAGGATTGGTTGATTTAAAATGTCAAAAGCAAAAAAAGAATATTAGATTTGTATTTTCTACAACGATATACGTACCTAAGAGATAAGAGAATAAATTGATATTGAACTCATTATTCATTAGATTCAAATCTAATACCTCTTACTTACAAATAAAGAGAGATACTACTAAACTATAGTAAGTACTTACCACTAATTAATCATTGATTTTATCGGATGTCCCCGAAGGGACACTAATTAAACATTTATGACTACAAGAAATTTTGAATTTTTAAAATAAAATTCACAGTTAGCTAGGCAAATAAATAAAAAAGATTAAGACATGATCTAGTCATTTGTAGCCTTTGTAGTTTGTGTAGACTATTGACTTGTAAGTTGCTACTTAAACTAACCTTTTTTTGTTTGACAATAAAACTAATCTTTTTCTTGAATTTCTTTTTATTTAGTTTATCTCCAATATTTATATTTTATAATAACAATTAAAATTTCTTTTACTCAAATATGCACAAACAAACGTCTACATATGTTGTAACCTATCACTACAATCTAGTCATATTTCTCTTCACTTGTACGTGAAAAGTCTTAGGTTCGATTTTCGTCAATTGCATGTTTGAACCAAATTGTTATTGTCAGCCCATTGTGTGACTTAAGGCTCGTTTGGAAAGTGCTTTTAGAGAAAATATTTTTGGGTTCCAAAAGCACTTGAAGTGCTTTATGCAAAAAGTATCAGTTATGCGATTCTTTCAGTCATTTAAAAGCACTTCCCAAACGAGCCCTTAGCTCAAATCCTCAATGTAAATAATATATCATTGTATATTATAAAAATAAAAAATAATAACAAAAAAAAACGTCTACACAGTTGTGATTTATGCATTTATTTAAGAATGTGATTGTGTAAACTTCAAGTAGAATCCCAATAAGATTTGGAGATCAAATCCTCATAGATTTAGTATTACTTGTAAGGTAAGAAAGCCCATTATAATTAATATAAATAAAGACACAAGGCCAGAGGTGAAATAACAATTCTCATATACACCTGAGCCCTCTTCTTTCTCTCCCGTCCCCTCTCTTTGTCACCCACTTTAGAGTTTGTTTTACAACATACACAAGTTGTAGCATATGATTTTTTCCATCTTAAGTATTTATGCTTATTTAGTTTTCTCAAATATTTATATAACTAAAACAGTATGTGATTTTTTTTTTATTCTGAGAAACTCTTATTAGATAATTGGCAGTTGAAGAATATTTTGATTAAGTCTTCAAATGTTTATATTCCTCAATAAAAAGTCTTCTACAGAAGACCAAGTTAGAGGTTGAAGCCTTACAGTTGGAAATATGCATGCTCATATCATATTCTGAACAAATCAACTCGGTTTCTTTGGTCGTTCTGTAATTTGGACGACTTTCCTCATAGTTGCTGCAGGCTTTTTGAACATGTTACAATTTTCCAATTTTATATTACTTATTTTTCATGTATTATTTTGGAATAAATTTGGTTCTAGGTTGATTGCTCTTGGCTTTTATGGACAAGTCACCGCCAGCCCTATGGCCATGGGGCTTCCTCGACTTCTCAGTTGTTCCTTCAAAATTGAATATCGCCACTGGTCAATTATCTGGACAATCTCCAAGAGCACGAACCTTTGCTGCCATTGTCACAAATTGTGTGGAAAGTTCAGTTAATTTAAGTCAACTTCCTGCTCCTACTGTTCGGGGAGATGTGACTTAGTATGTTAAGATCAATGAGAACCTTTATCAAGACCAACTACGCTCATGCCAAACAAACCTCTTTGGTAGACTTTTGTTGAACAAAGGGACGATGCCGATGAAGACTGAAGCGATCAAGAGTGCTTTGGCATCTTTGTGGAAGCTTCACAATTCTTGGCGGCTGGTCTCACTTGGCAAGGGATATTTTGACCTTCATTTCTCCACTGAAGAAGATATGAGAAGAGTGTGGGGTGGTGGAACTTGTACGCTTCAATTTGGCCTTTTTAGATTGTCTCAATGGCAACCTGATTCCAAGCTTGGTGACATCCTTCCCCAACCTCATGCACAAATTTGGATTAAAATTTATGAACTTAGTCAAGACTACTGGCATCCTAGTATCTTATGGAAATTGTGCATGGTGTGAACGCCTCACTTCAGTTGGATCATGATACACGTGAAAAACTACTTGGATATTATGCTAGAATTCTTGTGGGCGTGGATCTCTTGGCTGACTTGCCTTCATCTATTATGGTCGAGCAGGAGCAACATGGTTTTCCAGTTGACATTATTTATGAGAACCTAACTCCAACTTGTGGGCATTGTGGTCTTATTGGTAACACTACGAATAAATCTAATGATGTGCTAGAGAGGATGGATGGTGCTCATCAGAGGGGACGCTCAAGAACACGTTAGATTACTGTCCTAAGCTATCTGATAAGGTTGTCTCTCCCTCAATTGATAATATTCGCCATGAACATCCTTCTGGACATAATGATGATATTGAGGTTCAACCTTCTAGCTCCCCTGAGCAATGTCAAGGTAACCAAGACAACGTATTGGCTGATCAAATTATAGCGAGTGCAGTTAATAATGAGTTAGCCTTGTTGGCTGACAAGGTGATTGCTAATCATTTTCCTCATTTGTCCGTGTTGCTTTTTAATATTTGTATCTGTATTTCATTCATAAGGAACTGTACTAGTTTACAAGGCTATATAAAGAGAGGAGGAAGATGGCACAACAACCTGTGCACTTTCCTTAATTTACGCCATAACAACTGGCTTAGAATGGCTAATCACATCTCCTTGATTTAGGGACAAACTAAACTACAAGGAGTGTTGTACAAGAATCCCTAAACACAAGAAATAGAAGGCAACTATTAACCACCTAGAGAACAATTAGGCTACACCAATATTCAGTAGACTATAAACAGTAATTGACTTTCAATACTCCCCCTCAAGCTAGATCTAGGAGCTTGATAGATCCAAGCTTGAAAAGGAGTCGTTGAAACTGATTTGTGGCCAATGGTTTGGTGAAAATATCTGCCAGTCGATCAATGCTCCTGGTGTAATGAGTTTGGATCACTTGGGACTGAACTTGCTCGCAGATATAATGGCAATCGACTTCAATGTGTTTCGTTCTCTCGTGAAACACTAGATTTGAGGCGATATGCATTGCTGCATGGTTGTCACAGAAGAGAGACATGGGTTGATTAGTATGAAAACCTAAATCATATAAGAGACCCTTTAGCCATATAAGTTCACACAGTGTTGAGGCCATCGCTCGATACTCAGCTTTAGCACTTCATTGAGCAATGACATTTTGCTTTTCACTCTTCCATGTGACCAAATTTCCTCCAACAAACGTACAATAACCAGCTGTGGACTTGCAATCAATTGCATTCCCTGCCTAATCAGCGTCGGAATACCCCATGACCTGAGTGTTTTTATTTTTCCTCATGATGATGCCACGACCAACAGACCCTTTGAGATAACACAATATCCTTTTGACAACATCCAAATTCTCCATTGTGGGAGAATGCTTTAATTGACTAACTATACTCACAACATACGTGATGTCTAGTTTGGTGATAGTTAGGTAAATTAATTTACCAACTAACCTCTTATAATAGCTAATGTTTGTGAATGGCTTGCCTTCCAAGCTGGGTTTGAGCTTGTTGTCAAGAGGGGTTCGAACAGGTTTAGCATCACTCATGTTAGCTTCTTGGAGAAGATCTAAGACATATTTGTGTTGATTGAGAAACAACCCCTTGTGTGATTTTGCCATTTCAATCCCAAGGAAATATTTCAACATTCCAAGATCCTTAATGGCAAATTTATGTTGAAGAGAGTGTTTGAGATTACAGATTTCCTCAGCATTATCACATGTTATAATTAAATCATCAACATATATCAAAACTACCAAATTCCCAACAGAACCTGTGCGAACAAATAGTAATGAGTCTGCATTGTTTTTCTTGAATCCAACAGTTTCAAGAATAGAACTTAATTTGGCATACCAAGCTCGGGGCGATTGTTTTAGCCCATAAATTGATTTGTGCAGTTTGCAAACCAAATCTGGATCGCTGCTCTAAGGATGACCAGGCGATAGCTTCATATAGACCTCTTCTTTGAGATCTCCATGCAAAAACGCATTCTTCACATCCATTTGATGCAACAACCATCCATTATTGATAGCTACTGACAACAAAACCCTAATTGTGTTCATCTTTGCAACAACTGCAAATGTCTCTTTGTAATCCACTTCAAATGTTTGAGTGAATCCACGTGCAACCAGTCTCGCTTTGTGCCTTTCTATTGATCCATCCGAGTGAAACTTGATCTTATAAATCCATTTGCAACCTACTGCTCTTTTTTCATTTGGAAGTTTAACAATGCTTCAAGTATGGTAATTGTTAAGAGCTTGGAGTTCTCTCTCATTGCCTCTTGAAAGGTAATTGTTAAGAGCTTGAAGTTCCACACATCCTGACAGTTAGCCTCTTGAAAGCTTTGAGGCTCACAATGACTTGAAATGTTACTAAGGAATGCAACATGAGAAGAAGTCACATTTTGATATGAAATGAAGTTGGAGATTGGGTACCTTACTGTGTAAGTAACATAATCTTGAAGTCTTGTGGGAGGATGTCTGTCACATATTGGATTTCGTTTGAGTACTGCTGGGGGTGTCACCGTTTCTATAGAGTCTTGGTCCACAATTCAGTGAAATGACACCATCAAATCTTCCTCATCAGTGTTGGAGACTACATGATCACTTCCAGTGGATGACACACCACTGTTACATGGAGCTGAATCATCAGTAATTGTAGCACAGGAGGCATATGTCTAGCTGGGCTGGGTAAAGGAAACGCATCAAAGAATGACTCCCCCTGATTTGAAATTTCAAACGACGTGCTATAATAAAGGTTAGTTTCATCAAATCTAACATCCTTTGACACAAATAGTTTTTTCAAATTAGAATTATAACACTTATAGCCCTTTTTTGTTGAAGAATATATGAGGAAAATGCATTTAATAGCCCGAGGATCCAGCTTGTCTCTGTGATGAGTCTGTATATGAACAAAACATATGCATTCAAAAAATCTTAGATTTAATAAATCAACCTTACTGCCCTTTAAAACCTCTATTGGAGATTTAAATTCCAAGATTCGACTAGGCAATCTGTTGATAAAATAGGCAGCAGTCATGACTCCTTGAGACTAAAATCTCTTTGGAACATTCATTTGTATCATTAAGGCTCTAGTCTTCTCAAGTAAATCACGATTTTTTCTTTCGGCTATCCCATTTTGTTGAGGTGTGCCCACACAACTTGTTTGATGCATGATTCCATGAGTGCTTAAATATTATATCATGACATGAGACATATTCGGTGCCATTATCCGTCATTAAGGTTTGAATTTGAGAGGAAAAATGATTTTTAACAAGATTATGAAAATCCTTGAACACTTCCATGACTTCACTTTTAGATTTCAAAAGGTACAACCAAGTGACTCTAGAGAAGTCATCAACAAAAATTACAAAATACTTATAACCATCAAAAGATCATAAGTTGGTCCTCATACATTCGAGTGTACAAGTTCAAAAAGCTTGCTAGTTCTAGACAAAGAAGGATTAAAAGGCAATCTAGTAAACTTTGACATGTGACAAGTATCACATTGGATCGATTTCTTGCAAAAGTTTGGGAACAAAGTTGACAAAATAGGTTCTGAGAGGTGAGCTAAACGTTGATGTGACAAGTGTTGATCTTGAGCTAGAAAGGACTTGACTTGAAATCCTCTGGGAGTTTGAAAATCCTTTGATAGGTAATAGAGACCATTTAAATAGAAACCTTCACCAATCGTCTTCTTGGTGACAAGATTCTGAAAAATGACATTGTGAGGAGAGAAAATGGCAATGCACTTCAAGACATTTGTGATTTTCCCAACAGAAAGAAGCTGGAAAGGAAAAGAAGGAACATACAAAGCCTTAGACTCATTTTTGTCTGAGACTAGATTGATTTTCCCTCTACCTAAAATTGTGGCACCCTTACCATTTGCAACTGAGACTTGGGAAGACTTACATAATTTTTCAAAATCATAAAGACTAGAGACTTGGTTAGTCATATAATATGTGGCATCGGAATCTATGACCCAAAAATCATGCAACTTGTTAATATTTAGAGCAGTTGAGAAATCATTTGTGATATCTTGCTTGTCTTCCTGTGAAAAATTCTCAGGTTCTGCCAAGAATTCGGCAAACTTGCCTAGAAGTGCAACTGAATTTCCTTCTCCAGAGTTGCTAATTCCATCACTTCTAGCACCTCCTTTCTTTCTCTGAATGTAAGCTACAAACTCATTTATAAGTGTTGCTGGATTTGCAGTGAAATTCAGTAATCCATCTGTACCATCAGTCGAAGAATAGGATGCATGGTTCTCTGCGCATCTTTGTTGTTCTTCGAAAAATTTGGCTTTAACTCTGGGTGTAGAATTCAGCAAAGATCCTTCACATGTCCAATATTGTTGCAATGTTGACACTTCAAATCTGGACGCTTGCCTTTGTATTTTTTCTCATTGGACAGATAGGCTCTTGTTTCAGCTATATTTCCCTTCGTATCCATGTTCATAACCTTCCTTCTTACTTCACGCTGAATTGTTGCACAAACACTTGCAAATGATGGCAGGTCAGAGCTCATGAGAATATGGTTGCGAAGATCCTCATACTGTGGGCTCAAACTAGTCAGAAGTTGGAAAATCTTGTCTTCTTCCGCCCCTTTGAGTAGCACTGTCGCTTCAGTTGTGTAGGGTCGATAAACTTCTAGCTCATTCCACTTGTTTTTCAGCCAATTTTCGCTCCATGGAGTTGAGGAGCCAAGACATAACCAACTGGTCTTTGCTAAGCCAAGCTTCATAAGTTGGAGATGTAACATCAGGAGCTTCGACACTTCCATTTATGAAGCCTAGCTTTGATCTTCCACCAAGAGCAAGAGAAACTGCTCTCGAACAAGGAGGGTAATTAAACTTATTCAACATAACTGAGCTTAACCTTTGATTTGGGTTGACATCAACTTCAGAAAGGTTTGAGGAATAAAACATTGGATAGCTTTCTGCCTCAGAACCAAGAGGATTCAGCCATTTTAGAAAGATGAAGATGAGCAAAGAAAGGTTTTGTAGAAGCAGGTTAAATTTCCTGCTCTGATACCATGTTGCTTTTTAATATTTGTCTGTGTATTTCATTCGTAAGGAATTGTACCAGTTTACAAGGCTATATAAAGAGAGGAGGAAGAGGACACAACAACCTATGCACTTTCCTTAATTTATGCCATAACAACTGGCTTAGAACGGCTAATCACATCTCCTTGATTTAAGGAGAGACTAGACTACAAGGAGTGCTGTACAAGAATCCCTAAACACAAGAAACATGAGGCAACTATTAACCACCTAGAGAACGGTTAAGTTATACCAATATTCAGTAGACTATAGACAGTAATTGACTTTCAATAGTCCGCCAGTCAACTTGGGCCGATTTTGGAGAATAATTCAAGCATGCAGCTTTTAAATGGCCAACCAACCAATAATATTTGTAACTAATTCCAGTTCTCCCTTTCAAAATTCGAATGATATTTTTTTCAGATGGATTTGTAGATGAGCCTATTGTAGGGAATGTTATCGATC
Organism: Gillenia trifoliata; assembly: GCA_018257905.1. NCBI lineage: Eukaryota > Viridiplantae > Streptophyta > Magnoliopsida > Rosales > Rosaceae > Gillenia > Gillenia trifoliata. Next base: position 26,153,736 of record CM031080.1, read on the forward strand.
TAGCTGGTAATGTTAAGGGCATGTATCACCTATGGCTCCTCCTGGCTCTAGTACTGTGGTAGAGCAAATAGCAGGGACATATTCTGATGACTTTACTCCAGTGCTTAGTAAGAAACAGAAGAAGAGACAGAAAGCGGAATCACTTAGGACAGATGAACCCTATGTTACCAGGGCAGAAAAACAAGTAATTTCTACTTCCAAATGAAGATAGTTTATTGGAACATTCGAGGTATTGGTAATTCCAATACGTGTACAAAGCTTTCCAATGTTTTTCATTCTCATCATCCAGATTTGGTTTGCATTTCTGAACCTATAGTTACTTTTGACTCTATTTCTCATATTTATTGGGATTCTTTGGGTCTTTCTTTGGTAGCTGCTAATAACACGAGTGATTTACTGCCTATATTTTGGGTTTTGCATTCTACGAGTTGTCGTTTTCCTACTGTCATATCTTCTTCAGGACAACAAATTACTTTTCAGGCATGTTTTGATGGTGTTTTATCTCAGTTCACTATTGTTTATGCCGCTATTACTTTTAGCCATCGTCGAGATCTCTGGCGTGATCTTTTAGATATTCGTTTTCATACTAATATTCCTTGGATGACAATTGGTGATTTTAATGCTATTCTTGGAGCTCATGAGCAGTTGGGTGATCACTTACCTGCTCGTATATCATGTGAGGATTTTCGTAGTACTACTGAGCTTTGTGATTTTACACATATTGACACTACTAGTGTTTTGTATATCTGGACTAATGGTTCGAGGTCATATAGAAAGACGTCTTGATTGCTCTGTTTGTGACTCGCGCTGGTTAGAGTCATGGCGTCACATTAGTTGTTTTGCTTTGCCAAGATTAGAATCTGATCATAATTGTCTTGTCTTCTCGGCCTTAGTTGTTCTTCCTAGGTGACCCCGACCTTTTCGGTTTCAGTCTATGTGAGCTTTACATTCAGATTTCTTTAATGTTGTGGCCAGATGTTGGCAGTCTACTATTGCTTATAGATGTCCTATGTTTGTCATGTTGTAAAAGCTTAAGGCTCTCAAGTGTTGTCTTCAGGAGTGAAACTCCAATACTTTTAGTGATGTCCATCGGAATGTCATTATTGCTTGGGAAAGTCTTCAAAGTATTCAAAATATTATTGCTTCCAATAGGCTTACTCAAGAGGGGTTTAATGAGAAAGTCATGGATAAGACAGCGGTTCTTGATGCTTTTCATATGCAAGAAGCTTTCTAGCGTGACCGTGAGAGTTACATGGCTTACAGAAAGTGACCATAATACTATTTTTTTTCCATGCTTATTCTAGTGGTAGGTCTTCTTCTTCAAGAATTTCTACTATTTTAGATAGTGGTATTGTTCTCTCTTCTCCTACTGATATTGTTGAGCATGTAATGAACTTCTATCAGTCTTTATATAATTCTTCCTTCGTTCCGTCTGGTATTGATGATGTTTGTAGTGTTATTCTCCTATGGTTAGTGAGACGGAAAATTCTACTTTTGCTTCCCTACCCTCAGCCGACGAAATTAGAAGTGCGGTCTTTTCTATGGAACATTCATGCAAGTGCTCCTGGACCAGATAGTTTTTTTGGTTCTTTTTATCAGTCTTGTTGGGATATTGTTAGCTTGGATGTTATTTCTTTTGTGCAAGATTTTTTCAAACGTGGCTGATTATATCTGAATGCTAATTACAACTTTGTAGTACTTATACCTAAGGTATATGTGGCTTCTAGCATAACCCAGTTTCGACCCATTGTACTTGCTAATTTTCTTCTTAAAATTATACCTAAGATTCTTAATGATCGGCTCGATCCTGTTGCCACTCATATTATCTTTCCTCAGCAAACGACGTTCTTGAAAGGTAGACGGATCTCTTATTGCATTGGGTTAGTTTCAGAAGGCTTAAATATTATGGACAAAAAAGCTTTTGGCGGTAATGTGGGCATCAAAGTTGATATTGCTAAGGCTTTTGATACTTTGAACTGAAACTTTCTTCTTCGTGTGTAGTCTTGTTTTGGTTTCTCTAGTATTTTTGTGAACTGGGTGCATACCTTATTACAGTCAGCTCGTCTTTCAGTTTTGGTAAATGACACTTCACATGGATTTTTCTCTTGTACACAAGGTGTTCGCCATGGTGATCCTCTATCTCTGCTTCTTTTTTGTCTGGCTGAAGAAGCTCTAAGCAGAGGTTTAACTTTATTGTACTCTATTGGGAAAATGTCTTCTATTTCAGCACTAAGGGGTTGTTGTCCTCCAACTCATGTGTTATATGCAGATGATCTTTTTATTTTTTGCCGTGGAAATATTCAATCTCTACGTTCTCTTCGGGAGTCCTCGAACAAGTATGGTCGTGCTTCTGGGCAGCTTGTTAATGCCAATAAAAGCACTTTTTATCTTGGGTCCTCTTCTTCCCATTGCAAGGCTCAAGTAGAGAGACATCTTGATTTTCGGTTGGGTATGGCTCCTTTCACTTATCGTGGGGTTCCTATTTTTCGTGGTAAACCAAGAAGGGTTCACTTTCAAGCTTTGCTAGATAGAGCTAAGGCTAGCCTTTCAGGGTGGAAAGGTAAACTTCTAACAATGGCAGGGCGTGTTCAATTAGTGCAATCTGTTTACCAAAACTTGTTTTTGCATGGTTTCTTAGTTTATATGTGGCCATCTAGTCTTTTGAATCATCTTTCTTCTTGTGCACGTAACTTTATTTGGTCTGAGAATTTAGCTTCCGATAAATTAGTAATTGTTGCTTGGCATATAGTGTGTGGGCCTAAAAGTGAAGGTGGGCTTGGTCTCTGTGATCTAGCTACGTTGAACTTGACGACTTTACTTGATTTTAGTTAGGAGGCTTTGCACTAGTCTTCTTCTTTATGGGGTTTTTTTTGCTTGTCAGTGCTTTCCTCTTGCGTCTTATAGAAAACAAGATGTATACTTGAGATTTTCAATGTGGCATGGTTTGAAGCATGCTATTCCTTTTCTGCATAAGCATAGTCGAATAATTGGTGATGGAAGGTGAGTTTCATTTTGGTTTGATAAATGGTTGGAGGAACCAATTATTAATCCTTCTTTAACTCCAGTAATTTCTCCTATTGTTCTTCCTCAGGTTTCTAACATTATTCAAGCTCAGAGTTGGTCTTTGCCAAACTATTTTGTGGATCTATTTCCTTATATGGTGCAACAAGCTTGACGTCTTCCTCTGCAGTTGACTGTAGAAGATGACAAGTTGATTTGGGAGCCTTCTTCTTCTGGGAAATATTTCTTTTCATCTGCTTATGAGCTTTTTCGTAGTAAACATGTCGACTATCCTTGAGCTAAGGTTATATGGCAACATTTCATCCCCCTCGGCTTTCTATTTTGGTTTGGAGGCTTTTTCATGTTAAGCTTCCCACAGATAATGCACTTTAACGCGGGGTGTTTGCCTAGGATCTATTTGCCATTTATGTCATAGTTCATAGGAGTCTGTTGCTCATCTTTTTTTTTTTGTTGGCTTGTCAGTTTAGGACGCATTTGTGCGTAAGACTTTTTCTCGTCAGTTACTTAATCTTTGGATTTTTACGGGCTTTTTACCATTTTTATCATATGGAAGGCACGCAATAAGTCTATTTTTTAGAACCGAACAGTTTCTGTACATCACTTATGCATGTCCATAAAATCTGGGATTATTCATGCTAAGAAGTTTATTCCTGGATGCCCTCAAGGTTTGGATGCTTGATAATTTGTGATGTGGGTATTCGACCTATCCCTCGTAAGGCTCCTCATATACGTCATGTGATTTGGTTTCCACCTTGGTTTCCTTAGCTTAAGCTTAACACTGATGGCTTATCTAAGGGAAATCCTGGTCCTGCTACTTGTGAGAGAGGTTTCAAGGATTGCATGGTCAGTTTCTTGGAGGTTTTTGTCAAGGAATTGGTCATCATAATTCTTTTTATGCGGAGTTATCGGCAATTATAATTAGTGTCAAATTTGCTTATTAGCGGGACTGGTATACACTTTGGTTGGAAAGTGATTCTTCTAGTGTTATTGCTTGTTTTTGTTCGGTTGATTCTTCTAGTGTTATTGCCTCTTCGTACAAAATGGCTTACTTGTTTGGCTCTCATCCGAGAGATAACTTTTTGTTGCTCTCACATTTATCGGGAAGGGAATGTGGTTGCTGATAATTTTACTAACATGGGTTTATCTTCCTCAAACTTGGTCTGGCATGACCCCCCTCCCCTGGCAATTCTTACTTCTTTACATTCGGATTTCCTTGGCTTGCCTAGTTTTAGTTTTTCATATTAGCGTGCTTCACAGTTTTTCAACATTTCGCTTAGTTCAAATTGAGACTTTGGTTCGATGAATTTTTTTCTTAGCTTCATCCCAACTTATATTTATTTATTTTCATTTTTCATTATTTAATAAAATTTCGGAGATAGGGGACAGGGGGTCGCTCTATCGGGGAGTTAGTCATTTCTAATCTCTTTGAGCAGGAAGAAAGTAGCTTACTTTGTAGTTGATGGCTAATTCCAGGGGTCTTGGTTCTTTCTGACCGTCTTGTGCCGGTTTGGAGAGTAAAGCTACTTTGGTAGATTGATGACCAAGCCTTATGTGTAACTCGACTCGTTTAATCCATTATCATCCTTTTATTTTTTATTTTTTAAAAATTATTTTTGCATTGGATCATAGTCAAACCATTTTCAGGGCTTTCATTAATTCTTCCAATTGTTTTATTTTATTTTCTTCTCTTTAATATTTCTCAGATACTTATTTTTGCACTTATATGTTGGGAACAAACTTGTGCTTTGGTACGGGCCTAAGCATGGGTTAAGCATAAAAAAAGGGCATCGCTTGTTGCCAATAATATAGATGTCAATATCTTTCGTTACATGATCAATCATATAACGAAGGGTTTGTTCCCTATAAGGGAAGCAAAAGCAAAGATAACAGGACCTCTTCAATCGATCAAACACAACCAAATTAACTCAAGGAAATCTAAACCGATTCCGGATTCCTCCCAAATTTATTCTTTTGCATTGCAATTCCATTGTAATACCTTTCTAGCCATTTTGATTAACAAGAGCTCTTTTTATTGTTGATTGCTTGTGATTCAATTCCTTTACATAAGAAAATATCGAAATCCTTAACAAGCAAGACATAGTATGGAACTAATTCAAACCAAATCTTCACTCGATGCACAATCGTTTAATTAGACGTCAAGATAAAAGGCGCAACAATCCATTCAGCCCGTCTACTAGCGACAACTACTAGTGGCATGCTCACGCAATCAATCATTTGGCCTACTTCAAAGGCTAAAGCGATTCCGGGGGCCGATAGTGTGATGGGAGAGAGAGACATTGTTGTATACAATTGATAACACCCAATAATCTCTATCAATTGTTGAAGTTCGGTGTACTGATTGAACCTCTTGGTGTATTTAGAAATTGCCTAAAACTAGAGCAAAACTAGAGTAGAGGTGCATACTGCGTCATTAATAGGACACCTTTAACAAAACAATGAAGCTTTTTACATTTTTGTCCCACCTAATCTCACGTTGATTTGACCCGATCTAAGAGCCGACCTAGTCAAGACAACCTTATTGAAGTTTATCTTCAGAAACTAGGTTAGGGCTGGATTTTGAGATATAAAATGACCCAAATAAATGGAGGCCTCAAGCTTAAAGGTCGTTAGTTGGGCTCACTCATAGCCTACACAATCATTCACTAATGAAAATGGGTATTGTTAACCAAAAGAAAGTGGGTCTTGCATCTTTGATGATAGAAATATGGCAACTAATTCAGTAAGTGCTTTGATGTTGTACCAAAAACCAAATATATGTTTTATCAAATCTTAAACTTTATGACTAGATTAAAATATTACCCAAAATGTTAAAAAATGAATTCTTGAGGTACTTAACAAACACATAAGTATAATTCTCGGTAGGTGAAGAATGTTTTGAGTTTCTTGTTAAAGATGGTTTTGGTTTTTGGTAATTAACTTGGAAATGGGATTAATAATATAGATCACCAACATATACCCAACTTAGAGAAAGGAGCACTGGTTGGTATACCTTCTTTTTTACTGTGGTCCTTTCTTGCTTCATACGTTAAAATCCAACCAATCAAGATTCAGAAATTGCAAAAGTGAAACAAAATTTGGACAAAACAAAATGCAGGTTTGAAAAATGGTCAGACCAACTTTTACAGTCCTCACAGAAAGAGTACTGCCCCTCCCCCTCCTTTTCAGCCCTTAAATAGAGGTACAGTTACTCCGAAAAAATTTCAATTAAAAGTCTTTCTCCGGGTAGGAGTTTTTTTAATCGTTAAATTTTATTTTTAAAAAAATTAAGATTCAACGGTTAAAAAATTTAGAGTGCCAAAAATTTTTTGTTCAATTAAACACCACGTAGTATTAAGACAATATTTTAATTATTTTTGTAAAACCACCCTGTACTACTCTCGTTAAAACTCAACAAGGTCGAAAAGTTACTCTAGTATAGATAATATATTTTAGTCACTACAGTCTAAACAAATGGCAAAAATATCGCACATACAACTGGTGATATTGTGTAAATAACACGAGTCATTTCTCCTTGTCCATGGATGACAACTTTATTTGCTAAAGTGATGTTTCTCACATACACCAACCCATTTGATTTTGGGGAGGTTTGGTTATGGTTATTTGGGTATAGAAGGATATGGGAAATAGAAACTTTTTGGGATCAAACTTCAATGATACGTACCATTCAATGATACACACTATTGAATAGTTTAAAATTCATTTGAGACCCACCGCATATTAATCTTGACCATTCAATGGCCGTACCATTAAATAGTACATACTACATAAGATTTTTTCAACTTTTTGACACCATTATATATATGGTTACGGAAATATGTGTCATGTATTTATAACCTCCCCGAACCAGCCCCATTTCATATTTTTTAATATAATATATACATTTCTAATTGTAAAATATTTTTTAGTCATATGTCGTTCTTTAGTAGTGGTGATTAGTTTTAGATGTAGATGTTTTATACATGGTTTGATTCTTGCTTTGATGCATTTGATTTTTAATCATAATTTTTTATGTTGTTTGACATTATGTGTTCAATTTTTTTATTAATGAGAAAATGATGTTTTTTAAAGTTGTAATGGATAACCGGTTAATTAGCCGATGAGGAATCTATTACCCAATGATTATGATTATGGGAATAATTGATGGTTAATTTGTGATTATGAGTACAAATCATTTTCGCGATTATTGGGATCAATAGACATTCGCTCTTGATCTGAAGCGTTGTCATCCCTTGCAGCAAACCACAGTCTAAATATATGCAGTAATAATACAAATATCAAATTGTGATTTGTATGTAACTAGAAATGACTCTATATATACCGAGTCAAGTAGTTTTTGTTTAAATTTTCATGGTTGATGACTCTATTGGGTGACTTGGATCTTTGGACTACCAAAATAATACCAAAAAATGGTAACTCCAGTGCAGATTAAGTTTTAGTGACTACAGTCTAAAAAGATCCAAAATATCAATCTGTTTCACATACAAGTAATGACTCAGTTTGGTGACTTGGGTTTTGGATTTAGTAATAATAAGAAAGTGATTAATAATTAATTACTAGATTAATTATGTCATAAGAAATTTCTTCCTCCTCAATCCTCAATAGTCTTCTAAAAGTCCAAAATTCCTCCTGACATGGTCAGAGGATATGATATGCTGCTGCTGCTGCTGCTGCTGCAACCTACAGCTCTTGCCTGTTACTCAGATACGGCTCCGATTGTCTCTAGTCTTCGTTGTGGTAAAACCCTAGGGTAGTAGGGCTTCTCTCTCAGGGAAACGTGCAAGTCACGTGACCGGCAAAACACAGAAGTTTGAAAATAAAATGTTGTTCTTGGCCTCCAAGCAAACTGTTTTGGCTCTGTAAATCCTGCTTGTCATATTTCACAGCAGAAAAATTATGATGGGGATCATGAAAATATTTTATGGGAAATGAAATGAAATTAAATAATACTACATAGTACACACACAGTCTAGACCTAGTAGGGGGGTAGGACAAACCTCTTTAGGGTCAAATGTTATTAGAAAATTCATGTGAATTTTATTGTCCAAAAGAATTGTGTGAATTTTTCTCCACATACAAGAAATAAATAGTTGTGTTCAAATACATGAATTCGGCTAGAATACTTAGACAAATTTAACAGTTAATAGTTAGATTTGTATAAACACGGAATGCTTTCTAGTCTATCTCCAAATACATATGTAATGTAACAATTTTATCCACCCTACATTACTTGGCAATTTTATAAGACTAGCCGCACCCATTTGTTGCAAGAGTTTGATACAACTGATCAGGCTATAAGCTTCGCGTTACTCCACTTTTCATTGACAAATACATAAATGACTTATTAAAAGTTAGAAAAGAAATATTCTTGTATATATGTTAAGCTCTGATAAATATTTTATAATGTGTTTACTTATTCGTAATGAAATTAAAATAAACAGTTACATTTCAATTACAGATTATTCATATGTACAAACTAGGCAGAAATTAAAATGCAAGTGGGACCCACACAAAATAAGTATTCTAACTCCTGATTTTTGAGGAATTGAATTGTACGAGGGAGGTAATATTTTGATTCCAGAAGAAACAAGCTAGCATGAATTCATAATTTTACCCATTGAGTCCTCACATTATTTCTAAAATTCAATGGGGTAAAAATTGATCTCCATTCTAATTCATGTCAACACTTAACATTTAAAATTTAATCAGTATCATTTTTTTTCTTCAGATTGTTCAGTAATCAACTTCGATGAGAATTCAAATTCTAACTCTTCAAAAGTTTAATTCTAATTGCACATTAATAAACATGTCAGTATACATAAATCCAAAAGAAGAAACCAAATATTTTCTTGGAAGTTCTAAATAGCATGAACTATTTATTTTAGAGTTAGATATGACCAAAGAGTGAGTGCGTGCGTAAATTTATTTTTAATTACATTCACATTTATCAATTACATCTTTATTCAATAAAGGTCGGTCCCACATAAATAAAATCTACTTTAATATAGGGGTAGTCAACCAAGTAATTAGTGTAAAATCCGATACAAAAGCACCGTTCTTAGTCTTGAAACATGAAAGAAATGTAGTAATTTGGTCAGTAGTTGGTGATAAAAATGGTTTAGGGATTTGGATTAAAAGTCATAACGTATGTGCCTAACCTCTCTTCCCCCTCTAATCCTCTTGTCATTAATGATTATAAAATAGTCACATCGACACTCTTGTCACGCTTTTAGGACCGAAACGGACAACAGTGGGCAGCACACAGCTCAGAGCAACAGAGAGAGAGGCTCTGAGTTTTTGGGCTCCTCCCCCTCAAAGGTTCAAGCTTTTTCCCTTCTCTCCACCACCAACATCCATGGCCGGCGGCGGAGGAGGACCCCAAAAGGCAGATGACTTCCAACCTCACCCCATCAAGGACCAGCTTCCCGGTGTCGACTTCTGCGTCACCTCCCCTCCCCCGTGGCGTACCCTCTCTCTCTCTCTCGAACGCACACACACGGCACTACCCTGTTTCCATCACATTACATTTACCATGGATGATGGATCATAGGAGAAAGTTTCCATTTTTTTTTCTGTGATGGTATTTTTACATTTTCTGGGTTTTTAGGCAATGTCAGTTTTGTTTGGTTGCCAAGAAAAAAGGGGTTGTAAGAAACGAAAATGGTTTTCCAGAAACTAGTTTGCGTGTGTGAAAAAATAAATTGAAACAAACTCTGATAAAGTTGCTTCCTTTATACTAACATGGTATCTTTATCTCGATAATCGCATGAACTTTCTCAAGTCTCTGAAAATCTTCTGATTTTACCCCTCTTTTTCTCGTTTTCCTGCGTTTTCAGGGAAACCAAACAGAGCATTCAAGTGTTCTACTTTTTTGGCAACATTCTATTCCTTTTATTAGGCTCCCCAGTATTATATTTTCTACACTTTTTTCGTTGGTTATGTTGTTTTTGCATTTTCTGAGTTTTTGGGTAATGTCAGCTTTGTTTGGTTGCCAAGAAAAATGGGTTACAAGAAAAGAAAATGGTTTTCCGGAGAATAGTTCCTGTGTGTGAGAAAAGAAAATGAGAGAAAAAAAAACTCTGGTAAAAGTTGCTTCCTTTATACTAACATGGTATTTTTTTTTTTCTCTCGATAATCGCATGAATTTTCTCAACCTTTTTTGTGTTTCAGTGTTTTCTCTCGAGTCTCTTAAAATTTTCTCAGTTTACCCCTCACTTTTTCTCGTTTTCCTGCATTTTCCGGGAAACCAATCACAGCATTAAAGACTTAAAAGTATATTATTTTTGGCTGTGATCCCCTGTATTTTATTTCTGTTTTCATTTTCCCTCATATATTTTCTTCGTTTCCTGCTAAAAAGATTGTTTTTTGTCACACTGTTTGCTAAAACTTGTTTGATTAAATGCAGCTGAAGCCATACTTTTGGGATTCCAGCACTTCATTGTAATGCTCGGGACCACTGTGTTCATCCCCACATTACTTGTCCCTCTCATGGGTGGTGGCGATGTAAGACCTCCTTAAACCCCCCAGCAAAAAAGTTCTTACCTTTTTGTTTCCGATTTCTGATTTATTTGCTCATAGTGTTTCTATCTCTAACAGCAATTTCTATGTTTTTGTGTTAATAGGTGGAGAAGGCTGAAGTGATTGAGACTTTCCTGTTTGTTGCTGGGATCAACACACTCTTGCAGACTTGGTTCGGGACTCGGCTTCCGGTGGTGATAGGAGCTTCATATGCCTTCATCATCCCTGCTGTCTCCATTGCCTTGTCCAGGAGGTTCAATGTCTACATAGACCCCCACCAGGTTGATGCGTGTCACACAATTTTTCCATTTTCCTTTTTTCGTAGTTTTTAGCTTTCTGTTGGACTCTAGGACAGAATGTGTGGATGATAAAGAAGGGTTTACATAAAAATGGTTACCGTTTACTATTTTTTTCTGACATAGAGGGAGTCTAATGCATATGATTTCCAGGGTTTTGAGTTTTTCCATACTTATGCTCATTGTTTTCTGTGAATGTTTTTCTTTAGAGGTTTAAGAAAACCATGAGAGCAATGCAAGGAGCAATCGCAGTTGCATCTCTCTTCCAGGTGATCTTTGGCTTTCTTGGGTTTGTGAGAATTTTTGGGAGGTAAGTTGTAGCGGCGGTGAAGCCAAAATTAGAATTCCTTGATGTGATTTTGTAGTTTATTACTTTGTCTGAGAAAGAACTTGATTATTGATGTGGCTTGATGCAGGTATCTTAGTCCCCTCTCTGCAGTTCCTCTTGTAACGCTTACTGGACTTGGGTTCTTTGCATTTGGTTTCCCTCAGGTAACCATTCTGAACCAATCATTGCGTTACTGCTCAATGCAAAAAATTGGTTTATAAGAAAGAAATCGAAAAGCTCCTGGAACCTTTAGTGGTCAATACATGATGTTAATCTCAAATGTCATTTCTATGAAAAAAATATAGTATTTGATCACTGGAGCTTTTAGGCACTACTTAAAACTTGGATTTGATATTAGTTAAGTGACTCAGACCTCCTTTAAGCTTCTCTGTCAACTCGGTATTACTTTGTTTTGATTTTTTTTTCTCTCTGTTTGATGGTTGCAGCTGGCAAACTGTGTTGAAATTGGATTACCAGCACTGATCCTTGTGGTTTTAATATCACAGGTGGGCAACGTCCTGAATGATCATTTTCATGCAGACATCTTCAATTTAATTTTCAATATCTCAAGTTATATTATGTATAGAATGTAAAATATGCATATCTACTCTTACTAATTGTCTCTTCTGATATTTGACCATTCTTACTGCAGTACACAACGAAGTTAAAACTGCCTATATTTGGTCGATTTGCAATACTGTTTTCAGTTGCAATTGTCTGGATATATGCAGAAATTTTGACTGCAGCTGGTGCGTATAAGAAAAGACCTTACACAACTCAAACTAGTTGCCGTACTGATCGTTCTGGGCTGATTAGCAGTGCTCCTTGGTAAGCTTTAACTTCTAGCTTTTGCATTTCATACAAGAAGCACTTGTACTGACGTTTTCAATCGATCATTCAAGCTTTTTATTTTGTTTTTTATGTTAGTGCTCAACCATTCATGGCTAATGGTAATGGATTTGATGCCTCATGCAATTGTTCTGTAAGAGAGTTGTCGATAACAGTTTACTTCAGCCGGAAATACTTGTTTGCAATGATAATTGAGAAGTGCAATTATATGACCCCAAAATGGAGGATACAGTTATTGAGATGTGTGGTTGTGTTTTCGATATTTCAGAAGAACAGTTCCTGTTTTGAGTAACCATAGGATCTTATTTTCCTTTTTCTGTTAGAGAAAGCTGTTATAGTTATACAGTGTTTCCGCAATTATGTTGTGGGTGTTTTCCATGTTCTGAAGAAAACTTCCTGTTTTGAGTAACCATAAGACCAAACTTAAGCCTAATTATTGTAGTACAATTGCTCAGGCTCCATAAACAGTTACTTCCACTCTTATCTTTTGGTTTCAAGTTCCAGAAGTTTAGTCCTGCATTGTCAAGATGCTGGTATCATTGTAACATAATTCCTCGATTTTAATAGCAATAGTATGACATTCAATGACGTTTTTTCTTTCACCCTACGCAGGATACGGATTCCATATCCATTTCAATGGGGGCGTCCTGATTTTAATGCTGGAGATGCTTTTGCCATGATGGCTGCGGCTTTGGTCGCCATTATTGAGGTAAGACTTATGAATTTCTTTCTTGTTTCTTTATCGAATTGCCTATTCTAGTTTTGAGAATTCAAGACTGAAATTACGCATGCAGATGGTCATTTTGCATATATATATAAAGTAGACCAGACATCTTTATTAAGATTTCTTGAGGAAACTTGTATTAATATGCCTTCATAGATGGCTTTCTCGACATTGTAAGCGAAGAATAAATATGCCATTCTCTTCTTAAGCTGATGTTATCTTTTGATTTGAAATATGTTTCTCAGTGAAAGGTTTATAAAATGCATACACATTGCTTTCATTTGCAATGACATACCTTTACTCCCCATTCATTTGGAGCAGTCTACAGGTACATTTATTGCGGCATCAAGATATGGGAGTGCCACCCCTATACCACCTTCTGTTCTCAGCAGAGGTGTTGGCTGGCTGGTAGGAAGTGGTCAGATTGAATTGTAATGTTAATCACATCTTTATAATTGTGGCAATGAAATACTTATTTCGTCTTGTAAAATTTCAGGGCGTAAGCACTTTTCTGGATGGCATATTTGGATCAGTATCCGGCTCCACTGCTTCAGTGTAAATATCTAACTTATGCAATTATGATGTCTTTTGTTGTAGAATTGTGAATTTTACAGTTTGTTGTAGAATTATGGAATTTTACAGTGTGTTGCTTAGTTTTATGCATTGATGGTCTGGGTTTGCCTTAGTTTTAGGCTTGTAGAACTCTGCGTTTTCAGAAAATTCATCTAAAGAAGAAAGCAACTATAATCATTAACCGAAAGAAAAAGAGAGAGCAACTGTGATCTAATGATCCTACCCTGTGTTTCTAGTGAAAATGCTGGCCTTCTGGGAATGACGCGTGTTGGAAGTCGGAGAGTAATCCAGATATCGGCAGCGTTTATGCTGTTCTTCTCTGTATTAGGTACAGTATTCCGTTTTACAATCTAATTTTGAATATTCCATATTTTTTGCTGACCTATTTGTTTATCTAAAATGACTTATTTACTCATTAACAACATAAACTATGGTGCTAGCTGGAGCTTAGTATGTTCATAACTTCGTTTGCATTTATCTAGTTTGAGGGTGTCATTAATTGTGTCATACACAGGAAAATTTGGGGCTTTTCTTGCGTCTATACCAATGCCAATTTTCGCAGCACTGTATTGCGTCCTCTTCGCCTATGTTGGTATGCATTTCGTTCCTAAATCATAATTATGACTATGTATTGTTGATTTTTCACTTTTGAGTTTATGTGGACTGAATACTTAATCGTTGATATATCTCAGTTTAGTGTCTATGCTCCTTCACAGTTCACATATTAGATTTAGATTTTGAAATGTCGATAGTGATATACATTGCGTGGTGTGCAGCTTCTGCTGGTCTTGGTTTGCTCCAGTTCTGCAACCTTAACAGCTTTAGGACAAAGTTCATCGTAGGCTTTTCTCTCTTCATGGGTCTTTCGGTGACAGAATACTTCCATGAATACCTCTTGATTTCTGATCGCGGTCCTGTTCACACTCGTTCCATTTGGGTGTGTAGTTTTAATTGCAACTTATCTCCGCAGCTTCAGTGTTGTCTCACACATAACTCTGCTAACTCATGAATGTTGCTTATTTCCACCTGCAGTTCAACAACATAGTTCAAATAATTTTCTCGTCCCCAGCAACCGTTGGCATCATTGTCGCTTACATCTTGGACTTAACTGTCAGTCGTGGACACAGCGCAACTCGGAGAGACAGTGGCAGGCACTGGTGGGTGAAGTTTCAGATTTTCAACACAGATACCAGGAGTGAAGAGTTCTACTCCCTGCCCTACAACCTCAATAGGCATTTCCCTTCAGTTTGATGCTGAGCAGTGTTCGCTCCATCCGATATTTTTGATTGATGAAAAGCTCTAATAGCGGAAACTAAAAAGGAAGAGCATCTTTTGGTTTGATGTCGAGTGTGACGAAGGAAGAAAATGATACGTACAGGAGCGTTTTGGAATGGTAATACCATCAGTAGTTGAACACACACTAAGCTTGTAATTATGCTCTCACAGCTGAAAACTTAGCATGGAAAACATCTAATTACTGATATTTCAAGAATTTGATATGTTATGAAGAGAACTACTTAATTTATATTTTGGAATTGTTAGCTATTTTCTGTGTTGGATTTATTCTCTATGGCATTAAAGATCTGTTAATCTGATGCCTTTGCCTTGTTCTGGATTTATTTTGCTCTGCTGTAGTGGAAACATTTACATAAGAACAAGGAATTGGAGATACTTTCATGAAATGAGGATGCAAGGTGGCGATGTCTCAAATTTATGACACGTCACCACGTGTTTTAACTTTTCACATGGCGTTGCATGATTAGATTGGGAGACTGTTACCTTAGCGTCCCCGTTTCATGTAGAATTCAGGTAACCAATTGAGAACGAGAATCCAAACCCTAAACTAGCAGTGAACTTTGATATCTAAAAAGAAAAACCAACACTAATTACATACAAATCAATAAATACAATTCTCGTTCCAAAGTTGAAAGAGGTTCTAAGTTCGAACTCATTTTCTCAGTTTTGATAAAGTATTAAAAAAATATCACATTCCTGATTCAGGGGGTGAAGTGGGCTCCAAGTCACAAGGCCTCTGGTGTCGGTTCCATGTTTCTTGTGGTCAGCAGTTTTGCCTAATGGTGTTGCTGCCGAAGGAGGCACAGTTGAATTGGGCCATTGGAACGAAGCTGTATAGAAGTTGAGGTATGTTTGTCCTGCTCTTTTCTTTTGTCCCACACCATTTTCCTTTCTTCTGTCACTTCACTCCAAATTTGTAACCCTTGCGTTTCACTTTTCATACCTTTCAAAGTGCACATTTTGCTTACATTTTATTAGGGAGTGATATCCACTCTTTTTTCCGTCTTTAGCACCTCTTTGTTTATTCGAATCAGTAGATTGAATAGCTAGTGAACGGACATAGTTAAAATCAAAGAGTGCTAAGGTAAAAAGAGGAATGCGAACATCACTCTTTTTTCTTAACTCAACTAACATGACACGAGTAAGAAGAAAAATTACAGCCTTGTTGTACTTTTTAATTTTTCCAAAAATATAGTTAATCAAGATTGGTTAGTAAACAAATGAAAAAAGCAAAGAAACCCACCTCCCCTATGGTATTGGACAATATAGGTCATTACCACACGGCCAAGTTTGTAAGGCAAAGAATTGGAACATCATTTTCAAGCTACATTAAGCTCATGTGGACTTAATTAGGTGACAAATAATAGAAGCTGTCATTTCAAATAACGATAGTAGACTACAGGAAAAGGAAAATACTTGTCATATAGAGAACGTTTGGAATGCACATTGTTTTAAAGAGACAACTTGTATCAACCATTTACATGCGCGTGAGTGACTATCAGTCATTGATGCTTTGTAAAACGTATAAGTAGTTGTCGTCCATTAATTCATCCAATATCCATACTACATTAGCGACTCATCCTAATCCGCTATGCATTCGTGAGGTGAGTGACTATCAATAATTGACGCATTAAAAATGTATAAATAATAGTCATCTATTGATGCATGTAAATCCCACACTGTATTAGCCACTCGCATCAGCCGCTTGGTCGTGGGACAAATGACATCATATTTATTGTCTCATTTTTGCCCCAACTTTTCGTTCTTTTCTTGATAAGTTTGGTTTTGCTACCTATATTCTACTATACCTACGCTCCATTTCTTACCAATTGAGCTAATGCCAATTACACGTTTCTCATTTCACCACCTATGACCATGATGAGATTGGCTACAATACTTATTTCTATGTCATACTTATGTCATTCAATGGTCAGATGTGATCATGTAGCCAACGGTCTTCACATCTGATCATTAGATGGTGTAAATATGGCATAGGAATAATAACACACCCCGCCCTCAATACCCACGTGAATACCGAGTTCGGAACGTGCTAGCCGACACTTGGAAGTGACGAAGGCATTTTATACATGACAACACTTAAATTATACAATTTTAAATTGTCAAATAGTTTGCAGAATTTATTACAAATATACACAAGGTTCAGAGCGTAACTAATAAAGTCAAGCTCCTAAAATTTTTATCCATAACAGGGATGGATATTATTAAAGAAACTGAATGACAAATAAACTCCCTACATTATCGGGAGGGAAACCAGAGCCGCCACGCTATGCTTCAACGTCACTGGAATGCACCGCTACTAGGTCCTGAAGGGGGCGCAAAAACATAAAGGTATGAGTGGACGAAAAAGAAAGTTTTTCTAAAGCTCTTTTCTCTTTTCGAAAATATTAACCCCTTGTTTAGAAACTAGTATATATATAAAATCATACTACATATATAGTGGTCAAGTAAAAATCATCGAGTAGAAACATAAATTCAGAATATTTTCTTGTACGAGATAAATTCATGGTAAACACACAAAAATCTAGCTTATCACGATATAAACCATTTTTCCAAGATATCACGATATATTTATACAACAAAATATCACAAGGTATATAAGCAATCGCCCATGTACATGCTGAGGGACCTCCCTTCAACCTTGTACAAGCTCTTTACGTTATAATCACTTTGTACTCCTAGTACCACACCCATGTAAGCTCTTGCACGATCAGCGCGTCACACCCAAATCTTTACGGTGAGGGACCTCCCCCAAATAATAAATATAAATGTAAAGACAAGCTTGCACTAAGGTATTTACCGGACAATACCCCTACAGTACAGTGCGTGTGACCCATAAATGTGAGACTTGTCATACAGCCGTGACACGGTACTAAAACGTAGTGAAAGCATACCAAGTGTGTGAAAACATATACATTTGTCAGTGTAAAATGCATGATCATGCTCAAGTAAGAAATTTGTATCTCAAATATCACATTTTCATAAATATTCAAGTGTCGTGTCAAAATACATAATCATGAAAAGTAAATCTCAAATATCAAACATGTATAGGCATGATCAAATCAACGTTTCAAAACCATAAGTAACTATATATTTATATATATATATACTAGGATATAAAACCATTATGTAAAACAAATGTCCACTCACAGATACTCGGGAGTGTAATTCTCCTGGGTGTCGTGCTCCTCGAAGCGTCTAGACGAGTGTTGCCCTAAATCTTAGTAAGAAAATAAATTAAAAACATTTCTCAAAAATAAAATAATCCCTCCTAACCAAAAGAATATAAAAATACTATTGTTATAGGAAAAACGGGCTCGAAAAATGATTCCCGTAGTTTGAAATTGTGTCCGCTGCCTTACACTGCAGCACGCGCCTCTGTGCGCCATCACACGTGCCGCCAAAAGGCCACACGCGCCCTCACGCGTCTGCGGGTGCTTGCCACTCGCCCCCACGTGCGACCATGATCCGGTTAGGTGTTAGTTATACGTGACGTGCCGTTAACTTTAACGGAATATTCTAACAGCGTTAACTCCAACGCCATTAGTCAGTTAACGAAATATACCTAGGACTAACGGTATATGCTGACACCGTCAGTAATATTTCGTCACCGTTATGGAATATTTCTTCATCTTCTTCCTTTCGCCGAAATCACCGCCAGCCGCCGTCTGGTTCGCTGGAATCTAGAAAATATCACTGAAAAATTCTCGATTCTTTAGAATTTCGTATTTTACTCAAATCTCAACCAAATTGCACGATTTTTATGTCAAAATGAAGGTATTGAAGCGGGGAATACGTTCATACCAATTCAGGGTTGAAAAAGTGGCAGGAAATGACCTGTAATTGGCTGGAATATCTTGGGAAATCACCCTCTTCGTTCTACCTCAAAACTACACCAAATGTCACGTATTTTATATCGATTTGAATCTACTCAATGATGTAAAGCTAGGCAATGGTCTCTAGCCTTACCTAGGCCGGAATTGACGTGTATGACACACCCCGACCCGAATATCCAGGTGGACACCGGATATCGAGGCGTGTTGACCGTCACTCCTCTCTGGAGTGACGAAGTCATGCCGTGGAAAAAGGATTTAAGAATGAAATAAAGTTGGAGTTTTAGAATTTACTAACAAAAACACAGTTTAAAGAGAGTGCGTAGTGTGGGGTTTAACCCTTAGTACAACTAAACATCAGAGCAAGGAGTGTAGTAAAGGAAATAATATTCCCATCCTAAAGGATGGATATGAACACACACAGGAAAGTTATTCCATACTTTAACAGAAAGATATGTCAACAGCTGCCACAGGTTCTCGTCTGCCCAATTTCAGTCCCTAAGTCCTGGAGGGGTGAAAAACAGAATGGTGAGTGGGCCAAAATAAAGTTTAATAAAACTTTTCCTGAGTTTCGGGAAAATAGTCACCCCTCGCTGTAAAACCTGTAATTTTCCAAAATATAACTTTAATACCAAGAAGTATATAAATAAATCAAGTATTGGGAACAACGCCCAAAAAGGATACGTGTGGTCAAATAATCAACAGCAGTGTATAAATATGTTTACTTATCAAATAAATACAAGCACACGAGTTCATGCAGAAAGTAGCCACATGAACATGCTGGGTGTTATAATTACGCTCTAGTACTACATACACGTGAAGCTGGCGCTAAGCGCATCACAACGAGTTCTAGCTGCCAAGGCAACTAGAACAGGCTGGCACCTACGATGGATCCAAAGTGAGCGTGTTGGTGTGTGTGAACATACACGTGAAGCTAGTCCTGGCCCGAACAGTACTAACACCGTGCAAGTATGCATGATAAGTAAATAAAATCACTAGCGTATAGTCATGCCAATAATAGGTTTCTAAACTCAAAATAAAGATATTTAACCAAATCATTTCTAAGTTCATTAAATCCTGGCATGCTATACTAAGTCATAAATACCATTAAAACACATAATATAATAATATTTTATAAAGAAAACGGCTCACTCACTGGTATGTCGTCAGGTCGTAGCCGCCGTACCTAGCTTGGCCTCGAAGCTCCTCGGGATAGGTTTCACCAATATGGAAAATTACTATACTAATCATTATACAAGTCAATTCCAAATTATAATAAGGAAAAGACTCGAAATCCCCCTTTGTTTGCTCAATTCGGGACTTAAAACTGTCGAAAAAGTGGCTCACGCGCTACCACGCGCCGCCACAGGGGCTCACGTGCCGCCACGCGCCCTCACGCGCTCGCACGCGCCAACACGCGCCGGCTGGGAGTCGGTCACACGCGCGGTTAAAGTTAACAGCGTGCCGTTAACTTTAACGGAATATTCTGCTAACCCTGACGGAATATTCTAACAGCATTACGGAATATTCTGTCGCCATTAGGGAATATTCCATCACGGCGTCAAGTTTGAAACGGAATATACTTTAGAATATTCTCCAGTCCGACCAGTTTGAACCGAACCTGCTGACGTCACGACCCCGTTGGCTGACGTCAGAACCGGGTTTGCTGACGTCAGCTCGCCGATCACCTCTGCACTTTCCGACCGCCGCCGGCCAGAGTTTCGCTGGAAACTAGGATTTTCGCCCAAATTTCTGGAAAAATTGCAGATTCTTCAAAACACAACCATTTTTCACACAAAAGGTACCAAAATGAAGCTAGGAACACGAGGAGTTTGATTTTACCTAAATCCAAGCCAAAAGATGGCCGAAAAATGGCTCGAGAGTTTTGGCCAAAATTGAACTTCAACATTTTCGAGGTTTTTCTCACATGCAGGGCTTGGGTTGTGATCCCAAGCCTCCCAAAGGTCGATTGGGGATGAGATCGAGGTTGATCGAGGTCCAAATCCAACGGAATTTCGTCAGAAAAACTCTTAAACTTGTCGGACTTTTCTGGGCTCGAGGTACTGGGTTCGAGTTTGGGTTTCTAGGTTGCTGGGCTTGGTCTAACAGTGAGAATGAACTAAGGGACCAAGGTTGTGGCTGCTTGAAGAGAAAAACGAGGTGGTGGTGCTCTCGGTGAAACTTTGGTGTGGGTTGAGTGTTTGGTTTGACAGAGTTTTGTTTTGAGTTTGTGATTTTGCAGAGCACAAGACACGGGGTGGTGGCAAAGACAAAGTGACAGGCAACTGTTATGACACACCTCGACCAGAATATCCAGGTGGAAGCCGGATATCGAGGCGTGCTGACCGTCATCTCGGAGGAGTGACGAAGTCATGATGAAATAATAGAGGAATTAAATTAAATTTTGAGATAATTTGAGTAAAACAGTGCGCAATTGCGTAGTGTGGGATAAGACCCATTATTACACATAATATCAGAGCTAGGATGCAATAAAATTAAAAGAATATTCTCATCCTGTAGGATGGATATGTAATACAACTGAAGGGAAATAAACATACTTCCACAGAGGGTAAAAAGGTAATATCAACAACAGCCACCAAACTGGGCCGGTTTGCTGACGTCATCGTTGACGTCAGCAGGGCCTGTCTAAACCGGTTTGTTGACGTCATCGCTGATGTCAGCGCCAGTCATCCCTGTCATTACTCCGGTTGTCAGCGCCGGTCGCCGAAATCTGGAAAAATTGGCCGAAAAACTAGGATTTTTTCAAAACTTCTTCATTTCTAGGCCAATTTTTACAATCTATATACCAAAATTAAGCTAGTAACAAGTAAAGTTCGAATTTGCTTACCAACACCTCAAAAGGTGGTCGGAAGTGGCCGGAAAATGGCTCAAAAGAACCGGTCAAAAGTCAACGTCGCCGTTCTCGCCGTTTTCTTCACTTGCAGGCCTTGGGTTAGGTTCCCAAGGTTCCCAGAAGATGTTTGGTGATGAATTTGGGTCGAAGTTTCAACCCAAATTGGTGAGTTCTTCGTCGGGAAAAATGTCGAAAGTCGACGGAAAAACTCCCAGGTTTCTGGGTTCGGTTTGGCTCGGTTTCTGGGCTCACAATGGCTAAGTTTCTCATGAGGATAGTGACTGAGTTTAGCCAGATGGTGGTGGATCAGAGGAAAACCAAGATAAGGAGAGTGAAGGCCACGGGGTGGCTTGAGAAGTTTGGCTATTTGTGTGTGTGAGTGATTTTCTGCAAAGACAAGATGCAGAAATCACGGGTTCAATTGGGAAAAAGCAGGTAGACAAAAAAAATCAATGCAGATTTGAGTGATAGCTGGAGTGTGATGAAAAATCACACCGAAGTTTCTCAATTTAATGTAGCAAAAATTCAAAAGATGAACATGCAGTCAAAGCGCATGCAGTCACATAGTCAGAAAATAGTAGAGGTGCAGAGCACCTTGGTTTGGGTGAAAACCAGGGGCGTACAGCCCACATAAAAGAAATACCGCACAGAAAAATTTTGCCCAAAAATCGTAACTTGTCTGTTACAAGTCCGAAAATTATCTCGTTCGTGCCTACGGGTTCGTGGTGAAGTGTACTACTCAAAAAGTACGATAAAAGTATGAGATTCAGTCAATAGAAAATAATTGTCCACGTACGACGTACGTGGCCACTAAGGGCATTTTCGTCAATTTACAAAGTTGGAGAATAAAATACAATATTTTTAGGGACGGGATGTAACAATCTTCCCCCTAGTAAAAATTTCATCCCCGAAATTTACAGATCACAGCTAAGTGCCAAAGAAAAGATAAGGGTATTGCGCCCGCATGCTGTCCTCCGTCTCCCAAGTAGCTTTCTCCACGGAGTGGTTCCTCCACAAGACTTTGACGAGATTGACTGTTTTGTTCCTCAGAACCTTCTCCTTCCAGTCGAGAATCGTCACTGGTTTCTCATCGTAGGTCAAATCATCATTGACCTATAACGGCTGCGTTTGAATGACATGTGAGAGATCGGACACGTATCTACGTAACATAGACACATGGAAGACATTATGAACCCTCGAAAGTTCGGATGGTAGATCGAGTCGATAGGCAACTGCTCCTACTCGCTCGATGATCTGATAAGGCCCGATGTAACGGGGACTGAGTTTTCCTTTCTTTCCGAATCGTACCACGCCTTTCCACGGTGACAACTTTAGAAACACCCAATCACCAACCGCATAAACACGATCTGTAAAGTGTCTATCAGCAATGCTCTTCTGTCGATCCTGAGCAGTCTTTAGATTCTCCTTAATCAGGTGAATGTTCTTTGTAGTCTCGTCAATAATCTCAGGACCAACAAGAGCTCTCTCTCCAACTTCTGACCAACACAAAGGTGTATGGCAGGGTTTCCCATACAGTGCCTCGAATGGCGACATGCCAATACTCGAGTGATAGTTGATGTTATAAGCGAACTCCATCAGAGGCAAGTGCTCCTGCCACTTGTCATCGAACTAAAGAATTGAGGACCTCAACATGTCCTCGAAAGTCTGAATAGTTCTTTCGGATTGGCCGTCAGTCTGCGGATGGTAGGCAGTACTTTAGAGTAGTTGTGACCCCAGTGCGTTCTGAAACGCTCTCCAAAACTTGGGAGTAGTCAGTCTGCGGGGGTCACGATCAGATATGATGCTGACTGGGACACCATGGTGCTTAACAATTTCAATGATGAAGAGTCGGGCTAGACGATCCAAAGAATAGTTCTCTCGAACAGCCAAGAAGTGTGCTGATTTGGTGAGTCGGTCGACAATTACCCAAATGCCGTCATAGCCCCCACGTGTACAAGGCAACTTGTACACGAAATCCATGATGATGTTTTCCCACTTCCACTCGGGAGTAGGGAGTGTCAGCTGCAACCCAAAATGTTTCTTCCTCTCCGCCTTGACCTGTTGACAAATCAGGCATCGGATGACATACTCTGCAATCTCCCTTTTCATTACAGGCCAATAGTAGAAT
The DNA here is from genome assembly GCA_018257905.1 of Gillenia trifoliata. Classification (NCBI taxonomy): domain Eukaryota; kingdom Viridiplantae; phylum Streptophyta; class Magnoliopsida; order Rosales; family Rosaceae; genus Gillenia; species Gillenia trifoliata. The sequence continues at coordinate 26,177,192 of CM031080.1, forward strand.
GGCCGAATGGTATGGTACATCTTAGTGCTCCTTGGATGCATAGCATAAGCTGAAATGTGTGCCTCATCAAGAATCTCCTTCTTCAAGTTTTCGTCATTAGGCACATACATTCGGTCGCCTTGCAGAAGTAAGCCGTCGGAATTCCGGATTCTCAAATCTCCTCTACTGCCGTTTAGGACCGCCTGCATAAGTCCTAAACATTCTGAATCGTTCCGTTAAGCAACACGGACATGATCTAAGAGTACTGGTCTGACCTGGAAGTTGGCTAGTAAGGCTCGGCCGTCGTTACAACCCAAAGTGACACCAGTGCTTCAAAGTTCGATCAAAAGAGGAATATGACAACCTGAAAAAGTATTCAGTCGCTCGTAAGACTTCCGACTGAAGGCGTCAGCTACAACATTTGCACGACCGGGGTGGTATTCAATAGTGCAATCGTAGTCACTCATCAGCTCCATCCATCTCCTTTGCCTGAGATTAAGGTCTCTTTGAGAGAAAAGATATTTCAAACTTTGGTGGTCGGTAAAAATTCTGCACGTCTCACCATAGAGATAGTGTCGCCAAATCTTGAGAGCAAAGATAATGGTTGCAAGCTCCAAATCATGGGTAGGATAATTCATCTCATGAGGTTTCAGCTGTCTGGAGGCATAAGTAACTACCTTTCCATGTTGCATTAGCACACAACCCAACCCGCTCAGTGACGCATCACTGTAGATCTCGTAGTTACCGCTGTCGTCGGGAAGTGCTAATACTGGAGCATGAGTAAGACAATATTTGAGCTGTTGGAAACTTTGCTCGCAGTCATCGTCCCACACAAATTTAACATCTTTCCTGATAAGTTCCGTGAGAGGCAGAGCAATAGAAGAGAAGTCCTTCACGAAACATCGGTAATAACCGGCTAGGCTAAGAAAGCTTCGAATCTCCGTAACATTCTGCGGTCGCTCCCAATTCTCCACCGCAGCAACCTTCTGGGGATCGACAAGAATACCATCTGCAGAAATCAAGTGCCCCAAGAAAGACACCTGATCAAGCCATAACTGGCATTTGTTAAATTTGGCGTACAACTGATTCTCCCTTAACTTCCTTCAGACCATGCGCAAGTGCTTAGCATGATCGGCCTCGAACTTGGAATACACTAGGATGTCATCAATAAACACTATCACGAACCTGTCGAGATACGGGCGGAATACTCAATTTATCAGGTCCATGAAAGCTGCAGGGGCGTTGGTTAACCCAAAAGGCATCACAAGAAACTCGGAGTGCCCATAACGAGTCATGAATGCGGTCTTGTGCACATCATCGTTCTTGATCTTCAGCTGATAATAACCAGACCTCAAATCAATCTTGGAGAAAACCTGTGCACCACGGAGCTGGTCAAAGAGATCATCGATTCTAGGCAGAGGATAACGGTTTTTAATCGTCACCCGATTTAGTTGCTTATAATCGATGCAGAGCCTTAGAGTACCATCCTTCTTCCGAACAAATAAGACCGGAGCTCCCCAAGGTAAAGTGCTAGGCTGAATGAATCCTTTATCAATAAGTTCCTGAAGCTGAACCTTCAACTCCCTCAATTCTGCTGGAGCCATACGATAAGGTGCAAGAGAAATAGGGTCAGTACCTGGAAGTAAATCGAAGGTGAATTCCACTTCTCGATCAAGCGACAATCCAGGTAGATCATCAGGAAAGACATCAGAAAATTTGTTGACAATCGATACATCGTCAACTTTTCGGTGCTCTCTGGTAAACATCACAGTTGGCATGCCAGGTGGTTGGAAGGTGACAGTCTTCCGCCGATAATCCACAATGGCATGATTCTAGTGTAACCAATCCATTCCTAGGATCACGTCGAAATCCATGATATCCAGAGGAATAAGATTAGCTGGCATTACTTGGTTGGCGATGATGACAGGGCATCCTCAATACTCCCATTAGACACGACAGACTTCGCCTCTCGGCATATCGATTCCCATATCATACCCGATAGGAGTACAATGTGGTTGAGTAGTTTGAGCAAACAAAGGTGATATAACCGAGTGGGTAGCACCCGAATCAATTAAGACTCTAGCAAAATGTCCAAGTATGTTCAACGTACCCATGATAAGATCGGGATTGTTTTGGGCATCCTGCTGGTTGATTGCATTAACTCGCCCATGAGCCTGCTGTGCTCTAACGCGACCTCCTCCGCAGTTACCATGTTGTTGGTTTCCTCTGCCCTGATTACCTCGTCCCTGTCTGCCTTGGCCTCCTCCGCCAGGCGCTGTTGCTAAGGCCGGAAACTGGCCTTCACCAATCCACTGATTCGCCGTCTTCTGGTAAGATGGATGTTGTGGCGCTCCTCCGTAGTATTGTGGTGCTCCCCCTTGGAACTGCATAGCACCACCCGAAAACTGAGTAGGATAACCAAGATATTGGGGAAAGGTTCCCGTGTATTGAGTGACCTCTCCCTAGTAGTGGACGGCTCCTCCGTACGTAGGCTGCTGATAAGGGACTGTTCCTCCCACCTGCTGGATCGGAACAAGTGCCTGAGGCTGATTTTGTCGGTTTTGCTGTCTCTGCGGACATTGGTTAGCTCTGTGTCCCATTTGCCCGCAGTTATAGCACCCCTGATTTCCTTGCTTACACTCACCGAAATGGTGAGTGTTGCACCGATGACAGAACTGGGCATTAGACTGGCTGGAATTACCCGGCTGACGGAAACTAGATCCATCAGTGAATCTCCCCCCACGGTTTGTGTTGGAGTTTGATCCACCACTGGATGATCCAGAGCTGTAACCTCCACGTTTGAAAGATTGATTCTTCTTGGGACCAAGATATGATTGCTCCTTACCCTTCCTCTGGGTGTTAGTTTCTTCCCCCTCATCAATAGTGTCATCAGGAGCATTCTCAGAATCCTCACCACGCAAGAGTGCCTCATAAAATTCCTGATAAGTCTCACACCGGTCAGCTGCAGCAAGTGAACGGAGTCTCTTACGGGCTCCCTTCCTGAATTGGTATAGCATCTCCAACGGACTAGCTGCAACCACCGGATTATACTGGGACAAGGCAGTAAATTTCCGCTGATACTCGGAAACAGTCATCTTCCCCTATTTGAGATTCATAAACTCATCTCTCTTCCACGCCTTATACTCCAGAGAAAGATATTTGGTCTTGAACCTCTGTTTGAATACAGCCCATAATCCATGCTCATCTTGTGGAAGGTGTCTCCTCTCGTATTTCCACCAAGCTTTCGACTGATCTCGAAGGAAAAGAATAACAGTTGGAACCCACTGCTCATCTGGAAAATCGCCATGCTCCTGCATCGATTTGAACACGTCCTCTATGTGTTCGAGCCAAGCTTCCGCTACTTCAAGCGTCTCGGTGGCCTGGAATGGTCTCACATCCATTCCCTTAGCGGTCTCTACTGGGTTCTTCCTCACTGGACGGAAAGCAGCCTGTATGGCTTGAGCGATGGTATTCCCCATCTGGATAAAGTCAAAGGCAGGAACCTCAGGTGCACGACGAGGTGGCATGATGCTGACAAGAGAGAGTTAAGAATTATTAGTGAATAACATCACGCAAGTGTGATGAAGATCGAACTGCCAAACCTAGAGCTCTGATACCAAACTGACACACCCCGACCCGAATATCCAGGTGGACGCTGGATATCGAGGCGTGCTGACCGTCATCCCGAAGGAGTGACGAAGTCACGATGAAATAATAGAGAAATTAAATAAAGGAATTAAATTGAATTTTGAGATAATTTGAGTAAAACAGTGCAGAAGTGCGTAGTGTGGGATAAGACCCATTATTACACATAATATCAGAGCTAGGATGCAATAAAATTAAAAGAATATTCCCATCCCGTAGCATGGATATGTAATACAACTGAAGGGAAATAAACATACTTCCACAGAGGGTAAAAGGGTAATATCAGCAACAGCCACCAAACTCGTCTGCCAACTAAATTCTAGGACCTGGAGGGGCAAAAAACAAAGGTGAGTGGGCCAAGTACTGTTTTGTAAAACCTTTTCAAAAGTTTGGGATGTAACCCCTCGCTGTAAAACCCGTAGTTTGCCAAAAGTATAAGTTACTAACAATAATACTCAAATCTCAATAACTGGGACTGTGCCCACAAGGATACGGGTATAAAAGATATCAACAGCAGTATAAAGCATCACATTACTTATCGCATAATCAAAGCACACAAGTCATGCAGAAAGTAGCTACATGACAGGCTGGGTGTTTACAATTTACGCTCTAGCACTACATGCACGTGAAGCTAGCGCTTAGCGCATCACAACGAGTTCGAGTTGCCAAGGCAACCTAGAACAAGCTGGCACCTACAATGGATCCAAAGTGAGCGTGTCGGTGCGTGTGAACATACACGTGAAGCTGGTCCTGGCCCAGACAATGCTAACACCGTGCAATATGCGTGATAAGTAATAAATCTCTAAAACGTATAAACATGCCAACATTTAATCAAAAGTCAAAAGGATGATTAATAAATCATAATATGCTAGGTAAATCATTTATCAAATTTAATAAAACATGGCATGCTATACAAGTCATAAAAATCACATTTAAACCCATACTAGAAATAATAATATTATAATAAAGAAAGGGCCCACTCACTGGTATGTCGTCGGGTCGTAGCCACCGTACCTAGCCTGAGCTCGTAGCTCCTCGGGATAGGCCTCACCTATATGGGAAGTCACTGTACTAATCATATACAAGTCTATTCCAAAATAAATAAGGAAACGACTCGAATTTGTTTGCTCGAATTGGAGGTCCAAAACACCTCGAAAATTACCATACGTACCACCCCTAGGTAGTATACGTCGTCACGAGTCACCTCGCGAAGACGGAATTGGAAAAAGATGCTTCACGCGCCCTCACGCGTGGCTCAAACGCGGCTAAGCCGTGGCCCCACGCGCGGCTCACGCACACCGGTCAATGGTCAGTCAACGGTCAACGCCGACGTCAGCGTCGGTCTGAACCGGTTTGCTGACGTCAGCGCCGGTCATCCCTGTCATTACTCCAGTTGCCGGCCCCGGCCACTGCGCCGGTCGTCGGAATCTGGAAAAATTGGCCGGAAAAGTGGAATTTTTTCAAAACTTCAAAACTTCTTCATTTCTAAGCCAATTCCTACGATCTATATACCAAAATGAAGCTAGGAACGAGTAGAGTTCGAATTTGCTTACCAACACCTCAAAAGGTGGTCAAAAGTGGCCGGAAAATGGCTCGAAAGAACCGGCCAAAAGTCGACGTCGCCATTCTCGCCGTTTTCTTCACTTGCAGGCCTTGGGTTAGGTTTTCAAGGTTCCCAAAAGATGTTTGGTGATGAATTTGGGTCGAAGTTTCGACCCAAATTGGTGAGTTCTTCATCGGGAAAAATGTCGAAAGTCGACGAAAAAACTCCCAGGTTTCTGGGTTCGGTTTGGCTCGGTTTCTGGGCTCACAGTGGTTGGGTTTCTCGTGAGGATAGTGACTGAGTTTAGCCAGATGGTGGTGGATCAGAGGAAAACTGAGATAAAGAGAGTGAAGGCCACGGGGTGGCTTGAGAAGTTTGGCTATTTGTGTGTGTGAGTGATTTTCTGTAAAGACAAGATGCAGAAATCACGGCTTCAATTGGGAAAAAGCAGGGAGACAAAAAAAATCAATGCAGATTTGAGTGATAGCTGGAGTGTGATGAAAAATCACACCGAAGTTTCTCAATTTAATGTAGCAAAAATTCAAAAGATGAACATGCAGCCAAAGCGCATGCAGTCACGTAGTCAGAAAATAGTAGAGGTGCAGATCACCTTGGTTTAGGTGAAAACCACGGGAGTACAGCGCACAGAAAAGAAATACCGCACAGGAAAATTTTGCCAAAATATCATAACTTGTCCGTTACAAGTTCGAAAATTATCCCGTTCGCGCCTACGGGTTCGTGGTGAAGTGTACTACTCAAAAAGTACAATAAAAGTACGAGATTCAGTCAATAGAAAATAATTGTCCACGTAGGACGTACGTGGCCACTAAGGGCATTTTCGTCAATTTACAAAGTTGGGGAATAAAATACAATATTTTTAGGGACGGGATGTAACATGTTAAGAGTTCGTGAGGTATGGTGAAATCCACACGGCATTGCACCAATTTAAGGGCATAAAGGTATTCAACAAATGCATGCAGTCAAATGCATGCAACTTTCAGTCTGGAATTTTCAGAGGGTGCAGGGCACCCTAGTTTAGGTTAAAACCACGGGAGTGATCCACATAAATCATGAAACAGGAAAATGCAATTTACCAAATTGCCCTTGCTCATGACTTGTCCGTTACAAGTCCGAAAAAATGTCCCATTTGCGCCTACGGGTTCGTAGTGAAGTGTACTAATAAAAAATAATCAGAAAAGTACGAGATTAAGAAAATAAAATCGAATGTCCACGTAGGACTCACTTGGCCCATCAGGGGTATTTTCGTCAATTTACAACATCGGGGAATAAAATACAATATAATCAGGGACGGGATGTAATAGTGTAGCTAGCCGAAAAATCTTCGTTTTGCCACGGGTCTACGTTCAGTCAATTCGAGTTCGAGTTTGAAAATTTCGAGTGTAGGGTTATGTTCAGGATAATAAGGTGATCGTTTTGGTTGTGGTTGTGGTTGTGGGTTGCGATTCGACTGAATTTCAAGATTCCACAAATTAGGTTCACTATACGTTTTCGCCAAGAGAGAGAGATGCGTTAGGGAAAGAGAAAGGGTGAGTGTTACAACCCGTCCCTAATTTTTTCCATGTAAATTTTTGCGCATAGTTGTGAAATTACTAAAATACCTCTAGAGGGTAAGTGTTGACTTTTGTTGACTTTGTCGTCATGACAAGTATCAATTATTCCTTCATCTTATCCTTATAGTGCTCGTTCATACGAACGCGTGTGCGCAAGCGGAGCAGATTTTGGAGCTAAAATGAATAATCTACAGGACTTCAATGTTCAAGGGCATTTTAGTAATTTCACTTTAGTATTTAACTAGGGTTTTTCTGAGTGGGGTTTTGACCCAGTTATTTTTCCTCCAGTTGTCACTCTTTCTCCCTTTCCCGTAGCCTTTCTCCCTGACCCTAATCTCTCCTCCTTGGCAATATTATACACACACACACACACCAAAATTCCACAAAAAATTGGAATTGTTGAATTCCGTCAAACCACAACCCACAAATCAATATAAAATACGTGATGTTTGGTGCAGTGGTGAGGTAGAACAGAGAGGGTGGTTTTCTGAGATTTTTCGGCCAATTACAGGCCATTTCCGGCCACTTTTTCAACCCCAAATTGACATAAAAATCATGCAATTTGGTTGAGATTTGACTAAGATACGAAATTCTAAAGAATCGGGATTTTTTAGGCTAAAATTTCCAACTTCCGGTGAACCAGACGGCGGCCTGAGGCAGCTCTGGTGACCCGAGAGGAAGAGGGCGAAGGAATATTCCGTAGCGATGACGAAATATTCCTGACAACGTCAGCATATACTGTTAGTTCTAGGTATATTCCGTTAACTGACTAACGACATTAGAGTTAACGCCATTAGAAGATTCCGAATCTTCCGTTAAGGTTAACAGCACGCCGTTAACTTTAACAATGCGTGTAACCGACGCCCAATCGGCGTGTGACGGCGCGTGGCAAGCACTGGCCGGCGCCTGAGGGCGCATAGCGGAAGTACCGTCTCACGGCCGTATAACAAGTCTCACATGTATGGGTCACATGCACTGTACTCCAGGGATATTGTCAGGTAAATACCTTAGTGCAAGCTTGTCTTTACATTTGTGTTTATTATTTGGAGGAGGCCCTTCAACGTAAAGACTTTGGTGTGACGCGTTGATCGTGTAAGAGCTTACGTGGGTGTGGTACTAGGAGTACAAAAGTGTTTATAACGTAAAAAGATTGTACAAGGTTGGAGGGAGGTCCCTCAACATGTACATGAGTGATTGTTTATATCGTGATACCTTGGAAAAATGGTTTATATCGTGATAAGCTGGATTTTTGTGTTTTACCATGAATTTATCTCGCACAAGAAGGTATTCTGAATTTGTGTTTCTACTCGATAAATTTTACTTGACCACTATATATGTGGTATGATTTTATATATATACTGGTTTCCAACAGGGGGTTACTATATTCAAAAAGAAAAAAGAGCTTTAGAAAAACTTTCTTTTTGGTCCACTCACACCTTTATGTTTCGCGCCCCATTCAGAACCTAGTAGCGGGGCGTTCTAGTGACGTTGAGGCTTAGCGTGGCAACTCTGGTTCCCTCCTGATAATGTAGGGAGTTTATCTTTCATTCAATTTCTTTAGTAATATCCATCCCTGTTATGGATAGAAATTTCAGGAGCTTGACTCTATTATTTATTTCTGTTGCCTTACATTAGTTACGCTCTAAGCCTTGTGCATATTTGTAATAAATTTTGCAAACTATTTGATAGTTTAAATTTTATAATTTAAGTGTTGTCATGCGTAAAATGGCTTTGTCACTTCCGAGTGTCGGCCAGCACGTTCCGAACTCAGTATCCACGTGGGTATCAAGGGCAGAGTGTGTCAGTGAGGGAGAGAGAGAGAGAGAAAGAGAAAGTGACGACTACAGGGGAACTGAGTGGGTCAAAACCCTACTAAAAAATAAACCCTAGTAAATACTGATGTGAAATTACTAAACTGCCCTTCAACTTTAAAGTTCTGCAGAATATTCATTTTAGCTCCAAAATCCGCTCTGCTTGCTCTCACGCGTTCGTATCGACGAGTTCTATAAGAATATGCCAAGAATAATTGATACATGTCATGACGACAAAGTAAAAAAAAGTCAAGACTTACCCGCTAGGGGTATTTTGAAAATTTCACAATTGTGCACAAAAATTTATATGAAAATAATTAGAGACGGGTTGTAACAAATAAGTACTATAGAATTTTCCGACCCGTAATGCTTTCTTTTTTTCCTTAAAAAGATAATGTAAAGCTAAGGGTGAAGAAAAGAAAGGTTAAGAGTTAAAGACTAAGCTTAGTTACTCCAATAAAAAAAGTTGTCGTATAATGTATGTCACAAACCCTTTTATGATAAATGGCTCATGAAATTGACCTAACTCATCATTTTGGTCTCTCAATTTGAAAATCGAACAAATTTGTCCCTGAAATTGACCTAAGTCATCAATTTAATCCATGCCGTCCAATTCTTTTAAATTTTCCGTTATAGTGTTGACATGACACACATAGAACCCACACAACCAAATGCCACATGAATAATAAAAACAATCGTCAATTCATTAGTTTTTAAATTTTAATAAACATTGACTTTCTTTGTTTAATGAGTGATTTTGTGGTCCCTACATTATGCGACATCAACAATCCAACAAAAAATTTAACAGAATTGAACGGGAATGACTAAATTGATGACTTCGGTCAATTTTAGGGACGAAATTGATCGATTTTCAAATTGAGGGACCAAAATGATGAATTAGGTCAATTTGAGGGACCATTTGTGATAAAAACCCTAAATTGACGAAGAAAATTATCAATCTGCTCTCTCATTCAATATAAGGTCTTAATATAATTTTGCAATTATAAAATTTTCAAATCTAGAACGTTTGAGTATACTGCTCAATCGATACTTATGTTTTTACTACTAAGTCACTCATGAGAGAAATTCTGGAATCCGACAACCGGATCACGTGTCTGTGTGACTATAGATACAAAAAAACACTCACCTACTCTATTCTCTAATTTATCATGTTAACCCTAGTCTACTTTTGATCTCATGCCCTCTCACTAACACTGAATTATGTCATGAATTCTGTTTTTAGTAAAATGTAAGTCACATATTCACAATGCAGAGGTCATTCTGCTTTTAACGTGGAATCCATCAAGGGTTGAAAAACTTTAAAAAAAAATTTCTGGTTGAGATCTCATGCCCTGGTTAGTATTGGCATGATTTGGACTAGGTGGGCCTATTGGGCTACTCTATCTCTCTCTCTCTCTCTCTCTCTGCTTCTAGGACATCACGGGGTGATGGTATCTGACCAGTCTTTAAATGAACTCATTACAAATATATATCATTTTCGATAAGGTCAATTATTTGAGACATCCTCTACTAAGTAGAGACAAAGACTGCTAAATCAAAGGCTAGTTTGATAAATTGATCAGGAGGAAGTAATGTCCAACATGCTTATGCATAGTTAAACATGCAAATAAGAATTAATTAATTTTTTTTCTTTAAGAAGTAATTAAGAGTTATTAAAAGTTGGATTAGTGACATGGCATAGCCACTTCAGTAGCCAAATTATTGGTTTACAAATATAGTCTAGGAAGTTGGTATTTTTAACATTATTTTTGTAATATTTCTCAAAAAGTACTACGACTAAAATGCCAAATTAGTTTTGGATCAAACTTCAATAGTACGTACTGTTGAATGATTTAAGATTCATTTGAGACCCACTGCAAATTAATTTGGACCATTCAATAGACGTACAATTCAATGATACATACCACTGAAGATTTTTTCATTAGTTTTACCAATTTAATTTTTTAAAAGACGTAAAAGTATCTGATTGACTTATATAAACTTGATTTGCTATGTATAGAGTTGACTCATTAGCTTACCTATACATCATTTAATGACCATACTTAGTGTGACTCTATCATTGTTGCTCGAAAAACATAATTAGAAGAAAGTGCATCTCAATAGTCCTATCAAGATCATGGAATCCATTCAATGGTCCACAGGCATTAAAACGCAGAGCATCAAGCTTAAAACCTCTCTCTCTCTCCAACCAACACACAAACAAACAAAATAAACACACAAAAACACAAATGGGCAACAAAAGAAAACCCAACACATACCGCCCACTCCCCCACAGTGACACAGCCATCGACCCAAAACCCTGTAAAACACACACAATGCCATTGCCATATTCATATACCCCGCACGCCCACCCAGCCACCCAGCAATGACCACCAAACCCACCACCCTCTCTCACCACCAATGTCTTCCTCTTCCTCCTCCTCCGCCCCCAACCTCTCCCCGCCGTCAGATGAAACCACCGCCTCCATCCTCACCCGTCTGATCGACTCCGAGCCCAACCACATACCCTCACCAACCTACATCTCCCGGTTCCGCGACCGTACGATCGACGCCACCGCCCGCCAGGACTCCATCAACTGGATCCTAAAAGTCCACGCCCACCACCGCTTCTCCCCCCTCACCGCGTTCCTCTCCGTCAACTACTTCGACCGCTTCCTCTCCTCCCACACTCTCCCGGTAACACTTTCCCCAGAAAAAAAAAAAAAAACTCGCATTGTCAGGGACAACTCAATGCTGACGTGTCTTTCATTTTTTTGTTGCAGCGACACAGCGGGTCATGGCCGTTTCAGCTGCTGTCCGTCGCCTGTTTGTCTCTAGCCGCGAAAATGGAGGAGCCCAACGTCCCGTACATTCTGGACCTCCAAATCTTCGAGCCCAAGTTCGTCTTCGAGCCCAAAACAGTCCAGCGGATGGAGCTCCGGGTCATGGGTATTCTCAATTGGAGGCTCCGATCCGTCACCCCCTTCGATTTCCTCCACCCTTTCGTCTCCAACCTCCCCTCTTCCTCCTCCTCTCTCCTCTCAGCCTCCTCCGATTTAGTTCTCAGCACCATTCGTGGTATTTTTACTGATTCACTACCCGATTAATAAAACCAATACTTAATTTTATGAATTTTTGGTGTTTAATTATTATTTTTGATGTTTTTTCAGTGATTGACTTCTTGGGTTTTTCGCCTTCGACGATTGCCGCCGCCGCTGTGCTCTGCGCCGCCGGTGTAAGCGTCGATTTTGCGGCGGATGAAGATCGGCAAGCGGCGGCAGTTTTCCACGAGAGAGTGAACAAAGTATAGTATTTGCCGTGGGTGTTTTTGCAATTTATGATTTGTTCGGGGCTGTTTTGTGAATAATTAAATTTTCGTTTTAGTCTGAATCGAAGAGTTGAGAAACATAGAAACCTGTGAAGAGAAATCTCGCGGTAATATATTTTTTTTTCTCTTTTTCTTATTGGGGACAGGAAAGGGTGAGAAGCTGTCGCCAACTCATGGAGGAGTACCTGCTCGACACGTGTCCCTCTTCCCGCCATAAACATCCGAGTACCGGATCGGCCCCGTCGGCTCCAACCAGCCCAATCGGCGTGCTCGACGCGGCTGCCTGTGCAAGCTGCGACACTCCCTCCGAGAATCCCGGATCTACCAGCCAAGCAGAGCGGCCAACAAAGCGGCTCCGACCGTCCGCTGCCACCGATGTACAGCCGCCGTAGATAGCAATAGCAGGAGAATTCAAGGAGCCGCCTCTTAATTAATCCCTCCATCACTCCAAATTTTAGTCCTGATTTGTTTTTTTTGGATGACATTTTCATTATAAGATGGACGGTCGGGATTAGAGAGTTCATAAATTATAATTAATTAGTTCTATATGTTGAGAATAATGGTTTTTATTTCAGTTCAGTAAGGCAAAATCCCTACTTTAGTATAAACACTGGAACTTAGGTATATGGATGAGAAACTTGAGTACGGATGCGTATGTTGATCTCACGTAATTCACGCTAGTTGATCTTTAACGCTACCAAAGTTTCTCTCTCAGTAAAAGATGGGCCCACTGCCATAACTCGTTCGACTAACCCACATTGTTAAATTTAGGGGTTTAGGGGTCTAATGATCTTTCAATTATTAATATTTCCGTTGCACTCGCACTTCATCTTCATGTGTGCATGGGAAACCCAGTTTTGGCCATAACGTAACGTTGCGTATTATCCATACTTCGAAATACGTGAGGTTTCCGCCACGTGTCCGTCGTACAGTTACATGTGATTGGAAGTTATTAAAAAACGTGGAGGGCAGAATAGTAATTGAATTAATTAAGAAAGGACAAGGATCTTGTGGTTGGCGTGGCGGGGGGTTTTGGCGGGAATGACGTGGGGGTGACGGCTTGGCGGGTGGCTGTGTGCCACGTAGAGAGGGAATTTGGAGGGAAAAATTTTGAGTGGGAGAGGATGTGGGAGACAGAGGGGTGAGGTGAATCAGAGCCGTCCACGTGTAAGGAGATGAGGGGTTGAAGAGTAGTCTGCGTGACTAGTGAGAGGCAAAGATTTGATTTGATGGCTGGAGACCACAACAAGCAAATCAGATCAGACAGCTAGATTTATTTACACACTGATATCTGCTGTGACCTACCAAATAGGAGCTTGCTCTTGTAGATCAGGAGCCCAGCAAGAAACTACTAAAGAAATCGACTTGCATTTCACATTTTCTTCTCAAAAGTTTGGAAAAATCTTGAGTGTTACGTATCATTGAATGGTACGACTATTGAATGGTTCAGATTAATTTGTAGTGGGCCCCAAATGAATCTTAACCATTTAACAGTACGTACCATTCAATGGTACGTACCACTGAAGTTGGACCCCAAAAGTTTGATATATCCTTCTCTAACTTTCATGGTGTGGCTACGATATTTCGTGATTTTAAATAAACTGAAATATTAATAGAGTACACGAAGATGATGAAAGTATATGATTTATATATTGAAATCTCACATGCTCATTCGATGTTATATCAAAATATGATAATAAATGAAAATTTTTGAATCCTAACTTATTTATGCTCCCACAAGTATCTCCATCTATGCAAAGCTAAAAGATATCTTGGGTTTTCCATGGAAAATCTTAATGTTCTCATTCGACGTTATATCAAAATATGATAATAAATGAAAATTTTTGAATCCTAACTTATTTATGCTCCCACAAGTATCTCCATCTATGCAAAGCTAAAAGATATCTTGGGTTTCCCATGGAAAATCTTAATGTTTCCTTGATTAAAGCCCTTAGCTAAACCTTTTGAATTATTATGATGTTTTTCCTTGACCAAAGTAAAAACAAAGATTTATTGTGATTTTGGCCTTTTTGTGGGGGAAAAATCAACTAATATATATAAAATTGTATCTCATAATTTCAATAAAATAAGTGATTAATAATAAAATAAAATTAGTAACTGAGGGAGGGACCCCATTTCAAGGCTGTATGGAAAGTTGGATATGGGACCCAAATTATGTTCAAAATTTTCCTGCAGTGCAGGAAATTAGGGGTGGGCACTTCGAACCAAAAACCGAAACTGAAACACGAATCGAATCGGACCGCACCGAACGGTTTGGTTTTGCAGTTTTGAAACGGTTTCGGTTTTGAAACGATTTCGGTTTTGAAACCGAACCGCGGCAAAAAAAACGGTTTGGTTTCGGTTTTGGGTTTTCAAAACCGCTCCGAAACCAAAACTGAAACCTCATTGAAACCGAAAATCGCACCATATATTAAATATTATGTTTTAAACTTTTAATTAATTAGATCAATACTTCAATAGTTCAATTAGACAGTAGCCTATCATCCAATTTTGCACTTCGAGTCCTATAGTTTTGGTGCAGTTTTTTGTGCAAATTTGGTGCAGTTTTGGTGCAGTATTTTGCTGCAGTTTTGCTGCAGTTTTTGTTGCATTTTTACTACTGTTTTGCTGCTTTTTTATGCTATTTTGCTGCTGTTTTTTGCTAGATTGTTGCTGGTTTTGCTGCATTTTTATTAATTAATTTATGAGAAAATTAGGACTGTCTTATGCATAAATAGGTGTATATTATAAATTTTATCTAAAAAACCAAACCAAAACCGTTTGAAACCGCACCGAACCGAACCAAACGGTTTGGTTTCATTTCGGTTTTGGCTTCAAAACCGCATCGAACCGCACTGCAAAAAGTTTCAGTTTTGGCGCACCGCGCCCACCCCTACAGGAAACCACAATTAAATGGAAGTATATGCATGCAATGTATTAATGTAATATATTATGGGTGAGGTCGAGCATTTTGTGTACATGTGAAATCTGGGCTTGACACAAGGAATGGGGCCCCTTCAGGCCCACAAACAGAGTGCAGTAATGGACCCTGATACAGTAAAGGTCCGCAGGCCTATGGGAGAGGGAGAGAGAGAGGAAAGGGCAGTGACCCTTCAATTGTAGGACACAGGACCTTGACCCTCCAAACTCCTCAGGGAAATGGAAAGAGGCCAATGCATGAGACAAAACGGCATTAACAAACTTCACGTTGTACACAAGCTCCATTCACCCACCCACCCACCAGGCAATAGTACGTACTCTCTCTCTCTCTCTCTCTTTATATATATATATATACACACATATACAAACATACATAAATATACATGCATGAAATGAGACCAAGTGTTTCAGCTGCATGTCTGTCTGACTGGAATCTCTAAGCTTAAATTTTGTCCTTGGAGGAACCACATGCATGTCTGTCCCTCATCAATGTGTTCTTGGGAGGTTGCATGCAGGCTAGATAGGGTTAATTATTTGTTTTGGTGGTCATTATATTAATATGTCAATAGAATCTATCGACTATTCCGTAGCTAGTTTTAGTAATTGTGTGAGTGCTTGTTCTTGGGTTTGTTCCCATTTAAGTTGTTTCTTGTACGTTTTTTAATTTTTCTTTCGAGTCACCTTCAAGACTCACTCATTCATCAAGTACAAAGTTTTAAGATAAACTTCATATACAGATAAATTAGTCGCGGACCATGTGTATTAGGTAAATTCGATCGATCCAAGGGCTTTTGCATTATTGATAAATGAGAATTGGAACTTAAGAGCATGTGATTTCATAGAAGACCCATTGAAGTTAACCTAATTAGAATAGTCAAAGTTGTATTCTAATTAAAAGATATTAATTCAGGTTTTGTTTAAGTTTCTACTCTTTAGTGACATTATTGAGACTAGAATATTGGTGATAGTTACAGTGTTACACTTTACAGTAGCAAATCCAAAATGTCTTTGCCCACAAAATCTTGGACTGTTGTCCAATTTATTTTTTCTTTGTATGCATTCGACATAAATATTGGATCACAACTCAAAATTGTCAAAAAAGGTGCATTATTGCTTTTACCATATTCATCATGGATTGAAGGAGCTTACTAAAACAAGACATGGAGCTAAAAATGGAAATGTTTTTTTTTTAAAATTTAAAAAGTCAGTTAAGGTTTAGATGGGAAGGAATATTTGACTATAAATATATTGTATTTATAAACAAATGAATTTTTGATTTATTTGTTGAATGCTGATTCCATGGCATTGCAAGAGAATGGTGCACCTTGTTAGCATATAATTAGTATGACATATTGAGAGGCGACCTCAAGGCAATTTCTATGATTTCACTTATTTTCATCATATGTTCATTTAAACTTAAACTTCTTAACTAACTCATTTTATCTTCCTTTTCTTATTAATTAAGAATACATGTATAAATAATTAGTTCAAAGTCTAATATATATGTTTGAATTTCCAAATTTAATAAGCAAAATTATGAGATATTGGAGGATACTATTAGGATCAATTGGTTCCAATATGTGCGAATGACATAACGATCCGGGCTCTATGGGGTAGAATAATTGTTAAGCATTAAAGAGAAGAAAATAAATTACACAAGTCCATTCTGTACACAGATATAGAATGGTTTTTGACGGCATAGTGTGTTTATCATGAAGCTTAAGCTCATAAAAATCAGACAATCACCGATTGGCTCGTACCATGTCTACTAAGAGAAATTAATTCAACTATTGTAATTATGTTTTTGTTCTATTGTATGTACTTTGGTGTTAGATTTTAGACTCGGTGAAGCATTAGAGTTTTCAACTGTAATAAATTAATAGAACTTGTTAGAAACGAGGTAAGCAAATTCGTGGAAAAACTTTATATTTGTAATTATATATTAATCTAATATGAACTTTATATACATGACTATGTCATATATGTTATATGTTTCAACTATATGGATACTTGATGACCGTGATTTAAATGTTTCTGAACTTGAAGAATATTGTTCGTTTGAAATGTCTTATTGATATATGTATATATATATTTTTTATAATTATCATGAACAATCATTTCATGCATTATGAAATCATTGAGAATGTAGTAATAGAATAATAAATCTCTACTTCTCTTTGATATAACCCCACTTTTCCATTCTACCCGCCAAAACAAAGTTGCATCCCTGCAGAAATTGACAAGAAAAGAAGCTGCAACACCTTTCATTTTTCCAATTTGTTTGTTTTTTATTTATAGTTTTAATGGCTTTGTGATTGGTAGATTAGTAGCTTTGATGGATTTTTTTTCATCAAAAAATTTGTTACTTTTATGCAACTAGTACCTCCACCATCTCACTAAAGTGAATTAATGGATCTCGTTCCTCCACAATTTCTGTTCTCAAGAGCCCAAACCCAGACCTAATTTCTAACACCCAAAATCGATTCAATTTCAATTTTGCAGATTCTAAACCTAAACCCAAATCGATTCAGTTTCAATTTCTGCAAATTCTATACCTAAGAGTAAAGTTTATCAAGGTTTGAAATCGCGTCGCGTAAGGCGTAGCGTGGGAAGTTTCGCTATGCAATCTCGCGCTATGTAGTGATTTCGCGTAAGCTATTTGAGACTTGCATAGCGTAAAATAATAATGAATATTGAATAAACATATATATATATATATATACTTGCACCAAAACACATATAATTTTACATTAATGCATAATAAACTATCAAAATACATATTGTTCAAGTTCAACAACACAAAACACTTGAATAAAAATCCAAATATTCCAAACATAATGATGATCTTATAAAGATCATTCACAAAGTTACAAAATATTCATAAACCAATTACAAAGAGAAAAATTGAACTTTACTCATTTAAATCATCATCCTCATCAAGAATATCATCACCAAGCAAATTATCATCACTGTCACTACCACGTCTTTCAAAGCATCAACACACATTTTTTTCACATTAGGTGGAACATTTTTGCAAGACTTCATATCTTTACTGGTTTGAGCTAAGTGGTGCTTAAGCCTAGCAGAGCCGGCCCAATAGAGATTGAGACCTAAGGTAAAAATAAAAAAATGAGGCCTTATTATAATTTTTTTTATTAAATAAAAAAATTTGATATATAATTTTTTTTTATGTTCTATGTAAACACTTAAAAATTTGAGGCCTTACCAAAATGTGGCCCAAGGCTTGGGCCTTGGTCGCCTTGGGTTTGGGCCGGCCCTGAAGCCTAGTGATGCCTCCGGTGCATAGTTGATCACAAAAAACACACCTTATGTGTGTCTTGTGTCCTTCAACTTTCTTAGCCCATTTATGAGCAAAATCTGACATATTTTCTCACAAAATAAACAACCCACTGTCAAAAAACAAGAAAAAGGAAAAATTGAGCAATCATATATCACATCTCATACAACAAACGTAAAAACTAATTTGTGTGTTGATTCGAATTGATTCAAACTTTGAAGACAAATACAAGTATTTGAGGTTACGAAGATCTAAAAAATGTGTTTCGGTTACTACTTACTTACTATACCTATCAAATGATTGAAAGAAACATCAAACTTAGAGAACTCGGAAAGTTTTCCTAAACTATCAGGGAGAGTCCCATTTAATTTATTATATCCCATCTCCCTAACCAGCTTTGACCACAAACTATCAGGGAGAGTCCCTCCCATTTAACTCGGAAATTTACTGACAGTTTTCCTAAACTATCAGTAATTGATTGTTCCCCAAATACAAGTACTGCGATCTTAGCAGTGGACTCCTATTTCAAATTGAGAAATCATATATCAATTATCACATCACACACAAAAAAACGTAAAAAGGAAAAAGGAAAAAGGAAAAATTGATTCAAAATAACCTTTAGCTGACAGAGGCACGGAGGAGAGAGGCGTCGATCGTAGAGGAAGGTGGATCGTAGAGGAAGGTTGGGCGTAGAGGAAGGCCAATCGTGTGGAGGAAGGTTGGTCGTAGATGGAGGGAGGGGTCAGTCGTGGACGAAGGTTTGGCGTGGAGGTAGGCAAGTCGTGGAGGAAGCTCGTGGAGGGAGGGAGGCGTCGGTCGTGGAGGAAGGTTGGGCATGGAGGAAGGCTGGTTGTGGTCGTGGAGGAAGGTCTGCTGTGGAGGGAGGGAGGTCGTCTGTGGAGGAAGGAGGTGCACCAGGGGAGTGAGAAGTGAGACTGAGAACTGGGTATTCGAACCAAAACCTAGGGATTTGTCGTTTTGGGGCTAAAATTTTTTTTTTTTTAAGTTACAAATAGTGTCCCGATTGTGAAATTTTGTGTAAATCGCGTACGCTTTTTAAGACTTCCATGAAAATTTTGCGTTATGTCGCAAAATTGCTTCCGTTATGCGACAAAATGCGTTATATTGCGAGATGTCGCGCGATATTTCAAACCTTGAAGTTTATAACCCTTTTTATAAGAAGTGTTCCAATTTCAATTCATTTTTTATTTCAATTTCTGATGGTATTTTGTTTGATTCTTGCATGAATTTTGTTTTTTTGGCATTCTAACACCAAAACCCCCTACATATGAAACGTGTGCCTTTTGTCTCTCTGTGTTTTCGAGGGTATGCCTTTTGTTCTGTAATATATGCGATTACATGTAGTCTTTTCTTTGATGATGCTTAACTTGGCGTTTTTTCCATTTAATTGATGGGTTTTCACAATTTGCATACCAATTCTTGCCCTGTTGTATACATTTATATTATATACCACTTTTGTGTTCTCTTTTTGTGTTGCATTTGGGTTCTTGTAATTTATCTCTTTTTGGTTGACAGTGTATTTGTTTAAAAGGAAATCAAAGGATTTGGGTTCCATGATTGGTGAGCTCTAGACTCAAGGCCTCCTTAAACATATGTGAATTATTAGTTGCTTCTGGGTGGAATATAATTGGGTATGATTGTACTTCTCAATTGGCATAGATTGATAGAACTGTATAAGATAAAATCAATATGTTTTTTTTTTTTCTAATTTCATTCTAACCCTCTTATGTTATTTAATTGCTAGCTAGTGACCTACACTGAATTGATACAACCTTCCAATCCTTTTGTATGTCTACTAATTGTAACTATGACAATTTTGAGTAAGTTCTTTCACCTTCGTTCCAACCCGCCAATTAATTGAATTTGAACCTTGAATGTTTAGCATTTTTTTTTTTTAATTCCGTGTTTTGGTTACTGTTTCATGTAGCCTGTGTACTCCTAGCAGCTTAAGTGCATAAAGTAGGAGAGGACTGCCTGAGCAATATTCTTGAGTTCAAATTTATGTAGGCATTGCAGCTAGATCATCTTGTAAGAGTTGTGAATATGGTTTGTTGTTTTATAGGATATTATCTTCACATGGATACTTCCCTAACAATCTATGTTGTTTTAATTTGCCTTTATATTTGTTGGTTGTCAAATGAGAATTAGTCACAGCAGGTAAGACTCTTCAAACTTTGTCTAGGGATATTGATATTTTAATTGAATCACCATTCAGATTGTAAAATTAAAACATAACCACTCAGATTGTAAAATTAAAGCATAACCACTCTAATATTATCTTCTTTTACAAACAGATAGCAATGCTCAACATTGACTTTCATTTGATATGTGTTTTGGCTTTAATCATATGCTGAGAATGATGGTGTGGTAACTATATGCAGTGATCTTCTTCTCAAGGTAGAGTGAGAATCTTGTTGAGATATAAGCTTTGTTCCGAGTTCAAGATTTGAAGTTTCTGCATTTAGATTGAACTTTGTTCATGTAATGTTCTTTTGTAATGAACGGTCAAGATCAGAAATAGCTCATAGGCTAGATGAGTGACATCTGGAGTGTTTTAAGTTGTAACCGTGCTTATCACGTGATAGAAGTGCATGTTCAGTGCACGTGTGAAAGTCACGCCTCTGGATTTCTTGATAGCAATTTTACCACACTCAAATTTTAGGCAAAAATTACAAAAAATACTTGCAAGAGTACAAGGTTGTCGTAGTATAGCAACTCAAGCAAGGTCGTTTCCACAGAGATTGATGTAAATAACTTGTATTTAGAGTCAATTCTTAATTAATTATTTAATACAAAAAGTAGAAATTTGTGATCATGGATTTAAAATAACAAAATAAATGAAAATTCGCTGGAATTTAAATAATTAAAAATATAGCTGGTCAAGAATTCTCAAAAATCAAAGATAAGAAACTCTAGAGTTCAGCGATCACCAATAACAATCCTATATAGTTCTACCAATTACTTATGAATTATACATGCACTTTGAAGGTTAGGTTTTCCTATTGCATATTCTACTAGTGATATTCTAGCTAGAACGTATATCTAACATGCAACCCGTCTGTGATATTCAGATCAAATATGAACATGCAAGACTCATTAAGTTTTGTGAAAACCTTTTGAAAAACCATGCAACCCTTAAGAGCGTGATATTCGCCTTAAGTGAACTTACAATTATCAACCACAAGAAGCCCTAGCCAATTTAAGGGTGATATTCCAACATAAATTGCATCCAATTACTGGTCTACACATCCAAATGGTGATCAAGCATTAAAATAAATAGATAGTTTAAACCAATGATTGACAATTCAAAATAGCATGCATATTCATACTAAACTACATATTCATGCTAAAGGCTCAAGGCCTCACCCTAGAAAAAGGATTAGTTACACATAATCATAATTGAAATCATAAATTAAATTAATTAAAGTTTAGAAAGCACCGTTGTAGAAAAGTTGAGCCGAGTTCTCCACAATTTAATCTCCAAATTCGTTCTTCCCTCTAAACCCTAGAGACTCAACTATATATACTACTAGAAAAACCAAATCCTACTAAAAATAGGTTTCCCAAAGAATCAGGAAACAAAAATAAAAATAAATTAAATTACAGAATCCTTTTCTAACAAGGACTTGAACTGCTGCAGAAAATCCTCTTTTTGATTGACCAAATCAGCTCCAAGTTAGGCTCATAATATGTCGTTGGAAATTTAAAATCGTCCTCTACAACTTTGTAGAAGAAACCTCAGCCCAAAAACGTCATCTTAGACCACTTGTATGCCAAAAAAGGTCAAAACGTGAATCTGTCCGAATTACGCAATCTATCTTCAATTATTCTAAGGCTTGAAACTTTGACATAATCTTCTTAGCTCCAAAACTCCACAATTTGTCCATTTAATGCGCAAACCCGATTCAATCCATCATATGATAAAAACATACAAAGAAGTATAAAAATTCTCTAAAAAACAAACATTAAAGCTAACTTAGAATATAATATTGACTGATCAAATATCCCCGAACTTAGCTTTTTGCTTGTCCTCAAGCAAAACAAGACAAAATAAAAACTAAAAACTAAAACAAAAACAACCTAAAACAAATTCTCTTTTTAAGTTGCAATCCATAGACAACGTTAAAAATTAGAACACCTGTTCAAAATTTCCAACTAATCCCACTACAGAGTCTTAGACCCTAAACACTAAACCCTAAATAGCAACGGCTCTTTTGCATCCCTTGTAATTCAGATCTGAGAGAACTGAAAGGAGCAATGTACTCCCACTAGTAGAAAAAGGTACTTGGGCGACGAAAAAAATTTCGTCGCTCAAGGTCCCATTTCGTCGCCTAAACATTTGGGCGACCATTAATTCGTCGCCCAAATCAACCTTTAGGCGACGAAATATTTTCGTCGCCCTAAGTTTGGTTACACTTAAAGCGACGAAATATATTGTCGCCCAAATGTTTAGGCGACGAAATTTATTTCGTCGCCCAAAATATTTAATTTTTTAATTTTTAATTTTTTTAATCTTTAATTTTTAAGTTTTTTTATTAATTAATATAATGAATTAATTGGTTTTAAAAGACAATAAAATATAATAAACAATGTAAAAAAATAAATTATATTATATAAAGAAATGTACGCATAAAATATCTAATTGAAAATAAATTATAATCCTAAAATGAAATGACTATTGATATGCCATGAAATATGGAGGGAGGGGATTGGGAACCACGAGCTTGTAAGATATGTCTCATCCGGTTGCCCTGAACCACGCAGCCGCCTCGTGTGTTCGCACTCCAACAAATGCTCCAAAGAAACTGGGCTCTCATTTTATTTTCCGTCATCGTCACCGTTCACTTCAACAAATGAAAAGGCCTCTTTCTCTCCCCCTTTAACATCTTTCAAAACAGAGTCAGAGGAGAAGAAAAACTATACTGAGGCATCCAAGAAAAGTACATTTTCCTCTGGTATTATTTCCTCTGCTGATGTTCAACTGCTGTCCCAGAGTCTGCAGAGATAAAATTCCACGAGTCCTTGTAAGCGATATATTGAACTCCGTTATAGCAACGTGCATTAGAAACACGTATCGCAAAAAGTTACTTCAGTAAGCAGAAGAAACAACTGTACTTACTTTCCGCCAGAAGAATAATGCCCTGGTTTATGACACACTGAATGGTTCTTTGGGTGGAAACGACGCCAATATCATAGAGAACCTGAAATAATATTATTATGTGGCATTAACATTTCATACAACACAAGACTTGAACAACAACAGTATTAAGGATTAATGACCATGACGGCTGTAAGTATAGATACAACTATTGTAATAAAGACATGCAATTTCATATTGGTCAATCTTATGCACATGTATGTTCCAAAATGAAGAACAAGACTGAGTTAAGCTCACGGACCTTGTGCCAGAACCTTGAATAAAGTAAATGAAGAACAGCGTGTTCTGCACCACCAACATACACATCCACTTGGTTCCAATACCTGCAGATCAAGAGGATTTTAAAAAAGACAAAGAAAAGGAGGGAATTCACATATCATTAAAAATTAATCTTTACCTTTTTGAGTTTTTGTTTGAGAAGAAAGTCTAATTTTTTAAGAATTCCCAGATAAAGATTTCCCCACTTACATTTCTTTGTCTTTGCTACCAATTCCTTCTGAATTTTTGGGTCCATAAATCTCAAATAGTACCTGAACATGGTCAAAAAGGTATAACTTCAAACCTAATATGAAATTCACCATTTCTATCTGCATTAACTAACACAACTCAACTATTGAAGTTAATTAACAGATTACCAGCAAGAACCAGCCCACTGTGGCATGGTAATTCTGTCTCGGCTCTAGCAGGTTTTCCAGATAAAGGGTCCTTAGCTTTTACCTGAGAAAAGCTGCTGCATGGCAATTATTGACGCCAACAAAGTCATCTGAATACTGGCGATAAAAAAGTTTTGCAGTTCACCAAAAGACTAACAAAATTACAAATCTTAAACCGCATGAACTCATAACAGACTAAACAGTAGGAAAAAAACAAAGAAAGAACAAAAGAGGAAACTGTACCCAAGAAAACTGCTTTTGATAGTGGTGGTTCTCCTGTCCCCAGTGGAGAAAAATCATCCAGTTCTGTAGGGTAAGGCAGTTCAAATTCCAAGTGATAGGAACAGTCTCACCAGCATTATCCAAACTACTGGAATAGGTTCACCTCAATAACGCGTCGAGCAAAAAGCCAATCCCTTAACTTAAAGTTCACCTGAAGAAAGACAAGTTTGAGCAAAAAGAACAGATCATATATCATATGCACAGAGCAAGTAGGCGTACTCCAAATGTCTAATTACATAAGCTTCCGTGCTCTGAAAACTCACCTTTTCTTCCCATTTGCAGTTTTCCCAGCCCAGTCAATGACTTTGGAAGCAAACATCTTTGCTAGATAAGCCATTAATGTCCAGCCCCAGTGTTGAATTTGAAGAATTTATAACAGTACCTTCACCTTTGAATAGGCCTTTTGGAACCACGATATTTTGGTATCCATCCATAATCCATACTTCATCATTCCCATTACCCCAATCATACAAATAAGATTATTTCAAGAAAACAAGATGCAAGCAAGAAAAATTCAGAGACAACTAGCATTCATGTATGCAGAAAGGATTGACTCAATAACAACAACCCCAAAACTTCACCAGGCCAAAGGCTACCAAATCAATCAAGTTCCATACTTTCTTAACATTTATGCGTAGATCTACGAGTAGAATCCTAAGAATATATAGTCCTATCCATGACAGTCCGACAAGGTCTTAATAAAGCTTCTAGTTTCAATTTTTCTCAGCTACCCACACTCCAAAATTTAAAAAATTTTACCCAATTCAGCAAACAGAATCGTCAATACCTGGACAATCCAAAGCTACCAAATCAATCAAGTTCCATTACTCTTTAACTTTATATGAGATTCCAGGACAGTCCTAGGATATATATATAGCCCTGTCCAGATAGTCCGGGCCGTACAAACGAGGCCTTAATAAGAATTTTCCTTATTTTTCTCAGCAACCAAACATACTCTAAAAAATTCAAAAAATTCACCAAATCAGCAAACGGAATCGTCAATACCTGGACCGTAAGGAGATTGAATACTGAGAACCCGACCGGTCTCAGAGGGCAAGGGTGAACCAAGGACAGGACTGGCGGAGCCATTTCCGAATATACCAAGCTTCGAGAGCTTCCCAACCTTATTGCTCGATTACGAAACAAACAGGTAACGCCAAAATATGCAGGCAGTCACAAAAGACGATTTAATTCAAGCAATACACATGCAATCAAAACATCAGAATATTTCAATGCAGGCCATTGTAATCACACAAATATGTAAGGCATAAATTAATAGAAGCCTAAATTAACTAACATCAAATTCAAAGGATATAAACCTGTGTTCTTATTAAACACTATAATCCAAAAATCCAATAAATTGCTAACTGCACATACACACAAACAGCACACACTGCACTACCCAAATCACGTTCAATTCTAAATCCCAACTCAAATTTCAATTCCAATTTGAATTTCGATTCCAAATCCCAAATCAAATTCTATAAACAAAATGTACAAAATCAAGAAGAAAATGCAAAGTTTGAAACCTACTTGACAGAGGTGCGACAGAGTGAGACCGAGATCGTGGCTGGGTCTGAGGTCCGACAGATGGAGGAAGAAGGAAGAAGAGTCACGGCCTGGGCTTGAGGCTAAGGTCTGATAGGCTGGGTCTGAGCTCGTGGGTCAATTTTTGGGAATGCAGATTGATGGAGGGAGGAAGAAAGAAGAAAATGAAAAATAAATAGCACGGCTGAAGGTAATTCAGGGACTTTTGGGCGACGTTAATTCCTTTCGTCGCCCCCATTTTCATCAAAAATTTAAATGAGGCCAAAAAAGGGCGCCTAGCCGGGGCAAAAATTTAAAGTTTAGGCCACGGGGGCCCATTGGCCTCGTCGCCCAAATGTACGCATACTTAAGTGACGAAATATTCGCTCGCTCATACAAACTTGAGGCGACGATTCATGGTCTTCGTCGCCTAAACTTAAGAAATTTATCACCATTCCTTATCTCTAGTCTCCTAAAATAATGACTTATTCATTTCCATATTGAAGTAATTCTTGTACATAATGATCTTGAAGAAAAGATCTACATATTCAACGGTTCGATTTAAAAAATAAATATGTATGTGTGCTTTCATACCAATGTCTTGTCCGAATAATTAATCTATACAGGAAATTCATAATAAATAATTGGAGATGTGGAAAATATGTAAAATACACAAACACTTTTGTAACGACAGGTGCATAACTTTCAAGAAGTTTCATCTCCAAAGATTAACACTCAGATACCATGAAAGGTATATTTAACTGCCGATCAACATTTACGTGTATATCTCATTATCTCCGTAGTTATTTTTCATCTCGATTTTTTTTGAAACATCATCTTATCTAAATTAATAAGATGAACCTGCTCAGGATCACCATAAAATGTCCCCATATTCATAGTTTATTGAAAAGTGTGATGATGTTATATATTGTCTATATAAACTTTATAATGTCCTATACAAATTTGACGTAACTATAAAGATTGTGAATATAATACGAATGATCCTAACCGTTCTCATCTTATCAATTTAGCAAAAGATCATGTTTTCAAAATAATCTTATGACGAAAAATAAATTACGAATATAATAATCGAGCGTAAACGTAAACGTGTTATTCGACTTCCGCTGAAAAATAATATAGGCTTCATGGTTTCAGTGTTCAATTTTGGAGATGATACCTAAACAAAGTTGTAGGCCTTTTGTTACGAGCGCTTTCTATAATTTTTATAAATTTATCCCCTTTTCATTATTTATTGGCGAATTTTTTAAAGGTTAGGATCTTTTAGGTTGTGTGGGGCGACGAAGCCGGATTGGTCGCCCGAGTCATGTTTGGGCGACGAATGGTTTCGTTGCCTAAGATTTGTTTGGCTACTTAGTTAGCGTAAACGTCTACCGGAATCTTGGGCTTACGACGTTGATTTGTCGCCCGAATCATCTTTGGGCGACGAAGCAATATTGGTCACCTAAGATGTTTGGGCGACGACTATAAGTTCGTCGCCTAAGATACATTTCTATAAAATGTTTTGATTCTTATAGAAATGAGGGTAAATATTTAGTATTTGGGGCACGAAGGCTTATTCGTGGCCCAAAGTAGCTTGGCGATTTTAATAATGGGCTCGTGGCCCAAAGTATTCGGGCCACGAATAGCCGTTGGTCGCCCAAAGATACTTTGGCCCACAACGGTTATTCGTCGCCCAAAGCTACTTTGGGCCACGAATAAGCCTTCGTCGTCTCAAAGATACTTGGGGCTGTAAATGGTTATTCGTCACCAAATATACTTTGGGCCACGAATAGCCTTCGTCGCCTGCTAAAGTAGCTTTGGGTCACGAAATATATTTGTCGCCTGAAATACATTTGTAATATATTCGTCGCCTAAATCAAAAAAATTCGTCGCCTATAGTCCAAAGTTTGGCCACAAAACCTTCGTCGTCAGTATTGTATACACGAATTTTGTCTGCCGCACAAAATTCTGGGGCCAAAAATGTTATTTGGCGCCGCTTTCCATCTTGGAGTGCATTTAAAAGGACTATCTGTCGCCTAAACTTTTTATGGGCGACGAAAACATTTCGTCGCCTTAAGTTTTGTCGCCTTAAGGTACTTTAGGCGACAAAAAATTTGGTGGCCTAATGTTTGGTCGCCTAAACAAAATAAAGGCGACGATATGGTTTTTTCATCGCCCAAAGTTCTTTTGGGCCACGAATTTCTCTTCGTCGCCCAAAATTTTGTCGCCCAAGCCATTTTTTCTACTAGTGTCCTGAATTTCCATCATCATTCTTTTGTTCAATGCTTTCAATCCCTCGCTGAAATTTACATCAAAATCAATCCTAAAACACTAACAAATCTCACTCTTGAAATGGTTAATAGTGTATGTGAATGGAGGTGAAAGTATCAAATTTAATAAACAAACATGCACCGCCATTATTATTAAAGGGTTGGACCTTTTTTGTGAGCAATCTGTTGCTTTGCATCCATTTTTTTTGTTGCTACCATGTTAAGGGTCGAAGTGATAACCTCTGTTAAGGTAAAAAAGACGACCTGAATTTGTTCTTCCACATGTAGTTATTTTTGTTATTATTGATATGGAATGATTTGTTTCAAGGGCCAACCGAGAAGGACCAAATTGATGTTCAAGGGGATATATCCTATGGCATTGTGGAGTTCACTACATATACTTTGGCTTGATGTAAGATACTACATTTTATTATTTTCTCACTTTTTCACTATAATGTGTTTGTTTTCACCTTTTATTTTAATACAAGTTTTAGTATTATAAGAACATTTGTATAGTACATGAAGAATTTAGGCAAAGTGAATTAGTTTCATGACTAAAGCAAATTCGTGATTTGATTGTTCTACATATATTTCAGGTTTGTGTAAATGTTATGAGCCATCTTACACTATAATTAATGTGTTGTTCCGAAAGACTTATATTTTACAAAACGAAATGAGGCTCTCAAAATCTTCAGATGATCATCACTTACTTTATTATGTTTGTGACAGATATGTCAATTTCTTAGTAGAGATTTTCTTCATATCATGTATTGGATTCAAGTTAGTTTTATTTGTCAATTCAATGATTTAGGTTTTTTGCTATCAAGTACATTTGTATACAATGAAACTTAAATGTAGAATGCTCATCCTCCATCTAGGAAGCAGGGGAATTGTTTTCATGCTTATTTGAAAAGTAATCAAATTAAGATTCCATGGCTTTTTAGTCAGAGTTGGCTATAATGCTTGCAAGCATCAAATGCTATCACCAAACTAGTCATTGATTTTTCCTACAAAATTTCCTAAATATTAAAAAATTCATAATAATTAATTTACAAGGGTGAAAAATGTGAAAAATTATGCAAACGCTTGATATCACATCATCTACGTTGTTACGATGGTTACATGGTCGTTTAAATTTTTAAAACCCTCGAAACCATCATGAATAGTGTTTTTGAAAAAAAAATTAAAATTAATAAAAATTCATAATAATTAATGTACAAGTGTGAAAAAATGTAAAAAAAAATATACCAATGCATGTAATGACAAGCTCTTCCCTTTTATGATGGTTACATCGTCGTTTGAATTTTTAACGCTCTCCAAGCCCTCGTGAATAGTGTTGTTGGAAGGAGTTCAAAATTAATAATAATTAATTTAAAAGTGTGGAAAATGTAAAAAAAAATATATATACAAATGCTTGTAATGACAAGCTCGACCACTTTCATGAAGGGGTCAACTCCAAAATTTGACACCATAATCCATGAACCCTAGATTTATATTTAATCGTCGATTGTCATTTACGTTTACACTCCACGCTTCTCACTAGATTTCATTTTTTGAAAACATGATCTTTTGCTGGATGCAGAAAGATGAGCTGTTCGAATTGTTGATATAATGTTCCGATATCTACGGTTAACTAAAATATGAGTCGATGTTATATAGTTTCTAGAAACTTTATAAACTTCGAGCTATATTTTCACTAACCGTAAAAATTTGAACATGATATCAACGATCCAAACTGTTCATCTTTCTGCATCCACTAAAAAATTATGTTTTCAAAAAAGAAAAGCTGACAAAAAGAATCCGGTGAGAAGCATGGAGAGTAAACGTAAATGACAATTGACGGTTAAATATATAAATCTAGGGTTCATGGATTATAGTGTCGAATTTCGGAGTTGACCCCTTCACGAAAGTTGTAGATCTTGTCATTACGAGTGCGTCGGCAAAGACCATTCGTGGAGTTGACTCCGTACGAAAAAGTTATGAGCGTTCAAAGTTGACCACCATTGACCGTTTGTAACATCCCGTTCAAAATTTTATTTAATTTTATTCCCGAAAGTGGGAAATGACGTTTTTGCCCCTGGGTTGACTTTTCGGTTGACTTTTGTGTCGTAACTCGTACGACGCATTCACTTGTATTTTCTTGACGTGCTCGTCGATACGAATTCGTAGACGCGAGCCGTACGTCGTTCGGACTCCGAACGAATATTTTACGGGCGTTGATTTCCGACGTTTCCCGTATTTCAGTGTTGGCAAGTTTTGAATTTTTTGGGCTGGGGCCCATTTGGCAGCAGGCCATATGGCCTATCCCACGAATCCAGGGATGTTGTCTGGGCTTTGTCCCATTCAATGAACCCAGCCATTCTCTTCTTCTTCTTCTCTGCAGAAAAGCACACAAAACCACTCAAGGCACCCAGCCTTCGAACCAACCACCTTCGAGCCTCTCTGCAACCAGCTTCGTGCTGGTGAGGCCGTGGCCCTGAACCCAGGCAGAACCAAGCTTTTGCAGAAAACCCAGAACCCCCAGAATTTCTCTGGACACCCGAGCTCAAACACCAACCCTCTGAGCCATCCTTTGGCCTTGGGAGGCCATGGACCTCTTCATCGTCGTCTTCCTCATCGTCTCTGAAATTCCTGGACCCAGAAAACCCTCGAACTGCATATGAACCCAGAACTTGCAGTTTTTCCGGCGAAGCTCTCCTCGGCCAAATTCGATCGTACCAACCTCGAATCGACTCGAGTTCACTACCTTTCAACTTCTGGGAGTCCTAGGATGAAAACCCAAGGCCTGCTGGTGACTGGAACTTCGATTCGTCGAAGTTCAATTTTGGCCGAGAACTTTGGAGCCAATTTCCGGCCATCTCCGGCCAGTGACCGGCCCCCAAAATGGTAAATTCTGAATCTCCTCATCTCTAGCTTCATTTTGGTACTTGAATCGTCCAATTTGGACTTAAAACGAGGAAGTTATGAAGCTTTGAAAAATTCCCCAGAATCCGGCCATTTTTCCCAGATTCCGGCGACGGCGGCTGGCGCCGGCGCCGGCGGCCGGAATCCTGGCAGGGATGACCGGCGCTGACGTCATCGGACCGGGTTGGACCGGCATGCTGACGTCAGCAGACCGGTTCAGACCGGATTTGCTGGCGTCAGCATGACGTCATCAGCTTGGACCGGCTTGAGCCGAGCCGCGTTGACGGCTTGAGCCGAGCCGTGTTGACCGGCTTGAGCCGAGCCGAGTTGACCGGCTCAACGGCTCGGTTGACCAGCTCGCGCGTGAGCCGCGCGTGGAGCCGAGCTCCCGACCTTCAAGCCGCGCGTGAGGGCGCGTGGGAGGTCCTTTTTCGAATCTGTTTTCACGTGTCGACTCGTGACGACGTGTACTACCTCGGGGTAGTATGCATGTTAATTTTTGAGGTGTTTTGGACCTCCAATTTGAGAAAGCAAGGGATAGGTGTAATTAATTCGTTAATTAGTAACCTTTTTGAGTTAATCATTGTACCGGTGATTTCTCATATAGGTGGGGCCTATCCAGAGGACTACCGGGGCTACCCAGGACGGGGTACTTCGACCCGGCTACCTACAGGTGAGTGAGTGGGTCTTTGTTTGAGAAATGTATATCTATACATATGGTTTTCAACGCTTTCTTAAATTGTTAGCGTAGATGCATATTCATTACGTGTGTTGGAGGTAGAACACACGTACTATATTGCCATGCATGTTTTCATACTGTTGCTCATCAGTAGATGTATACACCCCAGGTATTAGTACTCAGTCTTGTGGCCAGGACTAGCCTTGACGTTAGGAGTAGTCACTATCAGTACCGCTACGCAGCTTTGGATCCATTGTAGGTACTAGCCTGTCTTAGGTTGCACTAGGCAACTCGGACTTGTGTGACTGCACTTTGTGCACCAGCGCTTAGCGCTAGACTCGCGTCATTGTAGTACTCAGCGTATTACTTGTATACCTAGCTTGTTCCTTGTGGGATTTAGCCCCTTGGGCATGTGTGTTTACATATGGGTGAGCAAATGTCAGTAAAGTATTAGCGGGGAGTACCCGCATGTTTTCACGACAGTATTTTGAGGTTCATGCCTACGGGTATGACGTATTTTCTCAAATTATACTTGTTTTCAAACGAGGGGTTACTAAACTTTTGAAAACAACGGTTTTACCAAACTTTACTTTTTGACCCACTCACCGTTTTATGTTTTGCGCCCCTCCAGGTTAGTTGGCTGGGAGCTTGCGACGTCGATGGCGCGGTGGTATGACAATGTAGGGATTTTTATACGTTTGTATATCTTTGTATCCCTTACTCTACTCGCATCGTATTCTTTCAATTCTTCCGCACTCTGTTTTATTCAATTAAATATTCATTATTCTTTAGTTCATCCTTCAACTTTCTTTTTGGCTTTCGTCACGCTAACGCGTGTCGGCCATCACTTTCCGACACCTGGCTCGTCCGGGATCGGGATGTGACACCGTTGACCGGCGAAGACTGTCCCAATATTACGAAAGATGGTACGAACTCGTTGCGACGTTGTCTTCGTCCCAACATCCATAAAACCTCATATTCAAAATTTAAAATTGTAAAAAAGCGTTATCTAAACACATTTGAATTTGAATTTATCTTAGAATATTCATAATAAATTCATTTTACGTCGGAAAAATATTTTGAAAGTTGCTACAAACTCGATGATATGTTGCCAACGATGATAAAGCCCTAAAATAATTTTGTATCAAGTAAATTCTCCTCGTTGTCAATGGTCAATGTTGGTCCGCGTTGGTCAACGTCGGTCAATGCCGATCAACGATCAATGGTGGTCAACTTTGACATCTCATAAATTTTTCGTACGAAATCAACTCCACGGACGGTATTCACTGACACGCTCGTAATGACAAGATCTACAACTTTCGTGAAGGGGTCAACTCCGAAATTCAACACCATAATCCATGAACCGTAGATTTATATATTTAACTGTCGATTGTTGTTTACATTTATGTTCCATGCTTTTCAAGGGATTCCTGTCACATCCCGGACTGACTCCGCCGTAGCACGATATTGTCCGCTTTGGGCCACGCCCTCACGGTTTTATTTCTAGGAACTCACGAGCAACTTCTCAGTGGGTCACCCATCGTGGAATTGCTTTAGCCCAAACTCGCTTAACTTCGGAGTTCCAATGGAATCCGAAGCCAGTGAGCTCCCAAAAGGCCTCGTGCTAAATGGAGGTGGGCATGTACATATAAGGCACATCACCCCCTTTTCGTTGGTCGATGTGGGATATCATAATCCACCCCACTTAAGAGGAACCCAGCGTCATCGTCGGCACATTCGTACCGAACGGCAGAGTGGCTCTGATGCCATTTTGTCACATCCCGGACCGACTCCGCCGTAGCACGATATTGTCCACTTTGGGCCACGCCCTCACGGTTTTGTTTCTAGGAACTCACGAGCAACTTCCCAGTGGGTCACCCATCGTGGGATTGCTCTAGCCCAAACTCGCTTAACTTCGGAGTTCCAATGGAATCCGAAGCCAGTGAGCTCCCAAAAGGCCTCGTGCTAAATGGACGTGAGCATGTACATATAAGGCACATCACCCCCTCTCCGCTGGTCGATGTGGGATATTATAATTCCATTTTTCAGCTTTTCTTTTTGGAAAACATGATCTTTTAGTGGATGCATAAAGATGAACAGTTTGGACCGTTGATATCATGTTCAGATTTTTATGGTTAGTGAAAATATAGCTCAGAGTTTATAAAATTTCTAGAAACTATACATCATCGACTCATCTTTCAGTTAACCATAAATATCGGAACATGATGTCAACAATTCGAATCGTTCATCTTTCTGCATCCAATAAAATATCATGTTTTAAAAAAAAGAAAATTTGAAAAAATGAAATCCGGTGAGAAGCATGGAGTGTGAACGTAAATAACAATCAATGGTTAAATATAAATCTAGGGTTCATGGAATATGGTGTAGAATTTTCGGAGTTGACCCCTTCACGAAAGTTGTAAAGCTTGTCATTACGAGCATTTATATATATTTTTTTACACTTTCCACACTTGTAAATTAATTATTATGAATTTGTATTAATTTTGAACTTCTTCCAACAACACTATTCACGAGGGTTTGGAGGGCGTTAAAAATCCAAACGACTATGTAACCATCGTAAAAACATAGAGCTTGTCATTACGTGAGTTTGTGTATTTTTTTTTATACATTTTTCACACTTGTATATTAATTATTATGGATTTTAAACTAAAAAAAAAAAACTATTCATGAGGGTTTCAAGGGTTTTAAAAATTCAAACGACTATGTAACGATCGTAACAACGTAGAGGATGTGATCATGAGCGTTTGCATATTTTTGCACATTTTTAACACTTGTAAATTAATTATTATGAATTTTTTAATATTTAAGAAATTTTGTAAGAAAATTAAAAACATGAGAATCTTTTCCGATAAATTATTTTGTTGTGTTAACACTACTGTAACGACAATTTTTTTGTCGTGACATGACGCGACTAAATTGTTTGGTCGCCTAGGCTATTCAGAAGACGAAGTAAGTGGTCGTCTCAAGTCAATTCTTACGATGAACTTTAAATTTAGTCGGCTTAAGTACCTTCGTCGTCAAACACCTTAGCCGACGAAATATGACTTTTCCCAACTAAACTCGTCTTTCAGCTAATTAGTTTTTTTTTTGTAGTACGGCTCCGTCATTAACACAAACAGATTACAATCTCTTTTAGCAACCAAACCAATTAAAGACATAAGAAACGAAACAGAATCTACAATATTTCATACAAATCACAAGCAAGAAAGACTACAATCTTGTTTAAAATCACTTATACAAAGTTACAAACTCTCTATATTATACTAGTGACTTACAAAAGATGGTAACACTTATCTCAGTCTACCAAAACTACAATTTGTTACTTGTTTTTTTTTTTTTTGGGTCAAATAAATTTGTTACTTGTCTAATCATGACAAAAGATTACTTAAAAATATAGAATACATTTTCATCCCAAAACAATTGACATTAAGACAGAGCCGGCCCAATAGAGATTGAGGCCTAAGGCAAAAATAAAAAATGAGGTCTTATTATAATTTTTTTTATCAAATAAAAAAAAAATTGATATGTAGGGCAAAAAGATCGCTCTTGCTGTAATAACTAGAGTAGTATACCATGGAGCTCAACATAGCCCTTTTAAGCAAGAAGTTGATTGTTAATGTGCAGCCAACTCTTAATTTAAAATATAGATATCAATCACTAAGTTCTTTTTAGTTTTCACTAAAAAATCAATCTTCTTGCTTTTTGAGATGCAAATTTATAGATTATGTATTCGTATTTAAGCTTTCCTAGCATATGCTTTTCAATAGATAGCATGGCTAATCCATTCAACCTTTCTTGTGACATTATTGATCGTAAATACGATTTTATTAGTTTCAATTTTGAAAAAAACTTCTTCTACCCTATTTTCCACAATATTTTCTGTATTCTTAATAACAAATTAATTTATCAAGAGCTCCTTTTTGACCAAGTACGATATTAAAACAATACTATTCTTCGTCTTGCATGGGTATCCAATTGGTGGTGCTAGGTCCGTCTTCCCTTGGAACTTATGGACCAATATGCACAATTTTGTATTTCGGAGTATACTTGACAATGTCCCATAAATAGTGCCTTCTAAATGATCTGTTGTGGTTAGCAAGATGGAACCACATTTGTGCTTGTAGTTCCTGAGAAAAAGAATTGTGAAACGACATAATAAATTACATAATCAAATAATTAATTTTAATGAACTAAAGGTAAATAATAACATGTTAATTACATTTGAAATTTAACAATAATAAAATGTTATTACCTCATTGGCTAGATTATTGCCACTTCTGTGAAAAGTATCCGCTTTTGTGATGGATTCTTTCCAAGATTTCAACTCCTTATGTAGATTTCGATACCTACTCGACAAAGATTGCTCGGTCCGGGACGTGCCTTGCATCTTCTCAACAAACAAATGCATGAATACCATTCGACAATTTGTCCACCCTCAACTCATTTCCGTTGATCGGGTCATGACTAACACGCACCCAAGCCTCCAACAATGCAATATCTTCGGCGATTGACCACAGTGTCTTCCCACTCATTTTTTTTTTTTGTAAACAAAAGGATTTGTAAAGGTGGAAAACAAATATAGAGGATTGTATCAGAAATAAATATTGAGTTGTGGTGTGAGGAATGAAGAAGATTAAGGATGGGTTAATTTTTTTTTCCATTTGTAAATGTCGGATATTAATTCTAGCCGTTAATTTGTTTTAAATGAATCCGACTCACTAGATTGTGCCACGTGGCACAACGGTAACATTTTTATTTTTATTTTTTTTACCATTGGAAATCCAATGGTCCTGAATTTTCCACGTCAGAGAGCCGTTGGGCTTGTTTTCCTTTCTATTGCAGTGGGCCCCATGCTGTCAGCTCCACGCTAGTCATCCGCGCGTGTGATGCACGCGCCAACTACGAAAAATATTTCTAATGTGACTGATGTTAATTAGCATGCCACCAGCCACGCCCGAAAGCATCAAGGAAGGCAAGTTTTGCTCTGGCTTCTGGTGCGGCATGCCTTAGCCCACCATTTGCCCTCCTCCAATTAGACCGCTGGAATTAGTTTTTTGGGTTGAAGGGCATAATACCTTCCCTTGCTTTTGCCTTTGATGCACGACTGAAATTGCTCTAACAAATGGTCTAAAATTTCTACAAATTTCTTTCAGAATTTTATGAAAATAGCCATGAATACAAGTCACGTGCAAGACACATGCATTATATTAGATGAAAAATTTAATGGAGTCAGTGTGAGATGACAAATTAGGAATTTCATAAAATCCTTACAAAATTTTGATTTGTTTGTTGATGAATGCTGATTCACAACTGCCCTAAAAGGGTTATGCTGATTCCAATTTTCAAGTAAATTTTAGAAATTCTAATACACTGCATAAATTCTAAATGAATAATAAGTTTCTAAACTAATATAAAACAAACTACCAAACCATGCAACATGATATAGATGTATATTAGACCAAAATACTTTCTCCAAATATCATATACGTTATTTTGATAAACACTATACACACTGTTATACTTATACATATACTTGAGATTCAGGTCGTGATCACATTATGATTTAAGCAAATACAACAAGTGATAGTGCTCGTTCATCACATTTTATTTTGCATGCCAAGTTTAAAGGCATTCCATACGATACGAGAAATTAAAGTGTTACAAATGCATCATATATAACTCATTCATCAATTTTCAAAGTGAGTAGTGCTTCGACTACTGGGGAAGTGAAACAGCCAGTTGATATAGTCGACAAACATCCATTCCATTCGTCGTTGTGGCAGAGGCCAGACCTAACCAAACGATTGTAGACTGTGCCCCAAACTCCAGGCTTGTAGTGGTTGGCTTGGCGGATCTCAGTATAGACCTGCACAAGAGTATTATTTCTCCAATCCATGCAACAGGGACTAAACCACCCTCAAATAGCTTTTTTCCTCTAAGCATGCAATCTTAATACTTAGCACCACAGCAACTACTATATTAACTACAGAACAATTGTATTACTTTCAACTGTTTTTGGAGTACTTTTGTTTATACTAGCTAGCTTCGTTTGCTTTTACGATTAACATAATCTAAAATAATTCAAATTTCGATATTGATCTAAGCAAAAACGACGGTTGTCAAAAGAGATTGAACTCAATCTGGAGTATTACGTAAAATCTTATATTTTAAAAGTTGCTAGACGGTAATCGAGTGGCGGGTAAGGCCTGGCACCTAAGGGCCCTAGGTGATTTTTAATTTTAATTAAATTTATTTTATATCATATACATAAGTGTTTTTATACTTTAAAAAAAATACTATATTTGTATTAGGAAATATAAATTGTAAAATAGAAGTATATATAAATTAAAAAGTACTAATATATATATAAGAAATTTTTAGGGTACCCGGCACCCCAGACAGCTGGAGTACCCACCCAATAAAAATCTGACACGTGGCTTTTTGTTTTTCAATAAATTTTTTTTTTCTTCTTCTTTTTGTTGAAGATTAATTCATTCTTTTTTTTTTTATTTATTATTATTATTATAATTTATTCTAAAAATTCTGAAACTTCATCTTCTTCATCTGCAAAACTCCCTTCTTCTAAATTGTAATCATCAATTGAAATTAGTCACTGGCACCGTGAAAAACTCCACCACCTTCCTCATCGTCAACCCCCAATCTCTTCGGCGGTGCGCTCTCAAGACCCCCCAACATCACCACCTTCAGAGCCTCCATCGCTAAATCAACGACAAGATCTTGTCGTCCATCAATTTCCCCAACCCTCCTCACCAGCGTAAAAACCGACAGTGCCGCATCGTCCTGCCCTTCACAACCTCCATCTTGTTCGCACCTTTTTGTCAAGTCCTTGATCGAGTTGTCCACCATGTGCAGCACCAACAAGGGATTTAATCCGGCAAGGAAGAAGGGTTTAGTCTATTTAGGAGTTGGGCGAATATGAATTGAGAAAATAATGGAGTTAAACTTTTTTTTTTCCTTTTTCGAACCGTTTAGATATTTTCTTAATAATTTTTATCTCCGGGAAAAAGAAAAAAAAGTATGAAATTTAATAGAAAATAGATTTGCCACATGTCATAAATTTAGGTGGGTACTCCAAATGTCTTGGGTGCCGAGTATCCCAAAAAATTTCTCTCTCTCGAGAGTCCACATCCGTTGACGGATTCCTCGAATAAAATTATTTGAGGAACACCTCATTCTGTAATTTTTTTTCAACGATTTAAACCATTTATATTTAGTACATTATTAATAGATCATTTTTGCAAAAAATTAGACAAATTCAAAACCATTAAGACATCTAATTATAGTGAAGAAAATAAACGAATACGATTTTTTAAAAAAACACTAATATGCCTACCATTTAATCCAATGGTCAAATGGTTTCGGATTTGGGTGATTTTTTGGTGTATATGATCTTTAAGGAAAGAACTAAAAGATGAATGGTTAGATCGTTGAAATACGATGTGGAGTGGGCCCTACAGAAAATCCCTCGACAGAAGGGGATATATATATATATATATATCTAATGAGAAAAAGTTAAGCATATAATGAGTGTTTGTCTAAGTATCTAATAAGTCTCCTACAATTTATTGAAAACATAAGATGCAAAATAGAAGTCATTTATTTTCTAATTTTTTAAACGCCTAAGAATCAATCGCGGTGGTGGCGAGCCGCCCAGCACCCATAGCGCGGCTGCCTTTTAGAACAGTGGTAAATACATACAAGTGAGAGTAGACTTACCGTGTTCGTAAAAAGGTGCCGATTCCATGGGTTCCTCCATGCTAACATCCAGTCACAGTCACTACCTGCCGTATTCTTGCCGCGATACACAACAGCTGCAACCGATCCAGTAGCCTTGCTGGCGGTTTTGACATGCAAAAACGCACCCCACTGCCCGTTTTCGATCCGTGGTGGGTATGGGGTGTTCCCAATGTGGCCATACCAATCATTACAAGTAGCATATGTTAAAGTGTCGCCAGTTGCATTGTAAACAAGGCAAAGTGAGGACACTCCATAACCATATTGCTTCTTCAAATTCTCCACATATGTTCGGGCGTTGACGTCCTTCTCCTGAGCGTTTTTCATATACAGAGCCACATGTGCCCTTTCTTTTCTACCTATTTTCTTCCCTTCATACTCTGGCATCCCCTCTAATGTTGAGTTTGTGATGGGAGTTCCAAATACGTTATAAGCCATCTCCCTCTCTCCCTGTCTCTCGAGTCTCTCCCTCTCTCTCTTTCTATATAAAAAAAAAATATACATATATATATATATATGTGCGCGCGCACTTGTGTGTATCCACATCTACTCTATTTATATTGTTGTTTTATTTTCTACAGATATGTGAGGATGTGGAGTGTTGTCTCACATTGAAAAATTAAGAAACTTTGCATGTGTTGATAAATAAGAAGTTAAACTATTCCTCATATTTCAATTGAATTTATGCTGAAACTTCCATTTCCTTAAAATGGAGATAAGGGAGAACAAAAGAAAATATAATTTTTTGTAGTTGTGCGTATATTCCATAACTTTAGGGTTTTCGTTTTCCTTCTTTTTTTGATTCGCATTTGCCTAAACCACACGCCCATACATCCATGTCCGGAGACTTTGCTGCATCAATTGATATTCGATGGGTCTCACTTACGAGAAGGACTTACATGGAATAGATTCACCGCCATGGCGTCCCTTGTCCAATAATGTATTGTCATGTGCAAGTTTTTCTCCACATGACAATGTATTATTGAATCAGGACGCCACGTGGCGGCGAACCTGTTTCATGTAAGTTGCTCTCCTCACTTACATCAATTACATGACTGACTTTACCGTTCTCAATCACGAGCAGTTGCGGTACCTTATTGCATAATTGCATTTTCTCTTGTGATATCATTGCATACTTCTACAATATCAATTAACATACAAATAAGAACCAATAAAATTATACAAATACAATGGAACACAGAAACAATGATGACCAATGCAGCAATATTTTGCCGTTTGCATTCCCATCATAATTATTTTTATCTCCATTCCAATCATCTACTTGCATAAT
This sequence comes from Gillenia trifoliata, assembly GCA_018257905.1. Classification (NCBI taxonomy): domain Eukaryota; kingdom Viridiplantae; phylum Streptophyta; class Magnoliopsida; order Rosales; family Rosaceae; genus Gillenia; species Gillenia trifoliata. The sequence goes on from CM031080.1 coordinate 26,217,868, forward strand.
TGCTTTTAACCTTACCTGCATATCTTATCGTGGGGATTTTTTGTAACTTATTTTGAAAGTGAGTGAGTGAGTCAGTTAGTTTTCATTAAAACCTCATAAATAATACATGATCATAATCTATTCTCCCGAGTCCCAACCTAACTTATGCATGAATCCATAAACTGCAATCCCTAAATTTTTTTAAATCCTAAATCCCTAGAGGCTAGAGCAGACATGAAATTGAAAACTCTAATTCCATTATAGTCTTATAGAAAAAGGTTTCAAATTAAATTACCAGAAATTGAAGCGGACCCAAGAATTGAAGTTTGAAGTTAATCGGCGTGCATGGGAGGAGTCGCACAACACGTAGAAGCTCGAGTATTTGTGTATTTTCTCTTCTCTATTCTTTGATCCTCACCATGCCTTTGTTGGATTTTTTTTTTCTATTAAAAAAAATCTGGCTCAAAACAACGTCGTTTTGGCCCGTTTTAAAAAAAACAACGAAAGGCGCTGCACAGTTGTTGCACCCTGCCGAGACTGGTTGGGGCATTTTGTCCAACATCTGGTGTGCACGACATGCCCGTTGCCTAGAAAAACAAAGGGTCATCCATGGCTCTCTCCAGCTGTCTTCTGGGCATCCAAGGGGTCCACTGACCCACCTTGACTCCTCGTGGATCCGTGCATGGTGTGCTGGGGCATTTGGATGGTGTGAGGGACGTGGTCAAGGAGTTCTTTGGGTTGTCGTTTGAAGAGAAGAAAGCAAGCGTTGGGTCGTATGTGAGTGTGGATAACATGGGCTATGGCCGGAACTTTGTGAAGTCGGAAGATCAGCCGTTGGATTGGATTGATTAGGTGACTGTGAAAGCAGCTCCTGCTGAGGGCTTCATGTTTGGCCTCAAAGGCCTGCCACTTTCAGGTGCCGTATTTCACCAAATAAGACATGACCGTGCATATCATACTTTCGGTGTTTTTACTTCCTTAATGATTAAATCCACCATTGATATTTGTTTTAAGTGATTAAATAATGACTTTTTAGAGTATTTTTTGGACCTGATGAGCACAGAAACAATATTTTTACCATTCAGCTCTTAAACTAGTGATAATTTTCTGTTCGAGGTTGAAACAGGTTACAACTTCGATTGCCCCTTCTACACGAGTAAGACTTTTTCACAGTACACGTGTATTGCACCAACTTTTAAAACAAAACATGTGCGACTCGCATGTCTATAAGAAATCAATTTTTAAGAGTCAGAAAGCATTGTGTACCAATGTAGTGTAGAATTTTTCTTACAGTGATAAATAACATAAAATAAGCAAATACATTACTTTTTTCGCACGAGAGTGATGAGACAGACAATTTAAAAGATAAAAAAAACGTGTGACGTTCATTTTGAAGAGTTAATAACAGTTCTTTTTAGAAAAAAATATGAAACTAGTAAGAATGAATTTATCCCAAGCGATCAAGCATAAGAACAAGTTTTCTTGATCAGCTCATAGAGCGCTCTAATTGTTAGAATAATTTCATAATACAATGTGGGATATTGAAATGGGTGATATAGAAAGTAATGGGGGCGGTGGGAGAAAAATCAAGCGGTGGTTTGATGTTCTTGAACGGTTGCATTCATTTGAATTCATACCATCCAGTTTTCTGGACAGCCACCGTTTCCACATAAAGTTGTCTTATATTGATGTCTTTTTGTAATTGAATAATGGTGTTTGATCCTGCATCTAAGTCAATCTAATGGCCATTGTGATTTTCGGAAATTTGGCAACTCTTGATGAAGAGTTGGGGCTAATTTCAATTTTCAAGTGATATTGCCGAATGGAAATACGTACACCATTCGAAGAGACACTTCAATCTCTATATAAAAAGGACGGCATCAGTAGATTACATATTGTTTTGTTACCCTAAATTATAATACTAGTATTAGTTTCTAGTTAAATCTTCTGTTTGAGTGTTTTATGCAAACATTGTTGAATAGTGGTATGAGAGTATGGGCTTCATTCATCCAAAAGGCATATTTGCGATTCACCGTTACGCACGTGGGGCAAATAATGTCAGAAAATAAATGTTTTTTTTTTTAGGGAAAATTAGTCTTCGGTTCTAGCTACTAAAGTTATCTGACTAAGGCCTTATTAGTTTTTAGATTTTAATTGATGTCCCTGACATTAATGCATTTACATGTCAGTTACATAATTTTTTTTAAAAATGATAATTGATTTAGGGTTTTAATACTGTTACACCTTCATTAATCTCCTAATTAAATTTCAATTTAAAACATTTTCAAAAATACAAAAGAAAAATTAAAATAAGTTTTTACTCATTTATTTTATAATAAAAAAATCAATTTTTTAATCTTAAATGTGCCTATTCATATAATTTTTCAATTTTTTTAATCTTAAATGTACCCATTCTTAAATATACCAATTTGTTATATGTAAAATGTACTTATTTTTTTAAAAATGTAAAATGTATCCATTTTTATATGTAAAAATCAATCAATTTTTTTCTAATCCATTTTTTAAACTTATATGGGTACATTTTTTTCCGTTGATTTGATAATGTATCCGTGTCAAGTTTATTCAAAGAAATTTACTAATGTTATTAAACCTAATATCTATTGTTACATCCCGTCCCTACGTTTATTGTATTTTATTCCCCGACAGTGTAAAATGACCAAAATGCCCTTAGTGGCATAATGTATCATTCGGGATTACGTCCCTTCTATCGAGGTATTTTCAGAAATCTTGGTGTACTTTTAGTATCTACATTAAATTACGAATCCGTTGACGCGAACGACACCTGATTCGGACTTGTAACGGACAAGTTACGAACAAGGGCAAAACGGTAATTTTTCTTGAGCAGTATTTGAAAACAGTGGGCTTAGCCCATGGTTTCTGCAAGGCACGAGGCCTGCAATTGTTCAGACTGAATCACTCAGCCTTTCTTGCATGTGTAGTGACATGCAGTGGGCAACTCCACTTTAACAAAACCGATGCTTGACCAACTTGGGTTTTAAAATCCCATGCACTCAGTGCACTACACTGCCTTACACCAGTCATCCTCACCTGCCTGCTGTTTCCTTCCCGAGCCTCACCCACACTTACAACCTATGCATGCAATTTATGCACAAACCCAGAAAACCACTTCACTGCCTTAGACTCCAGTCACTTCCACTTGCACTGCATCCTTGCATGCAAGCCTACCTTTGAATTTCAGGCAGCAAACGAAGTCCAGAGAATTACTCTCGACACCCAGCACCTTGATCTTCACCACACTCGGCCTTCCTGTGGGCAAACCCATCCCTGTGAATCTCCATCCTACTCGATCTCGAACCAACTCAGTGGCCTTTAGCCCTGATTGAATCGAGCTTACTGGTGGAACCAAAACCCAGTGAGAATTGTTCAAGCCACCCATAGCCTCTGTCAAGTAATTCTCGGCCTCTCTCGACCCAGACCTCAGATCGGCCTCATTTCGTCACCATCGACCTCCTTGGACCTCGGGAACTTCAAACCAGGTCCTGCATGTGAAGATCGAAACGAGGTTCGTCGAGTTCAAGCATTGGCCGAGAACTTCCAAGCCATTTCTGGCCGTCTCCGGCCATAATTTGGCCCCATCCTAGGTAAAAATGAATTCCTTGTAACACCAGCTTCAAATTGGTATAAATTTCATGAAATTTGGTATCGATTTGACGAAGTTACAAAATTTCCAGATTTCCGGCGAAAATTTCCAGATTTCCGGCGCCGGCGAGCGGCGGACGGCGGCGGCGTCCGGCGGCCGGAGTTGCAGCGGCGTGACGTCAGCGAACCGACTCGTGACGTCAGCGAGCCCCGGTCCAATCCGGTCCAACTCGGTTCAACCCGGTCCGAACCGGGGAATATTCCAGAAGGTATATTCCGTCAAAAACCTAACGGCGTCAGGCATATTCTCTAACGGCGACGGAATATTCCGTAACGCCGTTAGGGAATATTCCGTCAGCCAAAACGAATATACCGTTAAAGTTAACGGCGCGCCGTTAACTTTAACGGCGCGTGACTGTTGGGCGCGTGAGGCGCGTGTCCGCGCGTGAGCGCGCGTGCGTGCGCGTGTGAGCGCGTGCGTGCGCGTGTGAGCGCGTGGGGGCGCGTCCGAGCGCGTGTGGGCGCGTGTGGGCGTGTGACGGCGCGTGGGCGCGCGTGACGGCGCGTGCTGCCTTGTGGCGGCGCGTGGCGGCGCGTGGAGCCCCGCGGCGGCGCACGGCGGCGCGTGAACCCATTTTCCGACCAATTCTAGTTCCGTTTCGAGCAAACAAAGGCGATTTCAAGTCTTTTTCATTACTTTAAATTGAATTAGACTTGTTAAATAATTAGTTTAGTAAACTCTCATATAGGTGAGACCTATCCGGAGGAGCAACGAGCTCAAGCACACTACGGGGGCTACGATCCGACTACGTATCAGTGAGTGGGCCTAGTACTTACCTTTTTAGAGTATTATAAATTGTTTTATGGTATTTTTTGAAATATATATATGTGTGTGGCATGCCTACTTTATGAAATTAGACTTATTTTGTGATAAACCTTACTTGTTGATTATTGATTATGATTTGGGTTTTATGATGAAACTTGGCATGCATACACATGATTTTAATTGTATTACTTAGTTCACATTATGCACGGTGTTAGCACTGTCCGGGCCAGGACCAGCTTCACGTGATCGTTCACACCCGCACCATTACGCTCGACATGGATCCATGATTAGGTGCCAGCCTGTTCTAGATTGCCTTTGGCGTCTAGACTTGTTGTGACGCACACTTTGTGCCAGCCTTCACGTGTATGTAGTGCTAGAGCGTAGTTATATTAAACACCCAGCCTGTCATGTAGCTACTTTCTATATGACTTGTTGCATATTTCCATGTGATAAGTAATGTTGATTTTCACTGTGATAAATGATTTATACCCGTATCCTTGTGGGCGTTGGCCCGTTACTTATGCTCAGTATTATTTCATTAGTAAATATTTTGGTAAATCTACGGGTTTTACAGTGAGGGGTTATAACTAAAGTTTTGGAAACGTTTTACTTAGAAAATCGTTATTGGCCCACTCACCCTTGTTTTTCGCCCCTCCAGGACTTAGACTTTAGTTGACGACGATTCGGTGGTGGCAGCTGCTGGTAGCTTGATTTCTTTCTGTAGTGTATGTTAATTTCCTTTGTTGTGTGTTTTATCCATCCTACGGATGGGAATAATTTCCTTTACTGCACCTAGCTCTGACACTATGTAATAATGGGTTCTACCCACATTACACTTCCGTATTTTTCGTTAAACTCTGATTTAATCTTGCTTATTATTTCTAATTCCTTAATTAATCTTCCTATGACTTCGTCACTCCTACGGAGTGGTCGGTCAGCACGCCTTGAGATCCGGGTCCACGTGGCTATACGGGTCGGGGTGTGTCATCTATTTTTTTTTTTCTAGTTTTTAAGAGTGTATGTTTTGGATATAATTTATCTTTAATCTTTTCAATCTCACAAATAATGAATTTTATTTAAAATTTCATTAACATAAGCAACTACAAATTTCAATTTTAAGTTACAATATAATAACCAACATGAAAATACATAAATACATTAATTTTAGGGACTTCGATATATAAAAAACTGAAAATCAATAAGTTTTCAGTCAAAGAACATTGATGGTTAGGGACCCCATCCAAAGTCTTCCTAAATTATATATGCCTTGAAGCAACTTATCTTTAATCCATCGCCCTAGCCATTAGCCACAAATTTTCTCAACACTAATCAACATTATTGAGAAGCAGGTGGGCTATAGAGCAATACGTACGTTGACGAAGAAAGAACCATCTTGAATGACTTACTGGAAGCCCTTCCAAAGCCTTAGCACTAGAAATACATTCCTCCAAAATTTTGACCCCAAAGACAGTGAGGTCAATGTGAGAGTGGACTACTACCCACCATGTCCTAGACCAGACCTTGTCGTGGATCTAACTCCGCATTCGAGTGCCAGTGCCATTACTCTCCTTATTCAATTTCAACACAGCGGCCGCTGGAGGTCTCCAGGTTTTGAAGGACAAGAAATGGGTGAATGTGACTTGGCCACCAGAGGCACTGCTAGTGAATATGGGAGATTTGCTAGAGATTATGAGCAATGGAAAGTTGAAAAGCCCATGGCATAGGATTGTGACCCAAATGGATGTTGAGCGCTTCTCAGTGGCTTTGTTCTATAATCCTTCTCCCCAAACTTTGGTTGATCCCATTAGGGACTGTAATTACTTGAAAGATGAGGGGTATGGCAAGGTGGTTGTGGGTGATTATTGTTGGAGATGTTTGAGTAGTAATATCATTTCAATCTTTGTCCCACATTGGTCACCACCAAAAAGTTTCTACCCTTTATAAGGCTTTGTACCTCTTACAAAGTGATTGGAGTAATGGAACTATGGAGAAGAAAATTGGGCTCAACCTTGGGTTTGGGCTTTGGGGGTGTGAAAATTAATTAATAATTAATATATAATTAATATTAATTAATTGTCAAAAGATGGGCTCTTGGGCTCGGGCTCTAATAATTAACTCCGTTAATTAATTAAAATTTTTTTTTTTAAATTTCTGATTTAAATTTTGTTCTTCCAACAGTCTCATCTTTTCAAATGAAGTCTGGGTTGAAGAAGGAGCACCAGAGAGCAAAGCACCCTTTCAAACAGATGCCTCCCAACAGTCACATCCCATTCTCATACCTATTGCAAACAAGTATCCATACTCTATATATTCATCCATTTGCATGCCATTTCGGAATCCAGAAATTCGCATAAAATCTCCTGAAAACCAAAACCATCCAACTGAGAGAACCACATTCTATATTCGCCAGAAGTCAATTTTTCAGTGCTGGAATTTTGACTTAGATCATTGAATCCTGGTGAAGCAAACGTCCAACGAACTACAAGCACAGAGTAGAGACGAAATTCTGTTTCAAGGACATTGCGGTACGCAAGCCTCGATCTTCGTTATTCTTAAGTTTATTTCGTATTGTTTTTATTCTATATTGATTGTTCGTTGTATTTATTTATTAGCATAAATAAAATTGTCATTGATTGTTGAATTATTTCTAACAATCTTGAAACAAAATTATGGATCAATAATCTGTAAATGGCACTGGTCCTAAGTATTCTAAAAAGCCTGAGAAATTCAAAGGCCTGGATTTCAAGAGGTGGCAACAGAAGATGTTGTTCTTCCTGATGACCATGAATCTTGCTCATGTTGTCAAGGAAGAGGCTCCGAAGTCTAATGAGAATCCAATGACGAAGGAGACTGTCATGGCAATTGAAGCTTGGAATCATTCTGAGTTTTGTTGCAGGAACTAGATTCTAAACAGTTTGGATGACAATTTCTACGACATTTATTCTTTGTGCAAGACTGCAAAGAAGTTGTGGGAATCCTTAGAGAAAAAGTATAAGATTGATGATGCCGGTTCAAAGAAATTTGTGATCGGTAAGTTCCTCAAATATACTATGTTGGATTCTAAATCTGTTGTCTCTCAAGTTGAAGAAATCCAAAAGTTGATCTATGAATTGCACTCTGAGGGATGTGAGATCACTGAACATTTTCAAGTTGGGGTCATAATTGAGAAATTGCCAACTTCTTAGAATGACTTCAAAATTATCTCAAGCACAAACGTCGTGAGATGAATATGGAGGACTTGATTCTGAGGCTACGAGTGGAAGAGGATCACAGAAAGGTAGATCGTCCTAGCGGGGTTGCTGCCATTGAAGCCAATGCTAATTATGTTGAGGGAGGAAACTCCAAGGCCAAGACGAAGAAGAAGGCTCAGAAACCCAAGCAGTTTGCACAATCTGCCCTTGCTCCTAAAGGCAAGAATCTGAAGAAGATTAAGGGTGCCTGCTATGTGTGTGGCAAATCTGGTCACAAGGCACAAGATTGTTATCATCGCAAGGATGGGAATCATGGCAACGGAAGCAACAGCCACCAAGGAAACATGACTATTACAGATGAAGAATTGGCTGCTGTTGTGTCCGAGGTCAACATGGTCTCAAATGTGAATGAATGGTTGATGGATACGGGTGCTACTAAGTGAAGGAAAAATTTTGTCCTAGCTAAGAACAATTCAAGAACATTTGAATACTCATGCAAACTAATAACAATTAAAGTAGGCATGCATTCAAAAACAATTCATAAAACCCATGACTTTCAAAGCCTAGAATATGGTGAACCAAATGACTCTTTAACTAAATTAAAGAGAGGGGAGATTTGAGATTCATTACCCTTGAAGCTCATTCTTGTTTGCACAAGAGATTCACCCATGTGGAGGGCCTTCAAGTCACCTCCTTGCTCCATGTAATCTCCTTGTGATTTTGAGAGGATCGGTTCTCCTTGAACACCAAAAATTTAGTGTCTCTAAGTCTCTTCACCAAGGATGTGGTGTGAAGAAAAATGGATGACTTAGGTGCAAGAGATTGCTAGTCCTTTGCACTCTAAGTGGCCGGCCTCCCTTGAAGAAATTGAGAGAGAATCTCAACTCAATTTCACCAAGAAAAACCCCTTAATGATTTTGGCTATAAAGTTGCCTTTATACCCTATCACATGTGAGTGGCAAACTTGCAATTAACTCAAGTTTGCCACCACTCACATTTAGGCCGGCTAGGACTTTTATTTTGGGCTAATTTCCATTTAGTTTTAGTTGTCATACAACCTAAACTCAATAGGCCTTGTGGACAAAAAACCCTTTTGGGTCCCGAAGCCCAAAACCAACATAAAAGCCCAATACGAACCTTTCGTATAATTAATTAACTAATTAATTAATCTTGACCATTCTCAATTAAACAATTTAATTGCTTATCCATTCCTTCATGTCTTCACATTCATCCTTATTCGGTGTGCGATCCATTAGGTTCCAATTAGCGAGGCAGTGGGCGATTGTTACTCTTAACGATCGATTGTGAATTGAAACCACATTTCAATTCTCCCTTTGTTGAAGATTAGTGTTTGCTAATCCTCTGGGCTTCCACAAACCATGAGTGACACCTAGCAGTATGTCATGGCTACCCAAGCTAAGTAGAAGTGGTTGGAGAACCTATCCAGTTGCAATTACAATGCAATACGGTCCTTCTCTAATACAATACTCCTAATCACATTGTTTGAGTGATAGTTATTTTCATGTCTACTATCCAATGTGATTCTCTTCTATATGATTCAATTGAATATGATTTGAAACAAATTTCCTAAGTCATATTCATGTGCTTTGGCCAAAGACTTTCGAACCATATCTCAGAGTATTCTCCTTCCACCATGGAAGGTTAGAGATCCCTTGTTGTGCACTCATATGCCTACATGACTAGATAGCTTGACCCCAACAATGCCGTGGACACTCGCAATGGAATGCCTTTGACATGATCAAAGATCAAGGATCCAATCATTAGACATCGATGGTGCCTCAGGTCAAAGGACTACTTTGCATATTGCAACCTAGAAGTTCTTACATGACATGTATGTACGAACTCCTATTGATCGTCGTTCAGTGTACTCAATTACCTTTTGAGCACCTATGTGTTTGTCTTAGTGTCCAACACTAAATGACTTGAGACTAGTCATACTCAACGATTGAGTCAACATAACACATACTAACCTTAGCGGATTGTCAATGCCCAATTGACAATCCTATGGCTAGGAACGTTTTAGGAATGAACATAAGAGAGAGGTCTCATTCTCTCTCTTAGATCAAATACATTCCTTGGATTCTCTTATTGTTTAAACACATGATACAATAAATAGTGATTAACAATAAGCTTTGCCCTTTATTAAACAAATAATAGTTTAATACAAAAAGTATTCCAAAAACTATTACATCAAATGAGTGGCTTTGTGGGCATACTTCCAACACTAAGCACATATACGCTGACCGAAATCTGTTCACTGAATACCATCCTGCTGCCTCTAGAGAAAAGCTGTATATGGGCAATGCTGCATCTTCTGCAGTGGAGGGAAAAGGCAAAGTAGTACTCAAATTCACATCTGGGAAGAGCCTAACCTTGCTGAATGTGCTGCATGTTCCTGAAATTAGGAGGAACTTGGTTTCTAGACCTATTCTGATTGCTAAGGGATTTAAGCTTGTATTTGAATCCAACAAATTTGTACTTACCAAGGGTGGGATGTTTGTTGGAAAGGGATATGTGGCCGATGGCCTTGTGAAACTCAATGTAATTGCTATTGATGATGCTAATAAAATAAATGCTTCTACTTATATTGTTAAGTCTTCTAATATTTGGCATGCTAGATTAAGACATATTAATTTTCGTTCCATACAAAGAATGGTTAAATTAGAATTATTACCTAAATTCGAAATTGATTTTAATCATAAATGTCAAACATGTACTGAATTGAAATTTGCTAGGCAAACTAGAAAGTCAATTTTGGAAAGATCAAATGAATTACTTGGATTAATTCATAGTGATCTTTGTGACTTTAAATCCACACCAACTCGTGGAGGAAAGAATTATTATGTCACTTTTATTGTTGATTGCAGTAAGTATTGCTATGTTTATTTGATGCATAACAAGGACGAATCTTTGAATATGTTTAAGACATATAAAGCTGAAGTTGAAAATTAACTTGAGAGAAAAATCAAAGCACTTAGATCCGATAGAGGATGAGAGTATGAGTCTACTTCCTTCTTAGATTTTTGTGAACAACATGAAATTATACATCAAACAACGGCTCCATACACACCACAACAAAATGGTGTTGCCGAAAGGAAAAATAGAACGTTCAAAGATATGATTAATTCCATGTTAAATAGTTCAGGGCTTCCACACAATTTGTGGGGTGAAGCTTTACTTACTGCAAATACCATATTAAATAAGGTTCCTCAAAAGAAATTTGATGAGTCGCCTTATGAATTATGGAAAGGACATAAACCCACATATAAAACCCTTAAAGTGTGGGGTTGCTTAGCAAAAGTGCAAGTTCCTTTACCAAAAAGAACGAAACTAGGACCTAAAACTATTGATTGTGCATTCATTGGATATGCAAACAATAGTGCTGCTTATAGGTTCCTTGTTGTGAAATCTTCGATTTCAGACATACTTGTTAACACTATATTAGAATCAGCTGATGCAGAATTCTTTGAGGATATATTTCCTTATAAAGAAAAGGAATCCGGTTCTAATAAAAGGAGAATTCATGATCTTAGTCATGATGAAGCCTCTTCCTCGGGTGTCCAACAAAATGATGTGGAACCAAGAAGAGGAAAAAGGAATAGAGTTTCCAAAAACTTTGGACCAGATTTCATTGCTTACTTGTCCGAAAATGAACCTAGAACTTTTAAAGAAGCCATGTCTTCTTCCGAGGCTCCTTTATGGAAGGAAGCAATTAAAAGTGAAATGGAATCCATTATGGAAAATAACACATGGGAATTGGTTGATTTACCTCCTGGTAATAAACCAATTGGTCATAAATGGATTTTCAAAAAGAAACTTAAGGCGGATGGAACCATTGACAAGTTCAAGGCTTGTTTAGTAGCCAAAAAGAAGGGTTGGACTTTTTCGACACTTATTCTCCAGTTTCTCGCATAACGTCCATTAGGACGTTAATAGCAATTGCGGCTGTATACAACTTTGATATACATCAAATGGATGTAAAAACAGCATTTTTAAATGGAGAACTAGATGAAGAAATATACATGGAGCAACCTGAAGGGTTCGTGCTTAAAGGACAAGAAAGCAAAGTCTGCAAATTAGTTAAGTCATTATATGGACTTAAACAAGCACCAAAACAATGGCACGAGAAATTTGATCATACTTTGTTAACACATGGATTCAAAATAAATGAATCCGATAAGTGTGTCTACATTACGAGTTATGATAAATCTTGTGTTATTGTGTGCTTATATGTGGATGATATGCTCATAATGGGAACTGACAAAGATGTAATAAATAAAACCAAGAAAATGTTGAATTCAAGTTTTGACATGCAAGACTTAGGTCAAGCCGATGTCATTCTAGGAATTCAAATTAAGAGAAATAGTGAAGGATATATCCTTACTCAGTCCCATTATGCGGAAAAAATATTGAGAAGCTTTGGTCATTTTGACTGCAAACCTGCTGCAACTCCCTTTGATGCTGCATGCAAGTTGGAGAAATATAAAGGCAAGGCCATATCTCAACTTGAATATTACCAAGTAATTGGAAGTCTAATGTACTTAATGAATTCCACTAGGCCTGACTTAGCTTATGCAGCAAGTAGGCTTAGTAGATATACTAGTAATCCGGCACAAGAGCATTGGGATGCTTTGGTAAGAGTGTTAAGGTATTTGAAAAATACGCTTAACTACGAATTAAACTACACAAGATATCCACCTGTTGTAGAAGGCTTCAGTGATGCCAATTGGATTTCTGACACTATAGAATCCAAGTCAACTAGTGGATATGTTTTCACTTTGGGAGGTGCAGCAATATCTTGGAAATCCTCCAAACAGAAACGTATCGCTCGTTCCACCATGGAGTCGGAGTTTATAGCCTTGGACTTGGCTGGAGAAGAAGCCGAGTGGCTCAAAAACTTTTTGGAGGATATTCCAGTGTGGCCAAAACCTGTGACTGCTATATGTATACATTGTGACAGCATGGCTGCGCAATCAAGAGCCAAAAGTCATGTATACAATGGAAAGTCGAGACATATCAGGCGTCGACATAATACTCTTAAAAAGTTGCTCTCTAATGGAATTATATCCATTGATTATGTAAAGTCGAAGGAAAATATAGCTGATCCTTTGACAAAAGGCCTACCAAGAGAGCAAATATTATTTACATCGAGGGGAATGGGTCTTAAGCCAATTCAATGAATCGAACTGGGCGGAAACCTAACCTAGTTGATTGGAGATCCCATGATCTAGGTTCAATAGGCAAACTGGTTGAGTTTGATTCAATAGTTGAACACACTAATACCTATTCTTATGATGAATGTGTGTTGTCTGCTGATGCTAGAAGGGTTATGTTTTATGCATTTAATGACATTAATATCTTGTTATCAAGAGGAATATGGCAGACTATTCTTAATTAATGTCACTTATATAAGAGTAAATGGGGTCGCATTTATGAGAATTGACATGGCTTAAATTCTCTAAAGCTCCTACAAAATCCGAGATCTGTTCAGGACCAAAATAAACACAACCGTATGAATTAACGTGTGGTAGACATGATATGTGTGTAACATATTGTCTCAGTTTACTGTTGTGGTGAACAGTTCAAGATCTTCCACATCCACTGTGTCACCAAGTAAACTCGATATGTTTTCACTAGGGTAAGTTCAAGTCCAAAAGACACTTCTCCCGATGCACATCATGTCTATTCTCTCTCAGTTTTGATAGACAACCTAGTAGCTACATTTGCATTAACATATGCATTCAAATGTGGGGTGTGATAAGTGAAGTGGGGTTTGAATGATATTTCAACTCAAATGTGGGGTATTGTTGGAGATGTTTGAGTAGTAATATCATTTCAACCTTTGTCCCACATTGGTCACCACCAAAAAGTTCCTACCCTTTACAAGGCTTTGTACCTCTTACAAAGTGATTGAAGTAATGGAACTATGGAGAGAAAAATTGGGCTCAACCTTGGGTTTGGGCTTTGGGGGTGTGAAAATTAATTAATATTAATATATAATTAATATTAATTAATTGTCAAAAGATGGGCCTTTGGTTTAAATTAATATTAATTATTATTATTTTTTAATTTCGAATTTAAATTTTGTTCTTCCAACAGACTCATCTTTTCAGATGAAGTCTGGGTTGAAGAAGGAGCACCAGAGAGCAAAGCACCCTTTCAAACAGATGCCTCCCAACAGTCACATCCCATTCTCATACCTGTTGCAAACAAGTATCCATACTTTATATATTCATCCATTTGCATGCCATTTAGGAATCCAGAAATTCGCATAAAATCTCCTGAAAACCAAAACCATCCAACTGAGAGAACCACATTCGCCAGAAGTCAAATTTTCCGGTGTTGGAATTTTGACTTAGATCATTGAATCCTGGTGAAGCAGACGTCCAACGAACTACAAGCACAGAGTAGGGACGAAATTATGTTTCAAGGACATTGCAGTACGCAAGCCTCGATCTTCGTTATTCTTAAGTTTATTTCGTATTGTTTTTATACTATATTGATTGTTCGTTGTATTTATTTATTAGCATAAATAAAATTGTCATTGATTGTTGAATTATTTCTAACAATTATTTGAAACATTTTTATAGGGTTAGTCCTACTGTGGAGAAACAAGCCATCAACTTTTCCAAAAGACCCAAAACCTAATGAGGTGTGTGGGATTTTATATGCTTTGTTAATGTTGTTATTTTTGTTAACCAATATTAGTTTGGAATGTGGTTCCTTGGTACCTAGGGTTTGATTTGTAATAATGTGCGAATTTAACTAGCACAAGATTCACATGTGCTGCTTTTAACTATTATCTGTGTGGTTTGGTTATTATTTTTGTGACTTACAGAGGCAAAACCAGACCAGAAGCAAATGCAAAAAAAAAAAAAAAATGCATTCAAGTGGAGATCAAGAAAGTGGCCAGTTAGCACATTGCGGAGGTGGAGCATAATAATCTTAGTCTTGGTTGAATCAAGAATGACAAGTGAAATGAAGAAATTGTCATATTTGTAAAGATTATTTGTTAAATCTTGGAGATTAGTCTTCAGATAATATGTTAATTTCTTCATTTTGCTTGTAATTCAAATTCAACCAAGACTAAGATTATTGTGCTACTGTCTAAAGCTCCCCCTCCTCAGTGTTCTAATTAGGCATTTTCTTGATCTCCACTGCAATACTTTTCTTTTTTGCATTTGCTTTGGCCTGCTTTTGCATCTGCACAGCCAACTTCTTCTAGTATATTTGCTTTGGCCTTTTGCTTTGGCCTTTTGCGTGGCAATCATTTCAACTAGATGCATTTGAATTCTAAAATCATGCAAATGGCTTGAGGTTACCTCTGAATATGTCATACTAGTGGTGTGTTCTAATAAGACGTACAATAACATGCACCTGTTACAGTGTTATTAATTATCTAATAGATAATCATTAATCATATACTTGTAGTATGATGATCACTTTAACTGTAAACGTTTATCTTAGTCTAATGATTATCTTTTGAGGATTAAGAAATTTTAATACTTTAGTTAATGAGAATTGAATAGAAATGACTTATATAATACTGTTGCCATTAGCCAATGTAGTACTAAATTACTAATGAGGACCACATATTATCCAAAGAAATAGATGCACATCATAATTTGTTAATATTTTCGTTGGTGATGATGCACAATTTGGCGGGCCAAAATCGTGCCATCAGGCATCGGTGCCATGTAGCATCGATGCCCCTCGGTGCTCAAGGTGGTACTTCCCCCAGATTTAAAAATCAAATCAACCAACCAGCCGGCAAATTCCCCAAGAATAAAAGCTCCTGCAATGCTAGTTATTATTCCTACCATCAACACGAAGAAAGGACCTGCCGAGACACAACTTGCCAGAGCAACCCCAACAACTTCTCCTAGCATCGCACCGCCAACTGATGACACAGCCACCACAGCATCATGTGTTGCCTTTTGAAGTGGGTTGTCAGCTAAAAATATTTCCCATACCGTCACGCCTGCAGAAAAAAGATGCACGGCTATGCCAGCAACCCCCAAGACTTTCGATAACCGATGAATTTTAACATTTCCCTTCCCGGCTGCCTCTATGATTTCCTCATACACCTGCACATATATGTCCACTTTCCTACTTCAGCAAAAGGAGTTTTTAATTATCCTTCAACAACCAATTTCCCACACAAATTTAGATCAAATTATTTAATTTTAGTGACTCGTGGGAAAAATGATGTCCTTTTTTCATGTACTAAGTTAAGTGTAAGTTTTCAATATATGCAAGTCGGACACTGATGTGCTTTTCTCCTTGCAGTGAGTCAAGTCGTAAATTTGCAATATATACGAGTCTAGCTTGTCATAGCAATCATTATACCTGTATCTTTTGTACATCTTTCAGGTCCTTGAAACTTCCTTGGAATTTAAGCTTAGCCTGATACCTGCACGAGTGACGCACCCATGGAAGAAAACATCATTGGGTTAAGATTGGTATAATTGACTAACTACATGATTAATAAAGTAAGTAACATATACCTTTGCACTAAGCCCTCAAACTTAATTCCACTCCCTTTGAGCCATCTTGAGAATTGGCGTGATGGAGGATTTTGATGCCTCCTGGTGTACTCCAACATAGCTTTGCTGTATTCAGTTACCTCCTTGGCCACATCTATAACTTTGTCCACCACTTCCAATGCATCGGCCAGCATTTCCACATGCTCTCTAAGTTTTTCTACATAATGCATTCGCAAGCTATAATTCCGCACCGTCTGGAGTGCAAAGTTGGCCCCGTTTGTTATATAACCAAAGATTTCTCGAGCTGTAGAAGCCCGAGCATCGTCATTTCGAAACCGATGCTCTAACTCACCACCAGCATCCAAAAGGCCTAGCGCGGACTGGTAACCAGCTTTACAATCCTTGAGGTATTTCACCAGTTCGGGTTCGGATTTGAATTTGATATTCTTGATGGCCTCTGTTTCTTTGTAGTAAAGTATACGAGCTAGATACCGCAGCTGCTCGTGGTTGAGAACGGTAAAGTCAGCCATGTAATTGCTGTGAGTGAGACCTATCGAATATAAATTGATGCAGCAAAGACTCCGGACATGGATGTATGGGCGTGTAGTTTACGCAAACCCTAAAGTTAAGGAATATATGCACCACTTGACTACAAAAAACTACCTACCTTTTCTTTTGTTCTCCCTTATCTCCATTTTAAGGAAATTGAAGTTTCAGCATAAAATTAATTGGAATATGAGAAGTAGTTTAACTTCTTATTTATCAACACATGCAAAGTTTCTTAATTTTCCAACGTGGGACGACACTCCACATCCTTACATATCTGGAGAAAATAAAACAACTACATAAGCAGAGTAGCTGTGGATACACACGCGCCCATGCACATATATATGTGTGTAGGAGACTTTCTCCAATCCAAAAGGGACTAAACCACCCTCAAATAGCTTTTTTCCTCTAACATACAATCTTAATATTTAGCACCACAACAACTACTATATTAACTATAGAACAATTGTTTTACTTTCAACTGTTTTTGGAGTACTTTGGTTTATACTAGCTAGCTTGGTTTGTTTTTACGATTAACATAATCTAAAATAATTCAAATTCTGATGCTGATCTAAGGGCAAAGAAGTTCATGCACTACTACAAATTAGCTGGAAAGGTTAGAGAAGTTCGAGCAGGCGCGAATAAAAAGAAAGGGCACCCGGAATAAATAAAAAAGTGACAATCTACTATATATATATATATCTGTGTGTGCACCCACGCGTGTGTATCCACATCTACTCTACTTATATAATTGTTTTATTTTCTACAGAAATGTGAAAATGTAGAGTGTTGACCCCACATTAAAAAATTTGAAAACTTTGCATGTGTTGATAAATAAAAAGTCAAGTTATTCCCCATATTTCAATTAATTTTATGCTGAAACTTCAATTTCATTAAAATGGAGATAAGGGTAAAGGTAGGTAGTTTTTAGTAGCCAACTGGTGCATATATTCCATAAGTTTAGAGTTTTCTTTATCCTTTCTTCTTTTTTCTGGGTTCGCATTTGCGTAAACTACACGCCCATACATCCATGTTCGGAGACTTTGCTGCATCAATTTATATTCGATAGGTCTCACTCACAGAAATTACATGGCTGACTTTACCGTTCTGAACCACGAGCAGCTGTGGTACCTTGCTCGTATACTTTAGTAGAAACAGAGGCCATCAAGAATATCAAATTAAAATCCGAACCCAAACTGGCGAAAGACCTGGGCTTCTACAGCTCGAGAAATCTTTGATTTTTGAATCTGGGGGAAGTACCACCTTGAGCACTGAGGAGCATCGATGCTACATGGCACCGATGCTTGATAGCGCGACTTTGACCTGCCAAATTGTACATCATCACCAACCAAAATATTAACAATTTATGATGTGCATCTATTTCTTTGGATAATATGCGGTCCTCATTAGTAATTTAGTACTACATTGGTCAATGGCAACATTAGTATATATGTCATTTCTATTCAATTCTCATTAACTAAAGTATTAAAATTTCTTAATCCTGAAAAGATAATCATTAGACTAAGATAAACATTTACAGTTAAAATGATCATCATACTACAAGTATATGATTAATGATTATCTATTAGATAATTAATAACACTGTAACAGGTGCATGCTATTGTACTCCTTGTTAGACCACACAACTAGTATGACATATCCAGAGGTAATCTCAAGCCATTGGCATGATTTTAGAATTCAAATGCATCTAGTTGAAATACTAGAGGAAGTTGGCTGTGCAGATGCAAAAGCAGGCCAAAGCAAATGTACAAAAAGAAAAGTATAGCAGTGGAGATCAAGAGCCTAATTAATTAGAACATTGAGGAGGGGGAGCTTTAGAACGTAGCACGATAATCTTAGTCTTGCTTGAATCATGAATAACAAGTAAGATGAAGAAATTAACATATTTTCTAAAGATTAACCTCAAAGAGTTAACAAATAATCTTTACAAATATGCTAATTTCTTCATTTCACTTGTCATTTAAGATTCAACCAAAAGTAAAATTATTGTGCTACTGTCTGAAATTCCACATCCGCAATGTTCTAATCCGCAATGCATATGTTTTTGCATTTGCTTCTGGCCTGGTTTTGCCTTTGTAAATCACACAAATAATAACCAAACCACACAGATAATAGTTAAAAGCAACACACGTGAATCTTGTGCTAATTAAATTCGCACATTATTACAAAAAAAACCCTAGGTACCAAGGAACCACATTCTAAACTAATAATGGTTAACAAAAATAACAACACTAACAAAGCATATAAAATCCCACACACCTCATTAGGTTTTGGGTCTTTTGGAAAAGTTGATGGCTTGTTTCTCCACAGTAGGACTAACCCTATAAAAATGTTTCAAATAATCACCCACAACCACCTTGTCATACCCGTCATCTTTCAAGGAATTACAGTCCCTAATTGGATCAATCAAAGTTAGGGGAGAAGGATTATAGAGCAAAGCCACTGAGAAGCGCTCAACATCCATTTGGGTCACAACCCTATGCCATGGGCTTTTCAACTTTCCATTGCTCATAATCTCTAGCAAATCTCCCATATTCACTAGCAATGCCTCTGGTGGCCAAGGCACATTCACCCATTTCTTGTCCTTCAAAACCTGGAGACCTCCGGCGGCCGCTGTGTCGAATTGCATAAGGAGAGTAAGGGCACTGGCATCCGAATGCGGAGTTGGACCGAGGGCAAGGTCTGGTCTAGGACATGGTGGGTAGTAGTTGACTCTTACATTGATCTCACTAGGTCAAAATTTTGGAGGAATACATGTCTTTCTAGTGATAAGGCTTCGGCAAGCGCTTCCAGTAAGTCATTCAAGATGGTTCTTGCTTCATCAACGTATTGCTCTATAGCATGCCTGCTTCACAATAATGTTGATTAGCCTTGGAAAAATTTGTGGCTAATGGCAAGGGCGATGGATTAAAAATAAGGTTCTTCAAGGCATATATAAATATGTTAATTTCCTAACATTATTTGCCCCACGTGTGTAAAGGAGAATCGCAAATATGCCTTTTAGATGAATGAAGCCTAGACTCATACCGCTATCCAGCAATGTTAGCATAAACACTCAAACAGAACGTTTAAGATTTAACTAGAAACTTAATCTAGTATTAGGGTTTAGGGTAGCAAAACAATATGTAATCTACTGAGGCCGTCCTTTTTATATAGAGATTGAAGTGCCTCTCTTCGAATGGTGTATTTCCATTCGGCAATATCACTTGAAAATTGAAATTAGCCCCAACTCTTCATCAAGAGTTGCCAAATTTCTGAAAATCACAATGGCCATTAGATTGACTTAGATGCTGGATCAAACACCATTATTCAATTACAAAATGACATAAATATAAGACAACTTTATGTGGAAACGGTAGCTGTTCAGAAAACTGGATGGTATGAATTCAAATGAATGCAACCGTTCAAGAACATCCCACATTATATTATGAAATTATTCTAACAATTAGAGCGCTATATAAGCTGATCAAGAAAAGTTGTTCTAAATGCTTGATCATTGGGGATAAATTCATTCTCACTAGTTTCAGATTTTTTAAAGAGAACTGTTATTGACACTTTAAAATGATCATCACATTTTTTTTTATGTTAAATTGTATGTTAATGTCCTATCTCTCTCGTGGAGAAAACAGTGCTATATTTGCTTATTTTATGTTATTTATCACTATATGAAAAATTCTACACTGCATTGATGCACAATGCTTTCTGACTCGTAAAAATTGATTTCTTATAGACATGCGAGTCGCACATGTTTTGTTTTAAAAGTTACACGTGTACTGTAAAAAAGTCTTATTAGTGGTGGAGAGGGGGCAATCGAAGTTGTAACCTCTTTCAACTTTGAACAGAAAATTATCTCTAGTTTAAGAGCTGAATGGTAAAAATATTGTTTGTGTTTATATGCTACCCTAAACCTCACTCATCAGGTTCAAAAATACTCTAAAAAGACATTATTTGATCACTTAAAACAAATATCAATGGTGGATTTAATCATTAAGGAAATAAAAACACCGAAAGTATGATATATATGCACGTTCATTCATGTTTTATTTGGTGAAATACGGCACCTGAAATTGGCAGGCCTTTGAGGCCAAACATGAAGCCCTTGGGTTGCTCCAGCAGGAGCTGCTTTCACAGTCACCCGATCAATCCAATCCAACGGCTGATCTTCCGACTTCACAAAGTTCCGGCCATAGCTCATGTTATCCACACTCACATACGACCCAACGCTTGCTTTCTTCTCTTCAAACGACAACCCAAAGAAGTCCTTGACCGCGTCCCTCACACCATCCAAAACATGCCCTGGCACACCATGGTTCTTGATTATGAACATACCCCAAATTTTAGCACCACTTGCTAGCTTGACCACCTCTCGGGCCTGTTCTGTGGACTCAGACCGGGCTCGTAATTTGGCCATGCTTATGGATGGTAGGACCTCTGAGACATCATTGGGCAAAGATAAGTTAACAAGATCATGATCGTGTTCAGGGTGCACTTTTATGAATCTCTCAGGCAAATGTTTGAATCCTCGCCGAGCGAGTTCTTGAACCACGGGCACCCTTGCGGTTCTTAATTGACCTTTTTGGTCTAGGTAGCTGGCTTCATGGAAGCAATTTTCACTCAGCTCCTCCATATGAGTTTCTCTCTAGCTAGCTAATTAAGCACTTCCAATTTCTTCTAACATGGATCTGCAAATGTGCTCAATGATTGTAGGAAACTTCAGACCTTAAAAGGGATTGCGTAATTGGTTTGCATGCTTACCATATAAGCAACTAGTGAAAAATTGGACCACATCTTTCATCAACTTGTTTAGTGCTAAAGAAGATTGATTGATTGCATGGGCGATGTGAAAATGAAGCTTTGATTGGGTACATAGGGCCAGACCGGAGGCCTAGAGGCTAACTTGTACTGCATTACAAGTATATATTGGACTAGTAAAAACTGGAAAGAGGCCTTCTATATAGGTCAACATACTAACTTCGTTAGGCCAGAAAACCTAGACAGAATTGGACCGGACTTTTGAGTATTTAACATGGCTATAACAAGGGTACGATTTGATTCTAAATCTTGTTTACTGCGATCCACTTCTGAACCTATACATATCTCAATCTGAAATGCATCTAGACCCACCAAACACTGTTAAAACTCCTGTCTAATTTAGTCAGACTTGTCATGTCAAAGCCAGTCTGCGAAACATAGGCTAGTACTAACATGTAGGGTACTTACAAGTCACTCTTTCAAAGATTTGATTAACTGAAATTCAAAAGGAGTACATATACAAAGATAATGATTTGTCCACAGATTAGATGCGTTCAAGATAATTAAGGTACTTGATAATCATGCTTCTACTACTGTAAAAAGTTAAACAATTTAGAGGTTGTGAGAATCATTATCTGATTTGGTATTCTTCTACACAGTTCGTGTCATGTGCTCAGGTACAAGTTCTTGATTGTTCATATTCTTTTGGCCCCTTTGTTGATGCAGACTTCCCACATGGAAGTGACCAAACACCACTTTTATAAGTAGGACAAGTTCCGGGTGCTACATATATCATCCCTACCATCTTCACCAAAATAGAAATACCCAGTAAATTAATCTCTATCCCCCACATGATTGAATAAATGGTGTGGAACACAGACTTGATAATTGTGCAGAGGGCCTTGCTGGTTTTAATAGGTCTAGCTACTCCATATATACTTCAAGACAATTTTACAAAGTATCTAAGAAGATGATAAGAACAAAGAAGTGCATGATAGAAGAGTAAAATAATGCTTTCTCAATATCACTAGTAGAAAAAACTACTTGCGTGACAAATATTTAGGTGACGACGCCACTTTCGTCGCCCAAGAAGCATTTAGGAGATGAAAATTCTATTTTGCCGCCTAACATGTGCAAGGCCAAAAAAAAAAACCCAGAACCTTTAAGCAACGAATGTTTTCGTCGCTTAAATGAGGATTTGGTGCCAAATTGTGCTCGACAAACTAAAGTATTGGGCTACGCTATGTTTCGTTGCCTAAGATAGCTTGCACGACGAATGTGTTTCATCCTGCATCGCTCAAAATGCTAAAAAGTCATGACGAATTGAGTGACATTGGACGACGAACATCTTCGTCGCGCAAAATCCACCTGTTTTAATCCCCTTCTTTGACCCCGAGAGGCAGTTTTTGCAGAATCTGCAAACTGCCTCTCGATCTCACTCTCGATCTCTCCCTCTTGATCTCTCTCCCTATCTCACTCATCTCCATCTCTCTCTCTCTCTCCCTAGCTACCATCTCCTCCTCCCTATCCCCAGCACCTCCTCCTCCAACACCACCACCGGGCCCGGTAATCGTTAATGGTAATTTTATTTTTTTTAATATGTTTTTATTAATTTTGAATTAAAAATAACAAAAATTAATTAATTTTTTATAGGTTTGTTGCATACGATTGTTGTTGGAGGACTAATTTGAAGGTATTTTCTTGATCATTTTATGTTGTTGAGTTAATTTAATTTATATTGTAGTTTGATATATCAGGTACAAAGTTATTTTATATTGTTGTGTATGCAAATAATTTGTATATCATGCATAACTTTATGTTGTGTTGTACGTATGAAGTTAATAGTAATTAACTTGATACAAATTTATTTTGTGTTACGTACGAAGTTAATAGTAATTAACTTCGTACGCTTTTGTTGAAGAAAAACTTAGTTTCCCGATTGAGAATTAGTTGGATTTCGCGCATGGATGCAAAAGCATGATTGCGATCCAATTGATTCTTGAATTGTCCCATTTTTGGACAGTTTGGGAGTGCACATTTGTGTGTCGTAGTTTGTGGTTCACGAATTAGATTTCGATAGTGGAATTTTTGGTAACATCTTCTTACGTTCTTCGAGTGCATACTAGGTATTTGATATCTACGTTGTGCACTTGAAGAACTGTAAGGAGATGTTGCCAAAATTTTCCCACGTCAAAATCTAATCTTGGCAGATCCGTAAACTACGAAACACAAATGTGCACTTGCGTTTTGGATAGGGCTTTTACCGGAGGCATAAGGTGACGAGAGATAGTTGAAGTTGTTATAATTCTTCCCTCTCTCTATTTAATGTGTTAACTGACAAAATGAACAGATAGTGGATACATAATCTGAACAGATGTGATGCTGAATATTTGGATGGGATAGATCAGTTTATTGACTTCGCAATGAGACACAGCCGAGGTTCAACTCAAACCAAATGTCTGTGTTAGACGTGTAACAACTCAATGTGGGAGACATTTGAAAATGTTCGACATCATTTGGTAAGAAATGGGATGGTGCATACCTATACGAGATGGAATCATCATGGGGAACTATTAGACCATACGTGGGAGATAACGTGCCTCCCACCATGGACAAAGAAGCATTCGATAAGTATGAAAGGCGATTGAAAAATGCCAAGCAAGAATTATACCCGGGTTGCAAAGACGTTTCAGTACTTACGACCATTGTGAAGTTGATGCAAGGCAAGATGAAGTTTCATATGTCAAATTGGTGTTATGATTACTTTATGGGGATTTTGAAAAGAATTCTTCCAAAGGACAATTGTTTGCCTAAAGATCATAAAAGTGCGCAAAAGGTTTTGAACGGTCTCGAATCGGGGTTTGAAAAAATTCATGCATGTGTAAATAATTGTATATTTTTCTATAAGGAAAAAAAAGAGTTGGATATGCCGTCTTTAATGAGCTGTGATATAAAATGATTCCTTAAAATAGAACGACGAAGATTCCACAAAAGGTGATGTGTTATCATCCATTAACGCCTAGATTGCAACGCTTGTACATGTCGACACAGAATGCAATGAACATGAGATGGCATAAGGAAGAATGGGTTAATGATGATGTTATGAGGCATCCTACAGAAGGATAGGCATGGAAAGAATTTGATCGGATGTACCCTGATTTTGCAGGTGACCCACGCAGTGTCAGATTGGGACTTGTTACTGACGGATTTAATCCGTTCGAGGTTCTGAACCAAACCCACAGCACTTGGCCCATCATCGTAGTTCCTTATAATTTGCTGCCTTGGAAGTGCATGAAAAAAGGAATTTAGGATGATGAGTCTATTAATTACCAAAGATCCAGGAAGTCCATTGATGTCTATCTGCGGCCATTGGTTGATGAATTAAAGAATTTATGGGAAAACGGTGTGCGTACATTTGATAAGTCTACTGGGAAGATGTTCACCTTGCGAGCAGCAATGATGTGGATGATACATAAGAGTATTTTGTTTGAGCTCCCGTACTGGTCAAATTTAAAGCTTAGACATAACCTTAATGTGATGCATATTGAGAAAAATGTGTGATACATTGGTGGGAACAATTCTAAACACTGAGAGAAAATCGAAGGACACGATCAAAGCTCGCCTCGATTTGGAATGAATAGGCATAAAGCAACCCTTGTGGATGAAGAAAGTTGACAGTGCACTAAGAAAGGGTCATTCATTTTTCACAGTTAAATCGGAGGGGAAGAAACAATTTTTAAATTTTCTTTCTTCTATACAGTTTCCAGATGGATATGCTTCTAATATCTCAGAATTAAAAAGCCATGACTGTCATGTGCTAATCCAACGCCTTTTTTTTATTGGTATTCGAAGCATGCTACCTTCTGATGTGGTGAACACGATATTGATGTTGTCGAGATTTTTGCAAGGTTGTTGCATGTGTCGGATGTAAAAAGGTTGGGAGACAACATTGTACACATCCTATGCAAGTTTGAATAGATTTTTCTTCCAACTTTTTTTACTAGTATGATTCACGCGATGATACACTTAGCGGACGAGGCATTGCTTGGTGGACCGATCAACTATCGGTGGATGTATCCAATAGAAAGGTAACTCCCACCCATGTTTTTTTTTATAATCCTTGATCAATTAATGTTAAATAATATATATCATCACTTTTTTTTATTTTGCAGACTTCTTGGCGAGTTAAAAAAGTTTGTGCGAAGTAGGGCAAAGCCGGAAGGATCCATTGTGGAGGCATGGACCGCATATGAGTCGCTTACTTTTCATGCAATGTATCTAATTGATGTTGACACGACTTTCAATCGTCCTCAAAGCAATAATGATGCTAGTGTTAGAAATGAGAAACTTTCTGTTTTTGCACAAATTGCACGACCGTTTGGCGAGTCACCAAGAGGCGAATCGTTTTCTGAAAAAGGACATGGAGGTAGTGCATTGGTTCATACTTAACAACTATGACGAGATCGGGCCGCTTCTAGAAGAGCATGAACAGTTGGTCATGAGTGCATATCCTTCACATTTACATGCCAAGAAGCACCGTGCATTGTTTCCTCGTTGGTTTCGTGAACATGTAAGTTGTGTGTGCTTTTTAATGAGCATATTTTAGGTATTTCATCATTGTCTTTATATTTTCTTTAACTAACAAGTAAATATTGTGTAATATAATAGGTGTTGAAACTAAAGGACGAGAATTCGCCGTCCTACATAGAAGAATTATATAACTTGGCGGTCGGACCGTTTCGCACTGAATTGTACTCAGGTTGTCATGTGAACACCGTTAAGTTTTTGGATGCTCAACGTGATGACAAGTTGTTAACTTAAAATAGTGGGGTATTTGTCCTAGGTGGCGGCGACAGTGCTAATATTGAGTTCTATGGCAAACTAACAAGTGTTGTACAAGTGCTTTTACAAAGACCGTTGTCAAGTGATCTTGTTTAAGTGTCATTGGTTTGATACAAACCCAAATGGGAACGGGAGTATTAAGTGGGACGAAGGGTTAGTATAAGTGAACACTAACACACGTTGATACGATGAAGACCTTTACATTTTGGCACTTATAGCGAAACAAATTTTCTATCTGGATGACCCTAAGGCTAGGAGTGGTTGGAAAATTGTTTAGCAGATTCATCACAGGAACATATATGATATTTCTGACCTAGATAATAATGATGACGACAACGTCGCTGACCAACAACTTTCATCTTTGATAAACACCTCTGGATACGAACAATTATGTCTCAAATTTTGTGGGTTTGCGCGATGTCGAGTTCTGGAATTTCATCATGTGCGAGAGAAGGATCACAAATAAGTAATACCCAATTTGTATGAATTTTACGATTGTTTTTTGTTGGAAAATTTAACTGCATAATTAAAATAAATATACTGTTATTATACTTGGTTGGTTGTGGAAAACGTGTGTAGGATGTTAATAAATAAGTTATTTTTATGATGGGAAATGTTATATTTTTAGTGGAGCTTATGCCAAAATTTCAGTAGAATTTTATGTTAGGCTTTGAACAAATTGGTTTTTTCCTCATGCAAGAAAAAAAAAAGACAGTCTCGTGTTATGAGACATATTAGGAAAAATGAGCGGATGCGCATCGAATATGATCCCATTCGATGCTCAGCTTCTTCGGTGGAGGTGGACACCAAGTTGGACTACAACATAGCGTCCATAGTGCGGACCCATTGCCCTATGGAGTGGTCGTCTTGGAAAAAAGTGTCAGAGGATAGGAAGAAGTCGTTGTTCGAGGAGCTATCCGTAAGTGTACCAATTACAAATTTAATAGTTCTTTTTTAATTAATAGTATTATTACTTTTAAATTAATACTATTCTTAATATTTTCATAATTTTGATAATTGCAGCTGGACTTTGTTCTTGATGAGATCGATATCGACACGATCAAATATATTGATAACATCTTCAAGAAGCGTTATCGGGAGGCGAAACATTACGACAATCAAGTTGCACAAGCACAAGCACCACCGCAGTAGCTGCTTATTTGAATTAATGTAATAATAGACTTTATTTCGTTTGTATGTATACTTTAAATATTTCAAAGCGACGAATTTGCTTATAATTTGTATCTGGATTAAAATAAAATTATATATGTTTTAATAAATTATTTGCGTAATTCTTTTTAGAATTATAATAATAAAAATTTAATTAATAAAATATAATTAAAAAAGTAAATGAGGAAAATGTTAGGAGATGAATCAAGTTTATCTATCCTAAGAAACTTTTAGGCGACGAAGAACCTGCACAAAGAACCTACAGGAATTTGTCGTGTGAAGACACTTTAGGCGATGAAAGGTGTGGTTGTCGCCTAAACATTGGAAATTTATTGTGAGACGTTCTTCTTTTAAGCTGCTAAAGAATGACTCATTTTTTAATGAAGTAATTTTTTTCAATGATGATCTTGAAGAAGAGCTCTACATATTGAACAGTTAAGATTTAAAAATAATTATTAGCTATGTGTATTTACACATTAACATTTGTAGGAAAAATTAACTTACAATGGAAAATTCATAATAATTAATGCACAAGTGTGAAATTTAAAAAAAAATATATACAAACGCTCGTAACGAGAAGCTCTACAATTTCCGTTAAGGGGGAATCTCCAAAATCGGACACCAAAAACCATGAACCCTAGATTATTTTTTAACCGTTGATTAAGGTTTACGTTTATCCTTCGTTATTCTAACCGGATTTCATTTTTTCAGACAACTTCTTTTTTCAAAACATGATCTTTAATTGAATTAAAAAAGATGAACGGTTCAGATCGTTGACATCATCTCCTGATATTTACAGTTTCATGAAATCGTAGAGGAGACGACTTGCCGAACCCCCTTGTGTTGGTCAGAAGTTGGTGAGCAAGCTCTTGTTGGTCATGAAATCGTAGAGGAGACGACTCAGAATATCCAGGTAATCAAAGGAAGCCTAAAAGTTGCTCAGGATCGACAGAGGAGTATTGTCAACCGTCACTTGACTGACCGAGTATATTTGGTTGGTGACATGGTGTTCTTGAAGTTATCGCCATGGAGAGGCGTTGTGCGATTCGGGAAACGGGGAAAGTTGAGTCCTCGTTACATCGGTCCGTATGTCGTCACCGAACGGATTGGTGAGGTTGCTTATCGACTTGAGTTACCTTCCGAGTTGTCAAGGGTGCACAATGTCTTCCATGTGTAAATGCTTCGACATTATATCTCCGACCCATCTCATGTCATTCATTCTCAACCGTTGGAGATCAATCAGAACTTGACTTATGATGAGTTACAAGTGACCATCCTGGATTGAAAAGACAAAATTCTACAGAACAAGTCGATCCGTTTAGTGAAGGTTTTGTGGAGAAACCACTCTGTGGAAGAGGCGACCTGGGAAACGGAATAGGGCATGAGAGCCAACTACCCCTATTTGTTTTTCACTTCTTCTTAATTGTAATTTGAATTTCGAGAACGAAATTTTCTTAAGGGGGGGGGGGGGGGCGGCTAGATTGTAACATCCCGTAAAAAGTTTGTTATAAAATAATTTCCCGGGGGATATTTTGGACACATGCGTGATTATTTTGTACACGGGATCGTGTAATTTTACTATTTTGGTGGGTGCACAATACCCCCAAAATCCAAAATATCTTTTTCCTTCTCTCTTCCCCGTCATTTTTTCTCCCTTATCCTTATTTTCATTTCTCTCTCTCTCTCTTGTTCTCACCGTATGTACACAGTGCACGTCGACGAAAACCCGTCGAACCGAGGTGAACTAAAATCACCACCATTTTCGTCTCGATGCCCTGGACTCAACGGTGCAAACCGTTCGTCCAAACTCCCAACCGTTTGACGGGAAAAGCTCATGGAAGAACCGGACCTTTCCGGCGATTTTCTCGCCATTCTAGACCAAGGTGAGGTTTCTGACTGCCACCATTGGGTTCCTCTCGTTGAGTAGATGAATTTTCATATGTGGTTTGCTTGATTTGGTTGAGTTTTGACGTAGATCGACGAAGCTACAGTAGCCGCGGCCTTTCGAGGCAATTACAAGCTATTTCCCAAGCTTGTATGGCCAAACCAAAGGTACACCGTCATTCTACTCCTCTCTAGCTTCATTTTGGTATAAAGAACGTGAAATTTGGCCAAGAAATGAAGAAGTTATGGAGATTTGAAAATTTCTCAAAAAAACCGACGAAAATTCCGGCAACGGCGGCGACCGGAGCCAATTGCAGCGATGACGTCAGCAACCTGTCCAGACCGGCCGGTGACGTCAACGACCCAGAATATTCTTGGAATATTCCTTCTAACGTCGTTAGGAATATTCCGTTAGATTTAACGGAGATGCTGGAATATTCTGTTAGATCTAACACCGTTAACTAACGCCGCCAGTTGACTGGTGAGTTGACCAGCGCGTAAGCTGCGAGTGGGCCGCACATGAGCCGTGCGTGGGGGAGCGTGGGACCTTATTTTTGAATTCCGTCGACGCGAGGCGACTCATAACAACGTGTACTACCTAGAGGCAGTACGTATGGTATTTTTCGGAGTGTTTCGAACCTCCGTGTTGAGCAAACAAGGGATATGTTTAATTAATTAGTTTAATTAGTAACCTTTATGAGTTTAATCATTACTATAGTGATATCTCATATAGGTGAGACTTATCCAGAGGAATACCAAGGCTACCCAGGACAAGGGGGCTATGACCCGGCTACTTACAGGTGAGTGAATGGGTCTTTGTTTTGATAAATGTATTATTATGTATGGTTTTCATTGCTTTCTTTAATTTGTTAGCATGACTCATATCATATGCGAATGTTGGAGGTAGAACATTCGTATTATATTGTCATACATGTTTCTATACTGTTGCTCATCAGTAGATGTATAACACCCCGGGTATCAGTACTCAGTCTTGTGGCCAGGACTAGCCTTAACGTTTGGATATGTCACTCCCAGTACCGCTACGTAACTTTGGATCCATTGTAGGTACTAGCCTGTTCTAGGTTGCACTAGGCAACTCGAACTTGTGTGACGCACTTTGTGCACAGTGATTAGTGTTAGACTCGCGTCATTGTAGTACTCAGCATATTACTCATATACCTAGCATGTTCCTCGTAGCGTATCTACTTGGGCTTGTGTGTTTACATATGGATGAGCAGTCGGTCTGATTTTCAGAGAGTACCTGTGTTTTGTGCAATCAGTCTGATTTTCGGGGAGTACCAGTGTTTTAAGCAGTCAGTCTGATTTTCGGGGAGTACCCGTGTTTTGAGCAGTCAGTCAGATTATCGGGGTTTACCCATGTTTTGTGCAGTCAGTCTGATTTACGGGGAGTACCCGTATTACTATTATAGTATTTTGAGAATCATACCGAGGAGTATGACGTATTTTCAAAAACTATACATGTTTTCCAGCGAGGGGATAGTATGCTCTTGAAAACAAAGGTTTTATCAAACTTTGCTTTTTGACCCACTCACCTTTTTATGTTTTGCGCCCCTCCAGAACTTAGTGGCAGATTCAATTACCAGTGAGACGAGGGCTTGCTTCAGCTGTGGTTGGTGGTTCTGACACTTTCTCCGGATTATGTAGGATTCGCTCCTACTTTTAGTTAATTTCTACTTATCCATCCTCACGAGGATGTGAATGATTATATTCATTGCACTATTTACTATGCTCTGACTGTTATGCACTGTAATAATGGGTTTTACTCATCACCGCACTCTGACTTCCTCTTCCAACTCTAAATCTACTCACTTTTTCACTTATACATGCCTAATTGGCTTTCGTTACTTAACACGTGTTGGCCAGCACTTCCCGACACTTAGCGTGTCAGGATCGGGATGTGTCATGAGAGGAGAGAATATAGAATATGACACATGTGAGCTACGACAATCGACAATCATACGTACGCAAAAAATTTCATTGACGCACTTCAGGCCTGTATGTGAGGATAAACTCGCAAAAAATACTTTTCGATATCCCCTCTTCCATCCCTATCTCTCATTTCACGCAATTATATACTCTAGAGACTAGAGTGATGAGAGATATATATATATATATATATATTTATTGCGTTTTGAGTGTCGTAGTACACGGTTGTTTAACTCTTTACATGTTAGTATTTACTGCACATACGACTATGCTTTTATTTTTAAGTCGAAACAATAAATAACCAAAGTGTAAGTCTGTGAAACTTAGAAATAACACAAGAATAAAATTAGTAAAAGTAAAGTTACAATTGAGCATTGTAATAAAAGGAATTGCAATATTCCGAAAGAGTAGACATTATCTCAGAATCCTCAAGAATGTACTAAATATCCATTGAAAATTTGGAGTTTTCATACTGGACCATGCTAGTGCTAGCCACCTGGAGCTGACAGCTCAACTTACTCAACTCTTATGAGATGAGAGCAATACAGTATATATCTTATATGATCTCAATTCATCAAATCCTACTTACTACACATGCTTTAGCCCCAAGAATATGGGGTAAAGACAAACACACTACCACTTGCCCTACAAGCGCGTGCAGAGTTCCCGCAAAATGATTGGGTGACTATCCACCTGGCGGCAAGACGCACCGCTCCCTCCCTCCGCCCCGTCGAAAATTTGCGTGTAGATACTCGACATGGCGAGCGTTGGGTACAGCTGCGCCCTCGTACGCCCGTCCGTACGATGTACAGTTGCTATGCGACAAATCACGATTGTCGTTCTTGTATCTTGTGTGGGTCCCACTGTGTTGTTTGGACCTTACCTCACCTCACCTCACCAGCTGGAATCTATTAATGGCCACGTGCATCTCTTCGCCATCGTTTTAACTACCAATTGTACGTAGAGTAGAGTGCTTTAGGGTTTCATGTTGTACATATAAACCCTACGTTCTTATCAAAATTTGAATGCTTATCAGATTTAACCTCATTAATCATCTAGTTATACATTGTCTAACACTATAACTATCTTAAGTTGTTTTTGTTTTACCACATACATATACGTACATACTACATATACAATTACATTATAGGTCACATATATAAAAGTTCAATCAACTTATGAAACATGTCTAACCAAAATTAAAAGTATTTATCAATAATATAATTATTATAATGGTACTTTTCTTTTCAATGTTTTTCTTTTGCCAATGTTGTTTTCAATGATGATAGAAGTCCTAAGTCAATACCCCCTACTTTAGCCACGTTGATAAAAAAAAGAAGAAACTAATCTTTTCTCAAAAAATTTAAGGGGTTGTTTGGTATCCATCTTGGATCCAATTTTTAGTTTTCAAAAATGATGAATGTAGTTGGTACTCATTAGTTTCAAAAACAAAAAAAAAAGATTAAAAAGGGATACCAAACATAAACTTTTCATATATAAACTTTTGATAACATCACAATTTAGTAAAAAATACTTCAAACTTAATACTTTGGGAAAAAATCCTACTTTATAACACCAAATAAATTTCACAACTAATAATCAAATAGAGTATGACAAGTGGATAAACGAGGAGGGGTGTTTAAGCTTAATAATCCAATTACAATAGCTAGTTACAAGTAAGAAAAACAAATTTAATATTGCCGATGCCAATCATTACATTTGAGGATAAACTGCTAATCTAAGCGTGTTTATGTTGCTAATTAAGTAGGTTAACAGCTCAGCAAATTATCAGACCAAAAATAATAAACACACAACTAACTAAGTTGACCAGTTCATTGAGGCAGATGAGGTCAAAATAAGGTCTATGGCCCAATGTTTGTTATGCCCCCCAATCAGCATTTGTCAAAGCATGGTCCATATGAGCTGGATGGGACATGGGTACCTATTTTTGCTTCAATCAAATCGAGAGAGAGAGAGAGATCAATTTAATCTTTGGAGGTACACACTACTAGACATACCATCTGCATCCCAAATTGGATGGGTTTGATAGTAACGCTTGGAGGTCCCTAATGAATCATTTGGATGGGCTATGAATTAATAACGAGTGATCCAAGAGGGAATGCACATGGCTTTTTTAATGTTTTAACCTTCGTTTTATTTGCTACCACTAGGTGTTTTATCCATCACATGCATGAGCACTGGTAAGTTAGGTTATGCATGAACACGCGTGTGAGTTGATTTCAATAATTGGTCAATGTATGTAGAAGTGAAGATGCGTTAATAGAACATCGCATTTTTTCTCATACATTTAGCTCGTTTTATATGAAGTTGATAAATAATAATAATCAACCGTATATGCATCAATTATTGTCATTATACGTGTTGATGATAGTTTATGCGGCTATGGATAAGTTTAGCACCTGTTCTCGTGCCCCTTTATTTGACCACCATATGCGTAATATACTTTGCTTTGTCTTAATTTTTTTTTAGAATATTGTGGTATTCTATTCAATATATATAAATAATGAAAGTATACCAATTAGGGCACATTGTATAAAAATGGGAGGAAGGAAAACAAAAATTTTGAAAGGGAAGATGCGAAGGAAGTTAACATCGGAACTTTGGAAGTAGAACCAAAGATAAATATATATCATCACAAGTGACCAATTTAAAAATGCAGCTTTGAAAGAGCAATTTAGGTTGAAGTGCGTGTGCACGTGCAGACATGTGTGTAAATATGTGGGGAATTCTGCATATGCATATGCACACGTGCCCACATGCGTGTGTGAGTCCTTAGAGGTAAAGAGTAAATCCCTCTGCAGAATTTCAGAGAGAGGGAGAGGTGTGAATGTGATTGCATGTGGATTCATAAACACCCAGTCAACTGCGCTTTGCCCCAAGAAATTTCTACAGTCTCCACTCATGCAGCCATGCCCTAATTAAACTTTTAATTTCTGCTTAACCCTTTTAATTATTGTGGCTTGATTCTTGAGAGTAGACAATAACTTACAAATACACCTACTTTTTGTTCTGCATTACCCACTTCTTTTGCAGTGTTGTATTTGGTTATGTCTAGATCTAGTCTAAACCTTATGTATTATAATTAATTACAAGTGAATTAGTAAGATATGGTCAAACTACGCACACGTGGACATATGGTCAAACCATTCATGTCAATCATCAATTAGTACGAGTCACAGTAAAACTCACATAAATCTCTTATAGATTGTTATTCACAAGTACATAAACGACTGTTCTTAGTATTACTCATCTTTGCAATACTACCAATGTTGAGAAATTAATCTTTCGTTAAACCTTAGGAGAATTACTTTCATAACACTCTCACTAATTCTTGCTAACTCTTTTGTATGTAGCCAATCACGTAGAGGTAGAAAAAATTGGCTT
The DNA here is from genome assembly GCA_018257905.1 of Gillenia trifoliata. Taxonomy (NCBI): domain Eukaryota; kingdom Viridiplantae; phylum Streptophyta; class Magnoliopsida; order Rosales; family Rosaceae; genus Gillenia; species Gillenia trifoliata. The sequence continues at coordinate 26,252,559 of CM031080.1, forward strand.
ATATAAGGTATTTTCAAGTGGAAATTAAAGGCGCAGTAGATTCCTAAACACAGTAAAACCTAGACATATATATGCTGCTAACTAATAATATCAGAAAGGAGGAAAGTATCTTGAAGAGTACGTGAAATTGTCAGTTCAGTATAACATGCAGAACATATATATATATAATTGCGTTGCTTTATATATCTGCTAAAACATCTTTACAAGGACCACAAGATTGCGCGAAAAATCTCATATACTAAAAACTCCCATGCTCGATCCAATCAAGCTAATGTCATCACCAACAACAAAGAGAGAGAGAGAGAGCCAGAGAGGCAATGACTAGTACTGATATGAAGGGATAGGTGTACATATATTGAGGAAGGGAAAATAGACGTGTACCCAGTTTTGTTAAGGAGGGTACACAGTGCCTAGCTGTCTTAGCATGTGAAGGGATATTGTGCCTCTCTTATTTCATATTTTTCTTTCTTCTTTCTTTCTAGCTATTTCTCTCTTTTAATTTTAATCTCTCTCTCGATCGAGAAGGACTTACATGGAATAGGTTTACCGCCACGTGCAAGTTTTTCTCCAAATGAGATTATTTTATTATTTAATTGGGAAGTCATGTGACGGTGTACCCGTTCCATGTAAATTATTCTCCTCCCTCTCTTTTCCAACTGGCCTTTTTGATTCATTCTCACAAAGAGCTGAATGGGAAATTAAATAGGGGAGTCAGAGTGAGGACACCAAATTATTCACCTTTTTTCTTTCTTTCTTTCGTTTTAAATTCACTCCACACCCTCCTATATATGTACATAACTTCTGGTGTGTGAAGACTAAATATAGAGAGACACATTCCACCAGTCCTCCATTGAGATATATCTACTTAATTATATAACTAGAGAGAGATTAGAGAGAGAGAGATAGGTGTTGATATTCATCTATATATATTTACCGATATATATCTCTCTCTTTGTGTTATTAAAAGGTAAAACCATTTGAGGTTATAGTTTGTGAAAGGGAGAGTAGAAAATGAATGTGTTGGCCTCAGAATGCAGTAGTGGTTGTGAGTCTGGTTGGACTGTATACTTGGAGCACTCTAATTATCTTTCTCATAATCCAAGTGCTTCACGCAGCAGAGATATCAATGGAAAGATCAAGTCTGGTTTTTGTGATAAACAAGTTGATGAGGAGGAGGAGGAAGAAGAAGAAGAAGATCAATCAATGGTTTCTGATGCATCTTCTGGGCCTCCACATTTCAATGAAGATGAAGTTTACTTTGATGAAAACAACAACAATAGTAATAATGGGTGTTTTTATCCTCCTCAAATATCCAAGGATGCTGGAACTTTGAAGTTGGGAGGAAAAAGGCAGCAGAGAAATAATATCAAAGGAAAAGGTAGGCGCTCATGTGGTGATCAACAACAACAACAACCATCTTTTTTAGATGACACTGCTAGCTCTCCCGTCTTCAACTACTCCAAGGTAATTAGTATTTAATTAATTAAGTTCAACTTCATTAGTGTGGCTAAATTTTATCAACATGCACTGATATATCCATTAATGTTAATTTGTTTGGATTATATTTGATGGGTTTTTCGAAATGTTTTTGCAGAACAACTTCATTGTGTCCAATAATCAAGCTTCTGGAGACAGTGTTCTGGATTATTCACAAGGTTTCTCATCTACACATTTTCAGGTACTTGGTTTTTGTTTTTTGCTTAGTTATTGTAATATTTTTGTTTTTTGGGTTTATAGTTTAAAATGGTTACTAAAAGTATTAAGTTCTTGCAGGGGAGATCTGCATACCAAGACCACTTTGGTTTCTTTCAATCTACTCCATCTGGAAATAACCAGTTGAGTCCTCATTTTTTTCTTGAAAAACATTATTACAATTTATGCATCAGTTTACAAATACATTGCAGTTTTTAATTTCCTTGTGTTCTTTAAACTGAGTGAGTTTCTTTCTTGACATGCAGGTGGTTTCAAGGGTAGCTACTAGCTAGGGAATGGGAATGAGATATAAGGGAAAGGGAATCTCCATCAGCTGCTGCTCTTTGTATTTCTAAATTCTACTAGCTACATGATTGTACGGCAGCTGCTGCATTAGTTGCTAGTTCTAGTAGTAGGGAATGGTGGGAGCTAGCGAGGCTGCAAAAGTAGATGGAATTTGGATCTCAATAGGGATCTTGCATGTTGCTTTCTATTTTCTTTTCCTTTCTGTTTTTCTTTTACCTGTCAATGCGGTGGGAAACAACCTAAGAGGAGAAGTTGGAAATAAATCTTCATGCTTCCAAAATTTATTTATTTATTTGTCAACTAGCAGATGGTGCGAATGAGCTGGCCTTTTTTACTTACTATACTTCCCCACCTTCTTTCATGGAACCTCATGCTATTTTTACCATGCCATTGCAGTGCCTAAAATTAATCAGCTGGTAAATAATTAAGGAATGAATAAATAGGCCTTAAGCAACAACAATGTCTCCATATCAAAGCTACTCAAAATTCTAGAGCAATTTTCTAATTCCATAACTTAATGAAAACCAGTTTCAATAAATGGTTGTTTTCATAACAAATAAGTGAGAAAATTTGAGGTTTAATAGATCATGGCTTCTTCTGGCTACTATTCGATTAATTTGGAGTTTCTTTCCAAATTTGTCAACCGCCATTATTCCCCACCTAATTCAAGTACTTTTGCAGCCTAACAAAGCTGATAGATGTTTTCTATAATTAATTAAACCAGCTAAATCAAATAGTAAGGACAAAAATGAGGAATCCACCTAACTCTTTTGGCTAGTCTACCAATTACATGATAAAAAAAACACAGGCTAAATCATCACATTTGATTAGGTGAGATTCCCTCATCAAATCTACATTTTAGATAAAGCTTTCAATCAACAAAAATTCTAGGATATTCTGGAGTATTTCCTACTCTGGGTGTTTTAACCGTTAAATCTCAATTTTTGTATTTTAAAACAAAGATCTAACGATTAAAACACCTAAAGTATCCTGTGCTCCGGAATATCTTAAAAAGTCACTTCAATCAATCTATCGAGAAGTAAAACCAAAATCTTGGAAAAAATTTATAAGAAAAAAACTTTAGGCATTAATAAGGACAAGACCCTTGATGTCCCTAGAGTCCAGACAAATGCTCCATCCATGCATGCTGAATAATCATATACTTGTTCTGTCTTAAAAAATTTAGGGCTTAAAAATGCATATGAAAATCCAGACAGGATGATGTAAAAGAATAATGAGTGATGGGCAGTCTGATCAGAGTACAGAAAAATGAGGGAGGGAAAGGCCAAACTAAAATGTTGGAATATTTGATACGCATTTTTTCCATGATCCTTTTTCTCTAAAGCCCAGGAGATCCTGCCTGAGATCTCCCTGACCCAATGGAACATGCCCCATCTTGTTTAATCTGTGCTTCTTTATCTCATTTGGAAGGATTCCATTTTTTTATTTATTACTAAGTATTTTAAATACTATTTGTTAATGTAATTTTGCACACTCCAAGCTTGTCTGCTGTGAAGCTGTCATTGGACTTTATGTCATGCACAATTATGTGTCATTCTTTGGCATTCTTTATTCCCTAAAAACTATTCGCATTGAAGTAAAAACTTTGTTTTCTTTTCAAAAGGTTGAAAAAGGATAAAGATAAGATGGAACTTGGGAATTTAGGATGTCCAAGTTGTCAAAATTCCAAGTCCTACCCACATGTTGTTTTGGATTTTTTAATTTGGGGGTTCAGTAATTTCATGCAGTCAATCAAAACCCCAAAAACAAAGTAAAGAAACGTATGATAAAACAAAGAATACGGATTGACTATTTGTAGTTAATGAGCTATTTTCGCTTCATTGCAAATCACAAAATAATACGTATAAAAATAACTATAAAATAACAAAATGAAAAGTTACGTACTTTTATCAAATGGCGATTTGTCTGTAAGGAGTATCGACATCGAGCAATTTAAAATCAAAGATATATAAAGTGATGGTTAGTCATGTTTTGCCTCACTGCATTCCATCATATTGCAGAAAAGCACAGACAATTGGATAAGAATACAAAAGGTATGGGAAAACATCATTTGCCCTTCCAACCACCTACAAGACAAAACCTTCAATTCCTGCAAACATATTAGAATAGAGGGGGAAGGAAGGAAGGGAAGGGTTTTGTTGTTTCTTATTGTGTTGTAACATTGAGTCCCAGCTGCCTCCAGTGCCATTTAATTTCAAGTGTTCCCAATTCGTAAGACAAAGTCTCAGCAGCTCTTATCGTCTCTGCCATGGACCTGCATGTCCTGCATGAAAAATTATGAATTAGTCAGAAGGTACCTGCACCTGTAGCTATAGGAGCAATGCAAACATCTACCTTCTTAGAATTAGGAAGTCAAAGTGAAAGATCAAAATCGTAGCAAAAGTTCTTACTACACCCCAAATAAAAGGGTTTAAAGAAACAAATGTGTAGATTTACTGCAAATATGTTCGGGGTTCAGCCAATGTAAACTTTACTGTGTACTTGCCCAAAACCATAAAAACAATTATTCAAATTCGAATTCTTACAGTCTTACTCCACACCCAAAATAAGAATTGAGCTTAGAAAAAGTATGAAATAAAATCGCAATTACCACCTAGACATTTTTGTGCAATTGCCAAGACGATTACATAACAAAAAGATTACAACTTGTCACGAATTAATTCTTACGAAGTTACAATAGGTGTATTTATAAAGACTTAATCTTGAAACAAACAAGAAAAGAAAGCAATCTTGAACCCTAGTAACAAATATGAAAGCAATTATCAGGGCTGGTTCTGAGATTTTGGGACCCGTGAGAAACATAAATTGAAGTTTGTGTCCACCCATATTGGTTTTGGGTTCGATTTTTGTTGGAACTTATTCATTTTTAAATTAAAAAAAGAAAAAGTAAAAACAAAAGACCCTCGGGAGCATTTTTGTTGGAACTTATTCATTTTTAAATTAAAAAAAGAAAAAGTAAAAACAAAAGACCCTCGGGAGCTTCGAACGCGGGCATCAACCAAGAAATAACCACGTATTACCAATCACACTAGCACTAATCATTGATAAGTCTGTTCACACGATAATATATATTGGATAACTACAAGGGCTAGAAAAAATTTAGAGGCCCTACTAAATTGGGGTCCTGTGCGGTGGCACCACCTGCACTCCTTCAAAGCTGGCCCTGGAAATCATACATATATTTTTGGCGGAAAATAGGTAGACGTCGATGTTTTGGAGACAAATGGTATCTGAAACCCTAGACTTGTGAACAAACGAGATTGCCCATGAAAAGGGACTCTCGTTCAAGTCACAGAGGTGTGACATTACCAAATATAGGAAGGATGTGAAAGAGAAAATGAATGGTGGACAAGAGTCACAAGACCAATAGCAGATAGATTGGGCCTCGCATGGCGGGCTCAATTTAGAACAGTAATTTGGTTATGGGCCTCAGTTGAGATGACTTTTGTTGTGGAAAAGCTAAATAGTGTGAATATTTTTCAACTAATGATTAATTGCATGTAAAACTGTAAACAATGAGCCCTTCTTCTTCCCTGTCAAGCCCTCCCTGCTACAGGTCTCCTGGGTTCTTTCTACATTCACCAAGAACCAGAGGCCCCTTTCCCTTTCTGTGCAGTCAAAGCAGCAGATTCAGCAAACAAGAAGAGCAAACCCACAACTGCAAAGGCTTGAAATTTATTCGGGGCAAGAAGCTGCTGAAGGATCTCAGCACTTGGGGCATTGGGGGCCCTTGCAATTATTTTATCCAAGTATTCGATCAGACCCAACTTGTTTCTGCTATCAGGTTTTGTTCTGCATTTCTTTTCTAGTTATACAATGCAATACATCATCGGAATTTGATTGTGGTCTCAAATTCTGAAAGCAGATTTCTGGGTTTTTTTTTTAACTCTGGATTACAAATATATTTATGCATTTTAATCTGTCTGAAACGGGCCTGTTTGAGATTGTTTATATAGAAAACACTTCTGCTTATAAGTGTGTTTGCTAGAAGTCATTTTATTTGAAACACGTTGAAATTTTACTAAAAATTCAAGTGTTTCCAGGAAAAACACTTTAAAGTGCTTCTCCAGAAAGTGCTTCTACGACCTAGAAGTACTTTTAAGTTTTTTCTATCAAACGTAGTCAGAAGCACTTTTAGTTGGCAGAAAGCAGTGTTTGCTATTCTAGACGGAGTAGGCTACGGTGCTCGCAAGCATTAGATGCTCACACCGATCTCACCGTTAAAAGGAGGGAGGAGGGAGGAGGGAGGAGAGAGGGGGGGAAGGAGGGCCGATTGTCTGTTTAGCATTCCATCTGGGGACTGGCTACAGTGCTCGCAAGCATTGAATGCTCACACTGATCTCACCCTCCTTTTCCCCCTCTCTCCTCCCTCCTCCCTCCTTTTAATGGTGAGATCGGTGTGAGCATTCAATACTTGCGAGCACTGTAGCCTACTCCTTCCATCTGATCTTCTGTTACTATTTTGCTTTTCATAAAGATATAAAATTGCACTAATTTTGCAGACAATTATTTCTGAGTTATTGAGGTAAACTAATTTATTACAAATTGGAACCAAATTCAGTAAAATGGTTTGCTTTGTTGAAAACTATGCAGATTCTGCCATGAGCATTCAATTAGGTTCATTGTAATTGGTAAAGGTTCAAATTGTTTGTTTGATGATTTGGGTTTTGATGGTTGTGTAATACTGAACCGGATCGAGTTCCTGGAGAAGAAGGAACCTGGTTTGTACAGAGTTGGAAGCGGCTTTCGATTTAACCGGTTAGGGGTGCAATGCTCCAATGAAGGATTCACAGGACTTGAGTTTGCTGGAGGAATTCCTGGCACTGTAGGAGGAGCTACTTACATGAATGCCGGAGCAAATGGGCAGGAGACTGCTAATGCTATAAACAGTGTTGAATTTGTAACAGTGGATGGGAAGTTTCATAGACTTAACAGGACTGATCTCGTTTTCGGGTATAGGTCGTCTCCATTTCAGGGTATGGAAGAATTGGCAGCCATCATTGCTGTTACATTTGAACTGCAGCACTCAGGATCATCAAAGAGAAGGCTGTATGAATACATGGAAAGGTAGTCTAGATCATCTAGAGAGAGAGAGAGAGAGAGAGAGAGAAGTTTTTCGTATAAGACTCTTAAACCTGCAGGGGAAGTGATTTCCGAACACCCATTTTCTCCCCATCACATCCTTGTTTATTTATGGCCTTTGGATTGAACCAATCAAAGGAGAATCAAGGGACATAAATAAACATGGGTTAATAGAAGGAGTGTATGGAAATCATTTCTCAACTTGTAGATGCTTATGGGTGTAGTGTGGCTAAAATTTGCAGGAGAAGAATGTCTCAACCGGTTGGGGAACAAACCGCTGGCTCAGTCTTCCGCAATCCACTGAATGTGGGAGTTGCATCAGCTGAGTTGATTGAGAAAGCCGGGTTGAAAGGGTTTAGAGTGGGAGGGGCAATGGTTTCCGAAATGCATGCAAATTTCTTCATAAACTGTGGTGGCGCAACCTCTCAGGACGTGCTTCACCTCATTGCTCTAGTGAAGGAAAAGGTTGATCAGAAATTTGCAGTACAACTCAAGGAAGAAATCTTATGCATTCATACAAAAATAACCGATGTGAACGGAAACAAAGACAGATGACTTGCAAAGACTCGACATATTTGTACTGCTGATAAAAATTTTCATTCGAATCAAAAAGATTGGTGCAACTAAGACACCACATGAGCAGCTTCTTTGCTTTCAATTTCAAGTTTGAAGTATTCACTTGTTATTTTGAAGCCAATCAAGAATACCCTTCTCTGATTCTGTAAGCTCCCCTTTCTTGGCCCTAATAGTTCCTTCCTCGAACTCAAAGTAGTCCTTGTAATTGCGCTTGAAATAACTGTCCATTCTCTGCAACATGTATGTATATTTATTTGTAAACAAGAAGATTTTAAAACAATGAAAAATGCGTTATTTATACGAGCGTTGCTATTTAGACACTTTCTAATGCAGGTGAATACTACGAGCAATGGTAGGGTCCATCTCTATCCATCTATTGTAGAGAGGGTGTCAGTTTTCTATGTCTAAATAATATCATTGTATTCATACCCGCCATGAAAATAAAATTATACCTAGCATTTCAAAGAACACACCACCTCCTTGGTATAACAGTCATCATGGAAGCCATATATTTCTGACCAAATTATTGAAAAATTAGCAGATGGGGGTTACCCAGTTGGCATCTCCTTGCACCGAAGTTCGAATCTCCCTCCCAGTAAATTATTATAATAGTTTAGAATATCGCATTGTAAAAAGAAAAAAAAAAGAAATTTTACCTCCTTGTCATTCTTGGCCTTGTTCTCTTCTGACTTCTTCAGATACTCTGATACAAATTTCAATCACTAATAAATAAGTAAACAAAAAACCAAGAAAAAAAAAAAGCACGATGAAGAGATAAGCACTTTACTTTTAAGAAGCTCAGCCGCAGAGTCACTGAGTGGAGGAGTAGCAACTAGAGCAGATAAGAGCAGCCCTCTTCTTCCAATATCATTGGTGCTTGTGGCGGAAGTGCTTTTCTTTGGTGCTTTTTTCTGCTTTGTGTGAACTGCCTGCACATTTGATGAAGCAAACTTGTTCACAGTGACAGTCAGCGCCATCAAAATGCTCTGGCCTATTGAGCTCATGGCTTTTGTATTACCACCACCAGTTTTCTGAGCATTTAGATTTAAGACTATGACGACCACGATAGAGGTTATCTTTTGGGTTCAGGTCTTTGTTTACAATGCCACGTCAGCGGGTTTGAGGCTATAGAAGGGCTTATCATTCGTGGTTCCAAATTGAAATTTACTTATACCTTACTTTTTTTTACTTTTTTTTTTATTTAGAAAAAGAGGGTTCGAACCCAGAACATCTTTCAACGTTGTAAAGAAAATTATCATTAGATTAAAAACTAATTTGTAGTTGCTTCTATGAGTGACTTTTGCAAATATCTTCATACAGAAGTAAACGATCGTTGAATCATAAAGTTCGTACTCTGTTTAAACCCAAAGATTAAGAAAAAATATTTGGCTCCTTTAAGTAAAGAGTCATTCCTCATTCGATTCAAATTACATTCAAAGAGTCATTCCTCATTTGATTCAAATTACAGTTTGACGCATATGTAAAAATTTTTACGTTCTGTGCTTTTATCGAGTTATTGGTGCATATGTCAAACTGCAACTTGAAAGTCATCCGGAATTTTCTCTGTAAGGAGTCGAACAATGTTCAAAGATTAATTCTAAAGAACATTCGGCTTTCTCCGTTACATGTACAATTGTCTAACACTGACACGGTAGGACGGAACTCCGGCCACATACGACCAATCTCAAATTCAAGTTTTTACATATATACATGTAAAACTCACAATGCCATACAGGATGCACTGTGAGTTGAGGTTCTGCCAAATCAGGTCGCCTAAGATTCCTCAAACTTTGACCCCAATCTTCATACCAGCTATCGTTTCCTTGACTAGTAACCCAGTTAATGATCAGAAGCACATGATAGGAGGGATCGCACCATTTAGATCTTCTACACACCCTGAAACATTATTCTCTTACGAAAATAAAGACTGCGAATGATGATATTTATTGCATGCATATTTGCATTACGTAGAGTAAACGAAGAAGCTGTATGGAGTCGTGCTTGTCTAGCCGAAAGACGTCTACCAAAAGACAGCATACACTTCAGTTTTAGGTGCATTCTTGATGATAAACGGCCTGGCCTCACTACTCCAGCAAGCGCTTATGCTTGCACCATCCAATAGCAATCACATATAAGAATATGGTCCCGCCAGTACTGCCACCAATTGTCCACAGGAATTCTCGCATCCCTGCTTTATCTTTATCAAATAGCTCAATGTGGATGTTCATGCCGAAGATACCAGCTACAACGACAAAGGCACTCACAACCAGGGTTGCTGTTGTTAACATGACCCCCATTTGCAGGAGATGGTTCTGTTTGTCATCCAACATTATGTTGATGTAATCCTCTGTGTCGTCAACGTACTCCCTCAGCTGCCAAGGAACAATCGATATACAATAAATAAATATACATGAAATAAAAACAGTAACCCATACATAAATGAAGTGATTCATTGATGATAAGAGGAGCAAATTCCATACATAAAGATGAATGCATAAATTTTATACGTAGTTATGATATGAAAGAAGGATAGAATGTCGGGATAAAGAAATTTTGGTCTAGGATTTTGGAGGGTAGTAATGGAAATTCGCAATGAAAGCAACACGTGTTTTTACCCAGCAATGAATGAAGACTTTGATATATAAAAAGATTTGGTTACATGTTTTAAACAAAGCAACATAATTTATAATAGTTTCCTCGTATAAAAGCTTTTGTTGCATCCCAATTCCTTCTAGAGCAATGTGGAATAAAAGTACACACGAATGAAAAGATAAACCCCCACTTTCCCTGTCACAGCGAACATTCTTCCAACCAGGGAAGCAAATTACAATTTAATGAGCACACCTTTCAATATAATCTAGCACAGGCTAAAGGTGGGTGGAGAGAGCAAGATGTGAGTGGCAATAGAAGTTATAGAACCACTCTCTATTTTAAATTATGTTCACTTAGAGATATTTGCAGTGAACAAAATTGAGAGGTAAAATATACTTGCATACCGTGGATAGCTTGTTCAGTGTACCATCAATCTGCACAAAATATGCCTCCAAAAGCATTTCAAGCTCTTCTACATCGAGGTCCTTTCCTATAGCACTATGCGTGGAGCTAGTAGTGGTCCCATGGCTGTCCCTTCTCAGAAACTGATGCTGGGGTTTATCAGTGTTTTGAGGATCACCTTCAAAATTCAAGGAATCCCCACTAGCTTCCATTGAGATTTCATTAGGACCCCTGATACAATACAAGGAAAAATTTGGAGTGAAGAACCGGCGTGCCTATAAATTAAAATGAGAATGAGATTATGAGTTGCCTTGCCTGTCATCCATGTCTGATTGTGGAGCTTCAGGATCCATGTCATCTGTCTCACCCAAAGACGAAGTGGACGAATTTTCGAGATGTTGCTGGACCAACTTGTCAGTTAGATACATTTCAGCCATATCTTCATCATCATCAAGCAAGTGTTCTAGTTCATCCCTCACCTAGAGGTCAACATAATACATGACAAATTTAGCACCGAGCAAGTGATCTAGTTCATCCATTGGTTAATCATGTCATTAGAAATGTAACTTTACAACCACAAGCCTCCACAAGGAATCCATTTGATCTTTGCCATGAAATGAAAGGGTATGGATTATCAAATGCTATGCTAACCTTCTGAACACGGCCGGTAATTGCAACCAAGCGACTCTTGATTTGGCGGACTCGTTCCAAATTGAGGGTACTAATCTTTGAAGTGAGCTTATCTAAAGCTGGATGAGCTTCTTGCTCCAATGTCCTTGCCTGTTGCCAAATTCAAATAAACAAGGAAAACAAGTTCGAAATAATGGAATGAATTATTAAATGAGGCAATCCAATACGGAATACAGTATTCACTTACTTCATTCTCTAAGACACTGCAGGCAGCCTCAAGGCATGCCTCCAATGCAACAAACTCAAAAGGCAGGACCTTCAAACCGTCGCGATTCTCCTCCAGACCTTGCTTCCCTGTTGCCTCCCCTTCCCCATTTCCACCAGCAGCTCCTCTCACTTGTGCATCTGCTTCTGCTTCTTCCATGTCATACCAATTCGATTCTTCGCCATTGCCTTCCTTCTCCTACCCAATATTAACAACACAAAACAATGCCAAAATCACAATTAACAACACCACAATCACAATTAACAACACAACCCAATACAAGAAATCACAATTACAATCGTAAAGAATGGTAATTAGGCGAAAAATTGAAACTTTTTGGAACCTGGGTTTTGGCGGGTTTGGTGGTGGCTTGGTGGTGGCGCAAAAGCCGCCGCTGAAGCTCCTCAATAAATGGAGTCACAGAAGGGTCTCGGGAATTGAGCAGCAGAACCTCCTGGGCGGTGATGATGGCCTTGATGTGCTCCAAGTTGATCACGATCGCTCGCTCTCGACCCAGAACCGTAGACGGGTACGAAAGAAGCGGATCCAGAATCCGAAGATCCCGGGCGGGTAGACCAGTCCGCCGCATGATGGCGTGCTTGCCAGCCTCCACCACCTGGGCTTGGCCGCTCGAATCCAGAAGCAGCCATGGCCGCACGCCAAGACCCTTCTTCCGCAGCCCGCCGCCCACTGACATGCCCAGGCCGGGCATTGTGGGTCGGGTCGGGTCAGGGTCCTCCTCGGCTGGGGCCGTGCCCGACTTTGATGGGTGGTGAATGGGATGAGGGACTCTCATGGCGGTTGGGGATTGGGATTTGCGGGTCGTTCTTTCCTGACTCCCTCTCTGTTTTGTTAGAGTGGGGATGATTTGCTGTGCACCGTTTATGTAATGCGTCACATTCCTAGTGTACAAGACTTTTATTGATTTGGGTTTAGAGATAGTAAACCAGATTAGTATCTCAAACTTAATCGGAGCGATAGTCTTTCAATTTTAGCCCAATTGAAATTTTGATTTTTAAATTAAAAAAAATCGCGTGTAGTGGGTTTATGAGTTTATTAAATTTATTGTAGGAAAATATAGAGAAAATACATTTTTGTACAATATTTGTGTATCATTTGGCGTGACAAATGACGTATGAGAAGAAAATACCTTTCAAGTTTTGGGCTGATGCAGTGAATAGTGTTGTGCATTTGTTGAATAGGTGTCCTACGAGTGCACTTAACATTATAACTCCCTTTGAAGCATTTAGTGGAAGAAACAAAGTCAGGGGTCAAACATTTGAGAATCTTTAGTTCTCTGTGCTAGACTCACATTTCTTCTCAGCAAAGGCGCAAGTTAGAAGAGACAAGTCAAAAAGGCGTCTGTGTGGGATATGAAACTTGTGAGAAGGTTTATAGAGTTTTTAATCTTAAAACTCAGAAAGTGATTGTGTCTAGAAGTGTAATTTTTTATGACAAAGGCTTTGTGGAACTGGCAAACAAATGAGGAAGTGCACATTTCAATTCTATGGAATATTGAAGATAGACCAAGAATCACCGAATTTGAAAGTGAAACTGATACACCAATTTAGATGGTGCAAACACCACAAAGTGAGAGTTCAGGCACACATGAAGCTGCTCAATCTCCTCAAATCACAAGGTCAATTCTTTCTTCATCTAACTTTCATGGTAGTATGTCTATGTCCAAAACTTATGATCATACTCCATAGAGATGGAGGAACTTGAATGATGTGTATGCTCACTGCAAAATGAGTGTTATAGAACCTGAAAACTTCAATGAAGCAGTCAGAGATGAGGCATGGCAGAAGGCTATGATAGAAGAGATCTCCATGACAGAGAAGAACCCCATTTGGGAGCTGGTTGACATGCCAAGCGACAAACCCATTGTAGGAGTGAAATGGGTGTACAAGACAAAGCTTAATTTGGATGAGTTCATACAGAAACACAAGGCAAGGCTTGTGGCAAAAGATTACACATAGAAACCAGAAAGGCTGAAAACTATATCAATTGGATGTCAAGTCTGCCTTTCTAAATGGAGTTCTAAAGGAGGAAGTAAATGTTGATCAATCTGAGGGGTTTGAAATTGCAAATGAGAAGCATAAAGTGTACAGATGCTCTCTATGAGATGAAGAGATTGACACCTATCTCATTCAATGTAACTTTCACAGAAGCACAAGTGAAGCACCTTTATATGTCAGAACTAAATAAGGCCTTGGTACTCTCGTTGTGTCTATCTATGTAGATGACATAGTCTACACTAGTAGTAGTGCATAAATGAATGAAGAGTTTAAGTCAGAGATGATGAGCAAGTATGAAATGTCAGATTTGGGTTTGCTTCATCACTTTCGTGGAATAGAGTAATTCAAACAGAAGGGAGCATATTCATACACCAAAAAAAGTATGCTCTGACATTGTTGGATAAATTCGGTTTGAAAGATTGCAAGCCAGTGAACACACCATTGGTTGCAACTGATAAGTTAAGGAGAGATGATGGTAGTGAACCTGCAGATGAGGAAATTTACAGGAAAATTGTTGGTGGCTTGCTGTACTTGACATCAACTAGACCAGACGTAATGTTCTCTGCTGGTTTACTTGATGCACAATCCATCCAAGAAGCACTATGGAGCTGCCAGAAGAGTGTTAAGGTATATACAAGGCACAATAGACCATGGAATCGAATATCTGCTAGGAAAATATGCACTTTTGATTGGATATTGTGACAGTGATTGGAGTGGTTCAGAGGAAGATATGAAGAGCACATCTAGCTATGCATTTTCTTTTGGTAGTGGGGCATGCTCTTGGGCCTTTGTTAAACAACACAGTGTAGCACTATCTACTGCAGAGGCAAAGTATGTTAGTGCTGCAGAGTCAACCACCCAAGCTATTTGGCTCAGATTTGTTCTAGAAGATTTTGAAGAGGAACAAGCTGAAGCTGTTGGAAGTATGCCCACAAAGCCACTCATTCGATGTAATAGCTTTTAAATCAGTTTTCCATCGAAGGACCAAACACATTGACAGAAGTTTCACTTCATCAAAGATGCAATACATGAATAGGTGATTGATCCCAATTGCACTACAAAAGTAGAAGGAGCAAATTGCAGACATTTTCACCAAGGCCCTCCCTAAAGATCGGTTCAACTTCCTTAGAGGCTTACTTGGAGATAAATCAGCAAACAATTTAGAAGGGAGTGTTAAGGTTGAATTGCTTTGCCCCAATTTCTTGATTATTTAGTAAAGCAGGTAGATAAGATGTTTTGTTCCTTCTGCTTGACCTTATTCCAGGTCGTTGTGATCACTTGAGCTCATACGCCAAGTGTAGGTCTACCTAAAATCAACTTTCCATTTGAATGACTAATATGCCTTTGTAAGTGCCATGTGTCATGTTCACAGTGGCTGCTTGTATTTGTGGCTTCTCAGTCTGTTGGGTCTTAGATGGCTTTTCAGTCTAATGAATGAAAATACAAAAAGCTATTTACCAACTAATAGAATATGCAATGAGCAATTTGGAAATACCCTCTCTCCCTTTTCTCCCCAGAAATCCAAGCTCTCTGAGAAATCAAAGTACATTACAAATTTATAAAAAATGAGATTCTCAACCGAAGTTATTATTTCTTTTTTTTCAAGTGTTTGAGGATCTATAAATCGATTGACAATCCAGATTTACCGCCTACAGAGGGTAATATGCAACCACCTATTAATCATAGCAAGACATTCTTCAGGTTTTGTACTCTGGAGCTGTGTGACCCGCTCCCTGCACGAGAAAAATTTAGTCAGCTTTGCTCGAGCAAACTCTAGCATATATGGAAAAATTAAGGTTCATAAAGGTTCTTGGCGTCTTTTACTTTATTTATAGTTGTGAATGTCAAGCGGTAATTATTTGTGTGTGAGTACTGCACTCCGTATCTAAAAGGAAAAAAATTATGTCGTAAGTATGAAATAATTGTAATCGAAATTTATAACTAAACTCAGCATGAACAGGAGAACAAAGAGTATATTTGTAAGCTGAGATGTAACACCAACCCTGCAACCTGCCCGTTGACGAACCATGGCCTCCAACGACTGTCAACAGTCCAAGTTAAGCGACTCTATCCAAGCAAGAGTACCCACACCAGGAACATCCAAGTCATGATCCACCACTGGTAATAGATAAATTTTGAGTCTGAAAGCAACTTGATCATGCGGTATATATGGAACAGATTGTGTCAGATTGTGTTAGAAAACTTCCTAACGAAAGAAAAGTGGACAGAATATTACCTGTATATAAGAACTCTATAGCCTTGTTTATGAGGTTCTCATGATATACAAAGGCTAGAGGAAGCTATCCGTTTATATATGAAGCTTTTAAGCTTTTGTTGCATCTCACCCATTCTTCAATGCTTCCCTAATTGTCACTTAAAATCAGAAAAAGTAAAGTCTCTAAAATGTCATGAGAACCTCAGGGTGATTTTAGAAATTAACTGATTGATTACCTCCTGAACATGAAGAGCATCTTGAACAGTTTTGTCATTTGCCCAAATTTCAGAGAGGATGTAATTGTATTCCCTACATTAGAACAAGGAAGATATGATTGGAGCACATGTGTTTGTTTGTGCAACGCGTCGTGAGAGATACATACCCGACACCATGGCCTAGGAAGTTCAGAAGAGTAAGGAGGATATTTAGAGAGTCCTTGTCACTGAGATTGTTCGGATTCCACATTGATTCCATTGATTTTGGCAAAGTTACAGTACATGAAGGTTCCAATATCTGTACATTGCGTATGTCTTCAGTGCACTGAAAATTCAAATGTAAAGTGTTATAACGATCCCACCGTACTTTAAAGAAATCAAAGAACCTTTGTGTTTCAGCTCACCTCGTTGTAAACTTTGAAGATCATACATACATAATGTGTTGTTTGGATCCATTAAATCATAATCTCAGGTACAATTTGTTTCAAGTGACTAGCAAAAACATAAAAATTTGTAATTAACTTTGAGAGACATTGTTGTTTTCAGGAGAACTATAGATGTAACTAATATTTAGGAGCTACTATCCAACGTTTTGATCACAATATAGTTCAGACTGATCTGAATAGCCACAATCCAATCTCTACTTGAAACCAACAGAGGCTATTTCACCTGGTATAGTTCATCTGATAAGTGCTTTAAGATACAAGCGATAAAATTCTTGAATTCTCATCTTTTAAAATCTGTCACTGGATTGCCGAGCATATATCCCTGCACCCAACATATAGATCATTATATTGTCCACCATAGCGTGAAGGCCCCGGGGCATATGATCAGGAATTAATTAACTAAAACATAGCAGAAATCATTCATATTCTAATTGCAGAAGATGTACTTTGAGATTTGTTGGCGGCACATTGTCATCATGATTACCACCATATAAAAGGAACAACAAAACAACTGCAGATCAATACCTCTGTGTTCATCTGCCACATATTGATCATGAAGACTTGATGAATGTAATGTTAAATATATGCATGTGAGACTGAATGAGAATTAAAGGTCGAATGTAAAGGAAGAACTATGCCCGATAGGAGTGATGGTAACTAACTTACCATCGGATATTTCTGAACGATAATAGGAACAACTATGCCCGAATAAGAATCGCCGGCAATATAGAGTGGATTGAAGAACTTAGGATGGTCCATAAGCCACTGCACCAATACACGAATGTAGCTAAAGCCTTGTATGTGCTCAGACAGAATATTGATGCAATTTTCCATGTTGGTAGCTAAATATATACTCACCTTTCTTAGAAATTCATATGTTGCTGCTGATAAAGTGTCTAGCTCATATTAGTGTATCTGTCCAGATTTTGCATATGAGAATCAGTGCCGACAGGTGCATCTAAAGAAAAATTATGTTGGCAGCCTGAATTCTTGGGTTATTGTCAATATTTTTATAAAATCCAGAATAACTCAAGCTACAGCAATTGATCGCATGCACATACAAAACACACAAACGCTTGGAAGGCAATTGGGAAGTGTCATACCTTTGTCCATAGTATGGATTCAACTTTAATTTTGGCTTGTTTCCAATGGAATCTGCATAGTCAAAGGATAGTGGACCTACAACAAAGTATGGATTACATAAAAGCTGTTTACAATATTTGAATAAAATTACTTGCACCAGACTACTAATGTTCATAAGTTGTTCAAAATTGTCGCAATTAGAAATTTGGGAGTAATATTTTGTTCAATAAACACCTGCCAAAAACTTTTGAATTATAAAAAATCCCACATGTACTACCGATTATATAAGTGTACTACACACAGTACAAGAAATGAAGTTCATTCATCAAACTATAGAAATTGGATTAAATGAACTATGGCAGTCTCGGAAATAGTTTGGTAAGATCAGTACGGCTTGTTTGGTTTGGCGGACTGTCATGGACAAACTATTTCTTGAACATCGTGACTCTTGGACAGGACTAATCTGGATTTAAATTACAAGCATGTTCTTGTGTTCTTCGTGTTTCTGGGCTTCATTACCAAAAAAACAACAGCATAAAATTAACATCACATTTTTTTCACACTGCACTTCTCACCTATGTCACACACAACCTTAATTTTTTTTGATTCTTAAAAATATATAAAATAATAGTGAAATATATCCTCTGAAAAGATGCAGAGAGTGAAAAATAAGCAAATACCTATATTTTCATATACGAGGCCAGAAAACGCAGAACAACCAGGACCTCCGGTGAGCAAAGCACAAGAGGATCATATTCTGGACTACTTTCAGACTCAATGAAGTAATAAAATAGCTGCACATCATCCATGTCGCCTACTCCCACGTACCTTTTGTATAATAATAGAATTCAAATTCATATGATTTCATAGTCATCTTCTGTATTAACGTAACATAATTGATAGTGCTCAAGTTTATTTTACAGAGTAGAGAAGATATTAGTTTTGGAAAGAAACAAAGAAGTACATACCCAGTTTCAAGTTTGAAGGGGAGGTTACCGCAAAAGCCGGGTAGGGCCGTGATGATATTGGACGTTGATGCAACATTGGTGTTCAAAAGAGCCACAAGAAGAAGTGCTTGTGGCAACATGGTGACGATGCTTTACTTAATGCTAGTCTTATTTCATCACATATATAGGATGGCATTATCTTTGTGCCGTTGTAACTTATACCTAGTAACTTAGGAAAAGGCGGGTGACAAGAATTTACCAAAAGGTTTGGTTTGTTCTCTTGTCTTAAATGAATCAAAGTAGGCTAGAGTAGACTAGAGTAGGTTAGAGTTTGAGCGTTTGAGCGTTTGAATGGAATTGAATGATTTCTTATATCTATCAAACGTCAACAACAGTACAACATATATATATATATATATATATATATATAAAACTACAACATTTAATTAGACCTATTTCTACGAAAATTTTTCCATACTACGTAGTATGAAATACTACGAATATTGGATGGCGTGAATTGTTTTGGATGATATGGTCCCGTGAATCCAAATCATCCAATGCTCGTAGTATTTCATACTACGTAATATGGAAGTTTGACCCCTATTTCTAAGGCTTAGAAACAGAAAGTAAATAAATTACAATATATTCTTTAATATCTTGGGCTATGAGTGACTGTAGTATGTCGCATGTGGTCAAATTGACATGTATAGAATATTAGGTGAAACCTTTGCGATCATATGAAAAGGAGAGAGAGAGAGAGAGAGAGAGAGAGCTATTCATTGAAAAGTTCTTATCGTTATAATGTTATTAATGAGAGAGAGAGCTATTCATTGAAAAGTTCTTGTCGTTATAATGTTATTAATTATCTGTTATTATGTACGACATAGGATGGGAAGTGATTTCATTGGACGTTGCTGCAACATTAACGTTCAAAAAGATCATCAGAAGAAGTGTTTGTGGCAACAGGGTGATGATCATGCATTCTCGCTGCTAGTGCGATTTGCCAAATGTTTCTGTTTGTTTCTAACTTTCATACGAAAATATATTGAGAAATCTGTTGGAGAAAATTTCTAAAACATGTGGGTATGGTTATGTAGAGGATGAAAAATTGCTTCAAGCCAGATATAAGTACGCTATCTTTCAGACTTTATTCGCCTTTACATTTAGTGTGCAAAGAGAACACGCGAATAAACTCTGTTGTTACAATGAAGCTCGACCTTACGCTTATTGTTCGTCAAAATTGTGCAAACTCCTAAAACAAACCCCAAACACACAAGATAACAAGTAATACTCTAGTTAAGACCAAAAACAAAAAGATGCAAAAACTTTTTGGACATAATAGCGCGTGAAATATTTTGGACAGAATAACATGCAAATTGGCATTTTATCGAGTCTTGGTAGGTCTGAGGTTATTTCTTTTCAAGTAACTTGGCCCAAAACGACATCGTTTTGGTCAAGTCTTATTAGAAAAAAAAAAAGAGGGGAAAAGGTTGTTGCTCTCAAAGTATGACTGAGCCCTGCCATGTTGCCAAACTCTTTCAGGCATTTTATCAAGCACTTGGAGGACATATATGAAGAACAACTCCAACCTTCAAACAACACCCAAGTCATCCATGAAATTTAACCAGAGACCACCGCTGACCCTTAGTGCGTGCTGCCCCTGTTGATAAGTGATCCTGTTTTATGAAAATTGCTTTCCCTTAAAGTGGTGGTGGAGACCCTATTTTAAGGTTTCCAATGGGAATGCTCTCGGAGGTAGGGCCATTCGATCTGTGTTTGCATAAAAATTGTTAGTTTTTGTCCTTAAGAAAGCATTGAACAGTTGGTCCTTATGAAAAGAAAAAAAGTTTTAGATGAAAAGAACCAAGTTGTGATGATATAATTGGTATGCAGACAGATGAATTAATCATGTCAGTTTAATTTGCAGAGGAACGATGGTGTTATTGCTTTTACCAGAGGTATGTTTTCTTGCATGCTCTCGGCTCACTCAATATGATGTGGTTGAATTAAAAAGAAGGAAAATGCAGGCTTAGATGGAAATCACAACATTTCTTTAAATTCATACTGCCAAGACAGATAATCAAAGTTTTACAAGCACGACGCGTATATGTGGCCATCAAAACATGTCACAAATTCCAACTAATGGTCATCAACCACCAGTTAGCCCAAGCTACCGGCTTTGTGAAATTGTGCATCCAACCTTCAGAAGTTAAGGTTAAAAAATGTGGCCATCAAACGGGGAGGACTGATTCTTTCACCACGCTCATGTGCCCGGGGTGCACAGTATAGGCAACAGTAATTTTAATTTAAAAATAGTGATTTTAACTTTATTTTAGGCAATAGTAATTTTAACTTTAATTTGGAAAAAATGATTATAACTTTAATTTGAGTTTGTGTCATGTCATCTAAGTTCAATTATACAATCATGCATCATTTACAAACTAAGTAATAATATTATAATCCAAAAAAAATGAAGAACTTTTATTTCTGAGTTTTAAAAATAGTGTTTATTTTAATTTAGAAATAGTGATTTTAACTTTAGTTTGGACAAATTTTTTGAGATAGTGTCATGTCATCTGAGTTAAATAATACAACTATGCATCATTTAGAACAAATTAAGTAGTAGTATTACAATCCAAAAAACAAAATGAAGAAAAAACTTTTATTTTTCGAGTTTTAGAAACAATGCTTATTTTAATATGGAAACAGTGATTTTAACTTTAGTTTGGGCAAATTGTTTGAGTTTGTGTCCTGTCATCTTAGTGAAATAATAGAACCATGCATTATTGATTGGATATTGTGACAGTGACTGGAATGGTTCAGAGGAAGATATGAAGAGCACATTTGGCTATGCATTTTCTTTTAGTAGTGGGGCATTCTCTTGGGCCTATAAATCGATTGGCGATCAGATTTACCGCCTACAGAGGGTAATATGCAAACCACCTATTAATCATAGCAAGACATTCTTCAGGTTTGTACTCTGGAGCTGTGTGACCCGCTCCCTGCACGAAGAGAAAAATTTAGTCAGCTTTTGCTCGAGCAAACTCTAGCATATATGGAAAAATTAAGGTTCATAAAGGTTCTTAGCGTCTTGCCTTTATAGTTGTGAATGTCAAGCGGTAATTATTTGTGTGTGAGTACTGCACTCCGTATCTAAAGGGAAAAAAATTATGTCGTAAGTATGAAATAATTGTAATCGAAATTTATAACTAAACTCAGCATGAACAGGAGAACAAAGAGTATGTTGTAAGCTGAGATGTAACACCAACCCTGCAACCTGCCCGTTGACGAACCATGGCCTCCAACGACTGTCAACAGTCAAGTTAAGCGACTCTATCCAAGCAAGAGTACCCACATATGGAACATCCAAGTCATGATCACCACTGGTAATAGATAAATTTTGAGTGCGAAAGCAACGATCATGCGGTATATATGGAACAGATTGTGTCAGATTGTGTTAGAAAACTTCCCTAACGAAAGAAAATTGGACAGAATATTACCTGTATATAAGAACTCTGTAGCCTTGTTTTATGAGGTTCTCATGATATACAAGACTAGAGGAAACATCATTTATATATGAAGCTTTTAAGCTTTTATTGCATCTCATCCATTCTTCAATGCTTCCCTAATTGTCATTTAAATTCAGAAAACTTAAAGTCCTCTAAAATGTCATGAGAACCTCAAGAGGATTTTTTAGAATTAACTGATTGATTACCTCCTGAACATGAAGAGCATCTTGAACAGTTTTGTCATTTGCCCAAATTTCAGAGAGGATGTAATTGTATTCCTACATTAGAACAAGGAAGATATGATTGGAGCACATGTGTTTGTTTCTGCGCGCGTCGTGAGAGATACATACCCGACACCATGGCCTAGGAAGTTCAGAAGAAGTAAGGAGGATATTTAGAGAGTCCTTGTCACTGAGATTGTTCGGATTCCACATTGATTCCATTGATTTTGGCAAAGTTACAGTACATGAAGGTTCCAATATCTGTACATTGCGTGTGTCTTCAGTGCACTGAAAATTCAAATGTAAAGTCAGTATAACGATCCCACCGTACTTTAAAGAAATCAAAGAACTTATTGTGTTTCAGCTCACCTCGTTGTAAACTTGAAGATCATACACACATAATGTGTTGTTTGGATCCACATTGATATAATCTCCGTTACAATTTGTTTCAAGTGACTAGCAAAAACATAAAAATTTGTAATTAACTTGAGAGACATTGTTGTTTTCAGGAGAACTATAGATGTAACTAATATTTAGGAGCTACTATCCAACGTTTTGATCACAATATAGTTCAGACTGATCTGAATAGCCACAATCCAATCTCTACTTGAAACCAACAAGAGGCTATTTCACCTGGTATAGTTCATCTGATATAAGTGCTTTTAGGTAAGCAAATAAAATTCTGGAATTCTCATCTTTTCTAAAATCTGTCACTGGATTGCCGAGCATATATCCCTGCACCCAACATATAGATCATTATATTGTCCACCATAGTGTGAAGGCCCCGGGGCATATGATCAGGAATTAATTAACTAAAACATAACAGAAATCATTCATATTCTAATTGCAGAAGATGTACTTTGAGATTCGTTGGCGGCACATTGTCATCATGATTACCTACATATAAGAAACAAACAAAACAACTGCAGATCAATACCTCATGTGTTCATCTGCCACATATTGATCATGAAGACTTGATGAATGTAATGTTAAATATATGCATGTGAGACTGAATGAAATTAAAGGTCGAATGTAAAAGGAAGAACTATGCCCGAAAGGGGTGATGGTAACTAACTTACCATCGGATATTTCCTGAACGATAATAGGAGCAACTATGCCTGAATAAGAATCGCCGGCAATATAGAGTGGATTGTTGAAGAACTTAGGATGGTCCATAAGCCACTGCACCAACACATGAATGTAGCTAAAAAACCTTGTATGTGCTCAGACAGATTAATGAATACATTTTCCATGTTGGTAGCTAAATATATCCTGACCTTTCGTAGAAATTCATATGTTTGTGCTGCTGATAAAGTGTCGCTCATATTAGTGTATCCTGTCCAAGTTTTTGCATATGAGAATCCTGTGCCGACAGGTGCATCTAAAAAAATTATGTTGGCAACCTGAATTCTTGGGTTATTGTCAATATTTTTATAAAATCCAGAATAACTCAAAGCTACAGCAATTGATCGCATGCACATACAAAACACACAAACGCTTGGAAGGCAATTGAAGTGTCATACCTTTGTCCATGAGTATGGATTCAACTTTAATTTTGGCTTGTTTCCAATGGAATCTGCATAGTCAAAGGATAGTGGACCTACAACAAAGTATGGATTACATAATTTGAATAAAATTACTTGCACCAGACTACTAATGTTCATAAGTCGTTCAAAATTGTCGCAATTAGAAATTTGGGAGTAATATTTGTTCAATAAACACCTGGCAAAAACTTTTGAATTATAAAATCCCACTTGTACACTACCGATTATACAAGTGTACTACACACAGTACAAGATCATTAATCAAACTATAGAAATTGGATTAAATAAACTATGGCAGTCTCAAGAAATAGTTTGGTAAGATCGCTTGTTTGGTTTGGCGGACTGTCATGGACCAAACTATTTCCTGAGACTGTCATTGACTCTTTGGACGGGACTAAACTGGATTTAAATTAACAGGCATGTTCTTGTGTTCTTCGTGTTTCTGGGCTTCATTACCAAAAAAACAACAGCATAAAATTAACATCACATTTTTTTTCACACAGCACTTCTCACCTATGTCACACACAACCTTATTTTTTTTTTTGGATTCTTCAAATATAAAATAATAGTGAATTATATCCTCTGAAAAGACGCAGAGAGTGAAAAATAAGCAAGTACCTATATTTTCATATACGAGGCCAGAAAACGCAGAACAACCAGGACCTCCGGTGAGCCAAAGCACAAGAGGATCATATTCTGGACTCTTTTCAGACTCAATGAAGTAATAAAATAGCTGCACATCATCCATGTCGCCTACTCCCACGTACCTTTTGTATAATAAATTCAAATTCATATAATTTCATAGTCATCTTCTGTATTAACGTAACATAATTGATAGTGCTCAAGTTTATTTTTACAGAGTAGAGAAGATATTAGTTTTGGAAAGAAACAAGAAGTACATACCCAGTTTCAAGTTTGAAGGGGAGGTTACCGCAAAAGCCGGGTAGGGCTGTGATGATATTGGACGTTGATGCAACATTGGTGTACAAAAGAGCCACAAGAAGAAATGCTTGTGGCAACATGGTGACGATGCTTTGCTTGCTGCTAGTCTCATTTCATCATATATATAGGATGGCATTATCTCTGTGCCGTTGTAACTTATACCTAGTAACTTAGGAAATGGCGGGTGACATGAATTTACCAAAAGGTTTAGTTTGTTCTCTTGGGCTATGATTGACTGTAGTATGTTGCATGTGGTCAAATTGACGATTAGGTGAAACCTTTGCGATCATCTGAAAAGGAAAGAGAGAGAGAGAGAGAGAGAGAGAGAGAGAGAGAGCCACATTTTTGTTTCGCCTACTATTCATTGAAAAGTTCTTATCGTTATAATATTATTAATTACCTGTTATTATGTACGACAAAGGATGGGAAGTGATTTCATTATTGGACGTTGCTGCAACATTAACTTCAAAAATATCATCAGAAGAAGTGCTTGTGGCAACAGGGTGATGATCATGTATTCTCGCTGCTAGTGCGATATGTTTCTGTTTGTTTCTAACTTTCATACGAAAATATATTGAGAAATCTGTTGGAGAAAATTTCTAAAACTTGTGGGTATGGTTATGCAGAGGATGAAAGATTGCTTCAAGCCAGGTATAAATACACTATCTTTTAGACTTTATTCGCCCTTACATTTAGTGGGCAAAGGGGACATGCAAATAAGCTCTGTTGTTACACTAAAGCGTGGCCTTACACTTATTGTTTGTCAAAGTTTTGCACACTCCTAAAACAAACCCTAAACACATGAGATAACAAGTAATTCTCTAGTTAAGACCACAAACAAAAAGATGCGAAAACTTGTTCTTAATGCTTTGGTTTTTCAATGAAAATGTAGATATTTTAGGAGGATGCTTCTTCTGGTATCTGTTGAGGACTTTGTAGGGGTAGTTAGTCCTCTTTCTTTCCAGAGTTTATCCACTATTTTAAGTGTCCCTTTCTGAATTGTTTTAACAATCATTCAAAACCATACAACTTTTGGTTTGTACCCTTTCAATAAGAAGTACTACTTCATGAGGAATACGCTCTTCATT
Source organism: Gillenia trifoliata (assembly GCA_018257905.1). NCBI lineage: Eukaryota > Viridiplantae > Streptophyta > Magnoliopsida > Rosales > Rosaceae > Gillenia > Gillenia trifoliata. The sequence goes on from CM031080.1 coordinate 26,278,353, forward strand.
TGAATTTGTTTTCAAGCTTCTACAACATGTTTATGAAGTCAATTAAGTATTATATACCAAATATCAACACTTAAAATTGAATCGGCACACCTCCACCTTCGAAAAGGTGTGAGAAATTCGAATTCTACAGGAGAGCTGACTGGTCTGACTCTGACTTAGCTTGGCACAAAGCAGCATTTTGTGATTCTGCTCTATCCGACCGAGGTCATCAAAGTTTGCCAGCGGGTCGCCCCTGTTTTATTGTTGAAAAATATTCAACAAATCGGGCGACGTGGAACACGTGTAGCCGTTGGACTTCACACATGGAACAACCTGCTCTGATACCATGAAGAAAGTTGAGGTTCCACCATAAAACCAATTTGCAATATGAAGAGTAACCCAAATACTTACAAGCACATGCAAAGTTCATTCTTTTCCCACTGTGGAATTTATACTCTCAATAGTTTATGCTCTAAAAGTTCAATCGTACATTTTTGTTTAGCCTAGCAGTTACCTGATCAGTATAACCCAAAGACATAAAAAGTAAAAACTTAAAAAAGGCTCTTCTCATAATAGTAGAGGAGTTAAACAATGAGAGTGATGAAAAGAGCGAAAATTTGGAAAATTGATATCTACCTCGCTCTCATAAGCAATAACGGATCTAGGAAATATTATTAGGAGGGGGTTATGGGTTAGTAAGAATAGCGTGCGAAATTTTTTGGACATAATAGCATGCAAATTGGCATTTCGTCAAGCCTTGGTAAGTCTGAGGTTATTTCTTTTAAAGTGACTTGGCCCAAAACCACGTCGTTTTGGCCAGGTCTTATTAGGAAAAAAATAAGAGGGGAAAAGGTTGTTGCCCGCAAAGTATGACTGAGCCCTGCCTTGTTGCCAAACTCTTTCAGGCATTTTATCAAGCACTTGGATGACATATATGAAGAACAACTCCAACCTTCAAACAGCACCCAAGTCATCCATGAAATTTAACCGGAGTTCAGAGGATCAGCTGACCACCATTGCCCTTTAGTGCGTCCGCCTCTGTTTATAAATGATCCGTTTTATGAAAGTTACTTTCTCTTAAAGTGGTGGTGGAGACCCTATTTTAAGGTTTCCAATGGGAATGCTCTCGGAGGTAGGGCCATTCGATCTGTGTTTGCATAAAAATTGTTAGTTTTTGTCCTTAAGAAAGCATTGAACAGTTGGTTCTTATGAAAAGAGAAAAAGTTTTAGATGAAAAGAACCAAGTTGTGATGATATAATTGGTATGCAGACAAATGAATTAATCATGTCGGTTTAATTTGCAGAGGAACGATGGTGTTATTGCTTTTGCCAGAGGTATCTTTTCTTGCATGCTCTCGGCTCACTCAATATGATGTGGTTGAATTTAAAAGAAAGAAAATGCAGGCTTAGATGGAGACAGAAATGACAAGATTTCTTTAAATTCATGTACTGCCAAGACAGATAATCAAAATTTTAGAAGGACCACGCGTATATGTGGCCATCAAAACAAGTCACAAATTCCAACTAATGGTCATCAGCCACCAGTTAGTCCAACACTAGTAGAAAAAACAGTTTACGCGACAAAACTTTAGGCGACAGAGGAAATTTCATCGGGCAAGAGGACTTTAAGCGATGAAAATCCTGTTTCGTCGCCTAAAATGTCAGAACATTTAGGCGATGAAGACATTCGTCGCTTAAAAATGAACTGGGTGACGAATAAATACATTTGTCGTGCAAAAGATGGAAAAAGTGGAGGCAAAAGGAGAATTTGGCGCCAAATTGTGCACGACAAGTAATTTCGTCGCCTAAAATATCTTGCGCGACGAATTCTTCGTAGCGCAAAACAAAAAACAAGGGTGACTTTAGGCGACGAATATGTTCATCACGAAAAACCAAGCTGATTTAATCCCCTTCCTTAGACCCGAGAGGCAGTTTTTGCAGAAAACTGCAAACAACTGCCTCTCAATCTCAGTCTCTCCCTCTCGGATCTCTCCCTCCAAATTTGTCCCTCCAAATCTCTCTCCCTATCTCACTCATCTCCATCTTTCCCTCCCTATCTCATTCATCTCCCTCTTCCCATCTCACTCTCTCTCCCTCTAGATCTCTCTCTCTCCCTCTAGCTAGCTACCATCTCCTCCTCCACCACCACCCCGCCCGGTAATTGTTAACGGTAATTTTGATTTTTTAATATTATTTTATTATTTTTGAATTAAAATTAACATAAATTAATTAATTTTTTATAGGTTTGTTGCATAGGATTGTTGTTGGAGGACCAATTTGAAGGTATTTTCTTGATCATTTTATGTTGTTGACGTACAAATTTATTTTATTTGGTTTTGTATGCAAATAATTTGTATATCTTGAATGACTTTATGTTGCGTTGTACGTACGAAGTTAATAGTAATTAACTTTGTACGATTTTATTTTGTGTTGTACGTACAACACAAAATAAATTCGTACTTATTTCCCGTTTGAGAATTAATTGAATTTTGCGCATGGATACGAAAGTGTGACTGCGATCCAATTGATTCTTGAATTGTCCCATTTTTGGACAGTTTGGAAGCGCACATTTGTGGACAATTTGCGGTTCACGGATTAGGTTTCGATCGTGAGTTTTTGGTAACATCTTCTTGCGTTCTTCGAGTGCATAGTAGGTATTTGATATCTAAGTCGTGCACTTAGAGAACTGTAGGGAGATGCTACCAAAATTTTCTCACGTCAAAATTTTAACAAATGCATAAGGTGACGAGACATAGTTGAAGTTGTTCTAATGTTCCCCTCTCTCTGTTTAATGTGGTAACAGGAAAAATGGACAAACAATGGATACAGAATTTGAACATATGTGATGATGAATATTTGGAAGGGGTAGATAAGTTTATTGACTTTGGAATGAGACACAATCGGGGTTCAACTGATATCAAGTGTCCGTGTAGGACGTGTAACAATCATATGTGGGAGACATTTGAAAATGTTCGATATCATTTGGTAAGAAATGGGATGACGCAGACTTATACGAGATGGAATCATCATGGGGAACCATTACATCATGCTTCGTCTTCGTACTAGTCATGAGCGGAGACTGTTGAAGGAAGTTTATCTGGAAATGACCAAGTCATGGGTATTGTAACTGACTGTTATCCATACTCCTTGAGCAATAACAATGAGGAAGTGGGAGATGACGTGCCTCCCACCATGGACAAGGAAGCATTCGATAAGTATGAAAGGCTATTGAAAAATGCCAAGCAAGAATTATACCCGGGTTGCGAAGTCTTTTCGGTTCTTACGACGATTGTGGAGTTGATGCAAGGCAAGATGAATTTTCGTATGTTAAACTGGTGTTATGATTATTTTATGGGGATTTTTGAAGGTGATGCTTCCAAGGGACAATTGTTTGCCTAAAGATCATAAAAGTGCTTAGAAGGTGTTGAAAGGTCTGGGATTGGGGTATGAAAAAATTCATGCATGTGTAAATAATTGTATATTGTTCTATAAGGAAAACAAAGAGTTGGATAAATGCCCTGTTTGTAATGAGTCGAGATATAAAATCACACCTAAAAATAGAACGACGAAGATTCTACAAAAGGTGATGCGTTATCTTCCAATAATGCCTAGATTGCAGCGCTTGTACATGTCAACGCACACTGCAACTGACATGAGATGACATACGGAAGAACGGGTTAATGATGATGTTATGAGGCATCCCGCAGACGGACATGCATGGAAATAATTCAATCGGATGTACCCTGATTTTGCAACAGACTCACGCAATGTCAGATTAGGACTTGCTACTGAAGGATTTTATCCATTCAGGTTTCTGAACCAAACCCACAGCACTTGGCCGATCATCGTAGTTCCTTATAAATTGCCGCCTTGGAAGTGCATGAAAAATGAATTTATGATGATGAGTCTATTAATTACCAAAGATCTAGGAAAGTCCATTGATGTCTATTTGCAGTGGTTGGTTGATGAATTAAAGAATTTATGGGAAAACGGCGTGCATACATTTGATAAGTTTATTGGGAAGATGTTCACCTTGCGAGCACCAGTGATGTGGACGATACATGATTTTCCCACTTATGCAATGATTTTCGGGTGGATTATAAAGGGTTATATGGCATGCCCAGTCTGCAAGGAAGACGTAACATTTGCTCGACACACTGAAAATGTTTGTTATATGGGTCATCGTAGATGGTTGTCGTGGGATCACGAGTGGCGTACAAATGATACATCGTTCGATGGCAACACAGAGATCCGCCTCAAACCCAGAGAATGGTCGGGAGATGACATTCTGGTGAAGTTGAACAGTTTACAATTTGGTCCATTTGGCAAGGGTGTTACTAGGCCCAGACCATCTACACATCAGAACTGGACGCATGAGAGTATTTTGTTTGAACTCCCGTATTGGTCCAAGTTAAAGCTTAGACACAACCTTGATGTGATGCATATTGAGAAAAGTGTGTGTGATACATTAGTGGGGACAATTCTAGACATTGAGGGGAAATCGAAGGACACCTTGCTTAGATTTGTGGATGAAGAAAGTCAGCGGTCTACTAAGAAAGGGGCATCTGTTTTTTACATTTAAATCGGAGGGGAAGAAACAATTTTTCAAGTTTCTTTCTTCTGTACAGTTTCCAGATGGGTATGCTTCAAATATCTTGAATTGCGTGACGGGGAAACAAATCGATTTTTGGGATTAAAGAGCCATGATTGTCATGTGCTAATCCAACGCCTTCTTCCTGTTGGTATTCGAAGCCTGTTGCCTTCTAATGTGGTGAACCCGATAGTGAAGTTGTTGAGATTTTTTGCACAGTTGACTGCAAGGTCGTTGCATGTGTCGGATGTAAAAAAGTGCGGAGATGACATTGTACACATCCTTTGCAAGTTCGAGTAGATTTTTCTGCTAGCTTTTATTACCAATATGATTCACATGATGATACACTTGGCGGATGAGGCATTTCTTGGTAGACCAGTCAACTATCGGTGGATGTATCCAATAGAAAGGTAACGTCGACCCATGGCCTTTGTATGATTCTTCATCAATTTATAGATATTAAATAATTACAACCATCACTTTTCGATTTTGCAGACTTCTTGGGGAGTTTAAAAAATTTGTATGCAACAGGGCAAAGCCGGAAGGATCCATTGTGGAGGCATGTATCGCATATGAGTCGCTTACTTTTTGTGCAATGTAGCTAACTAATGTTGAGACGACTTTCAATCGTCCTCATCGCAACAACGACAGTGGTGTTAGAAAATAGAAACTTTTTGTTTTTGCACAAATTGCACGACCGTTTGGCGAGTCACCAAGAGGCGAATCGTTTTCTGAAAATGACATGAAGGTAGCGCATTGGTTTATACTCAACAATTGTGATCAGATCGGGGTGCTTCTGGATGAGCATGAACAGTTGATTATGAGTGCATATCCTTCACATTTACATGCTGAGAAACACCATGCATTGTTTCCTCGTTGGTTGCGCGAACATGTAAGTTTTGTACGTTTTTTAATCATCACATTTTAGGTTTTTCTTCATTGTCCTCATATGTTCTTCAACTAAAAAGTATACAAATTTGTGTAATCTAATAGGTGTTGAAACTGAAGGAAGAGAATTCGCCGTCATACACCGAGGAATTATATAACTTGGCGGTCGAACGGCGTTAACGGCGTTAAGTTTGTGGATGCTCAGCGTGATGACAAGTTGTTAACTAAAAATAGTGGGGTCTTTGTCCCGGGTGGTGGCGACAGTGGCGATATTGAGTTTTATGGAAAACTAACAAGTGTTGTACAAGTGCTTTACAAAGACCGGTGTCAAGTAATTTTGTTTAAGTGTCATTGGTTTGATACAAATCCAAATAGGAACGGGAGTATTAAGCGAGACGAAGGGTTAGTATCAGTGAACACTAACATACGTTGGTACGATGAAGACCCTTACATTTTGGCAACTATGGTGAAACAAATCTTCTATCTTGATGACCCGAAGGCCGGGAGTGGTTGGAAAGTTGTTTAGAAAATTCATCACAAAAGCATATATGATATTCCTGAAGGAGATAATAATGACGACGACAACGTGACTGACCAACAGCTTTCATCTTCGATTGATTTTGGTATGGAAACGCCTTTGGATACCAATGTAATCCAAGAACCGCTTGAGGTAGCTGGAATGCCTGAAATCGAAATATCGATTGATTCCATTATAATTGACCTCGGTGATTTAAGACGCTACGATCCACATCACCTCACACAAATTGAGGATAAGTGTGTGTGTGTGTGTATACGATGTGACTATGTGTGTGTGTGTGCGATGTGACTATGTGTGTGTGCGCGCTATTAGTATGTGTGTGTGTGTGTGCGCTGCGACTATGTGTGTGTGTGTGCACTGTGATTATGTGTGTGTGTTTGTGCTGTGAGTATGTGTGTGAGTGCGTGCGCTGTGAGTATGTGTGTGTGTGTACGCTGTAAGTATGTGTGTGTGTGTGCACTGTGTGTGTGTGAGTATGTGTGTGCATTGTGTACATGGATTAGTTGAATTAACTTTTTCGACACACACATATACTTTTGAATCTTTTATGGTCTATATATAGGGGAGGTAAAGTATTGTGCTTAGGTTGATAAATTAAAGGACTAGTATGTATGTTAAATGATAAATTAAAAAAAATATGAAAGTAGGAACCTTTCTTATGTTAAAGGACTAGTATGTTTGATGTAGTATTAATTTGTTGTTTGATATACAAACTGTCAAAAATATACAAATTTGTTGTTGGATGTAGTATTGATTTTGTTTGCTTAATATACAAATTAGTTTTTACCTAATTTCAAAATAAGAAAATAAATATAAGGAGGTATTTATTTACAATTTGTTTAAATGTTTAAAATCCAAAAATTTCAAGTACATTAAATGTTTATTTACAATTTATTTAATTATTTAACAATTGGTAACTGGCTCAATTTACAGATGTCGGGTTTGATTTCTACACGCTACCGTTTTAGTCCTAGTTCAGCTTCATCAACGTCAATTAATGCTACGAAGCCTGTGTCGGCCGCTCTAGATGTCTCCAAGGCGCCTGTCAAGTCCATTGCTTCGGTGATGCATCCCCCAGTCAGCGCTCGTCGGGCTCACCGGGACATCCATAGTCAATGACGAGGGCTCGCAGACAAGTAATATACCCATACCCTTAATCTTTTACATATTTGTTGGAATGTTTACTACCATATTCAAATTAATTAATTGCATGTTGAAACTATTGGTACGATTATCAAATTTGTTGCAAATGTTGTGTGGATGTGGATGTGGATGTGGATGTGTTGTATTATTGTTTGCAGGTTATGGAAAATGTTAGACTTTTAGAGGAGGTTCTGCTGAATTTTTTGTAGAATTTTTAGTACAAGTTTTACCATGAATTTGTTCATTGTTTTGGCAGCGAAGAAAAAGACCCGGGGCCTTTGCAGACAACTGAAGTCTGCGCAGATCACATGTGTGACTTCTGATGCTCCTCAACACTGGGCTGCTTCTACATCTGACCAACACAGCACCCTGGTCCATGACGTAGGGTCGATACTATGTGACCATTGCCCTATGAGATGGGAAACATGGAGATCAGTCCCAAAGCAAACGAATGATGCGATGTGGCATGAGTTGTCGGTGAGTGTATTTAATACTTTCTACTACTTTTTATAATTAAGTCTAATATTATTTATATTTTAATAATATTTTTTCATATTTTCAAATCAACTTTAATACTACAGACCTTGATGCCGACCAGACTGCGTACATAGATGAGCTCTTCATAAGTCGGTACAAAGAGTGGAAGAGCGACCTCTACAACCATTTTAAGTTGTATCTGGACGCGGAGACTGATGTAGCCCAAAGATGCTGGTTTAATATATATTATTATTAACTTTGTAAGAAAATTTTAGAACTTATAAAGGTTTGATGTGGAACATCATGGGATGGGGTATAGTCAATTTCTATAATCACCAATGATGAAAACTCAATTCAACACTTGAAACATCAAGTCCTTGAATTTAATGAGCAAAGTACATCATATGAATGTGATTGCAAGCACTAGGTGATTTTCATATAATGAAAATAGTGCTTGGTACCTGTAATGTATAAGGAGGTTGAGCAATGGCTCTTAATAGGCATGATTGAAAGTACTATAGTTATAGGCGTACTACATGCTTACCTATATGACTGTGGAGGTGGTGCCGCCTTCTATGCGACTTGGGTTAGACTCTAGAGCACTCAGGAAAGTGAATATAGACACAAGGCCAATCCACGTGTCGATTTTTAGAAACACTCGTAAGGGGTTCAAAAGTATGTGTGTGAGGATGTGTCCGGTTAAGTCACATGGGATCACAAGTTCAAAGTATAGCCTACTTTGCTATATTGATTTAACTTTGATGTGTCTTTACTAATCTAAGGTTCAAGTCCTTAAGACACCTTAATTATGCACTAGGCTTTCAAGAAATTGCTCAAGAAAATTTTACAAAATATTTTTGGTCTTATATTGTATATTATACTTTAAATTTTGAAAATGGTGGAGGATTGTTGGAATATTTTCAACAATATAAAGTAAAAGCAGTGTATTTGTTGTATAAAAACGGTTGTCATGTTTTTTATCAAAACTTGAACAGTTTGTATGGCAGCCACCAATTGGTAATCATGCAAGAGATGTGATTCTTGGTTATTAAATTAATAATGCTATTATTAATTTTCCAAAACATGACAACTCTTGATCAACGGTTGTGTCTGAAACCAAGTGGTATTTCCAAATGGGTATACACCATCCGAAGAGATACATCAACTTCTATAAATAGAGGTAGGTTGCACATATTCGAGATAATTGGAATAATCATTCTTTCTATTCGTTAATATTCCTAACAAAAAGGCTCTTCCACTTATACATTATTTTTTTATACAAAAACTTTTAGAAACTAAAATCTACAGCATTAGTTTCTAGTTTAATCTTGAGCATTTTTGTCCATCTTTTTTAGTGTTTGAGTTTGTCTTAGGAGTATGCAAAACTTTGACAAACAATAGGTGAAAGGTTGGGCTTCATTGTATCCACAAGGCTTATTCGCATATCTCCTTTGCACACTGAATGTGAGGGCGAATAGAGTTTGAAAAATAGCAACCTTGAAGCAATCTTCCATCCTTAATTATAACCATAACCCACATGTTTACAATATTTATCCAACAAAAAAATTATTACAAAGTTGTCAGGCTCTCATCATTAGAACATACTTAAAAATTCAAAATAAGAGAAAATTGTAACAATAGTCCCTGAACTTCAATCACATTGGAGCAACGGTCACAAATTTGAAGTTTGGGGACTATTACTTAAATCCAATTGGCGCAAAGGTGGCATCCATGTAAGTAAACATGTGGAACCTACGCTTGCCACATCATCACTTAACGACCAATTTGACGGAATGACTAACGGATGTATGACATTGCAACTAAAACACAACTTTGTGTATGACATTGCAATGTTTTAAAGATGATATATGAGGTTGCAATTGCACCCAAACTTAAGGGTGTAAAATAAAATTTACCCAAAGAAATACCAACCCAGTTTCAAGTTTGAAGGGTACGGTCGGTAGGGTGTTGATGATGGACCAGCTTGATGCAACAACATATGTGAAAAAGGAGGACAAAGAGAAGCACTTGCAGAAACATGGTGATTATATGAAAAAGGAGGATCAGGAGGAGTACATTCAGCAGAACTAGCTAGGTATAAAAGGGGATGACAAGAACAAATAGTTGAAAAACTTGAAACTGTATGAAGGGGATGTAGTCTGCAGATGGGGTCCGATAAAATTTAATCAATTAGGTCAAACTACTCATGAGACAAGGACCCTGTAATAGATTGTCTGGTATCCATTCCACTTATCCTTCCCATCTGTTGTCCCTTTCATTTTCATATTACTCACTCTACTGTTAGCTCTAGGTAGAATTGTAATGCTCATGAGTGGTTTCCTTTTTCTTTTTGTCATTCTAAATTAATGTTACGGATGTGTTAGGGTCCATTTGCATGAAGTGATCCCCAAATCTACGTGATCGATAACAAAAAATTAAAAATTAAAATTATACTGTCTAGCACAAGTTCTTGTACCACGTATTCATGTCGCCAAACTCTTCTCTCAAAAATACAAGTTATGTGACAAAATTATCGGTGCTGCATGCAATGATAGACGACCGAATTAAGCATGTAAGCCCCAAAAACAACGCTCACACTTCACACATGCAAATAATGCCGCCTCAATTGTTAACTTTGGTAGGTGTATGTTGGTGTGCCGTGTGCCGCCTCAATTGTTATTCTTGAGTTTTCTAGAATTGTCTAGAGTGTTAATGCATGCATGAATTAATATGGCTTTTCATGTTCTAATAAAAAACATTAATATGGTGGCTGATTCATTCCTCATATCCTTAGTCGGTGCATGTAACATTGTTGAGATTCTTCATATTCCAATGCAATGCATTAGAATTGGCAGCAAACATTTAATGAGCATCTTACTAGAGAGTTCTATTTGTACCTATATAAGAAGGAGGCATCCAAAGTAGTTTTGGGGTGAAGCAGTGAAAACGGCTTGTGATCAGTCGATATTATATTATATTTTATGGTATTCCAATTTAGCTTTTATGTTTGTTTTTGAGAGAATTTTGATACTTCTTTTTATGTTTTTATCATAGGATGAATTGAATCGGCTTTGCGCATTAAATGGACAAATTGTGGAGTTTTGGAGCTAAGAAGATTATGTCAAACTTTCGAGCCTTAATTCTATGCTGTTTGATCGTGAAGAATAATTGAAGATGGATTGCATAATTCGGGCAGATTCACGTTTTGGGCTTATTTGGCAGATAACTGATCCAGAATGACGTTTTTGGGCTTCGGTTTCTTCTACAAAGTTGTAGAGGACGGTTTTAGCTTTCCAACGATATATTATGGGCCTAATTCGGAGCTGATTTGGTCCATCAAAAGAAGGATTTTCTGCAGCAGTCTAAGTCCTTGTTAGGAAAGAATTCTGTAATTAATTTATTTTTATTTCTGTTTCCTGATTTTTGGGGAAGCCCATTTTAAGTAGGATTTGGTTTTTCTAGTAATATATACAGTTGAGTTTTCTAGGGTTTAGGAGGAGAACGAATTTGGAGATAAAACTGTAGAGAACTCGGCTCAACTTTTCTACAACGGTGTTTTCTAAACTTTTCAAAGTTAGACTACAAGACTACCCCGTGCATTTTTCTCGGCTATAGAGATGAGGGAGGAGTTTGGCTTTCGCTTGTGGGAGCCAAAATAGAAGAAATTCCACCGAAGCAGAGATGTGATCTTTCGTGAAGATTAAATACTTGTTGATTCTGACGAATAAGAATAACTAGTAGGTGCAGCCAGTGACATCGACCCTTTAGTTTCAAACGAAGAAGAGCATGGTAGCATGCATGAAGCAGTTACAGATGAGATGCCTCCAGCACTAGAGATTGCTGATCAGAGGGAGCTAGAGTAATGAGAGCCTGATCAAGGAGACATTGCTGATCAGGGGGAGCCTTCGGCTCCACATGAGAACAGAGTCCAGCTTAGAAGATCGAGTAAAAGCCGAAAACCCTCTATCAAGTACCCTGCATCAGAATTTATTTTGGTAATTGAAGATGGAGAGCCCGAGACCTATGAGGAAGCCAGAACTCATCAAGACAGTGACAAATGGAAGAAGGCAATAGAGTCTGAGATGGATTCCTTATTAAAGAATGGTACCTATGAGTTGGTGGAACTTCCGAAGGGTAAAAAAGCACTCAAGAACAAGTGGGTGTTTAAACTGAAAAGAGATGAAAATATGACAAAGTACAAGACTCGCTTGGTAGTTAAAGGTTTTGGCCAAAAGAAAGGAGTTGACTTTGATGAGATTTTCTCACCAGTGGTAAAAATGACATATATCCGTGTTATTATGGGATTAGCAGCAAGCATGGACCTCGAGTTAGAGCAGTTAGATGTGAAGACTGCATTTCTCCACGGTGACTTAGATGAGGGGATATATATGGAGCAGCCAGAAGGCTTTGAAGTCCAAGGGAAGGAGCACATGGTGTGCAAGCTAAAGAAAAGTCTATACGGACTTAAACAAGCTCTAAGGCAGTGGAATAAGAAGTTTGACTCTTTTATGGTGAGTCATGGGTACAAGAGAACAGATGTTGATCCATGTGTTTATATCAGACAGTTTTCTGGAGGTAAATTCATTATTTTGTTGCTCTACGTTGATGACATGTTGATCGCTGGTCAAGATGCATATATTATTAGGCAGCTTAAACAAAAGTTATTCAAGTCATTTGACATGAATGACTTAGGACCAGCCAAGTAGATTTTGGGCATGCATATTGTTCATGATAGGAAATCCAAGAAGTTGTGGTTATCACAAGAGAGGTATGTTGAACGGGTGCTTGAGAGATTCAACATGAAAGGAGTCAAGCCAGTGAGCTCGCCTCTAGCTAATCATTTCAAATTAAGTAACAAGTCATGTCCAAAATCCGATGAAGAAAGGAAGAAAATGGAAGTGATCCCCTACTCTTCGACGTTAGGAAGTCTTATGTACGCGATCGTGTGTACACGGCCAGACATTGCTCATGCAGTTGGCGTGGTGAGCAGATTCCTCTCTAATCCAGGGAAAGATTATTGGGAAGCAGTTAAGTGGATTCTACGATATTTGAAGGGTACTTCAAAGCTATGCTTGTGCTTTGGTGCTTCCAAACCAGTCTTGGAAGGATTTACGGATGCTGATATGGCAGGAGACTTTGATAGCAAAAAGTTTACTTCAGGCAACTTGTTTACTTTTGCAAGGGGAGCCGTGTCTTGGCAATCCAAGCTACAAAAGTGTGTTGCTTTGTCCACAACAAAAGCTGAATACATAGCCACTATAGAAGCCTTCAATGAGCTGTTATGGATGAAGCAAGTTCTCTGAGACTTGGGTTTGAAGCAAGATAACTATGTTGTTTATTGTAACAGTCAGAGCGCTATTGATTTGGGCAAAAATTCTGCATATCATTCCCGCACCAAGCACATTGACATACAGTATCATTAGATTAAAGATGTGATTGAGAAAAGTTGTTTCAGCTGAAGAAGATTCATACTGACAAGAATTTGTCAGACATGTTGACAAAAATTGTCACTAAACAAAAGTTGGATTATTGCATGAAGCATGCTGGGATGGACTCCAAATAGTTAGAGTCATGATCGGTATTCCTCTCTCATGGGCTGGAGAGGGAGATTGTTGGTGTGCCGTGGGTTTCCAACCCATGATGGAGTTATTCTTAAGTTTTCTAGAGTTGTCTAGAGTGTTAATGCATGCATGAATTAATATGGTTTTTCATGTTTCAATGAAAAGTATTAATATGGTGGCTGGTTCATTCCTCATTTTCTTAGTTGGTGCATGTAACATTGTTGAGATTCTTCATATGCCAATGCAATGCATTGGAATTGGCTGCAAACATTTAATGGGCATCTCACTACAGAGTTCTATTTGGACCTACATAAGGAGGAGGCATCCACACCATTGGATGTGGTGATATCAAGTAAAATTGAGAGAGTTCCACTCCAAAGTGAAGAGAGTGAAGGTGTTCCACTCCAAGTTGAGAGTGAGAGTTTCTAGTCTTTGTATACCACTCCCAAGTGTGTGAGAGTGATGGTTCTTGTATTCTCTTGTTGTACCCATTATTTGACATAGTGAAAGAAGTTTATACTGCTGCCCTGTGGACGTAGGCACGAATTGTGAGCCACGTTAATTCCTTTGTCAATTATTTTCTTTACTTCCGCTTTATTTGTTTTTCCTCCATTCCGGTACCACTGATTGATCCTAACATTGTATTTATGTATGGATTTGAAATAAGATTGGAACCCTTGTTTTAATCCTTCTCAATGCCTAAGAGTTAAACGTTAAAAGTTAAACATGATTCTGTACACATTGAAAATAATATAACTTGCACCCCCTCATTTAGAGTCAAATTGTTTTTTGGGTTGGAGATAACCTTGGCCTTTATTTATTTAGAAGGGAATATTAATTCTAAACATCTAATTTAAGGAAAATTCTCGAGTGCAAGTGAACACGTTGTCCCAACTGGCTTAACCCTCATCTACAAGTTATCCTGGTCTCTAATCAAGCGGGAAAAACAATGATAGGAAAACATAATAATATACCAAAATTATGAAAGAAATGGTTAAGTAAATGTAATTGTAGTTACACATACAGAGATGAAATATTACATATATAATACAGTAATTCTTTTAGTGTAGTATAACAGATTAAATAGGAGAATGCCCTAGCCACCTATTGAACATATCAAAACATTCCTTAGGATTGTACTCTGGAGCTGTATGCCCTCCTCCCTGCACAAATGCAACTTGGAATCATTTGTTAGATCAGAAATGGTTATTGATTTTAATTAGTACATTAATGAATGAGAACAATGAACGAAGATGTTATCCGTCATGCCTTTATGGTCGCATATGTCAAATTATACTCTTTGTTTGAATAGTAAATTGTGTATCTGTAAAATGAATCAGTGACAAAAAAAAAAGAGAACAAAGGATTAAGAGTTAGTATCAAATATTGAAACTTCTAAACCCGAAAAAATCACGAAAACAATAAAAACTGAGCTTTATAGGTATAATATACCAACCCTGCAACTTGATGATCAGAAAACCATGGTTTCCAATCATATTCAAGTGTCAAGTTCAAGGATTCTATCCACGCGAGGGTACTTATATATGGTATGATCATATCATGATCACCACTGTAGATAAAAACATGTAACTAAGTAAGCTGACTCTTCAATTTTTTTTTTTTTTTAATTTCTAAGAATGGTAAAACATGAAGAACGTATCATATTTAACAATTTACCTGTACACTAGAGCACGAAGGGACTTTTTGCTGAGGTTTTGATGATATTCAAAACTACTTGGAACATCAAATGTGTAAGGTGTGGTCTTATTGCATTTAGCCCATTCACCTTTTGTTCCCTGTTTGTCATTGTAAATATTTTAGTTTGAAGTTAAATGGCTGCAAGTTCATATCTTCTATTTAATTGATTAGAGGTAGCATTAGAATATATATATACCTCCCGAATGTTGAGAGCTCTACGGACATTTATATCATTTGCCCAAAGAACAGCGTAGCGGATCCTATCTTCCTGCAATGTCAGTCAGTTTGTTACTACTCAATAAAATGAGTCATTTCGCAGTTAACAGTGTCATCCCTTTTCAGTTAGCAGAGAGGGTGGATTCGTACTTGTGACCTCTTCTAGCATTGAAAAGAAGTAACGCTAAACTAAGAGCAAATCACCATACGATGATTCTCTGAGAGAGAGTGAGAGAGATATATACCCGACACAACTGCAGAGAAGAGGGGAAATCTTTCAAAGTATCCTCAACAAGGAGTGATATACCCGCCTTCCACTTCCAGTTCATTTCTAACACTGTTAATTCGTTATAGTCGTTTGCCTTGGGGCAGAAAGGTGCCAATATGTGTTCGGAATCAAGTCTGCCAGTGCACTACATACTCAATGATCAAATGACTTTATATAATAGAAGATCAAAACATGTAGGGTGTTAGGAGTGTGTGTGTGTGTATATACGTATATACACATTTGACACTTTACGTTGTCAGCTTAAGAATCAAGAATGTGCAATCTGACAACATAATTTGTCATGTACAATGAAATCTTGATAAGCATAATCAAATGATCAACGATTTCTGATTTTTAAAATTTTTCGCGCAGATATTCTGAAATGAGTATCTACATGTTAGAAAGCTTGAATCATCGAACCACACTTTGAGATGACCCCCAAAATATTTTAATTCTTTTGATATGCAACCATGGTGATACATACCTCCTGGAAAGCTTGAAGACTGTTGAGGCATAGTTGATTGTTTGGATCTACATCTACGTATTCGCCATTGCAATTCCTTTTAATTGACTAAAAATAAAGCATTAAAATTACATTGTACTCAACGTAACCAACACTTGTATAATTGTTATCTATGAGGATTTTTTTTTCTTTGCTTTTCATAAGGATATTTTTTGTTAAAATTTTAGATATGATATTGCTATATGCTTCTTAGAAGTTACAAAGGGACCTTAAAACTTAGCACTTAAAACAAAACCAACAGCGATATACATACCTCATATATTCTATCTGATATAAGCGCCATACGATGAGCATATTCGATCCTCGAATTACCATCCCCTTTAGCAGTTGTAGCTGGATTGCCAATTATGTATCCCTGAAAATCCATTACAGATGAAATCAATTTCTAGCACAACGATGTCATGAAATTCGATAGTATAAGAAGGAATTTTTTTGGGATGTCAATTTCCTACTTTGAGATTCAAAGGCGGCTCGGTTCCTGCTTCAATATCTACAGCATTCAACAACAGAGATACAAACATATGCGTCCTTAATCCTTAATGCTTTCGAGATACAAACACATTTTGTGACGCAGTTCTAAATTTTTATGCAAAATTAATTGAATATGAAATTCGAGGAAATTTGATGTGAAGAAAGTTACCATCAGTTATATGCTGAACAATGATGGGAACGATTTTGCCTGTGAAGGAATCTCCAGAAATGTAGAGAGGATTTGCAAGAAACTGGGGATGAGTCACAAGCCACTGCACAGGTGCATGATTTTAAGCAATAATGGAAATTAAATCAATATATCAATACTCATAAACAACCAATTTTTTAATGTTGAACTAATTTCTTAATTACGAATTATTTATGCAAATTCTTGACTTACCCTTTTGAGAAACTCATAAGCTCTTGTAGCATGCAGGGTGTCACTACTGATATACCCTTCCAGAGTTGTAGAGTATGAAAATCCAGTCCCAGCAGGGGCATCTAAAAATATTATGTTTGCTAGCTAAAAACAAAAGAACCACTCTTCAACAATCACCCTCAATTGATCACAACAATCATTTTTATTAACGATGGAGGAAATCCAATAACTTTTTTCCAAGTAAAGATAAGTATCACTAAACCGAGAGCTAGCCGGTTGTCCCTTAATCATTAATTGAAACTAAAAGCAGAGACGAAAAAATTCCACACACCTTGGTCCATGCGTATGGATTCGTAACAAGTGTTAATGGGTCCCTGTTCAAGTCTCCAAATTGGAAAGATATTGGACCTGGAAGGATTAAAGAACTTATTAATCTACTTGTATTTAGGACCTAAAAACAAAATTATTTTCGTACCGTCGAGATTTCTTTATAAATATTTTTTTCAGGGAGTTTTGCTCATCCCTTGAAAAAAAGTACTAGTTTCTATTGCAATCAGTGGAATCAAATCTGATAATTGCCTGCCAACAATTAATGATAGTAATTAGAAAGTAAAAGTAATGAATTTGTTATCGATCAAAATAAAAAACAAAGTTACCAATTTCATAAACGAGGCCATAAAAAGAAGAACATCGAGGGCCTCCAGTC
Organism: Gillenia trifoliata; assembly: GCA_018257905.1. Classification (NCBI taxonomy): domain Eukaryota; kingdom Viridiplantae; phylum Streptophyta; class Magnoliopsida; order Rosales; family Rosaceae; genus Gillenia; species Gillenia trifoliata. The sequence goes on from CM031080.1 coordinate 26,295,791, forward strand.
ATCCAAAGAAGCAGAGGATCATTTTCTGGACTTCTTTCGGACTCAATGAAGTAGTAGAACATTTGCAGTTCATCAAATTTGCCAACGCTCACATACCTTGAAAGTGGACACGAATTAAACCCCATAATTTAGTACTATAAAACAGATAATTAATCATAGGCTCCTCTAATCAGAATTTAGATGTTAATCAAATAATTATAAGTACCCTGTTTCAAGCTTGAAGGGGAGGTCACCGGAAAAGCCCGGCAAGTTCTTGATGATCGACTGTGATGCACCATTGTTGGTAAGCAGCAGTAGAAAAAAGGCTTGCCACGCCCAGAATTTAGCAGATGTACAGATGCTGGAACTCATCATCATTTTTTTCTTCTTCTTTTTCTCTTGTTGCAAAGCTTTGCCAGTAATGAACATATAAAGGTTGGAATTTGACCTCGCAATATTATCCCCACATGTGACGTGTGCTATTTTATTTTAGCTCCCTCACCATACATGCTTTGGATTCTTGCTCAAAAAGAAAAAAGAAAAAAGAACAATATATATTTGGACAAAAATGAAAATTTGTAACAGCACACGTCACATCGAAAATACGCTTTGGAAAATTTTAGGTAGCTAATTAAGTGAGGTCTTATTCATCACTTAGTACTACGGTCCACTTAATATTATGGTTTGTGGCATCACTTATCCAAGCTTTCTTAAAACCTTGTGCTTTGTTTCTCATAAAAGAGTAATTTTTTCAGTGTGTATTCAAAACATGACCATGTGACGTTACTACTCAACTCAAATTTTTAGACGTTTCAAATAATCCTTTTGTGACTATGAGTGTGCTTTTTATCGGTTTTTGGACTTTTCTATGTTTGGTAGGTGATATGTATGAACTTTTCTCAATAAATTATTAGGCTAACTATATTTTATACTCTCAAGGTTTGGGTGATTTTTAAATTGGGTCATGAAGTTTTATTTTTTCCACATTACCCCCTAAAATTTTGAAATTGTATCAATTTACACCTTTGGTATGATCGAATGTGAGAATACAATGATATTCCGTTCAAACTACAGCGTGCAAAATGTAACCCACCTTTCTCATTATACAAAGATTGTGGTTCCTATGTGAGCATGCAATTGTCCTTGTAGTGAGATGGAGAGTTTACCCAACAGATTTGATTAGAACGGGGTAAACCTAAATAGTTCTCATTAGTAGACTTTCTTCCAGATAAGGCTAGCTCGTTGTGATCGACTGATGCAAGGCGCATACAGGTGACAATATATGATTTTCATGTCTCACAATGCACTGCATAGTCATTAAGATAACGTTTGAAATTCGAAGATAAAAATATTCACGTAGAGTACATATGAACTGATACACCATAGCCCTCACCTCCTGGTAAGCTTGAAGACTGTTGAGGCACAGTTGATTGTTTGGATCTACATCTACGTAGTCCCCCTTGCAATTCCTTTTGAGTGACTTAAGAAACCATGAAACTAAAGCAATACTATTCAAATTCCAAGACTACTATTTTATAGATGTAAACAATTATAAGATTTTTCATAATCATAATTTGTACTAAAAAAATATCTCTGTGTGCTTTTGTTAGAAAGTAAAAAGAGAATTTGAAATCTAAAACTAAAATCAAGAGTGGCATACCTCGTATATTCTATCTGATATAAGCACCATACGATGAGCTGGTAAAACCCGACCCGACATATAACAATGAAAAAATTCAACATGGTATCAGAACTTGGTTTCAGATTTCTGGTTTGATTGGTCGGGTTCAACAACACCAAGTAGAAATACATATGGCTCAATACTTCGATAACTTTATTCATTCACAAGAGTTTACAATATATAGGCACACAGGCCTTGGGGTACAATGAAAGAATAAAACACAAATTCTATTCCTACCATAATAAAGGCTAATAGAATATTTACAATTAATGACTCAAGCTAACACTCCCCCTCAAGTTGGTGCAAAGATACCATACATGCCCAACTTGATGAGTGAGTCACAAAATACTCTACTACACACGGCATGGGTGAGGACATTGACAAGTTGTTCTTCCGTCACAAATGGTATAGCCACAATTTTTCTCTCGAGATTCTCCTTGATAAAGTGCCTATCAACCTCCACACGCTTTGTCCTATCATGCTGCACAGGATTAACGGCTATTTCCCTTGCAGACTTGTAGTCACAATGCAACTTCATCGCTTCCTTTGGTCCAAAACCAAGACATCTCAAAAGCTTACGCAACCAAAGAAGATCACATATCCATTGCGCCATACCCCTATATTCATCTTCGGCAGAAAACTTTGACATTACCCTCTGTTTCTTACTACGCCATATAACTAAATTACCTCTCACAAATGTAAAATATCCAGATGTGGAACGCCTGTCAGTAACATTGCCAACCCAATATGCATCTATGAACCCCTCAACACTTAAGTGTCCATGTCTTCCATATAATATCCCTTTACCCGGTGCATACTTCAAATACACTAAAATAAGCATTACTGCGGCCATGTGATCCTCACTAAGTGAGTGCATAAACTGACTCACAAAACTTACAGCATATGCAATATCAGAACGAGTATAAGCTAAATAAATTAGTCTCCCTACAAGTTTTTGATATCTACCCTTATCAACAAGTACCTGATCAGGATAAATACCCAAGTGATGTTTTTCTACAATAAGAGTATCAACCAGTTTACACCCCAACATACCAGTTTCTTTCAACAAATCCAACACATATTTTTGCTAAGACAAGAAAATACCTTTAGGTGAGCGTGCAACCTCAACTCCAAGAAAGTACTTCAAATCACCCAAATCTTTCATCTCAAATTATGATGCAAGGTTCACTTGTAACTTCTGAATCTCCTCCAAATCGTCTCCACTAATAATCATATCATCCACATAAATAATTAAAGCAGTTACTTTATCAAGTCTATGCTTCATGAACAAAGTGTGATCTAAATGACTCTGGTGATATCCATATTTCTTCATTGCTTGAGTAAACCTACCAAACCACGCATGAGGTGATTGCTTAAGCCCATATAGAGACTTATGCAATATGCTCACTCTAGTACCACCATTCACACCGTAACTCGGTGAAAAGTTCATATACACTTCCTCTTCTAGATTCCCTTGAAGAAATGCATTTTTCACATTAAACTGTTTAAGAGTCCAATTCATATTTGTAGCCAAAGAAATCAAAACACGTACCGTATTCATCTTCGCTACCGGAGAAAAAGTTTCTTGGTAGTATACACCATATGTTTTATTATAACCCTTAGCCACTAACCTTGCCTTATATCTTTCAACCGATTCGTCAGCTTTGTATTTAACTGTATACACCCAACGACAACCAACAGGTTTCTTTCGATTAGGTAACTGCACAATCTCCCAAGTTTTATTTTTCTACAAAGCAGACATCACTTTATCCATAACTTGAACCCACTTAGGATCCTGTAAAGCTTCTTCCACTTTAGTTGAAATTTTTATGGACTACATATGATTCACCAGGACTTTGCATTCATGAGAAACACGCTCATATGACACATAATTAGCAATTGGATACTTCACTTTTCTTTCCGAAGAAAACCTGCTAGGTGGAACAGCTCGATTGTGTCGTGATGGCAATTTATATGTACTCACAATAGCATTAGGGTTAGTTGTATTATTATCTAAAATACTTATCTCGAAAATATTCAGAGGAGGTGGAACATGCATTGTAGAGTCAGAGAGAGAGGATGAGGAAATGTTATTAGAAGATGGAATCACATGAGGACCACCACTAGACATAGCATCACTAGATCCTTATGTACTGAACTGCTCAACAACAGGCACGGCACCACTGTGCTCAACAACATGCATGGCATCACTGGGCTCCGCAACAGGCATGGCATCATTGGGCTCAGCAACACCATCACTTAGCCCAACAGATACAGCCTCATAAGCAGGTTCGATAAAATTGCTAGAAGCACTTGGTTCTTCTCTTTTATTTCCTTCATCTCCCCCTGAAATACAATACAACCAATGCAGATCATCTAAGACAACACTCTCCTCCTGATATTCTAAATCGGATAAGGAAGGAGAATAAAAATATTTAGACTCAGAAAAAGTTACATCTATCGTGACATACATACGTCGAGTCTGTGGATGATAACATTTGAATCCCTTCTGTTGAGTTGAAAAACCCAAAAATACACAACAAAGCGCACACGGATCAAGCTTACTACTATGGATTTTCTGGATATGAACCTATACTACACACCCAAAAACACGAGGAGACAAAGTATTTGTAGAAATCACGGGAACATGGTGAGTGAGTGCGTGGAGTGGTGTTTGAAAATTCAAGACCCTCGAGGGCATTCGGTTCATAACATACATTGCATATACAACTGCTTCAGGCCAAAAACGTTTCGAAATGGACCCACCGATAAGCAACGCATGAGCTATCTCCAAGATATGGCAATTCTTCCTTTCCGCTACCATATTTTGTTGTGGGGTGTGAGGACAGGTAATTTCATGTAAAATTCCATGATCTTGTAAAAATGGGGACAAATTCGAATTTATATATTCTCCACCATTGTCAGAACGCAAAACTTTAATATCAGAGGAATATTGAGTCTTCACCATCTGATGAAAAACACGAAATATAGAACCAACCTCGGTTTTGATTTTCAACACATACAACCATGTCATACGGGTGCAATCATCGACAAAAGTAACAAACCACTTCATTCCAAAATTTGTACTAACAGGAGAAGGTCCCTACACATCAGAGTGTACCAGATCAAACAGAAACAACTGTCTACTCATACGTGAAGGAAATGAAGAACGATGACTTTTAGCAAGAATACATACTTCACACTTCAATTCCGAGTCTTTAATTCTACTAAATAAATTAGGCAACATATGCCTCAAATAACCAAACGATGCATGCCCCAATCGATGATGGAATAACCATAACTTTTATATATTATTATCACGCGACGCACATACCAAATTAGCTCTTCCAGGAACAACGTCATCCACATAATAAATGCTCTCTCTCTTAGTGCCACGCCCAATAATCTTCTTTGTCTGAATATCCTGAAGCAAGCAAAATTAAAGATAAATTAATACAACACAATCCAACTGTTCAGTAACCTGTGGTACAGACAATAGATGATGGGACAACGACGGAACTAATAAACAATGGTGTAAAGAAAGAGAGGGTGTAAGACACATTGTTCCCGCTTCAATAACAGGAGTGATAGTACCATTGGTAGTTGCCACACATTTTCTGTGAGAAGGTGTTATATATTGAAACAAATCCTTGTCATAGGTCACATGATCCGTTGCACCGGAATCTAATATTCAACCAGTGTTACGATCAGTATTTGAGACCAATAATACTCGCCCAACAGTAGCATGTCCACCCCTATTATTTCCACGCTCCTTAGCTCTCAACTGCTTCTTAAGCTTCTGAAACCAATTAGGTACTCCATGTTTTGAGAAGCATGTATCCTTAGTATGATGAGTTTGACCATAATAGGTACACTTCAAATCATCCTTGTTCTTCCGAGAGAACACACGGGGATTCGAAGGAGGATAATTCAATCCATTCAACTATATTCCACTTGGCACAGCCGAGGTATCACTTTGGATAACAATAGAGTTCAACATAGGGTTACTTGTTGAACTTAGAAGTCCTCCTTTCACTTTTTGTTTAGAATTTTCTTCTTCTCCATTCACCATCATGGCAGGGGCAAGCAGCAGCGGCAACAACGAGATTATAGCAGTAGCAATGAGGTTATACGAGCAGTCACAGAGATACAACAGCAGTAGAGAGATACTGGGCATGGCGTTTTTGCTAGGGTACAACGTTAACGTAGATTTTTTTTTAAGGGTTTTAGGATATGACCAAAATTTTGGATCAAAAACTAGCTCTTGGCATCAAGTAGAAATACATATGGCTGAATACTTTGATAACTTTATTAATCCACAAGGGTTTACAATATATAGGCACACATGCCTTGGGGTACAAGGAAAGAATAAAACACAAATCCTATTCCTACCATAACAAGGGCTAATAGAATATTTACAATTAATGGCTCACACTAACACACCATACCCCTGTCCTTAATGATCGATGTGGGATGTGAATTAAAAAGTTCCACGTGTGACAAACTATGGGTTGTCCACGTGAGGGAGGGTGTTGAAATGTGGAGAACAAATGTCCCACATTGGCCAAAATGAAAAATATACAAGCACCTATAAGCGTAAGGTTCTAACTCTAATATTACCGAGACACCCAACGAGGTGGTTAAGTTGGGACAATATCAGTATAATAGAGTGGACCGGGCCTATGACACCGAATATCTAACATGATATTCGGGGCTGGTAAAACCTGATCTGTAACAATGAAAAAATCGAACACAAACGCAACAAAGAAATAAAATTAGAGCTACAAAAGCATGCCTCAATAATGCATATGGCTCATTTCCTTTGTTCTTGTTTTTTTTTTTGTTGGGTATGAATAACAATCCGTTTTTCCTACCCCCCCCCCCCCCCCCTAATTCAGGGTGACCGTTACCCCCCTCCAAAATATTGCCACGTGTCTTTTTAACTAACTCATGGTTACCTATTCTTTTATTTAATCTTTTATGAAAACAAAAAACAATTGAATGAATTAAAAATAAAACTTACCATTTATCTTATCAATTAAACAATTGATTGAAATGAATTAAAAATAAAACTTACCATTTATCCTATCAATTAAACAATTAATTGAATTATCCTATTTCTGTTCCTATCTTCATCGCAACAACACAACTTCTTTTTTTTCACGAGAATAAGGAACTCCATATCGAGAACTGATAGAGGAGAAAAGAAACTTTTGCGTTATCAGATTAGTGGAAAAAAAGAACGCCTTATATCAAATTAGTTTTCAATCTTCGTTTATTTTTTTGAAATAGGGAAAAATATTAACATACATATAAGAACTCATCCCTTTCAATTTCAAGCACTACTTATGCATATTATTTGCTACATCTTAAAAATATAACAATTCTATGCTAGAAGAAGATTATATGTAGTCACACATATATAATATCAAATAGTTGCAACATTAAAAGAACTTGTCTAAAAAATTTGAATAACATCATCAAACATAGCATGAATCACAAATATATGAAAATTCTGATTGAGTACAAAACAAATCGGCAAATGATACAACTTTTCTTTATCTTTTTGTTTGCGAATAGTGCAACTTGCTATAAAGACTAGTTTGCTGATGGATTTGAAAAATTCAACTGACGATTCAGCCCTTGAGGTCTTGATTGAATGCTTTCCTGCCAAATTCATGAATTACTATTATTAATAGATTACTCAAATAATAAAAACAAAGCAATGAAACACTTGTGAAGAAAATATACATGATTATATATGCAACTTATAAAAATAACAAACCTGTGAATACATAAGTGAGTCATCATATGACATTGTTGGTATATGTTTGTACCCGAGTGAGTGATTAGGAACGCCTTGAATGCCATGAACATTTGGAAATCCAAGTGGGTGATTGGGAACACCTTGAACATCAGAAACAGTAGGGAATCCGAGTGGGTGATTAGGAACACCTTGAGCACCATAAATAGTTGGAAATCCGAGTGAGTGATTAGAAACTCCTTGAACACCAGAAACAGCAGAGAATCCATGTGCGAAATGAGAGCCTTGATACGAAGATGACATATTCTGTTGGTTTTGATTTGCTAATCCAATTGATCCCTAAATATTCATATAGTATATGTCAGAAAACTATATGCTTTAAATTTTGTGTTAATTTCTAAATAATTTAGATAAATGCACAAATGCAACCTGAATACGTTCACACAAATCATTTGGGTGACTCAAGTTACATGCGTATGAATTAAGTCCCTTAGAATCTGTCCAGATAAATAATAATTACATGAAAATACCACAAAATCATAATATGAACAATTGCCATAAAGAAAATAAAATAAAATTTGCACTGATCTTGTCTTTTAGATGAACTTTTCTTTTTACTTTTAGCTTCTAAAGCATTCTTCATTCTACCTTTACCACGACCTTTAGACTTCTGAATTTTTGGATCTCTCACTTGAATATTAACACCATCTTTATCCAGATGATCACTGGAATTTGCATCACCATTTATTCCAGCTTGCCCTTGTTCGTCACACTTTTGACTTTGCACTTTTTTCTCCAACTTCAACAATTCAGTCTTCATCAAAGTGCATGTTTGGTTGTTAGTCTTTCGTTTAATTGATCGGATAAATGGTAAGTTTTATTTTTAATTCATTTCAATCAATTGTTTAATTGATAGGATAAATGGTAAGTTTTATTTTTAATTCATTCAACTGTTTTTTGCTTTTATAAAAGATTAAATAAAAGAATAGGTAATCATGGGTTAGTTAAAGAGACACGTGACAATATTTTGGAGAGGAGGTAACAGTCACCCTGGGTTAATAGATGAATTTTCCATAATTAGAATATGATTCACACCTCAAGAATTATAAATCCGGGTTGGTCCATGGCTTTGATTCTCACATACACATCTACATTGCATGGCACACTGTATGTATAAATGGACTTCATCACTATGTAAGTTACCATTAGTTATCTCGTGAGAAATCATCAGAACAATCTTCCCCGAGTAAGAATCTCCAGAAATGTAAAGTCGATTTGCAAGAAACTTGCAATGAGTCATACGCCACTGGACATGATTTCAAGGGAAAAAAAATTATATTAGTTTGCTTTTTTGTATGTGTTTTCACTAATGTTATTTGGGTATACAAATTGACCACATCCGGTGGAGCAATGAGGTCGGTTTTGTATCTCTGGTAGCATTACCCTTTTGTTTTTTTCCCTAGACTTTTCAGTGCAAAATTAAGTTGTGATAAAAATTTTCGACCACTAAGTATGGAAAATTTCATCTTTATCCAAAAAATTCAATTTTTTTGTGCAAACTTGACTCACCTTTTGGAGAAATTCAGAAGCCGTCTCGCATGTATGGTGGCATTTGTGTTATATTCCTTTAGAGTTGTGGAATATGAGAAATCAGTGCCAGCAGGAGCATCTCAAAATATTATGTTTGCTAACTGTAATTAAAAAAATGCCACTCAGTCTCCACTGTATTAGGAGAAAATTTAGAGGTCAAATCTCATTTAAAACAGTTGTTGAGTAGTCGTATAAACTATAAATAGGCCGCTAGCATAATACAAACCAATTTCATATGCGAGGCCAGTAAGAGAAGATAATCCAGGGCCTCCGGAGACGCAAAGCACCAGAGGCTAATTTTCTGGACTCCTTTCTGACTCAATGAAGTAGTAGAACAGTTGCAGCTCGTCCTTATTTCCCACCACCACATACCTTTCGAGTTGAAACACAAATTCGTAAAATTACGTAAAAGAAACCCCATAATCAACATAAAAATTACTTAAACTATAATCCACATGAGTTGCTTAATTACCCTGTTTGTAGGCAGGGTACTATCAAAATTTGTAGGCAGACTGTTTACTACCGCTTGCCTGGAAACAGGTGTAGTGACGAAGTCAAGATTTTATTATAGTGTGCATGATAAAATACCACTGAAATGTTGGTGCTCCAATCTTGAATGAAAATAAGCACTCATCTCATATGTTAATTTGATTGTATATCACATGAAAGACTCTAATTGAATTTACATGTCATATTGCATTTGATGCAAATCTAAAGTTTTCCAATTTTTAGCTAATTTTCTATCTCACTTTCGGACTTAGTAATTGTTTTTCTCTCACTTTTATACATTTGTTAGTCTATCTGTTAAGTTTTTTGTTAACTGATGACACAACATGCCTTTAGCTCATCCAAATGCTTATTTTGGGTGCAAAAGTGGGACACAATAAACTTTGGATTGTAAAGTTAGAATTTTCAAACTTAAGGAAAGTAAAGTGAAATTTTATAATGGGCCAAAGATCTGCCTTGTCAATTAACGGAAGACTTAAATGATGGACTAATATATGTATAAAAGTGGACTTAACGGAGGACTTACGAAACTACGTCAAAAAACTTTGAGGACTAAAAAATTAAAATTGAATAACTTTGGAGTAGTAAAATGGAAATTATCCATATAAATCAAATGAATATAGTTATTTAGCATCTCCAACAGTTTATCTAAATGTGTCTCTTCGTATACAAGTTTGTTGACCCACATAACATTTTGAAAACTAAAATTTGTTGACTCACAATTTTGCTCCACCAGACTCCACAACTTAGTATTTTTATTTTTATTACTTTCCATTATGTAACCATTTTTTAGTATTTCATTTTTGAAAAAAATATTGACAAAGACATATTATTATAATAAAAAGTATGTTTGACGAGTGAGATAGATAGTCTTTAAATATAGAGAGTGTAGAATATTTTTTTAAATTTAAAGACTCATTTAACAATTTTGTTGGAGTACAAAAATCTTAAATGACACCTCAAATTTAGTTTTGTAGACTTTTGGAGATGCTGTTATGTGATCATCCAATGTCCCCACCTTAGAGCAAGTCCACCCATAGTCCAATTGCAAGGGCAATTGGGGGCAATTACCCTACCAACCCATTTTTGTTCCTCCAGCGGGCCTTTTTTCAAAGGGCAATTGGTGGGCCCAAGCATGCCCAAGCAGAAGCTCGAGCAATTTGAGCCCGAGCACCAGCCAGCGGGCGCTGACGTCAGCGGCCTCTTTTTTTTTTTTTTTTTTTTAAATTTTTTTTTTTTATAAATACCCCTAATCATCTTTTTCATTCCTCACATTACAACTCAATATTTTTTTTCCTACATCAACTATATTTGTTTTTCACCTTCCAAATCCTTGTTTTACAAAAAAAAAAAAAATTTTATTTTTTAAAAAATAATGACACGTGTCGTGACGAGAGTGGTTGAAAATGTCGGTGCAAAATATATGGGGATAATCACAAGCCCCCGATAAGGCCAACAAAAAAATAAAAAAATAATATTTTTCCTTGCCCTTGCCCTTGCCCTCCACGAACGGGTGGAGTTGCACAAAGGCAAGCACTGTTCACGGAGGGCAATCACTGCCCTTACCTTTGCCCTTGCCCTTGCCCTCCACCAACGGGTGGATTTGCTCTTAGCAGGGTGAGTTGTTCTTAAGTATCGATGCAATAGAGTTCACACTTGCATCGATGGCTATATGCTGGGAGTCGCTCATATCTCTACGTGATTGACCGTAATCATTTGTGCAGCGGACCCTCACTTGCATCACTAAGTGGCTTTCTACCACATTTCACATTTTTTTTTTTAAATTACCACCGACCCCAAAAAAAAAAATACAGTATGTGGGTCATTGCCCCTTGCCTTCAAGCCCTTCAGTCATTCGTGTGGAACCTACAACTGTACACGATTTCAGCGAGAGAGGCACAAGAGAACGTGGTTTTGTACATTTGAGCTTTATTGCAGCTTTCCCTAGCTACTATGAGGCAAGCTAAACTAGAACTTTGTTATCAGATCATATCTCGAACTCTCACTCAAGTTTAAATATTGTTATTTTCAAAATGATCATGATCACCCACACACTTTTCTACACTAGTTTACATCGAGAACATTCAATTCACACGTAAAATCAGATAATTCAGTATTCATTCATGTGTTTACTTCTCTCATCAGGTAACTTATTATATAATTGTATACATGTTATACATCGAGTTTATTATAATACACAATATTTTTTCTATTGAGAGTTGAATCTCACCTCAAATAAATGAAGGACTTTGCATGTGCTTATAAGTAATTGAGCTATCCCATAATACCAATTGGTTTTATGGTGGAACCTTAATTTTTTTCATGGTATCAGAGCAGATTGTCCCTCGTGTGAAGCCCAAACGGCCACACATGCTCCACGTCACTTGATTTGTGTTGTCCACATGCTAGGCTTGAAAATTTGCTACGCGTGAGGGGTGTGTTGATAGTTGAATCCCACCTCGAATAAAATAAGGACCTTGCATATGCTTATAAGTAATTGAGTTACTCTCCATATTGCCAATTGATTTTATGATAGAACCTTAACTTTTTTCACCTTCAATGCTCTGACTAGATTCTGAAATGACCGACAAAAATGAATTAGATACGGTAGCGAGCAAAAAATCTGTCAACCATGGCAAGTGTTTTCTTGTGTGTGTGCTCCTAAGCAGTGTCATCTCCACCCTGTAAAAACCAAAACAATCTTATAATTTGATATCCATTTGTGTACATTATGAAATTAAACATTCAATTGAGAGGTTTTTTTTGTCTTGCCCTTACAGTCACGTAAGTCAACCAGAAGTTATCCTTCATGAATTTCTCTTGGTATCTGAAGAAAAGTGATAAGTACATATTGAAATTTTTTTTTGCACAATAATGTTACAAAATACAAAGTTATTACGAGGTGTATAAGAACTCACCCTGCAATTTGACCACCAACATATCAAGGTCTCCATTCATCTAAAACAGGCACGCCAAGAGATTTGATCCACTCCATTGTGGCAACGTATGGAATTGATATACACCATATTGAATAGGATTGGAATCAAGTCGAGTTTAGTGAACAGTTGACCAAGTTATTAATAGCCAAGTTCACTTAATTATTAAGTTCACTAAACATGAGACATGACTATTTGTTTAGAAATTGTGTAAGTTCACCAACAGGTGCATCTATAAACATTATGCTGGCCACCTATACGATTATGGGATTTAATCAATTAATAGGAAAATTTTTGAAATGTCATATGAAGTTATACACATTTTTTAATTTGTCGTACGAATTAATATTTTAAGCGATTTGTCATATCAATTTTTTAAATTATTGATTTTTCATCTCACCCTAACTTCGTTAAATTTTCCATCCAAAATAAGTTTGTGTTCAGGGTTATTTTGAACTTTTAACCTTCTTTTTTCACAAGTTCTCTACTTCTCTTTGTACGAACTTAGAAATTTAGACTAGTAAAAAAAATGTCACATTCGTTTCAAAAACTTATGGTGAACTACTTAAAAAGTACATTAGGCTCACTAGCTAACATGGAGCAGTTTAATTAATTACAAGCTTTGAGAATTCATCATGGTCAATCATGTCTATTAATTAAAAAAAATTGGGAGTTGAAATGAACGAAATAACCTTAAAATGTCCAAAATAATCTTGGAAGGGATCGAGTGGGGAGTTGAAATGTCCGAAATATTCTTGAAAACAAGTCACGTGCAAGACACATGGCTTATTTTGAATGGAAAACTTAACGGAGTTAGGGGTGAGATGACAAATTAATGAATTTAAAAAATTGATACGACAAATTGCTTAAATTTTTAGTTCATATGACAAATTAAAAATGATGTATAAGTTTATATGACATTGTAAAAAAATTTCCTCAATTAATTTTTCCAAAATTCACAATAATGTGATACTTTGACCACATTTAGTGGAATTTTCAAAATTCATTACTACAAAAGGTATCCCTTCATTACAATTATAGGTGTTAGCTAATTTACCCCGTGAACTTGTAGGGTTTGGTCAATTTTTCCCCTAAACTTTAATTTTAGTCAATTACCCTCATAAACTCTTATAATTAACCAAAATTAAAATTTATAGGGGCAAATCAGCTAATACCTCTTATAATTATATTAAAACACACGAGTGCATCGGCAACAATCCTTATTGATCTCTTCCTTCTCACTTTTATGTTTTCGGTAGTGGTTGCTCTTTCACTCTGCATAACCGTTTCTGAGATTTCAGGGACCCTGTACAGAAATTATAAAGGAGGCCCTTTTTGCTCCGTTACAATAAATAGGTCATGATTACATAATTTCACAAAAGAATACTTAAACAATTAAAAAAAAATTATATATTAGTATTAGTATCATAATTAAAATAAATTTTAAAACTAAAATTATGTGATCAATCTACAAATTCATTAATGGACATGTAAAAGAAGCCATGAAACAGAACAAAATAATGAATAATATAGTAGAAACTAGAACCACTAATCCAAATTGCCAAAACAACAATAATGGTAAAACCTAAATTAAAGGCAGCCTTTAATCTTCAGCAACAAATGATATTAAGGCTATAGTCTCTCTATCTCTCTCCATTATCTCTGCCCAAACAACAATCAAATCTCAGAGTAATGTTTGCTCCTCCTCAAAGCCGGCACTATATATTGCTCTGCCGAAGAAAGTCTTCGTGGTTGTGGTCACTCTAGATATTAGAGTAACAATTGTTGTTCAAATCTGAGGTAGTGATTTGGTAGTTTGTGCGCTTGGCAAGAACTATGAGGAGAAACATCAATGTTTGTTGGAGATGGCTCATCGTAGAGTTTTCTCTCGACGATTCCAAAATCATAAAGGAGTGGTGCGGTCTTTCCATCGTAGTTCCGTTGTAGTAGTTTGAGGAACTCATAGCCATGTTTTCTTGTTGTTTGTCATTTCAAGGTCTCCAGGTGATGGTACATTGTTTATCTTGTGTGTCTTAACGGTGTTGGGTTTGCCTTGTAAGGTTTAGACTTTGTAAGCTTATTGTTCATGTTAGTTAAGTGTGGGTCTCCCGTGACTAAGGAATCGTACTTCTGAGGAGTTTGTTTTGTGTTGTGTTATTTTTTTTGTTTTGTGTGTGGTTTTGGTGTACATTTGCTTCGCAAAGAATTATGAGGACCTTTTCGTGATGTGGGTTATTTGGCAAAGGTGCGATGTCTTTTGCAAGTTCATCAGAAGTTGATGCAAGATTTTGTCTTCATGAGCGCTATCTTTCTGTTTGGTTGAATGTGGTTATGTGAGAGAGAACCCAGCTTATTGCTTAAGCCTTAACGACTTGTTGGATGTTTTCAATGAATCAATTCAAACTCCAACCTTTTGTCTTAGTTGTCATTCTTTACTATAACGGACCAATTGACTTTCATTTTAGAAAAATCATGCCAAAAGAAATTAATATAATCAGGTTCAGGAATATTTAAATTAACTCTTACTCCATAAATTTCATTTCCAAATAGCGATTGGCAATGAAAGAAAAAATAAACAATGGGTTGGATAAAGAGAACATTGGTTCAACTCTCCTCACACTAACTCTTTCCTAAGTATACTATATTTTACATCCGAAAAATAAGAAATTAATCCTTCACTAATCATGCAAACCCAACATTTCTTCTCCGAACAGCATAACTTCTGCTTCTCGGATACAAATCAGCCTTCACATCCACTTCATCTTCTCGAAAAGAATAAGCCGTCTCCTCATCAATTCTTCCCATCTTTAACCCAACACTGTAGCTCCTCATCCCCATTCCATTCACAGTGTTTGTGGGTTGTCTAACAATTGGTCTTCTATACACATCTGAACTCTCTACTGACTTAGCATTATTATTCTCTTTCTCTGCATTACTTCTCTTCGACGACGCCGTTCTGAGAAGCTGCCTCAAGTCCTCGTCGTCGTTAGAACTCGAAGAATTGACACTGAAGCTCCTTGGCAAATGTGGAACTTGTGAAGCAGTGTAACCACTCACACCGCAACCACCATAACCCACCTTGCCTGCACAATCCTCCAGACTCCTCATGTAAAAATTCATGGCCTTGGTCATGGTCCTAATGGGTGCACAAATAATGTACATCAACTTGCTTTGCTTCTTTGCTTTGCTCCTCATAACTTTGATCTGGATTTTGTATATTGGGTTTTGGCTGAAAACAAGAAAAGAGATTTTAAAATGTTGTTGAGCTGATGAAGAAGAGTTACTGATGTGTGTGGGTATATAAAGATGGGGGGATTTGGGTTTTGGACTTGTTTCTTGGAAGTAGCCGGTAGAAGCAGTCCAATTAGGACGGCAAGGCGAAAAGAAGAAAAATCACTAATTGTGACGTGTGGACTTTCAACATTCTTAAATCAAATGGGACATGTGAACGGTACTCAAATACGTGTATATAATTTTTTTTTATCGGAATATGTATAGTATATTAGAGTGGTGTTAAATAAAAAAGAAACGTGACAAAAGCGCATATAATATAAATTAATCATAGGAGGGTAAAAGTGACCCTCCCAAAGTTGAGGTGGGCCTTTTTGTATTGTTCTACCTATTTGAGCGGGTCATACAACTTTACTAGTTTTTTTGTGTTGTTTTTGTTTCTTTGTTTCTGGAAAATTCTTCAGTGGTACGTACCATTTAATGGTACGGCCATTGAATGGTCCAGATTAATTTGCAGCGGGTCCCAAATGAATCTTAGACCATTCAACAGTACGTACCATTCAATGGTACGTACCACTGAAGTTAAACCCTTTGTTTCTTGATACAAAATATTTTGGGTAATTCTTATTTTATTATTTTTAAGTATCTTATTCTTTTTCTTCTCACTTTCATACCTAAAGTTTTACTTTCTTGACACTTTTATACATCTGTTAGTTTATCTGTCAAATTTTCCGTTAACTGATGATGTGACGGGATTTTGGCTCACTAAAAAATATAAAATTGGGTGATCCTCACTTTACTACCTTTAATTTTTGCGATAATTGCATTTTACTGCACTTACTTTTTTCATCTCACTTTCATACCTAAAATTTTATTTTTCTATCACTTTCATGGAAAAATCTTAGGTGGTACGGACCATTCAATGGTCTGGCCATTGAATAATCTCATATTAATTTGTGATAGGTCCTAAATGAATCTTGAATCATTCAATGGTCGGACCATTAAATGGTGCGTACCATGCAAGTTTGACCCCACTTTCATACTTCTATTAGTTTTTTCTGTCAATTACCCCGTTAACTGATGACGTGATAGAATTTCGGCTCACCAAATTTGTGTCATGTGCAATGACAATTAAATAAATATTAAAATTTATTTAATTAATGAAAATTAATAATAAAATCCTACAACCCCCTACCCCACCCCGCAGCAGGTGTCACCGTAGCCAAACACACCCTAACCGCCTCTGTAATACCTTCCACCTCCCTTTTTCTCAACAATGAGTTTCTAGTCACCACCTCCATCAACACCATTGCTGCAAAAACCACCATCACCACCCGACTCGACAAGATCTCGAAATCCTGGCTATTCTTTGAGTTCTCAATGTACTCCAACTCGTCATGAAGAACGACAACGTTTTCTCCTTTGTCTTCATCACCCCGGCTAAATTTGAGTCGTACGATCTTAGGATGCAGAGCTGAATTTGAATGGGAGGTGGGATGATTTTAGTTGGGTTAAGGTAGCATTAGTAGGGGTGGGGGTTGATGGGTTGAGAAAGACCCTTGGCCATAGATCTGTTTGTCTGTGGAGGTAGGATTGGAAAATCAAGAATGAGTTTGGATTTGGGTGGGGTGGGGTTGTGGTGACTCTCGACCGGAAAAAGATGTAGGAAGACAGCTTTTTTCTTTCCTTTCTTTTTTTTTTTAGTTTTATTTTATTTTACTATTTAATAAAAGGTATTTATTGTTATTCAATTTATGACCCAATTGACACAATATCAGCAAATTACTATGACACGTCAAAATTTTAATCAAAGAATACTCCACGTGGCACAAATTTGGTTGCCCAAAACCCTGCCACATTATTAGTTAACGGAATAATTGACAAAAAACTAATGTAGGTATAAAAGTAACAGAAGAATCAAACTTTAAGTATGAAAGTGAGACGAAAAAAATGTATGGTAAAGTGCGATTTTCGCAAAACTGAAGGGTAATAAAGTGAGAATTACCCAAATTTATATTGTTTAGTGGGCCAAAGTCTTGACACGTCATCAGTTAGCGGAAAACTTGACGAATAAACTAACAGATGTATAAAAGTGTCAAAAAAATTAAACTTTAGGTATGAAAGTGAGACAAAAAAAAGTAAGTGTAGCAAAGTACGAATTTTACGATACTTGATGGTGGTAAAGTAAGAATCACCCAAATATTTTGTTTTGTAAGTCATATATACCTTCATTAGGTTTAGGAAACCATAGTGTGAAAATTATGCTCAATAAACAAGTAAGAAGTAGGAATTATTTCTTGATATAGGACATTCGAAACAGTTTCTATTTTATTTTATTTAAAAAAAAAGTTTGAATCCTCACTCTTTGATGTATAATAAAATACTTATCAGTCATACAATAACGATTCACATTACTTTAAGACGATCACATAAGTCTTTTTCTTTTAAATTTATGGGAGAATATAGTATCAATCTCCGTGTTAGGAAAACAAGTCAAATAGGAGATAATCAATCTAAACTTAGAATAAAAGTAAACTTAATTCTTCAAAATCTAAATCTCAAACATCATCTTTATTCCAAGAAGACTTCTTTACTAGAATCTAGATCGAACTGTTTTATGAAATTGTTCACGAGCTTTACAATTTGAACATACAAATATTTGAGCTTGGCTTGTTTCTTATTGAGCCAAATATAAGTTTGGCTTGTTCTTGCAGAAAAGGAGTTTCGACAAGCCAAACACGAGCCAAACACAAGCCAAACCCGATGCAAGTTCGAGTTATTTCGAGCCTATTTACAATCATAAGTGGTGTAATCAATCTATTCATGTTATACCAAGATCATGAAGGTCTATTTATTGATAACTAGATCATTAAAAAAACAACTTGAAGTTTATGACATATCAACTATGTTGTTAAGTCAACAACTTCTAATAGGAGAGGCCCGTAAAAATTTGTATATATGAGAGGAAGGCATGACCCAATTGGGTTGATCCCCTTGTATTGTATATAAGAATGAAGTTAATGATTAAAAAATATTGTCACTAGTACTACGGTTTAGTAATATTTTTTTGTACTTATAAGTAGAAGGTCTTAGATTTTACTTTTATAAATAGCGATTTTCATGCCAAATTATTGTTGGTTGATTGTGTGACTTAACTCAGGCCTCATCGGTAATATCGTGGTATAAAAAAATAATTTTTGATATTGACCAAAAAAAAAGTTAATAAGTTAATATTAAAACAAGAGGAAACAAAAGAAGGCCAAGTTAATTAAAAGAGTCGATTCCATATTGCATCTGGCTACTGGGGTCAGGCCGACTCAGGCAGATCGCAGCTTTTCGCTTAACGACTTCTTCGATGCTGTCAATGAATTAATTCAACTGCCTTCTTGTTCTTTACTTTGAAGCCACTAACAACGAACCATATCATTTTCGGACAGTGGATTAACATCTTGGCAAATGATATAATTCTGAATTAGCAAGCACAAATTTGGGGCCAATAAGGGTAAACTCAAATTAACACTAACACTGTAAATTACATTTTCGAAAACCAATTGGCATCGAAAACAACAAACAATAAAAATTGGAGTGCAATCATTTTTTTACACCCAAAAAAAATCCAGAAATCAATCCTTCGCTAATTATTATGCAAACCCAACATTTCTTCTCCTAACAGCATAACTTCTGCTTCTCGGATACAAATCAGCTTTCACATCCACTTCATCCTCTTTAAAAGAACAAGCTGTCTCCTCATCAATTCTTCCCATCTTCAACCCAACGCTATAACTCCTCATCCCCATTCCATTCATAGTGTTATTGGGTTGTCTAACAACTGGTCTTCTATGCACATCTGAACTCCCTACCGACGTACCATTATTATTCTCTTTCTCTGCATTAGTTCTCTTCGACGACGTTCTGAGAAGCTGCCTCAAGTCCTCATCGTCGTTAGAACTCGAAGAATTGACACTGAAGCTCCTGGGCAAAACTTGTGAAGCGGTGTAACCACTCACACCCCCAGCACCATAGCCCACCTTGCCAGCGCAATCTTCCAGGCTCCTCATGTAAAAGTTCCTTGCTTTGGTTAAAGTCCTAATGGGTGCACAAATAATGTACATCAACATGCTTTGCTTCTTTGCTTTGCTAGAGCTCCTCATTGCAACTTTGATCTGTATTTTGTATATTGGGTATATATGGGATGAAAACAAGAAAAGAGATTTGAGAGCTTTTGGAATTGTGAGCTGATGAGGGAGAGTTTGTAATGTGTATGGATATATAAAGGTGTGGGGGATTTAGGGACTTAGGGGTTTGGACTTGTTTCTTGGAAGTAGGCATTAGAAGCAGTCTAATTGGGACGGCTAGCCAAAAGAGAAAAAACAATCGTTAATTGCGACGTGTGGACTATATCAAAATTCAAATGGATCGTCGGAAAGTTCAAATATATGTATAATATATTAGAGTGGACCTAAATAAAAAACAACATGACAAAAGCATATAATATAATCAATTAGTATGATACGACGGTGAAGGTGACTGCTTCCCCAAGTTGAGGCAGGCCTTTTGTATAGTTCTACGTATTTGAGCGGGCTATGCAACTAATCTTTTGTTTTAAGTAAGTTTACTAATCTTTTGTTTTTTTTAAGATAAATTAGATTCTCATCCCTCATGTTTCTTTCTTATTAATTGAAACTTTATTCATTTTTCATTTTGATCAAGGTCCTTTGAATTTTAAAATTGAAAAACTTATTAATCATTTTCAAATATATCCTTTTATGTTGTGGACAGTTTTTAGTGAAGGGTGCGGCAAGAGAAGAATAGAGAGAATTTGGTGAAACTATAGTGTATGTGGAATATGTAGTTCATATATTCCACATACCAAGTGCCTTTATTTATAGTAATAGAAGTACAAGTACAATAGGATACTAATCCCTTACAGAACGGAATAGCCTAATCCATATCTACCTAGGATTTACACAATCACATTTAACACATGTTATATTTTATCTACAACACTCCCCCTTGAGTGTGCAAATACTCAAGTAGATATCGCATCAGATCTTCAAGATGATAGTTGATGAAGTCGTCTCGTAGGCACAGTAGAGAACACTCGAGTCTCATATAGGGAACTTGCATATAAAAAGACTAAAAACTCTCACAAAACCTGGCTATGGTAAAACCCAAGACGGGACAAAACCCATAGTCTAGGAGAAAAGTGAGTTAATGCAATGTCGATACTTAACATCTTCAAGACGTAAGTAGTAAGAAAACACACAAGGGTATGACCAGCCCAGAATGGGTGCCTCGTTAAAACCTAGTCAGGCAACAAAAACCCAATGGGAAAAATGATCCTGATCGTAGGGAAAAAGAGTACATTAAGGTCAAGTGAGTATACTTCAGGATACTCCCCCTGAGTTCGACGAAACTCCCCCTGAGAACTACAAGCATAGCAAATGAGAAAATTTGCACATACCAAATCCTCGAACAAGCTTCTTCGGCAATGACTTCGTGAAGAGGTCGGCAAGGTTGTCTTCGGATCAGATATGTTTGACTTCAATCTTCTGATGCTCATGCTGATGTAATGTAGACGCAATATGCTTGGTGTTGACTTCTTGGATGTATCAGGTTATAGTCTGGTCGATACATGCGGCGTTGTCTTCATAGATCGTTGTTGGAACTCAACAAAGGATGAAGAATTACAGGTGCTTCGAATATGCTCCCATGTACACGGGTGGCTTCGTGTATGGCGATGAGCTCGAAGACGTCGCAACTAAGGTCTATTTGGTTGACCTCCAAGATATTGCGGTGTTCCTAACGGTAAAGACATAATCCGTTTGGAAACGTGCCTTGTGTGGAACAGACGGATAGTCTGTGTCAGCGTATCCCACAAGGTAGGCATCATTCCGATAACCAAGGGGTTGTGGTTAATTCTGAGATGCGTAGGGATAGAATAAGCCCAAATCCGTAGTAACGGAAAAACGTCTTTAACACCTATTTGGTGGTAGCGTGTAGGCGCAGTGTTGTATCTTACCAAAAGATCAACAACGAAGGAGATGTCATGCATAATGCAACGAGTTAAGTACAATAAAGCGCTAATTGAACTTAGATATAGAACTTCAAGTTCCACAACCTTTTCAAGGATCTCATTTGCATCTAGCGTATGAACGGTCATGGGTGTACTCAAAGGCAACACCTTCTGGGTGTAGTTCGATTGGTGGACCAGAATACCATCTGAACTTTGCTCGAAACTTCGGGTCGAGACATAAACGAGTTTTCCCAAGATCTTTCATCTCAAATTCCGACTTCAGGTGCGAGGCAGTTTTCTCAAGCTCTTCCAGAGTCTAAGTGAGATTTATGTCATCGACATAGACTGCAACTCTTGCAAATTCGGTTTTGTACACGCAGGGGCATAGTTTATTCACATATCCCTAACTGATCAAATATTCACTTAAACGGGTATACCACATCCGCTCGGATTGTTCCAATCCGTAAAGTGAAAGCCTCAATTCAATAGAGAGGGTGTTCTATGGTCTAGAACTATTTGGATCAGTCTATAAGTTCTTCGGGAACTTTCACATATATTTCCGTATCAAGATCCCTATAGATACGTTACAACCACGTACATAAGCTGCATATTCAGTTTTTCGGAAACTACCAAACTGATAAGGTAGTGGAACGTTATAACGTCCATTACGGGGAAATAAGTCACCTCGTAATCAATCTCAGGGCGTTTGAGAGAAACCTTGCGCCACAAGGCGTGCTTCGTATAACACTATTTCATTCTTCTCATTTCGATTCCTTACGAAAACCCACTTGTAGCCAACGGGCTTCATATGTGGAAGTGTAGGAACTACAGGCCCAAAACACGTTTCGCAAGTGAATCAAGTTCGACCTAGATTGCTAGTTTCCAGTTTGACCAATCAGTTCTACGTCGACATTCATCAACGGAACACAGTTCGATATCGTCGCTTTTCACTATTTCGGGTAGCTACCATATACGTGAATATCATCGATGATAATCTCATTCCAATTCCATTAACTCATCCATGCATGCATAATGGACCAAGACTACAGGTCTCGGGATAATCCGGATTAATTTCATGAGGTGGAATGGTTGAGATAGCGAACGAGGAAGGGATTCATTTTGTGCCATACTTCTCCACTTCTAGGGAGGTGAATCCTTCGAACTGAATGATCTGTCGCGCTTCAGGCCGAGAACAGATTGATTGGCTAGCCGTCGGCGTACCAGGCCGTCCAACAGGGGCGGCCAAACCGTCCTTCAGGGGCGGCACACCCTTTGGGGATGTTGACTCGACGTCCGTTAGGTACGTCTATCCTTGCAGGCATGCTTGCAGCTGGTATATGTGATCTCGTCACTTTATCTAGATCAGAGAAAGCGTCTGGAGCAATACTCTGAAATCTAGAATATGGGGATCGAGATGAGACATAGTGGGGACGTCCACGATAATTCGCGCCGTTCTTCAGGAACGTTGACGTTCTTATCTCCCCCTAACGGCGGGAAGACTGTCTCATCGAAGTGACAATCCGCAAAATGGCGGTAAAGAGATCGCGTGCAAGGGCTCTAAAGAGCTAATTCGAAGGAGAATCACAATCGACAAAGATTCACATCCTTCTTTGAGGACCCATATTGGTACATTGCGGCGGCGCAATATAGCAGAAGGTGCATACCCAAAAATGCGTAAATACGAAACGTCAGGTTCGTACCCAGTAACCAATTGTAACGCTATAAAGTATCGGGTAGCAATGGCCTCAGGCGGACCAACATGGCTGCATACAAGATTGCATAGCCCTAGGCAGAAACCGAAAGCTTGGTGCGTTTCACCAAGGTCTGGGCGATCAATTGATAATGCGCTTTATGATCGCTTCTGCAAGGCTGTTTTGGGGGTTGAACATGGGGAATTCAACGTTCAATTTCAAACCCAAAAAAAAAACATGCAATACTTATCGAATACTGTTCGATATAAACTCTCCGGCATTATCCAGTCTTCTAGACTTTATGGGATAATTAGGGTGGTGAGCCCTTAAGTAAGAATTGGCCAGGAGTTTAGCAGCAATGTGTATGTGGACAGACATGTGACCATTGTGTCGGTATATCAACCAAAAACCATATTTACATGGTCCGCATTTTTGGTTGGAAGAGTCCACATTACTCCCTTTGATCCTCTGTGAAAAGAGGGTTATGTAGTAACTTTGCTAGGGATGATGTAAAAATCCAATTTCCCCAACGAGCAGGCTTGGCAAAGTGTGCTTGTAGGCACAAAATCCTTACTTCAGGTAAGGTGATGCATTGTGTAACATATTGCATCGTGTTTTGACCTGAATGTTCCAAACGGTCGTGCCAAAGCAAGTAAACTGCTCGAATCACCCGGCTTCAAGCCGGCCTATATGTGGCATGTCTCAGTTGGGAGGTAGCCCATTGGCCCCAAAACATAGCTTCAGGCTTCATATTTTGGAAGGTGATGCAAAGGTACTCCACTCTATTTTCTACAGTGGTTTTCATGATCATTGTTCTCTCGAATATCCTTATGATTCAATAATGTTCTTCTGGAACGGAGAATATAAGGCCCCTTAATAGTAATTCAGTACCATTAATACAACGAGGTGCAGTGCCATTGCCCTTAATCAGGTTAGGTAGACCTGAATTCGTTGCTAGAGGGGTGATTTAGGTATGAAGTTAGTGTGCATAGTCGCACGTTCATCCAGACAACTAACTGCCCCACATTTATACCTTATCACATGTTAATTGAATTCGGTCACATGTATAAGAAACATGATTCAATTAACTCATATTCGAGGACAATATCCATAATAATATCCAACAAATTTAAAGCAAATACCAAAACAATCATCCAAACAAAAAGGAAAAATTGTTCAAAACTTAAACCAAAAGATAGGGGGTTCGGCCAACAGGGCCTTCCATGTCAAAATTCTGCTTTTCCATATATGTTAGGTGAAGCAAAATTAGTCTCACAGATTGATTACAGGAATGGTACTCCTCAACAACATTGGTAGGGGCACAAATAAGTGCATAGCCAATGATCTATTCCATCAAAATGGAGGTAGATTTTGCACGGTTGAGGTTCGGGAATACTGTCCCTTATTCTTGAAGTTTTGGGTCTTAGTTTCCAAGGGATCACGTGTTTGGTCGTGATGCCACCCCCTTGGTTGACTCTGATTCTACCACTATTCAGTACTCTTCAGTCGAAGAAGGAAGAGTAGATTCGGTAGGCCTCTGTTGAAGCAGAGCCTTAAGTTCGGTACACCTCTGCCGAAACAGAGCAAGACCTTCGGTACATCCCAGCCGAATCACTGGGGTGCCGCTTTCACTGTTGTGCTTTTCAGTGAGCAAAGTGGTAGTATCAGATCCGAGAATTTAGTGAACCTCCATTCTCTAGGGTGCTTCTTCAGGAGCATTTTAGAGGTATGGAAGGACGAGAAAATCTTCTCCAGTCAAAGTTCAATCGGATTCTATAAACTTCAGAATTTGTACCTATTCACGGATGGAGTTCAATCATGCCTTATGTCAGGGCAAGATATGTCTTGCTTCGGGCAAGGTATGTCTTGCTTTTGACAAAGTGTGTCTTGCTTCGGGCAAGGCGTGTCTTGCGTCGGGCAAGTTATGTCTTTGCATGATTAGAACGATCCGTAGAGTGAGTCAAAGAGCCATGGAATCCTCGTCATTGTGGTACTTCCATTTACAATGCTTCAGGCATAAATCTTCGGATGAAGATCATGACGGATGCTTATTTAGCTCTATCCACGTCATTGTTGGCTTCAATGTTTCTCACTTCTCAGTAGTCAAGTGGAGCTTCACAATTTTGTGCCCATATAAATTAGTTTCTTCCAGAAACTCCCATGTTAGTGAAGTCGAATGTGTTACTGTTCGAAAGTCCACTAGATGGAGGGAACAAAAATTGTGGTTAGTGCTTATGGTTATGGGAAATAAATTCTCCATAATCATAAAAGTTAGAACATTCGGGTTCTAAGACATGGTTTGGTTTAAATTTTCATGAAAACTACGGGTTTCATGGGTATTTAATTTTTAAGGAAACTTCAGGTTTCATGGCACTTATTCGAAGCTTCAGGTTCGAATTTATGAACTTTAAGTTCATATATACCTGCAATCAAACGCAATATATATAGAACAAAAAATAAAAAAAATAATAAATTTTAACATATATTGTGAATGGGTAGTGAAATATAGGTCTACGGGACCTTTGGGGTTTGCAAATAGGACCCAAATAATTTTTGGTGGGTCGTGGTTGGAGCTGCAGGCCCAACCAACAGGAGCTGGGCTGCTGGCCAGCAAAAAAATGGGTTAAAAAAACCCTAGCCCAGCAGGGGCTGGTTGTGTGAGGTGGGCTGGAATCCCAAAGTCCAGCAGTGGGCTGGAAATATGAAGGGATGGGCTGCACTGTCTTTGGGCCCAAGCTGCAGGCTGGGAGGAAAGAAAGGCGGGCTGGCCCATCAGGGGCCAAGCCAAGTCGAGTGGGCCGAGGAAAAAGGCGGGCCGAGGAGGGGAAAGCCCAAGCCCAAGAGGGGCTGGGTTCTGGAAGGAGGCCGAGTGAACCAGCGATGGGTGTCCCGTGGTGGCTGCAGGTGATTCCAGGCAGTGTCGCCGGGGAAATCAAGTGGCACCAGAGGCTGGAAAGCCTCGATTCCATCCCAGGAGCATGGGGCGACGGAGATAGAGCTATGTCGACGTCGATTGCCCAGAGAAAACCCGATTAGGGTTCGAAGAAAACCGATGCAATTTCGTCTGGAAATCGCTCCAATTCCGGCCAAAAACGTCGGGTTTTTGTCGGGGGACCATCGGAGATGACTGCAAGTCATCTGAGGTGGCTGTAGGCACCTGAAGTTGGTTCGGTTTTGGGCTGTGGGTGGCTGCAGGCAACCCACGGGTTTCTGGGCAGGAGGTTGAAGACGATGTCTGAAACGGCATCGTTTCAACCTCGGTTGGGCTCGGCTGGAGCCGTGGCTCGAGGGTTGGCTCGGCTTGGCTAAGCGGCCTGCTTCAGGCAGGCGGCTTGGCTCAGCGAAGAGCCGGCTTGGCTCGGCTACAGGCCGGCTCGGCTCGGCTTAGGGTTTTTTCTCTTTTTTTTCTTTATTTTTCAAAAAAGCGAAAAAATTTTTCAGTAAAGAATTTCTAGTTTTTTTCAGAAAAACGAAATTTGATGTTTTTTGTAGAAAAGCGAAAAAAAATAAGAAAAAACCCTTGATTTTTCCTTCGTTCACACGATCATCAATTCACTTAATATATTTCAGATATATTAAATGTCGATGCTAACACAATATTTGCAGAAGATCAATAATTCTTTAAACGCAGAAAATTGGGTTATGCATCATGGTGAAGGTTCATGCAATCAGGTCTGACAAAATATCGACAATCGAGACCGTGTTTTAGAAGAACCTGGATTGCTGATGATGATGGTTGAACAATTTGTTTGCAGGATTGCTTTCAACTCCGGATTTCCATCGTCAATGCGTTGAATCTTGTTCAAAATAATAGGGGAAAAAAATTGAATCAATAGCAAGTATATTAATTCAATAAAAATAAATAAATCAAAGTAAAAAACTATTGAAATTAATACTCCCCATGATTGAAGATGGCCAAAACTCCGGTATAATTCTCTTGAGCACAGCGGAAAGAGCGTGCTGATAACGTGTTGTGGACAGTTTTTAGTGAAGGGTGCGGCAAGAGAAGAATAGAGAGAATTTGGTGAAACTATAGTGTATGTGGAATATGTAGTTCATATATTCCACATACCAAGTGCCTTTATTTATAGTAATAGAAGTACAAGTACAATAGGATACTAATCCCTTACAGAACGGAATAGCCTAATCCATATCTACCTAGGATTTACACAATCACATTTAACACATGTTATATTTTATCTACAACATTTTAGTATTTTTCATATAATTCTATTTTTAATTTGTATCCATAAATTTTAATTTTAATATGTACGAATATTTTTTAATTTAATTTGTACCCATATTTTTTTTTACTGAATGTACCCATTCTAATTTTATGTATTTATTTTATGTTTTAAAATATATCAATAGTTTCATGGGTTCATTATTTTTTTTGCTAGAACTATGTGAAGAGCAATATTACTCTATTATTGATTTTTATGTAAATTATTAAATTTTAAAAATATTATTTGAAATTGTTTAAATTTCATAATTTGTGGGATGTTAAATGTATAAATGCAGAAGTTAAATCCCTTAAATGATATGCTAAGGACCTCAATCAAACTATTTAAACAAACAAGATTTCAGTCTAACAATTAGGTTAATTAGGATCATAACCAAAATGACCCTTTTTTCTAATTCTTATCCCCTTATACCACAACATTCTCTTTTGGGTCAAAAGGA
This sequence comes from Gillenia trifoliata, assembly GCA_018257905.1. Lineage (NCBI taxonomy): Eukaryota > Viridiplantae > Streptophyta > Magnoliopsida > Rosales > Rosaceae > Gillenia > Gillenia trifoliata. The sequence goes on from CM031080.1 coordinate 26,323,869, forward strand.
AAACCTTTATAAGTATTAAGTCATAAATATGCACGGGGCATATTAGAAGACTGAGTTATAGATTTGCATGGGGCATTTACAACATATTTATGCACGACTAAGTTGACTAAGTTTGCGTATAAATGATTTGATATGGGAGGTTGGGCCACCGTGAATGTATTTCCTAAAGGCGGCTAAGGATCTGTTTAGTAGTGCTTTTAAAAATAACCAAAAGTGTTTTAAGATTACTAAAAACACTTATGATCATGTTTAGTAGAAAAAATAAAAAATGCTTATGTGTTCAAAAAAACACTTGAACTACTTTCCACAAGAAGTGCACAATTCTTTCAGGAAGCACTTGCATTTTTATTAAAAATTTCAATGTGCTTCTAATCAGTGTTCTAAATGGCCTCATCAAAACGTTGGGCCGCTAGCCACGACCACAATTAATCCATAGGTGCTCACCTAGCCTGCCTAAACCTGCCCACCTATCCCGCCTAGGCGGGCTAGGCGGTTTTGTGACTTGTTTTCCTTTATTTTTTTCATTTAAGAAAATGGCTTAAGGTTGCGACTCTCACATAGATAGAAAATAAATAACTTTCATTTTGCGTGTCATGTTTTCAATAAATTGTAAAAGACTTGTTAAATACTTGGATGAACACTCACTATATGCTTGTTCCCCATGTTTTCAATATATTCTAGTATTTTATAAGAGCACTTCCACCCATCACCCAATTGCAAGGGCAATTGGGTTGGATTGCAAGGGCAACCCAAAAAACACACTCCACCCATACCCAATTGCAAGGGCAAGAATTGCCCTACCTCAAGCCCTAGCAAAAATTGCCCTACCAGTTGCCTCTCGGTTGCTGACGTCAGCGGCCTTTTTTTTTTTTTTTTTTAAATTTAATTTTTTAAAACTTTTTTTTTTTTTTATAAATACCCCCAATCATCTTTTTCATTCCTCACATTACAACTCAATATTTTTTTTCCTACATCAACTATATTTGTTTTTCACCTTCCAAATCCTTGTTTTACAAAAAAAAAAAATTTATTTTTTAAAAAATAATGACACGTGTCGTGACGAGTGTGGTTGAAAATGTCGGTGCAAAATATATGGGGATAATCACAAGCCCCGATAAGGCCAACAAAATAATAATAATAATAATAATAATAATTTTTTTCCTTGCCCTTGCCCTTGCCCTCCACGAACGGGTGGAGTTGCACAAGGGCAAGCACTGTTCACGGAAGGCAATTGTTGCCCTTGCCCTTGCCCTTGCCCTTGCCCTTGCCTTCCACCAACGAGTGGAAGTGCTCTAATTTATATATCATTCTATTTTGCAATTTATGTTTCTCAATACAATTATGTATGTTCTTAGTATAAGTAAACACTTATTCATATGTTATACAATAAATGTAATTAAAAAAAAAAGCATAGCCCCGCCTAGTCTCTTAAGTGTTAGACTCATATCCGCTGCCTAACTACTGCCTTGCAATTTTTAGAATATTGCTTCTAATAGAAGCGATTTTACTAAAAATGTTTCTCAGCGGAAATGTTTTTTATTAAAACAGTTACAAATGAGCCCTAATATATGTCATTTTGCCCACAAACTTTTCTCTTGGTGACAAATTAGAGGGTCAAACTTGGGTGGTACGTATCATTCAATGGTCCGACCATTGAATGATTCAAGATTCATTTAAAGCCCATTGCAAATTAATTTGAAATCATTCAATGGTTGGACCATTGAATGATACGTACCACCCAAATTTTTTTCCAAATTAGAGCCTAAACTTCTTTTTTTAGCATTTGGGGCTCGCTTTTTTTGAAATCAGTCAATTTGGGTTTTCCATTAACTTTTTAGCATTTCTTTCAAATTTCCGTTCAAATTGTAATGTAATCAGCACTGAGTCATTTTTTTGAGGAAATTTTGACGTTTGAACACCAAAAATAATAATTAAGATTAGAAAATGGACGAATATTAAAAAAATGAAAAGAAAAAACACACATCCCCAGCAAGGGATGGAATTTAAAACTGAAATGCCGAAAACCAACCGGCCAATTTTTCAGTATTTCAATTACTAAAGGTTTGTGTGCATTTTTTTTTTAAAGGAATCAAATGAATCGGTGATCTGACCATTTCTGATCTCCTGAATATGAAATTTTGAAGTTCGCTGATCAGACCACGTGTCCGTGCAGGCCAAGACACAAACTCCCCTCCTCCATTTTGAAGCCCACAGCCGTCCCATCCTCTATCTCACACTAATCCCACACCAGCTTCCCTACTCAAGAATCTCTCCTCGAACCGACGGTTTACCTAAACCAACCAATATGTATAAACGTAGCAAATATTCATACTTTTGATTTCTTCAGTTTTTGTTTAAAGTATCTACAATCCAAAGTTTTTTGGGCCGAAAACTTATGCAAAAGGGGCCATATGGCGGGGGGAAGGAGATTTGGGTCTCAAAATTAAACGGCCACAATTAGAATCCACTGTATTAGCTCCTCTCGCTCGCTCTGTCTCTCTTGCATAGAAAATTAGAAACCCTAAACCCTCTCGTTGCATTAAAATGTCTGAATATTCTCAATTTTGTTCTAGCGATTGTGCATGGTTGCGGGCCGTACTGTGTTATATAGCTATCAATCAGTAATTGGAACTTCAGTCTAACGCATTCTTCGGCTCACTATTTCCGCATTTCTGGACAAAAGTCAAGTGTTATGGTATGCTTTCTTTTTCCTCCTTAAATTTTTAGTTTCTCTGTAATTTGTTTTATATTCATTTCTCTCAACTGATAACGTTGCAAGTTTGCTTTGATTCTTTTGTATATGATCATATGAAATATCGCTATTAATTAGTTGTGCGACCAGTGGCGGATCTAAGACTTTGACCTTTTCAGTTTTTTTATTGAGGCATTTAGTCAAGCACTTGGCGGGCGTCTATCAGTTTGTCTATCTCTCTCCCTCTCCAGACTCAAACACACAAGGTCACAGTTTTTTGAATTACTTGCATATCTCAGAGGCAAATGGAACCACCCAAGTCCCCTTCGAAAATGGAGACGAAGCTGGATAGAATCAGCAATTTACCATGCAATGTTATGGAACAAATATTCTCACGTTTATCGATTAGGGAGGTGGTGAGGACAAGTGTTTTATCGAGCAAGTGGAGGTACAAATCGGCTATGCTCCCGCGTCTTGTGTTTGATGATGAGTGTGTCTCGGCTCAAAAGCGTACAACATTTGCAAACATTGTTGATCAAGTACTCTTGCTTCACATTTGCTCCATACGCACTTTCAAGCTTTGTTATTACGATGATCTTCTAGCCACTAGCGATATTGATCGATGGATTCTTTATCTATCAAGAAACTCTATCAAGGAGTTCACACTTGAAATTTTGGCAGGGGATCGCTACAAGATGCCTACGTGTTTCTATTCCTGTCAAGATATGGTTCATTTGGACTTATATTCGTGTTTGCTAAAGCCTCCATCCACATTCAAAGGCTTCGGGTGTTTCAATAGACTTTGTATGCAGGATGTTTACTTGTCCCAACATGTGTTTGAAAATCTGATTGTTTGCTGTCCTCTTCTTGAGAGATTGAATTTGATAAACTGTGACGGCTTCACCCATCTCAAGATTGATGCACGAAATCTCCACACACTTGATGTTGATCAATGTGTTTTTAAGAAGGTTACTCTGGAGAATACTTTAAACCTTGATGTTGTTTGCATTGATTTGGACGTCCATATCGACAAAATACGGGTTCCTAGCAGTTCTAGCAATTTGGTCCAATTTTTTGTTCACTTGCCTCGTGTTCGGCGGCTTCACATTCACTTTAACTTCTTAAAGGTAAGAGTTGTGTGGTTTGATCATTGCATTTTCTTAGTGTTTACACCGAAAAATATCTACTGGGCTAGAATGGAGTTATGGGCAAATGGGCTAAGCATGAGAAGAAAGGCCCAGCCCAGTCCAATAAATAATGAAGGATAAAGGCTGCGTCTACCCCCACTAGAGCATTTAATGCAAAGATCTCTACAATATGGGGAAAGCAAATCAAATCTTCAAAGAGCAGCTAAAGTCTCCAAGTGACAGCTGGTGAAGCGAAGTGACAGCTGGTGAAGCGAAGTGACAGCTGGTGAAGTGAAGTGACAGCGATCACGTGATGCACCCATTGGTCTATATGAGCTTTGGGCCTAAAAAGGGGAAAGGCCCAACCCAGACCAATAGACGAAAAGGGAGTAAGTCTGAATAGTCCTCCACTGGCTACATTTAATGCAAAGCACTGGGCAATTTGGAGGGAACCAGACTATGAATAAAGAACCTTTTCTCAGTGGGAGTAGGTTGATCAGAGGTGTTACTTGTGCTTTCCAGATTAAGCCTTTTCTCACTAAGTCTTCAAAAGCAAAGAGAAGTGACGGCTATGACATGGGCTCCCTGTTGGTCTATATAAACAAGGAGATGATTCAAAGACAAAGACACTCAACCAAATAAAAAACAGAACTCACACGTTCAGAAAGAAGCCTCTGAGGAAACCCCTCAAAGCCTTTCCCAGATACAGACCTCGTCTCTATCTGCTGCTTTCTCATTCGCACTACTTATGGAGCCAGCGACTTCGAGAAGCCAAAGACCAGTAACCTAGGATCATATATCCTAACTCCTCCGAGGAGTAATGAATTTAGCTCTGCTATCTAGCCAAACCGGCGATAGTATCGATTGAGAATCTTAGGCCAGAGAGTCTTTGATTACTTCCCTTAAGGAAACAGCCTTAAAGCCATCCCGATAGAATAGAAAACTATCCCGATGGAACAAAAACCAACCCGATGGACGTTTGTTCAGTCTGTGAATAACTTAAAATATAATAACATTGATCTTTTTACTTAAAGTCTTTCGTTATCAGCTCTTACTGTTCTTACTTACAAGTTTTTACTTTCAAGCACTTCAATTACGCTTTTACATTCCGCCTTAATTATCGCTCTTACTTCTTTGTGTATGTGCGAGCGTGGGGTATTTTGGCTATAACTAGTTTATAACAAAACCCTATCTCAAGCGATTCCTGTATAAACATCGAGAATAAAGTCCTTTAACAAGCAAGGCAATAAAAGAACCTAACCGCACTTATCTAACTAAGTCTCCAATCCCATGAACGGAAGTTATATTACTTGGTATGCAAGCATTTAATACATATTACATCTTTCTCTATTGGTAGAAACCAATAGTGGCACGCCTAACAACAACCATACAAATGTAAGGTCCTACGACCATCCCTCCGAAGGGATACGAGTGGCTTCCGCTGAGCAAACGCCAATAGAAAGGTCGATCAGCCGAACGGGCTTACCTCAAGCAGGTTTCTTGGCCTGGCTTCTACGAAAGGCTTGCGAACATATTTTTGGGCACGACCGTGGGACCATCGCTTACTATTTATGCCCAAGCATAGAAGAGAGAGAAGAAGAAGCAAATTTTTCCAAACACAAATTTTCTTACAATGACGGGGAAAGATCGATATCCCCCTATCGGGATATGGGTCGGACTTCACCGAGACCCAAGCCCTGTACCAAAACACCTAAGGACAAAAGTGAGGAATTGCGTACCACCATAATTCGTATGATGAAATCCATGGAAAGAATAGCCTGACAACAAGATGTACATCGTAAAACTCGCGGCACATCTTCCAACAATGTCCAAAGACAAGGATAGATCAAGGGTTCTCCCTCCCTTTCAACCAATTATCGGGTTTTAAAGGATCGTCTCTGAGAAACCCACAACTCGGTGGAATGGAGCAAGTCGAAACCATTCATCCTTCCGATGGAGAATCCTTCTCTCAAAGGCAGGATGGAGGAAGGAAGCAAGGGATTCATTCACCCCTAATCCGATGATGCATGATCTCTATCGGAAGAGAGGTCGGAGATGCTAAACACTTCCTCGGGTGGAGAGAGCTTGTTTTCAACCTCAGAGATCGAAAGCAACACCGTTGTTCCCAAGGAAAGCCAGGGGAAGTATGTCTCCTAAGAAGATGTGTAATCGAGAAATTTCTCAGAGTGATTGCTCGCAGGAAGACTTGCATTCAATCCAAGCGTGGATGGGGAAAAGCATTGTACCTCCAAAAGCCATATATGGTTGGAAGGGGAGGTTTCAATCCCAATGTTTGGAGAAGCCTCGACGCGAACAAAGTTCGACTAAGTCGAGGGCCTCCATTGTTCTCCGTAAGATCCCGACCGATATTATTACCGCAGGATGGTGATAATGTCGGGTTGAGGAATGTAGATAACCGAATCGAGACGACTAGTTCTCTAAGGGGCGCAGGCTTCCGAAGTGGTCACAATCAAAGGCCGGTATATCAAAAGCCTTTTCCGCCTACATTGATGAACTAAACCCTTCCGAGCGAACTTTAAGGTTTCTAACTTCTCCACTTTCAATGGGGAAGATTCATCGGTATCATCCTCGAGCACATTAGGAAGTACTCCAACTAGTGCTGGCGTTTCGAGGATAACCCCAACTACAAACTCAGACTGCTCTGCAATTCTCCTCGTTGGGGATGGCTTCTCACTAGTATTCCCATCTCGGCCCCAAACTTCATAAGATCCTCGGGAGCAGAGTGGATGGAGGTTTCTACTACTCAGCCCCTACAAAAAGTTAGAACCGAGGTAACCATCAATGATTTGGTAGAAGTAAAGCAATTTGAGCATGAAACAATCGAGGACTTCATAATGAGGTTCAAAAGAACAAAGATAAATGAAGTTTCCCTATGAGCAATGACCAAATAGCTGGTTATAGCTCAAAGGGCTCAAGATTTCTTCGGTCAAAAAAGTTCGGATGCTAAATTCAAAAGACTCTAGAGATCGTGATAGCCACCAAGTATGAAAGTCTCAAGCAGCGTAAGAGTCTCAACATCGCACTTCTCAAAGGTGCCCTACTAAATCCAAGCAGGTCACAATCATCTAGACTTCTCGAGTTCATCGAGCAACCCGCCGACAATAAAGGACGTGTTCGAAAACTGGAGATTCGTGGTTTAGATGTCGCCACCAACCTCCCCCGACGATGATTAAAGGGTTGGGTGGCTAAGTAGTGGACTCGCAGAGCCGCCATGGAAGTAGGAGGTTATGTTCCCAACAAGCCCCCTAAGTTCCAGTTACACATTCGACATCACTAAAACATCGTGGCTCTTTGATGAGTTAGTGAAGAACAAGATGTATCGTGTCGACCTCAAAAGGACGCCCAAGCCTAAGGAACTAAGGGGAAGAAGTATTGCAAGCCCTAACGCTTCTTGGAATCACAATACCGTCAACTATGTGGCGTTTAGAGATTGGATCCTGTGGAGATGATAGCCAGGAAGCTGGTCTTGGAGAAGCCCCAAGCCAACATACAGGACACAGAGCTTTCCGAAGTCCCTGGTGAACATGGTGAACCCGAACCTGCCAAGACATGGCCAAAGGAAGGAAACCTTGACCTTAATAGTGGGAAAGGGTCTCAAGCGGGCCGGGATGTGAGAATTGAATCTCAACCCGATCGACCAAAGGCGTATATCAGCGGTGGAATCGTATCGTGGCAAAGAAATGCAAGTGCGTAATTTTAGCCCGCATCCCAAATTGTGGGATGTCATTGACCAGACTTGGTTAGAAAGAAGAAAGAGCCTATGACTCAAGGCTATGAAAAGTCCAAATTTAGAATTATGGTCCTCATAGCCCCGTAGAGCCACCACCACTTGAGCAACATATTCGACGGATTGGGGGCACATGAGGGAGCAGCCTCGTAATCAATCTCCCCAACCATCGAGAATACCACCGCCAACTTCGAGACCAGGCAATGGGCTCCCAAGCCGATTGAAGGAAAGGCTGACTTTCATTAAGTGGGAGCGTTGAAAGTCAGATTCCCAAGAAAGTTATGGCCCCTACTCCAACAAAATAGAAAATCGCTGAGGTAGACGGAAATGGTATCGCCGGAAAGAATGGACAAGTCAAAAAGGAGTTATCCGTAACGGCTAAGAGGAAGATATGTGAGAAATATGGATGCTCATGCGGACAATGCATTGACATGAACGGAATTCACCGCTAGCAAGGCCGCTAACCCCAGCACTAGCGAAAACCCGAGTGACCCAAAGCTATATCCCGATCAAGGCAAGGCCACAACCCGATCAAACATAAGAGACCAAGTGATGGTTTACATATTAACCCGATCGAAAGAGGGTAGTAGTGATCGAGACTGGAGGCTTCTCGACCAAGGGCAATGGGATGGATATATCCGGGGCCGGACAAGGACGGTGATGGATAGGATTGCCGCCGAAAATGAACAACTCGGTGGATTATGGCTTTGAGCCGACGTGATGCTGCTGCAGCCGTATGGCTACACCCACCAAGCCGCATGAGGATTCTCAGGAGGCAATTGAGGATGAAGAGTTAGAGTCTTGGCTAAAAGATGATTGGCTTCGACACCAGACAGTCGAGCAAATCGAAAGAGGAACTCGAGCTTGAAACCAATGTTGAAAAGTCTATTTTTGACATCAACATGGTTTTACGTAAGTTGCCATCCTTTTTCATGCCGAACCCGACCAGAAAGTGGTTCTAGAAGGAGATTACTTGTCGCAATCCTTCCATATCCCCGATCACTGCCTTTGAAAAAGCCAACAAGTAAGATGTGAGAATTGAATCCTCAATCTTCGTGGAAGGAGCAATAAACAAGTCTTGGAGGATATATGATGATAGATGATTTGCAAGGCCAAACTAAAAATGGCTGCGCATATGAGGCCTATCCACATGACTGCTCATCTAGAAGGAATACTCCTTTCAAGGGCCATGATCGATTTAGGAGCATCGGTGAATGCTCTTTGTCAATCAAGATACCGAAGAGATTAAATCTATCCTGCTGCATTTAATGCCGACAGAAGCCTCGCATTCAACTTCTCTGGGGCATCACTGTAATCCTATGGTGTTGTACCTTGAAGTAGACTGGGATCGAAGAAAATCATGGTGGTATTCTTTGTGGTGGAAAGCACCTCGCATACAACGCCTACCGGGAAGGGATTGGATACATCACTTCTATGCATACCATCTACTCTCCACCAACAGAGACGCTTTATATATCATGAAGAGCTTTCAAGAGTCGGTTGGCCCTGGGAGGCTGGTACAGCCGATCCACGGCCTGCCTTTTCCTGCAGAACCAAGATATCGAGGCGAACTTACAACCCACAGTGGGGACATTCCGATGCACAGAGGCCGATGAAGACGGTCGCCTCCTACACAGTGTGACAAATTAGCTCCTAACAGAGGGTACATCGATGACCCAGGAGGAATGGGACTCACCATTCCCTAATCCCGAGCCTATAAGCCTTGCGATAAGTACAATGCATAAAGAGAAAGGATCGAGTGATGGCAATCCGATCAACGATCCAAAGGCTAGGGAGTAATCGAAAGGAATGAGGGCACTAAAAGAGATTTCAAATGCAGAGATGGATGAAAATCATGCTAGCATTCCTGAACCAAAGAAGATACTATTCAAGCCTTGGACATATCAACTATTGATACAATGGCGCAGACAATGTATCATACATATGACCTAGATTGGCCTGGACAGAGTTTGAGCCAAGCTTCGAGGTACAAAGTTTGTTTCTCGAGGGAGCCTGATAAAACCAATGCCGAGGTCCAGGATCCTTGAAACTATCGAGTTTGCACCGAGCAGTGATTCAAGGCCAATAAGGATTAGTGGCCCCGTTGTCATGTGACTATCGTCGAGTTGATCAAGTCAGCCGACAAAATTCAAAGATCGCTTTACGTGGCATTACGATGAGATGCCAGGTAAGGACTCAACTCTTGGTAGAGCATAGAATGCCAAATCAAGGAAAGATATAAGCCAATTCAACAAGTAAACAGGAGGAGTGGTTTGGAGGATGAAAGGTACTAGTGCAAGAGTCACAATTATAAAGACAAATTTATACGACTTTAAACCGCTAAAAGGTGGTTTCTGGGCTTGCTTCTTTATGCACCATTAATGGAATCGCTTTTGCATTGAAACGTGTTTAAGTGCGCTTGAAAATGGGGTCTATCACGGAGTTCACAAGCGCCTTTTAAAGTTTGAAAAAGGCGATTAGAAACGGTTAGTTTAAATTAAAAGGGTAAATAGGACATTTTCAACCTGATGGTTTATTAGGGATGTTAATTGAGAATTAGTGAGTTAGTAAGACAATATAGATTATTTTTGGGAGATCTTGTTTGAACAAATAGGATAGAAAAATAAACTCGTTTTATTATAGGGGATAGAAATTGCTTGATACAACCTCCGGAAGATAAACTAGAAAGAAGAAAACTCACGATAAACATTCACTCTAATTCTAGCTTCAGAGTAGGAGTTTCCAAAGAAACCTTTAACATTAAAATCCATCAAGTACAAACTTCTTTTCTCAAACTTTCTCTTTATTCAAGAAAGGCAACCGCGATCCGGAATCCTATTTACTCCCACTTGACCCAAGAGGTTGGAGGTCGGAGAAACCGAAGACTCAACATTTACAAGACAAGGGGAAATGTTGAGGATGTGGGATCGCATGTCGAGGAGAGATAGTTGACTGGATCCCGCGGAGGAGTTTTCACCGGGTCCCAGGAGATTAGGCCTGCATCTACACGTGCGAGGATGGGGGGCATGGTAGTATCCCCATAAGCAATCCGATCACTAGTATCATGGGCACATTAGATGAGGAAACAATATGAAAGTTAGAACAAGCCTCGAGGGCCTATTCCCATTTTTGGTAGAATTGTGCAAAAGGCTTACTAGGGACATGTCGGATTTCTCTCTATCATTACCAAGGATATGGAATTGAAAAGAGGAAGAGAGTCGGATGCTAGGAGAGATGCCGAAAGGCGTTATAATGTGGATGACCACTTGAATATAAAGCTTGATATTTTCCTGGCGCATTCCAAGGGAATAGGGGGTTACCATGAGTCGTGAGCTTGACCAAAGCTGTCTTTAATGTACCTTTTTACCTGGGTTCACACCAAAGAATTGGAATAGTTGTCACAGATTCAAAAGATGATATTAAGCAAATCAGAAGTCTTAAACTTGACTGCCGGTCTTGGAACGGCTTAAGTAAGTTTAAGGGGGCAAATCGCTTACACCGAAAATATCTCCATCAAGCAGAATGAGCAGGGCAATGGCTACATGAGAAGAAAGGCCCATCCCAAATCCAAAGAATAATGAAGGATAAAGGCTGCGCTACTCCCCACTAGAGCATTAAATGCAAAGTTCTTCAGAATATAGGGAAAGCAAATCAAATTGCAGAGCGCCTAAAGTCTCCAAGTGATCTATCGGTGAAGCGAAGTGACGATCACGTGATGCACCCATTGGTCTATATGAGCTTGGTCGGTGCGGTGCGCCCAACCCAGGCCAATAGGACGGTAGCAAGGGAGTAAGTCTGAATAGTCTACTCACTACATTTAATGCAAAGCACTGGGCAATTTGGAGGGAAAACTGCACTATGAATAAAGAACCTTTTCTCGTTGGGAGTAGGCCGACGAGAAGTACTCAGGCTTTCCGCATTGCCTTCCTCACTAAGTCTTCAAAAAGCAGAGAGAAGTGACTACGTGACATGGGCTCCCCGTTGGTCTATATATAAACAAGAAGAGGATTCCAAAGACAAAGACACTCAACCAAATAAAAATGTAATCCTACACGTTTAGAAAGAAACCCTATGAGGAAACTCCTCAAAGCCTTTCCCGTGACAGGCCGCACTGCCTCCTCTTATCCTGGGCCGCTTCTCATTCGCACTACTTGGGGCTGAATTTTATGAAGCCAAAGACCAGCAACCCAGGATCATATATCCTAACTCCCCCGAGGAGAAGTGAATTTAGTCACATCCAGCCAAACCGCGATAGTATCGATTGGAGAATCTTAGCCGAGAGTCTTGATTACTTCCTTAAGGAAACAAATTTTTAAAGCCATCCCGATAGAATAGAAAACTATCCCGATGGAACAAAACCAACCCGATGGACGCTTGTTCACCGCGGAAGAACTTAAAATGTAATAACATTGATCTTTTTACTTAAAGTCTTTCGTTATCGCCTCTTACTTAACGTTTTACCGGCAAGTTTTTACTTTCAAGCACTTCAACAGTCTTTACATTCCGTCTTTAATTATCGTCTTTACCTTTGTGTATGCGCGAGCGTGGGGTATTTTGGCTATAACCAGTTTATAACAAAACCCTATCTCAAGCGATCTCTGGTATAAACATCGAGAGAGAATAAAGTCCTTAACAAGCAAGGCAATAAAAAGAACCTAACTGCACTTATCTAACTAAGTCGCCCAATCCGATGAATGGAAGTTATATTACTTGTGGCGCAAGTACTTAATACATATTACATCTTTCTATTGGTAGAAGCCAATAGTGGCACGCCTGACAACAACCATACAACAGAAGGTCTCACGACCATCCCTTCGAAGGGATAGGAGTGAAGCCTGTTGGAGCAAACGCCAATAGAAAGGCTCGGACCAGCGGACGGGCCGACCCGTGTGCTCCTGGCCTCCTCCCTGCGAAAGGCTCGCGAACACTTTAGCGTATTTATTAAGTCTACTGCTTTCTCCTTCAGTATTTGGCTGCTGGTGACTTGCCTGGAAAGCTTCCCACACCGTGCCTATGTCTGGAACTTATTTCTATAGCCATACGCTTTAATGAGCTGGAGGAAATTTTAACTGCTCTTTGCCTTCTGAGAAGCTCCCCTGCTCTGCGAGTACTGGAAATTTCGGTGAGTTCTATTCTATTGATTCATGCAGTATTCTTATGTTGAATTAAAACTTTCAAACCAGCTGCACTCTATAAAATTGTAGTTTAGAAATCTGTACTGGTAGAAATTCAAGATTCTGATGCTATAGACCTTGTATAGGTCCGCGAGAAGGATCAGGCTGTAGTAAGAGAAGTGAACTCTTGGTTAGATGACAACCAGAATTTCTTGCTCACCGAACTGGAACGCATCAAAATAACCGGCATCTCTGGTATTAAAGGTGAGCTAGATTTCATCGGATTTCTTCTTTTAAATTCACCTGAGCTTGAACGGATGACTGTTAAGCCTGCTTCTGTTGATAGTTCTTCGGAATTATTAAAAATGTTGCTCCGCTTTAGGCGTTCCTCACCGGATGCAGAGATTATCTACTTGGACCCATGACTCAAACATCAACTTCTGCAGCTGACTTTATTGCAGAAATGTGGGTGTGGTACAAGTATTTCTGGTGTGTGTCTGTTTGTTTTTCTCAACAATGTTTAATCCTAGCAGTATTTGCAATTGTCTTTCTTTCTTGGTATAAGTTTTGATCATTTTTATCTAAATTTCCGAATAACCTTTCTAACATTTATAAGTATTAGGTTGGGTCTAATCATAATATACATCTTTTTCCAATGTAGAAAGAGGTTACGAAGTTTTAATTTTGATTTGTTTTGATAGAGAATGAATTAGCTCTTGTGTAGCTCTTGAACTACACAACCAGAAAATTATACGATAATAATAGCAATTAGAAGACTGAGTCATAGATAAGGGGCATTACATAATATTATCCATGACTAAGTTATTTAAGTTTGGGCCACCGTGAATATATTTTCTAAAGGCTAAGGGTTTGTTTGGAAGTCAAAAGCGCTTCTGATTATGTTTGGCAAAAAAAGCTAAAATTTCTTATAAGTTCAAAAAAGCACACCATTTTTTTAGGAAACACTTGTTATTTTATTAAAAATTTCATTGTGCTTTTAATAGAAGCGCTTGTTACTGAAAGTGTTTCTGAGTAGAATTGAAAAAAAAAAAAATTTCAAATGAGCCATACTATATGTCATTTTGCTCACGAACTTTTCTCTTGGTGACAAATTGGAGCCTAAACTTCTTTTTCAGCATTTGGGGCTCGCACTTTTTAAAATAAGTCAATTTGGGTTTTACCATTAACTTTTTAGTATTTCTTCCAAATTTCCGTCCAAATTGTTATGTAATGAGCACTGAGTCATTTTGTTGAGGAAATTTTGACATTTGAACACCAAAAATAATAATTAAGATTAGAAAATGGAAGAATATTGAGAAAAAATGAAAAGGAAAAACACCTATCCCCAGCAAGAGGTGGAATTTAAAACTGAAATGCCGCAAAACCGACCGGCCAATTTTTCACTAAATCGAGTGAATCGGTGATCTGACCACTTTCTGATCCCCTTAATCGGCGGTTTACCGAAACCAACCAATATGTATAAATGTAGCAAATATTTATGCTTTTGATTTCCTGAATTAGTTAGTTTTTGTTTAAAGTATCTACAATCCAAGAGTCGCAAACTCAAGACTTTTGAGCCGAAAACTTATCCAACCCAATATGTATTTGAAAAGGGGGCTAAAGGGGCCATATGGGGGAGAGTTGGGTTTCAAAATTGAGATTCACGTTGATATTTTAAGCTAATAGTATAATGGAAAATTCTGTTTAAACCCAACTTATATATTTGGACAATTATATTTTTTCGGACATCCACTTTTTTTTTCTACTTTTCTATAGACATCCAAAATAATTTCTCAAGAATGCCCTTTTACTTAATCAACTTTTTCTCTGTACACCCATGTTTTGTATTTTATATTTCATTTCTTTAAACCCTAAACCTATCATTTTAAAACTTTTGTCATGATTTTATGGTGTGCAATTGTTTAGAAGAAATTTATTTTGAATGCAAACGTCCTTTACAGTAATTTACTTATGGGTATAAGTGTCATTTAATTTTAAGTAAAGTTGAAAGGTGTCCGGAGATAAAAATTGAGTGTAAACCAAATATCTCTAGTTTAATATTAGAGTAAACTGTTTAATTTTTAAAGAGATAAAAGGGTCAAACTTCAATGGTACGTACCATTGAATGATACGTACTGTTAAATGGTTAAAATTCATTTGAGGCCCACTGCAAATTAATTTGGACCATTTAATAGTCGTACCATTGAATAGTACGTATCACTCAATATTTTTTCGAGATAAGAGCCCAAACTAAAGTTTTTTATCTTTCCTCTATTTCTATTATACATACATTTGATCCAAATTTCGGTCAAATATAGTTTTGAGGGCAATTTGGTTATTATTCCATGCCCCCACCCTCTTTTACCTTCTTTGCGCTTGCCTTCTCTTCATTTTTTTTCTTTAATCTTTTTGTGCTTAATTTTAATTTTTCAAATTTTAAATATTTTAATGAGCAGAATATCTACTATACCCTCATATTGTGGGAGTAGGCTACAATGCTCGCAAGCATTGAATGCTCACACCGATCTCACCATTAAAAGGAGGGAGGAGGGAGGAGAGAGGGGGGGAAGGAGGGTGAGATTGGTGTGAGCATCCAATGCTTGCGAGCACTGTAGCTAGTCCCCATATTGTGTGCACTTACATTTGTTTGATCATTGATGACGGACTATGGAGAAAACAAACAATTAATTTTCATTTGGACTTGTATTGGTGTTTGATAAAGCCTCCGTCCACATTCAAAGGCTTCGGGAGTTTGAAGAATCTTTCTATGCAGGATGTTACCTTGTCCCAAGATGTGTTTGAAAATCTGATTGTTTGCTGTCCTCTGCTTGAGAGATTGACTTTGATAAACTGTGACGGTTTCACCCATCTCGAGATTGATGCACGAAATCTCCACGTACTTGAGGTTGATCAATGTATTTTTGAGAAGGTTAATCTGGAGAATACCTTAAACCTTGATGTTGTTTGCATTGCTTTGGATGCCGATATTGACAAAATAAGGGTTCCTAGCAGTTCTAGCAATTTGGTCCAATTTTTTGTTCACTTGCCTCGTGTTCGGTGGCTTCAAATTAACAGTTACTTCTTCAAGGTAATAAGTTGTGTGGTTTGATACTTTGATTTACTGATCATTGCATTTTCTTATTGTATTTATTGAGTCTGCTGCTTTCTCCTCCAGTATTTGGTTGCTGGTGACTTGCCTGAAAAGCTTCCCACACCGTGCCTAAGTCCAAAAAACTTATTTCTATAAGCATACGCTTTAATGATCGGGAGGAAATTTTAACTGCTCTTTGCCTTATGAGAAGCTCTCCTGCTCTGCGAGTACTGGAAATTTTGGTGAGTTTTAATTTATTGATTCATGCAGTATTCTTATGTTCAATTAAAATACAACTGCACTCTAGAAAATTGTAGTTTAGAAATCTGTTTTTGGTAGAGATTCAAGATTCTGATGTATAGACCTTGTTTAGGGCCGTGGGAAGGATCATGCAGTAGTAGGAGAAGTGAACTCTTGGTTAAATGACAACCAGCATTTCTCGTTCACTGATCTCAGACGTGTGAAAATAACCGGCATCTCTGGTATTAATGAACTATATTTCATCAGATTTCTTCTTTTAAATTCACCTATGCTTGAAAGGATGACTGTTAAGCCTGTTTCAGTCCATGGTTCTTCGGAATTATTAAAAAAGTTGCTCCACTTTAGGCGTGCCTCAGCGCATGCTGAGATAATCTACTTGGACCCCTGATTCAAACATCAGTTCCTGCAGCTAACAGAACTTTAATGCAGAAATATGGGTATGGTACAAGTATTTTTGGTGTGTTTCTGTTTGTTTTTCTCAACAATGTTTAATACTATCAGTTCTTGCAATTATCTTAATTTCTTTCTTGATACAAGTTTTGATCATTTTTATCTAAGTTTCCGAATATCGATTGGTCATGAAAGAAACAAATAAACAATGGACTAGACTAAAGAGAGACTGGTTCAACTCTTTCCTACATATACAATTTTTTTTGTTTACATCCAAAAAATCAAGAACTTAATCCTTCACAATTTATGCAAACCCAACATTTCTTCTCTTGACTGCATAACTTCTTCTTCTTGGATACAAATCAGCCTTCACATTCACTTCATCTTCTCGAAAAGAACAAGCCGTCTCCTCATCAATCCTTCCCAACCCAACACTATAACTCCGCACCCCCATTCCATTCATAGTGTTATTGGGTTGTCTAACAATTGGTTGAGCAATTGGTCTTCTATGCATATCTGAATTACCTGCTGACTTGTTCTTATTCTCTTTCTCTACACTGTTATTCCTATTTGACGTCGATGTTCTGAGAAGCTGCCTCACGTCCTCATCGTTGCTAGAACTCGAAGAACTGACACTGAAGCTCCTGGGCACGTGCGGAACTTCTGAAGCAGTGTAACCGCTCACACCACCGCCACCATAACCCACCTTGCCGGCACAATCCCCCATACTCCTTATGTATAAATTCCTGGCCTTGGTCAAGGTCCTTATGGGTGCACAAATAATGTACATCAACATGCTTTGCTTCTTTGCTTTGCTAGAGCTCCTCATTTTTTGATGCGGATAGTGATTGTAAAATATTTGAATTGTAGGGTGTGAGCTGAATGATGAGGGAGAGTTAGTGATGTGTGTGGATTTATAAAGGTGTCGGGGATTTGGGTTTTGGACTTGGTTTTTGGAAGTAGGTATTTAGAAGCAGTCTAATTGGTACGGCAATCGGAGAGAAGAAAATATCTATTAATTGTGACGTGTGGACTAAATCAAAATTCTTGAATTAAATGGGACATGTGAATGGTTCAAATATGTAAACAGTATAATATAACATAGTGGACCAAGGTAAAAAACAATGTGACAAAAGCATACAATATAATGATAGAATTATGGTAAACCCTTGAAGGTAGGGATGGACTTTTATGATATGATTGTATCGTATCATGTTGCATAAAATTTTATTCACTTAATATTATATTATTAACACAAGATGTCACAGTAAAAATGTATTCATATTATGTTCGTTGCTCTTTTTAAAGTGACTCTTCCAAAGTTGAGGGCTGATCTTTATATAGTAAACTGTGTGTTGACAGGGTCATACAACTCATAAGTTTAACTTAATCTTTTGCTTTTGACTATTTTCTATTGCACCATTTGGAAATGTATTTGGCATGAAGTTGAAATTCTCTTTTATCTTTTAAGATATTTCAATTTAAATGTTTATGAAAGAAGCATTGTATGTGATTGTCGGAGAAAGAACATGTACTTTTTTAATTCAAAGGCATTTTTAACTTTGTCTAAACTTTGTGAGAAACGCTAATTATCTAAAAAAGTTTTAGATGTTGTAAAAGCACGTCCAAGTAGGTTGTACGTCTAATTAAATCTTGATATAGTGATATTATTTTCTTTTTCTAATGTTAGATAATGTTCGATTTTGATTCCCTTCAAGGTTAAAATAGGCCAAAAAGATATTTTTGTAGATGAATGTTGTATGGTTACGGAGAATCTCCAATCTAATAGTTAAAGTTATAAAGTCTATTCTAAAGTTAAATTTAACTCCAAATGTTATTATTCCCAATGCAAATCAAATAAGAGTCAGTATTACTTTTGAAGTCAAATGCATAGTCATATATGACTCTTGGAGTCAAACGCAATCAAATATGACTTTGCACTTGACTCTAGAGTTATATATGACTCCAACTTTTCTGATTCGTTGGATAAAAATTTAGTTAAATTTGAACTCAAAAGTTATATTTAACTCTAACTTTTCATGTGCATTGAAGATATAGTCAGTAGTAGACTAGAGCATGCCAATTTCCAAGATGTAAAATTGGAAAAAGGCATATAGCTAATCTCTAAAACATTTTATTTCATATTAAATTTTTATTTATAACATTGTTGCATATTTTTAGAAAAATTATAACTTATATTATAATGTGAAATTTATTCTTATATATAACTGGCCAAAGTTGAGAATAGAATATTTTGATGACTTTGAAGTGCGAGCCCAAACCACCCTAACTATTCCAGAGTATTGAAGATGGATTGAGCAAATTTAGAGTTACATAAAACTTTAGCTTCCCGAGTATAACAAGTCAGGAGAAGTGGAAGAAAACGGCGGGAAATGAATTTGAAAAAGAGTCCATTGAGTGAGATTTATAAAGATACAATAAAATCATCTTGTTAATAGAAACCAGCTTTTAAAACGTGCAACCTATTTTTGGTGGAAACCTTTATATTCTCAGCACTCAGCCTCAAATTGTTATTTCAAACTTCACCAAACTCAAGACCCTAATCGCTTCGTCTCCCACACTCTCTTCCCTAGCTACTAGCGATATATAACTGTTATAAAGATTTTGACGCATCACCAGTGGTTTGGAAAAGGAAACTCAATTGTTTGGCTAACTGCAAAAGTGGCTCCATCTCAAGATTAATGCACCAAATCTTAATCTCTTTTCCTTTGAAGGTGTTTTTGAGGATCTTGATCTTGAGAATACCATAAATCTCACTTATGCTCGCATTTGGTTGGACCCCAACATTGACGAAAGGCGGAAGGCGTGGAACGTTCCTAGAAAATGTAACAACCTGCTTAAGTTTTTCATTCACTTGCTAAAAATTGAAACACTCAAGATTGGTGGATACTTTTTAAAGGTAATGGACATGTTGTGTGGTTTTACATTTTCATATACATGGGCATGGGAATTTGAGCATAACAATTGGGCGTGCCTCCTTTTTCCTCCAGTATTTGGCTGTTGGTGACATGCCAGCAAAGCTCCCTAATTCTTGTCAAAATCTATGGTATCTGCATATAGACATATCCTTTGATCATGTGGAAGAGATTTTAACTGCTCTTTGTCTTCTAAGAAGCTCTCCCGCTTTACAAAAACTAGAAATTTTGGTGAGTTATTCATTG
Source organism: Gillenia trifoliata (assembly GCA_018257905.1). Classification (NCBI taxonomy): domain Eukaryota; kingdom Viridiplantae; phylum Streptophyta; class Magnoliopsida; order Rosales; family Rosaceae; genus Gillenia; species Gillenia trifoliata. The sequence continues at coordinate 26,343,474 of CM031080.1, forward strand.
ATACATCATACAACAAATAATTTCCGATTTTGATTTAAACGCTATTTCAAACCAACTCAGCATGTTGTGCTATACAAAGTTCTAGTTTAATTAGACTTTGGCAAGCTATTTTGTTAGAAGTTTAAAATTATATGATCTCATAAACATTGTGTAGGCTCGGACGGAGGATTGTGCTTTACTTGCGGAAGAAGCAAACTCTGTGTTAGATGGCATTGCAAATTGCTTGTTACCCAAACTGCGATTTGTGAAAGTACAGGGCATATCTGGTGTCAAAGCCGAACTAGATCTCATCAGACTTCTGCTTGAGGAGAAGTCTGCATTTGTGGATGGATCTTCAAAAGTTTTGAAAGAGTTTCTCAAGCTTAGGAGTGCCTCAGTTTCAGTTAAATCGGAGATAATGTATTTAGATCCAGATTCAATTCCTTAGTGAATATTGGCGGTTAATAGTACCTGCTTGCAGAAATGAATTTACGTTATCATTTAGCCTAATGGAACCACCCAAGTCCTGTTCGCAAAGAAAGATGGAGTTGGATAGAATAAGCAACTTACCAAGCTACATTGTGGAAAGAATTTTTTCACGTTTGCCTATCAAGGAAGCAGTGAGGACGAGCGTTTTATCAAGCAACGTAAACCTTACAAGTTTTGAGAATATTGTTAATCAAGTACTCTTACTTCACATTGGCCTCATACACACATTAAAGCTCTCCCATAAAGATTGTCTAGCTACTAGTGATATTGATCGATGGATTCTTCATCTATCAAGAAATGCTATCAAAGAGTTCATACTTAACATTTAGAAAGGGGATACCTACAAGGTGCCTTCATGTTTGTTTTCTTGTCAAGATTTGGTTCATTTAGAGTTATATAATTGTTTGATAAAACCTCCTTCTGCATTCAAAGGCTTCAGGAGTTTGAAGAGCCTTGATATTCAGCTTGTTACTCTTGGCGAACATGTGTTTGAAAGTATGATTGTTTGCGGTCCTCTGCTTGAGAAGTTTACTCTAATGTACATTGATGGTTTAACGTGTCTCAAGATTGATGCACCAAATCTCCAATACCTTAAGGTTTATGGTGATTTCGAGAATGTTTCCCTTGACAATTTTTTAAATCTTGATGATGCTTCCATTGGCTTGAACGTTAGCTTTGACCAGAGACTAGTTCCTGGCAATTGTAGCAATTTGGTAAAGTTTTTTGTTCACCTGCCTCATATTCGAAGGCTAAGAATTACGAGTTTCTTTTTACAGGTAATGGTTTGTGTCCTTTCGTAATTTTGTTTAATATCCTTTACATGTCCTTGTGAATTTGAGTGTATTCACTGATTCTGCTTCTCTCTGCATCTTCTGCGGTATTTGGCTGTTGGTGACTTGCCAACAAAGCTTCCTAAGCCGTTATTATCTCTGAATCATCTTTCTGTTATCATATGCTGTAATCATCTGAAGGAGATGCTAACTGCTTTTTGCCTTCTAAGAAGCTCTCCTTTAAAAGTACTATGTGTTTCGGTGAGTTTAGTTCTTTTTGTTGATGCATCTTGTACCGTTGAAATTAAACGTTCAGACCAACTCTACTCTAAAACATTATAGTTTGGAGAGCTGTTTTTTCCTCGAAGTTCAAGATTCTGATCGTACTGACATTGTTTAGGCAGAGGAGGATCAGGACGTACTTGTGGAAGAAGCAAACTATTTGTTAGATGACAACGTGACTTACCCGTTGACCCAACTACAAGCTGTGACACTAACCGGAATTTCTGGTGTCAAAGCTGAACTAGATTTCATCAGATTTCTGCTTTCAACTTCACCTGTGCTTAAGAGGATGACTGTTAAACCTGCTTCTGTGAATGTTGAACTAATGAAGAAGTTGGTCCAGTTTAGGCGCGCCTCATTGAAATATTATTGCAGCTAATTATTAATTCATTAGCTTTGCAGAAATGAATGTGGCTAGTCTTTATATAATGTATGTCTGCTGTTTGTTTCCCCGTTTTCTTTTTCTTTTTAAACGATGTCTGGCATATTGGCAGTACCCTTGCATTTATCTTTTGCTAAGACAAGTTTTGAACTTAAGATAAATTGAATCAGTGCATGTTATGTATAATGGTTTACCAGACTTTGTCGCCGTGCCTTTCAGGACGAAGATCACAGGTTAACAGATGGTTTCTAGCCTCGTGCCTTTACAACACTATATTTTATGACACTGTGGCCTCTAATCTAACAAACTTAATGTCTTGTGATATCAAAGATTGACAACACACACTTCGGACCATGCATCCATTAAGAACATTGTAGATCAACTACTCTGATCTCACATTCAAGCTTTCTCACCCAGATTTTATAGCCAATGATGCTTTAATTGATGGATTCGTCATCCATCAAGAAATCCTATCAAAGAGTTGATACTTAAAACGGGGTAAGTGTTTGCCCACCAGATGCCTTCTTGTTTGCTTTCTTGTCATGATTTGGTTCATTTAGAGTTGTTTAATTCGTGATTCGTCAATGAACAGAACTAGCTCGCAGAACTGGGGGATCTGTTCAGGTCTTTATAATGCACGTCTGTTTTTGTGAACGATATCTCCTACTGGCAGTTCCCTTGTAATTATCCTGTTGAGACTTCGGGTTCAGCGTTTAGACCATTTTGTATCTAAACTTTCCTACTCTCGTCACTCGTGCACAAAGCACATACAAAACTGATTCATCATAAGCGCTCAAGCGCCAACCAGTTAGTAATTTAATACGGCACTAACCACTTTGGACATTCTCCATAAAGTAATCTCATGATCCTAATCGTTTTGGCCATGGAACCTCTGCCGTAACACGGTTGGGAGGGTGGCATAGGAAGGGAAGTGGATAAAAAATGAAACGTTTGCCCCGTTTAAGATGTAACAAGTTTTTAATCATCAGTTCATGTTTAGATGGTCAGGATGAGAAGCCGAGTATAGTTGGATGAGAAGCCGAGTATAGTTGGGCAGAGGAGAAAACAGGCAGAGAAACCAAGCCTTATCAAACGGACCCTTAGTTTGTTTTTTTTTTTTTTTTGATACAACGATATATTTACACTAAGGGGATGAGAGAATAAATTGGTTGCTAACTCATCATTCCCGAGATTCAAACATAAGACCTCTCACTTACAAATGAAGAGGAATACTACTAGACCATAGTACTAAGTAGCACGGGCCCTTAATTAGCTTCTTGAAAAAAAAAATAGAAGTACTGAAAGAAAAAGGAGGGAATCGAACGTGAATGAGAAGAGTCACATTTAATTGTTAATTCCTTTCTAGAATGGTGGACTGCCATAGCTTGACTACTAGCTAATCCCTTTTTTTACAAAAAACAAAAAAAATTGTTATTCCTAATATCAAGTTAGGAATAACAATGTGAAAGGGAATCAAATTCAAGACCCCAACCCAATCGGTTATTATTCCTAACTTGACCTTTAATTGTTAATTCCTAAATATCAAGTTATTCCTAACTTGCCAAATTCAAGACCCCAATCAGTCAGCATCCCATATATATATATATATATATATATATATATATAACTTTGTTATACAACTATAGATCCAATTCCATTTGCAGCGGTCTTGTGAAAGGAAGCTTAATTAGTTGACTCACTGTGTATCTCCAGTTTCTGGACAAAGGTAAGTTTTTCTGGTTTAGTTTGTGTATGTATGCAATTTGCATTAGACTAACTCCTTCCGATTGATATTGATGCAGGTGAGACATTTTCTGATTAATAAAGTATGTATGAAGTATGATTTTTCTGTGGCTTGTTTTGTTTAGTTCTCATTAAATCGTTTCTTGTGAAAGTGGAATTCTGAACTTATTTTGTTACTATATACAACTATCTCTACACTCAATCTCTCACAAGGTCTAAACGATCTTCACACCACTGCCCACTTTACTTCAATGATGATCTTTTTAATTTTTTTTTAATATCTTTGATACAAAAAGAACCACCCAAGTTCCGTTCGGAAAGAAAGATGGAATCGGACAGAATAAGCAACTTACCAAGCGATGTTGTGGAAAAAATTTTGTCCCGTTTGTCGATTAAGGAGGCAGTGAGGACAAGTGTTTTATCAAGTAAGTGGAGGTACACGACAGCTATGCTTCCACATCTTGTGTTTGATAATCAATGTTTTTCAAATCAAAACCTAACAACTTTTGAGAATATTGTTAATCAAGTACTCCTACTTCACATTGGCCCCATACACACATTCGAGCTTTCCCATCGAGATTATCTAGCCACTAGTGATATTGATCGATGGATTCTTCATCTCTCGAGAAATGCAATCAAAGAGTTCATACTCCACATTTGGAAAGGGGATCCCTACAAGGTGCCTTCATGTTTGTTTTCTTGTCAAGATTTGGTTCATTTGGAGTTATATAGGTGTTTTCTAAAACCTCCTTCCACATTCAAAGGCTTCAAGAGTTTGAAGAGCCTTGAAATTTGGGGTGTTACTCTGGCCCAAGATGTGTTGGAAAATATAATTGGTTGCAGTCCTCTGCTTGAGAAGTTGACTCTAATGTACATTGATGGTTTAACACGTCTCAAGATTGATGCACCAAATCTCCAATACCTTGAGGTTTGTGGTGATTTCGAGAATGTTTCCCTTGAGAATACTATAAATGTTGATGATGTTTCCATTGGCTTGAACGTTAGCTATGACCAGAAACTAGTTCCTGGCAGTTGTAGCAATTGGGTCAAGTTTTTTGTTTACCTGTCTCGTATTCGAAGGCTAACGATTGGGAGATTCTTTTTACAGGTAATGGTTTGTGTGCTTTCGTAATTTTGTTTAATAAGCTTTACATGTCCTTGTGAATTCGAGCGTATTAATTCACTGATTCTGCTTCCTTCTGCATCTTTTCTTCTCCAGTATTTAGCTTTTGGTGATTTGCCAGAAAAGCTTCCTGAACCATTGTTATCTCTGAATTATCTCTCTCTCACAATACGCTTTAATCTTCTGAAGGAGGTGCTAACTGCTCTTTTCCTTCTAAGAAGCTCTCCTTCTCTAAAAGTACTAAGCATTTCGGTGAGTTTAATTCTTTTGTTGATGCATCTTCTACCATTGAAATTAAATTTTCAGAACAACTCTACCCTAAAACTTTATAGTTTGGAGAGCTGTTTGGCCTTAAAGTTTAAGATTCTGATCCTATCAACACTCTGTAGGTAGAGGAGGATCAGGCTGTACTTGTGGAAGAAGCAAAGTATCCGTTTGATGACAACGAGAATTGCCCGTTGACCCAACTACAAGTTGTGACAATAACCGGAGTTTCTGGTGTCGAAGCTGAACTAGATTTTATCAGATTTCTGCTTACAAATGCACATGTGCTTAAGAGGATGACTGTTAAACCTGCTTCTGTGAATGGTGAACTAGTGAAGAAGTTGATCCGGTTTAGGCGTGCCTCAGCTCTTGCAGAGATAATCTACACGGACCCATAATTCATCCATGATGTATTATTGAAGCTAATTAATTACTTAATTAGCTTGCACAAATGAATGTAATGTCTGCTGTTTGCTTCCTATTTTTCCTTTTTGGTAAACAATATCTTTCATACTGGCAGTACTCTTGGAATTGTCTTTTTCTAAGACAAGTTTTGAACATTTTATTATAAATTTGCCTACTCTCTTCTCTCTTTTTTGGCACAAAACATATACACAATTTATTCAGTGCATGTTATTTACAATGGTTTATTGTCGTTCAAGACAAAGATCACATGTACATAGATGGTTTGTAGCCTCTGACCTCCACAACACAATATTTTATGACACTCTGGCCTCTAATCTAACAAACTAACAATCTTTTTATATCAAAGATAGATATCATATGAAAATAATCAGAAAAAGTTACCAAATGCGAGAAATATTAAAAGTAATATAGACGGTTTGGTTCAGTTCTTGCACGGACACGGACACAGGACACGAGACATGACACAACACGACACGGCGACACAGAAATTTTCTAAAAACTAGGACACGGACAAGGGGAATTAAAATAATAATAAATTTAAATACCAATAATAGGCTAAAAAACATCATACAAAATCAAAACACAAAAGATTGATGTTCATTGTTTAACTATCATCATCAGTTCACACCAAACAAACAAAATAAAATAGAAAATAACATCAAAAATATTCAAATAAGATAGTACATATCCCAACTTCAAGCAACTTCACTCATCAATGATATTCATGTCATCATTGGTGAATAATATAGCCTCCAAATCTGGTTCATCAAGAGATAGATTCGCGATCTCTAGAATCCTGGTATTCTCCACGTCCATGAGGTCAAATTCATCCCCTCCAACATCCCACACTAGAGTCTCCCCTACTTTGTAGTTTGGGTTTTTCCTTGATAGAAGACTAACATTATTATGCACGTACACCAAATCTTGAGCTCTTGGAGGTGTTATCTTGTTCCTCTTAATAGAGTGTATGAATTTGTATGTACTCCAATTTCTCTCACAACAAGAGGATAAGCAAGGTTGTTCAAGCAACTTCAAAGCTATACTTTGTAGTGTTGGTGTGCAAAAACCATGAACAACCGGCCACCATTTCACTGGATCCATAAGGTTTCTATCAAGAATAGAATCAAAGCTTGAAAAACCTTCAATGCAAGCAGAAAAATCAGCATACTCCTCATTGACTTTTCTTCAAGCATCATTATCAGAAAAGTATCTCTCAAAATATTTTTTTTCTTTCGGTTGCAATCTCATTGTCTTTGTGTGGAGCAACACGACCAGGAGCACCATCAATCCATGCTTTACTATAATACCTATATAAATAGTAAATTGATAAGTTCATAACCTATGTAAGTATAATTGAATGCATTTATTAAGGTAAAACAGATAAGATTATAAACTTACCTAGGATTTAAGGAATGTGCCAAGCAATGAAGTGGTGTGCTACTCTTAGTCCAACGCTCTACTAAGATTCCATACACCGCATAAAAAAACTTTTATTTTTTGTGAAGTTGCTTGTTTTCTTTGTTGTAAATAACCACTTTCACTTCCACAATCATTGCATCCCATCACTCGTAGACTAAGTGAAGACAAGTTCTATCGGTGTCGGTCCTCCTAATCATGTCATAAATGGGAGCCTTAAAGTCAAGGATATAATCAACGCTCTCCCAAAACTTGTCATCCAATGTTCTTTCCTTCACTTGTCTTGCAATGTCAACTTTATCCTCTTTGTAAGAGTCTCATTTCTCACTAATCACCATTTGTTGCAAACTTTGCTTGATTTTTCTAAATCTCTTAAGCATTACAATTGTGAAAGCAAAGTGTGTATCAGCAACCTAGAGCAACTTCAACTTACTATGCTCATTGAACATGGCTAATCTCATGCCATGAGTCATAATGAAATTCTTTATGTTTATAGCCTCACTCGAAATCTCCAAAATCTAACTACATTCGTCATACACATTTTCATGTCTTGGCATTGGTGAGCAAATATTCTTCAATGCTAGATTAAATGTATGAACTACACATGGCGTCCAAAAAATGTTCCTGAACTTGGACTCAACAAGTAATCCAGTAGCTTTGTAAGCATATCCATTGTCAGTGATTACTTGGACTACGTTCTTTGGACCAACCTAATTAATAGCCTCAAGAAGCAAGTTGGAAATGAAATATTTGTCCTTATACTCACCTTCACAATTAACTGCATTAAAAAATATTGGCCCACTTTCACAAACAACCATGATATTGATTAGAGGCCTTCTTTGTGCATTTGACCAACCATCACTACAAATACTTACACCCTTTTCATCCCATTTTTTCTTAATGGGTTCTAAAATATTCTCAATGTGATTCCTCTCTTTTTGGAGTAGTGAGGTTCTCAATGCATTGTAACCTGGGGGTACATAACCTGGAATCGCTAGTTCACTAGCAAGAGCGAAGGCACGCTTATAGTGTGGATTCCTAGCAAGGTTGAAAGACAATCCACCCGTGTAAAACATTCTTGCTATTTCACCATCCAACATTTCCCTAGCACCATTGTTGAAGGAATTCTTAATTGGGTTTCCTCCCTTCCTCTTATTTGGCAATGGGACACTAGGTTGCATGGTGCTACTTGAACTTGAACCAACACATCTACTTGTACTTGAGGGCAAGGAACTAACGCATTCCTTAAATTTGTCAACCTCAAATCACATGCATCTTGGAGTCTTTTCATTTCATGGTAATGTTGTGTTGTAACTTTCAAGCAAGCTGCAATCCCAAGTCCTCCAATCTTTAACAAGTGACCTTTCACTCGATGATAACTCCCTTTATAACGTTTCTGACAATAGTTGCACTGAAATTCAACATTTCCTCCTCCTTTTCCCACTTTTCCAATCCTTTTCACATATCTCCATAAAGGTGCATTATCATTATCATTCACTTCATCTCCATTATGTAGCAAGAGTGGATGAGGTATCTCCCTCAATCCCAACATTGCTAGAAGTATTCATTTTATAATGTTATCCAATTCTTCTCCTAATATAGCAAACAACAACCATTTTTACTTATAATTTTATAAAATCAAAATAAAAAAACCTAATTAATTTTTTAACTATCAACAACTTAATTAAATCCACATAAATCTAAGAGAGTCAGAGACAAACCTGTTGGAGTTGAAGGCGTTGATGCCTGCTGGAGGTCAGGACTCGGGACGACGGGATCTGCAGGGCAGGTTGGAGCTGAAACCTGAAGAGGTCGGGTTTTGCTTATGGAGGGGACGTTGCAGTTGAAGCCTGGATTTCGAGGTTTGGTTTTGGAGGCGTTCCCTTCCCGTTCTGTTTTTGTGTTAGGACTTAGGTCTCATATTATTTTAAAATTAGCCCTAAAACAATTTTTCATATTTCAATTTTGCTCCTAAAAGTTTACTATAATTTCAAAATGACCCCAACGTGTCCGTTGACTGTGTCTTGACCATGTCCATCGCATGTCCCCCCGTGTCTAGACAGTCAAAGTCAACGACATGCCACGTGGCGTGTCTGACACGTGTCCTTGAGTGTCCGAGGAGTGTCATGTCCATTTAAGCGTTCAATACGTGACACGCTAGTGTATTGAAGTGTCCGTGCAACATAGGTTCTATATATATACACACTCAAAATCCAGGGTCACAATTTAAATGATCTTGACACCACTGGCCATGGCCATTATATTAGATTAACATCGACTTCTCTTTATGACTTGAATATCTTAGAAACAAAAAAAAACCATTGAAGTCCTGTTCGAAAAGAAAGATGGAGTTGGATAGAATTAGCAACTTACCGAGTGATAATAGGACAATTGTTGCCTATCAAATAGGCATTGAAGACAAGTGTTTTATCAAACAAATGGAGGTTCAACTCAGCTATGATTCCACATCTTGTGTTTGATTATTTCTCGACTTCGGACCTACATCCGTTGACAGCACTGTAGATCAAGTACTCTTACTTCACATTGGCTCCATACACACATTCAAGTTTTCTCGTCCAGATTTTGTAGCCAATAATGCTTTTGATCGATGGATTCGTCATCTATCAAGAATCGATATCAAAGAGTTGATCCTTGAAATCAGGGAAGCATATCCTTACGACATGCCTTCATGTTTTGTTTTCTTGTCAAGATTTGGTTCATTTAGAGTTATTTAATTGGTTGATAAATCCTCCTTCCACCTTTAAAGGCTTCAGGAGTTTGAAGAGCATTTGTCTCCATGAAGTTACCATGGCTCAAAATGTGTTTCATTATCTCATGGTTTGGTGCCCTCTACTTGAGAGATTGACTTTGATATGGCTTCAACCATCTCAAGATTGATGCACCAAATCTCAAATTCTTCAAGTTTGAAGGCTCTTTAGAGGATGTTTTCTTTTTGAATACCTTAAATCTCTCTGATCAAGCCGTTTGGTCAAGTTTTTTGTTCATCTGCCCCATATTTGAAGGCTCACAATTCAGAGTAACTTTTTGCAGGTAATTAATTGTTTGGTTTCACACTTTAGTTTCATGATCATTTAATGAACACGCATGAATTTGAGCATATTAGTTGAGTTTTCAGCTCCAGTATTTGGCTGGTGGTGCCTTGCTAGGAAAGCTACGAACACCATGTCTTTGTTTGAATTTTCTTTCTATAAACATTTACTTCTATGATTCAGAGGAAGTTTTAACTGCTCAATGCCTTCTGAGAAGCTCCCAAGCTTTACAAGAGCTCGAAATTGTGGTGATTTTAATTCTATTTGTGCATGCAATATTTTTCTGTTGAATTAAAAAAAATAAAAATTAAAGCCAAGTCTTCGCTAGAAAAATGTAGTTTAGAGAGCTGTTTTGTCACAATTTCATGATTCGAATGCTATAAACCTTATGTAGTCCCACCATGAGAATGGGGTTGTTGAGGAAGAAGTGAACTCTTGGTTAGATGAGAACTGGAATTGCCCATTGACCCAATTGCGACTGGTGAAAATAACTCGCATTTCTGGTATTTTGATACCAGAGATGCGAGTTGTTATCATTGAATGACTGTTGAACCTGCTTCTGCCGGTGGATCTTCAGATCTATTAAAAAGGATAATCTGTTTTAGGCGAGCCTCAATGCATTTAGAGATAATCTACTTGGACTCGTGAATTCATGTTTCGTCAATGAACAGGACTTGATTGCAGAAATTCGGGATTTGTTCAGGTATTTTGAAATGCATATGTGTTTTTGTGAACGATTTCTCGTACTGGCAGTAACCTTATAATTTGTTGACTTCGGTTTCAGGGTTTAGACCATTTTTGTATCAAAACTTTCCTATTCTCTTCAATGGCATGAAGCACATGCATAACTGATTCATAATATGTTATATGAATTATATATAATGACGGTGCAAATTTGTCGGTGCAATCAACATATAGAGCTATATATAATCAATGAATTGTAATTAGCTTTTGATGCATTCGCAGTGGTCTTGAAAAATCAAACCTGTGTGTCTTAGGCCTGTTCAGTAACATTTTTGTTTTGTGTTTTTATAGAATATTTTTGGTGGCTCGTTTCAAAAACATATTTGGAAGATCAAGGCGTCTCCGCAACAGCAAGAGAGAACACATAAATTCAACCAAAATTCAACAAATCTTAGCTAAACATAAACTACATGAAACAATAAACACCCAAATCTATCCAAAATTTCACCAAAACCCACAAATTAAACTTCACCAAGACACAAAATCTAGCAATCCAGCATAAAAAACTTGACAAACCTAGAAAATAAAATTGAAAACTAGCAAGACCAAGATGGGGAAATCCATGAAGGAAGAAGAAAAGAGAGGACCTTTCGTGGCCAGCAGTGTCCCAAATTTGAGCCCATGCTGAAGTCCCCAATCAAGACCACCTTGAAGAGGTAGTGATATGATGAAATCATGTGCGGGGAGCCAATTTGAGACCACAGAGAGACTTATGCAGGCGATAGACATAGTAAAAATGAGCAGGATCAACATATTAACCATAAGTCACTAAGTGCCATGTCAGCATGTATTAGCTTAAGTGCTAAGCTTTGTGTAAAAAGGTATATAAGTCTCTTATCATATTGTTTTAGGATTATCTTTCTGTTGTAATTGACAATTACTAAGAATAATTCAATACAGCTTTCCTCTTCTCTTAGTTTTCTCATCTCTCTCTCACTTCTTCCTTTGTCTATCTTTCTTCAATTCTCTGCTCTTGTAAAAAGGATTTTGAGATATCTACAAGGTGCAATGAAATGTGGTCTGACCTATACCACAGGGAATGATGTGCAATTACATGGTTTTAGTGATTCAGTTTGGGCCACAGTTTTGAATACTAGAAGGTCAATCACTGGCTATGTTGTATATTTGGGTGATAATCCAATGTCTTGGCAGTCTAAAAAGCAAACTTCTGTGTCTTGAAGTTTCACTGAAGCTAAGTATAAGGCATTAGCTCACACTGCTGCAGACATAGCTTGGATAAGATTGGTATTAAAAGATCTTCATGAATGTTTACCTGTTTCTCCTATCCTTTACTGTGACAACCAATCTGCTATTGCATTGAGTTCAAATCCAGTGCAACATTCAAGGGTTAAGCACCTGGAAACTGATTTCCACTTTGTAAGAGAGAGGGTACAGAAAAGAGACCTAGAAGTTCAGTACTTGCCAACTGAAGACCAAATTGCTGATGTATTAACAAAAGGGTTGCACAGTCCTATATTCTCAAAGCATTGTTTCAATCTAAAACTAGGTTATCCCAGTTTAGATTGAGGGAGTATTAACCATAAGTCACTAAGTGCCATGTCAGCATGTATTAGCTTAAGTGCTAAGCTTTGTGTAAAAAGGTATATAAGTCTCTTATCCTATTGTTTTAGGATTATCTTTCTGTTGTAATTGATAGTTACTAAGAATAATTCAATACAACTTTCCTCTTCTCTTAGTTTTCTCATCTCTCTCACTTCTTCCTCTGTCTATCTTTCTTCAATTCTCTGCTTCTGTTATGATGTTATCACAACAAATCCATGAGGATGTACTATATACACAGCTTCTTGAAGGAAACTGTGAATAATAAGTTTTCAATGTATTGATACATGCAATATTACACTTATATATACGTAAAGTGTTCTTTGGTACAAATCAACCATTAAATTCCTAATAAGCAATTTGTGATCCTAAATTGATACGAGTAGAATCCCAGCGATCTATGTGGTTAATCGGGAAGAATCGAGATAGGTTTGAAGGTTTAGGAGATGTAGTTGCGGATGGCTGAAGTTTAGGAGATGCGTTGTTCTTACCTGAAACTTGGCGGTTACGGGCGCTGGTTTGGTGCAGAAAACATGATGGCTTGTCTTGAGGTTTCGTGAGAAGGTCGGTGGTTGATCAGCGAGGAATATAGGCCCGACACGATGACTACCAAGTGCGACCTTTTCTCGAACAAGTGATAATCTAACTCAATGTGTTTTTGTACGAGCGTGAAAAGCGGGTTAGGTGCCATGTAGGTTGCACTTAGGTTATCACGGTAAAGTAAGACGGGGAGCTGAATTGGGGCACCAAGTTCATGTAAGAAGGCTAACCATGTGGTTTCTGCACTTGCATGAGCAAGGGACCTATATTGATTCGGCGCTTGAGCGAGCAATCGTGGGTTGTTTCTTGGGGCACCGGGGAGACTAAGTTGCTACCAAGATAGATGAGGTAGCCGGATGTTGGCCGACGAGAGTCGGGACAGCCCGGCCAGCCCGGCATCGAAATAGGCGAGAGATGACGGAGTTGGCGCGAGGGTGAAAGACAAACCGCGGCCTAATGTGCCTTTAACGTAGCGTAGGATGCGTTTTGCGGCCACCAGAATGAGGGGACACAGGTTTGCTCGCTAAATTGAGAGGCCGAGATTGACGGCAAGGCGATATCGGGGGCGGAGTGATGGTGGAGTGTTGCAAGGACCCTGACTATTTCACGAACATAGTGGGGTTTATCAAGTAAAGCCCCATTGTCAACAACGAGGATAGATTTTGCGGAGTCATTGGTGTGCTCACGGGTTGGCTTAGTAATAGGTCATGCTTTGTGAGGATATCATGGGCATACTTAACTTGATTGAGGTGAATTCCATTGGAATGAGAAGTAACTTGTAAACCGAAAATGCTTGAAGTGGACCTAGGTCCTTGATATCAAATCCACGACCCAAAGCATCAATGAAACTCTGTAAGGCGATCATGACTACAGTAACCACCGATATAAATACAACATATAATAAGAAATATATAGTGTGAGACCTTGTGGAAAATGAATAAGAAAATACGCACTTTGCCGATGCAGCCAGCGATAAAAGGAACCGAGCTCATGCGGTGAAACCAAGCACGCGGAGCTTGTGTTTAAACCATACAATGCCTTATGAAGTTTACGAGACATAGGAAATGGGAATGGTCAATGAAGCCGGGTGGTTGAGACATGTATACATCCTGCTTGGAGATAGCCATGAAGAAGGCGTTTTTGACATCGAGTTGACGAATAGTCCGGCCTGCGGAAGCAATGAACACAAAACTTGATCCAGGATTGTGCATTTGGTTTGATACGGGGCTTGTAAGTTTCCCGTAATCAATGCCATCTTTGATGGTGGAAGCCTTGGCGGCAAGCCTTGCCTTGTATCGTTTTACGGTGCTTATCGGAGTTGCGTTTGATGCGAAAAACCCATTTTATGACCAACAACATGATTTGAAGGAGATGAAAGAACAGGAGCAGGTTCACATTTCTCAGCCAGGCATAGATGCTTTTCGGTCATGGCGGCTCGCCATTTTCATCTTTGAAAGCACATTATTAGCCAACAGTAGGTTCCAAGTCATCAATAACGAGAAAGAAGAGCTTTGGGAATTGGGTACTTTACGGTGTAGTCAGTTGGACGGTGGGCCACAATCCCATTCTTGGAGGCCAGCGTCTTGTGGCGGGCGGGGCGGGGAGGCTGGGTGTGAAGGAGGCCAGGAGCATGGCGGTGCGGGGATGCAGTGGAAGGGCTGGTTTGGATTGGTCGACGGCCGTATGTCAAAATGGCGGGTGGTAGAGGGGGCGGAATGGATGCGTCGGCGGTTGAAGGAGGAGGAAGAGGAACATTGGCAGGTGATGCGAGGGCGATGGTTGAGGGTGCACGGAGTTGAATGGGTGGCTATAAGTAGTGAAGTGGGGCGAGAGAGGAAGATGCAATGTGATGTTGGGCTTAGGCACGATTTTGTGATGGGCTCGCGGATGGCACGTGAGTGCGCGTAGAATTGCAAAGTGTGAGGTTGAAATGTCTCAAGGAGAAGGTTGTAGTATCTGCAATCTTGAGTAAGGAAAATCATTCTCGTTAAGATAACATGACGAGACATAGAAGACGACTTTGTTTGGGTCAAAACAACGGCCCAACCTTTGTGGTGAGAATTGTAACCAATGAAGACACACTCGATACTACGGCTTGACAATTTATTAGAAATAGTGTTACCAAGGTAAGGAAACGAGGACCCAGACACGAAGGGGAAGAGTAAGAGGGAGAATAACCGTAGGCGTTGGTGAGGTGCCACCAGTGAGTAAGTAGGAAAGAGTTTGATAAGATATACGGAGGTGAGAAGCAGGACTTCAACCCAAAGATTTTATTTGGGAACTCTTTGCATGAGGGTGAGAAGTAAGTACGGGTTATAGTTTGCGTAATGGCAATGTTTTCTCTAGGCTAACCATTTTGTTGTGGTAATGCAACCAGACAGAAAAAGCGTTATTGGAGCCACAAAATCTGAACAGGAAAAGACTTATTATGTGTTACCTTACCCATTGTCACTTTGGGAGTGATGAACCAGAGCCATGGAAGATATTAGATAATTCTATTAATTTTGATGGTGGCCTCATTTTCTTATTTTGCATTAGAGTGACAAGTATAAGATATTATCTGTGCTTTTGTATCTTATTTAGATTGGTAAAGTGAGACTCCGTGTCTATGAATTATGAAAATAAAAGTAGCAAGAAAATATGGTTTGAATTAAGAAGATGGACATGGAATTTATTTTACTTTATATAATTATACAAAATGAACCTAAGAAGAATGTTTAGAACAATGGTGTTTATAGCGACTATCTTTGTGAAAATGGTTGACCTTAGCGTTATCAGAGAGGGACTCTGGGCGCAGGTGAGAGTGTGAGGAATGAGTGGACTGGAGGCTGGAAAATAGGCGGAGCGGATAGAGGCCATCCTTGCACTTAGACACTGAGCAACAAATGTCAGTCACGTAGCATTATGTTTGTGTCGGGGCGGAATAAAAAAGAGACAAAGATTATCCTTTGTAAAGCGAGAGCCTTGAAGAAGATTTTGCGGATTCGGCGGAGGAAGGCACGAAAGACATTGCGCAAGGAAAATTGCAGTCTCAGTTTAAGGGAAGGTTGCAAATTATGGGAGATAGGCATGGTGCATCACCCATCAAAGACATTATGTGAGCCATAATAGGGTTGTGTGGTGTGTAGGGGGCATGTTTGTCATATGATGTGTGGCGGGTGTGGGGTACAGTTCGGATATTGGAATAATGTGCACCGGCGAAAGGATATGAGTAAATTGGGCCACGTTGAACTACAATGAGGACATTGAGTTGACCCATGTTGATTAGTGTGACAATTTTGGCACCATTGAGGGGGTGGGCCTGGGACCACGAGCCCGTAGGAAGTGCTGCGGCCAGAGCCGAAGATGCATGAAATTGTGTTTGATGATGCGGCATGTGAGGACGTTGATAATTGCGTTTGTTGTGGCTCCGCAGTTGGCGATGGCGTAGGTTCGGCTGGGGTGGACATTGTGGTGATCTGCATTCCGAGAGGGCGAGTTCGGTGAAATGAAGCGGCGGCGAGAGGAGTCATAAGATGGGTTTTTAGCTGTGCATCAAAGGCAGGATGCGTGCTCGCGGTTTGGCCCAGAGAATGCAGGAGGAGGAACCTTGAGTCGGCAGTTCGGGCATCAAATGAGTACGGGCCAAGAATATGAGCGTTACGAGCACGAATCTTCATCAAGACGGGTTTGTTGATGGCGACCGAGAGGAATCGGCAATGGATTTGCATGGCGAAGGTAATCGTCGACGGTCGGGGGCCTTTTTGAAGCTCGAATCTTGACTTGAGGCTGGGACGCTAGCGAGCGGAAACTGGCTGCGAGAAATGGCAGCAAGGCAATCCCAGGAATTCCTTGGGGGCTGTCCTGGCGATGGTTAGGTACAGCGTACCCTCGGTCGAGAGAAGTGGTGAGAAGGCTAGCAATTTGTTGATCAATGTGGTGAACCATTGTTGTTCTGGTCGAGATTGTGATGGTTTTAGTTGGGCGGTTTCGGTGCGAGGTGGTGGTGGTGGGGGCGGGTTCGGGGATAGACCCGTCAACATAGCCCCCAGTTTTGGCCATGAAGGTAAGGTTTGATTTCAGCGAGACCCGGTTAAGTAGTTGGTGTCGGTTAATTTGGTGAATTGGGCGGTATTTTGTGCGGGGAGGGTGGTGGCCATGGATGCGAGGAAAAAGGAGAAAGAAGACCTGAAAGAAGAATGGCAGGGAAGGATCCTAATCCTAGGTTGATACCATGTGAATAATAAGTTTCAATGTATTGATACACATGTGATATTACAGCACATATACGGCAAAGTGTTCATTGTACAAATCGACCATTAAATTCTAATACTTGTTTGTGATCTAAATTGATACAATAGAATTAATCAAAAGCTTGAGTCTATGTAGTTAATGTCGGGAAGAATCGGATATTTGAGAAGTTTTAGGAGGAGATGTTAGTTGCAGATGGCTGAAGTTTAGGAGGAGATGTAGTTGTTCTA
Source organism: Gillenia trifoliata (assembly GCA_018257905.1). Classification (NCBI taxonomy): domain Eukaryota; kingdom Viridiplantae; phylum Streptophyta; class Magnoliopsida; order Rosales; family Rosaceae; genus Gillenia; species Gillenia trifoliata. The sequence continues at coordinate 26,360,702 of CM031080.1, forward strand.
ACAGAAACCATGAAGAAAAGCATTATTCACATCAAGTTGACGAAGAGGTCAGTCACGAGATATGGCAAGAGTGAGAACAGTACGAATAGTGGTTGGCTTGACAACAGGGTTGAATGTCTCATTGTAGTCTATGCCAGGTCTCTGATGAAATCTCTTTGCTACAAGACGTGTTTTATAACATTCAATGAAGCCATCGGATGTGCGTTTAATGTGGAAGACCTATTTACAACTAATTGCATTCTAAGTGGGATGAAGAGGAACAAGAGACCAAGTCTGAATATGAAGGACAACATTAATATACTCATTCATGGCCAACCTCCATTCGAGATGCTTAGATGCATGAGAAAAACATGTGGGTTCATCAGTTTCAAGATAAGCAATAAGGGCATGTGGAAGAGGATACCACACACTGCCGTCAGTGCAAGTCTTAGATTTGGTGATGCCATCACGAAGACGAGTAACCATATGAGGGATAGATGTGGCAACAGGAAGAGCAGTAGGCTGGCTAGAGGCTTGGACAGGTGAGCTATAAACAGCAAGTGTGCTGGTTGGTGCACCTAAGTCATGCAGGTTGGAGAGCGGGTCAGCACAAAGATCGGAGCAGAGACGGAAAAGGGTCTGAAGAAAATGGTAGTGTGAGAATCTCCTTTTACTTGAATGTAGTCAACCGTGATTACAAGATTATATATAGCCATTCTCCTAACTTGTAGGACTAGCTATGATAAAGCGTATCTCCTAATAACAACTAGAATCAGTATAACATTACAACTAGAACTCCTCATCTAACGGGATCTGTTTTCTCAATAGGATTTGTTTCCTCAATACTCCCCCTCAAGATAGAGTGTATGTTAATTACACCTATCTTGTTCAAGAGGACAGAGAATTGTTTTGAGCTCAATGGCTTGGTAAACAAGTCAGCTGGCTGGTCTTGCGTTCTGACATGGATGGTCTTGACAAGTCCTTTCTGCACTTTTTCTCGTACCACATGACAGTCGATTTCGATATGCTTTGTTCGTTCATGAAACACTGGATTCGAAGCTATATGAATTGCTGCTTGATTATCACAAAAGAGCTTTACTGCATCGGCATGCTTAACATTCAAATCTTTCAATAAATTTTGAATCCATGTAATCTCACAACAAGTTGTTGCCATGGACCTGTATTCTGCTTCTGCACTGGAACGAGATACTGTACCTTGCTTCTTGGATTTCCATGAAATAGGTGCGTCTCCCAGGAAAATGCAATAACCAGTAGTTGACCTCCGAGTGTCTTTGCAACGCGCCCAATCCGCATCACAGTAGGCCTTAAGTTCCAACTGTCCCGTAGAAGGCAGCAGTATCCCTTGTCCTGGTGTTTGCTTCAAATACCTCAACACCTTGTGAGCAGCATCAAGATGAGGCTGTCGAGGCTTGTCCATGAACTGACTTAAAATGTGGACAACATATACAAGGTCTGGTCTCGTTATTGTGAGATAGATAAGTCTCCCAATCAGCCTGCGATACTGAGACGCATCCTTGAGTTCAACACCTTCATCTTGTCGTAGTACTAGGTTTTGATCAATAGAGAACCGTGATGGCTTGGCTCCTAGAAAACCTGCGTCCTCAAGAACTTCTAGTGCATATTTTCGTTGGCTTAACACAATACCTCGCTTAGACCGTGCTACTTCGATGCCAAGAAAGTACCGTAACTGCCCCATGTCTTTAAGTTTGAAGTGACTTGCAAGAAACTCTTTTGTTGCCCGGATATCTTGTAAATTGTTTCCTGCCACTATAACGTCATCAACATATATCAAGAGAACTGTGAATTTGCCTTGACGGTTTCGGATGAAAAGCGAGTAGTCGGACCATGATTGAATGAACCCACCACCTTTGAGGGCTGCAGCTAGCTTTAAGAACCATTGTCTTGATGCTTGTTTGAGTCCATAGAGAGACTTATGGAGCTTGCAAACTCGACTCTCCCCCTTTCGTCCGAAACCGGGAGGAAGCTTCATATACACCTCCTCATATAAGTCACCATTAAGAAATGCATTGTTGACGTCCAATTGGTGAATATGCCAACCCTGCATGGCAGCGAGACTGAGAAGAACACGAACTGTAGTTAGTTTGGCCACTGGAGCGAATGTTTCTCGATAATCAATGCCGGCAACTTGGCTGTATCCCTTTGCTACCAAACGAGCTTTGTAACGTTCCACCGTGGACTGGGCCTAGATTGTGTAGGAAACAGGCGGTAGGCTTAGACTAACCAAGGACTGTGAACCTGCAGTAATGGGCTGGGCATAAACTGGAGACTCATAGACCCTCAAGACCACAACGGGAGCAAGTGGTTGAACGGGCGGTGTGTTGGTCGAATGACGGGATTGGCAGAAGGTACATGTACAAAAATTAGGTTGAACAACTTGTCGAATGGGCAACTCAACATACTCCGTAGCATGATGTACATGTAACTAATTATATGGAAAAGAAGATTCATTGGGCCTTTCGATACAATAAAATAGAAAGCTCCAAGGGCGCCATATTTTAGGAGCCCAGGACACATAAACACGACCAGTGGAGGGATGTAGACACCTATAACCTTTATGTTGGGGACTATAACCTATAAAGACACAAGGTTGAGACTGACTTTCTAACTTATGATACACATAGGGTTCTAGATGAGGAAAACATAGACAACCGAAGACACGGAGATGAGAATACACTGGAGGATGATCAAATAGGGTTTGGTAGGGTGTGAGCTAGGAAATGACATGTGTGGGGAGGAGGTTGATGAGATGAACCGTAGTAAGAGCGGCCTCAACCCATAAATTGTGGGGGAGGCCGGAGGTGAGAAGGAGAAAGCGAATGAGTTGGGCAATATGATGGTATTTGCATTTGGCAAGCCCATTTTGTTGTGGTGTGTGAGGACAGGAGTAGCGTTGTGTTTGTGACAAAATGTGGAGAATGGTTGATTCACATATTCACTCCCATTATCACTTTGTAAAACACTGCCACGAAAAATATTACGAATCATGGCAACAAAAGTGGTGAAATGCTCAAATTTGCGTTTCATGAGATAAATCCATGAGTATTGGGAAAAATCATTTGTAAAGAAAATATAATAACGAAAGCCACTCACATAAGTAATTGGAGACATCCAAACATTAGAATGAATTATGGAAAATAAAGAAGAACCACAAACAACTTTATTAAAGAAAGGTAATTGGGTGGACTTGCTAACAGCACAACCCATACAAAAAGATTTATCAACTGAAACTTTAGAATCTAAATTAGGACAGACGCGAGACATAATAGGAGACGACAGATGACCAAGACTTTGATGCCAGATGGACAACGACACAGTAGAAAAAGCTTTGGGAGCAATGAAATCGGTGGAGGACAAAGTGAGAGGATAATCTTTACAGGGGCCCTGAAAAAGGAGGAAATTGGTACATAAGTTATAGATTTGATAAAAATTAGGAGCAAACATGAAGAAGACAAGATTTTCTTGAGTAAAGCGAGCAACGGAAAGTAAATTTTTGCAAAGAGCAGAGAGAAGAAAGACATTGCAAAGATGAAATTTAGTGGGACCAAGAGTAAGAGGAACAATACTAGTGTCATCATTACCCAAAGAAACATTGTAGGGCTAAGGTGCAAGTAAAGCATTAGGTTGACCAGTCATATGATGTGTGGCACTGGTGTTAAAGTAGTAATTGAGATCTGGCAAGCAAGCAAATTGAGCACCAACAAAAGGAGTAGCAGTACTGGGTACAGAATAGCGATGTGGGCATGCCTGTTGTGGATGTTGGGAGGTGATACAATTATAGCACCATGGTGGCCCAAGAAGACCAGAACCGGGCCTGATTGCACAGGACTATTGCGACTAGAAGGAAGACTAGTGGGCCTGATGGTGTTATGGCTGCTGAAATGGGCTAGGAAGCTGATATGCTGAATGAGGCCACAGGGTAGCCTGCTACTGTTGTGGATATGAAACAGCATGTTGTTGTTACTGCTGCGGATATGAGGCAGTAAACCAACGCGGTTGCTACTGGGAAAAAAGACGCCCTCCGGCAAGACCGCTACTGGATCAGGTGCCACCACCACGACCACCTCCACGTGACCAATTGTTGCAACCACCTCCACGAAGCGGGGATGAGGTAGAAGAGGGGTGGGTGCTGATTTGCAATAAGAGCATGATTAGAATGGACACCAGAATTACTCTTTGTATTTTGTTGCTCAAAAGTGAGAAGTTTGGAGCGTAACTCAGTAAAAGAGGGAAGAGTCCCATTAATTAGAGTAGAGTAAACATACCATAGTCAGGGCCAAGACCACGAAAAGTGGTGAGAACAAGATCTTTTTCAGGTGTCGGTTGATTGATAGAAGCAAGCTTGTCGGCCAAAGATTTCACATGATTAATATATTGATCAACGGTCTGGCTGCCCTTGGAGAGATCAAGAAGTTGAAAGCAGAGAAAAGCTTCACTAGCCACAGAGGATTGCGAAAAATATTGTTGAAGACAATCCCATACAGTTTCATATCCAATGGTGAGGGTGAGAAGAGACTCGGAGATGACACTAGTAATACAACTCACGACCAATTGCTCTTGTTGGACCCATGTTTCATAAGCAGGGTTGAGAATGTCAAGAATTTTGTTGAAAATCTATTTTGAGGTACAATAAAATGTCTCTTAGAAAAATAAAAAATAAAACCCAAATACAATCAACACATGGACATAATAGCATATCTACATCACCTCCGAAATAGGTATCAAAACCTATTCATTTAAGAGGTACAATACAAATATATTCCAAAAAAAAGAGATATGATGTAAATAATTAACTATCATAGAGAAGCAACAACATTACAAAAATTGTGTATCTTCTAAAGAAGTAGAATATCATTATCTACCTGTGGCAAAGATATAGTAACATTATCTATCTGAAAAAAAAGACAACACCATAATATACCTCAACACAATTATGCACCTATAGCATTGGTAGAAATAATGAAATATACATTAGCTCATGTGACTGATGTAAAAACTATTGCGAGCCTAAGACAAAGGAATATGACCTCATCTTCATCAAAGAACGACATGAACATAAACAATACTTGTCGCCGCCGAATAGTCAAAGTAAATAGAGTTAGTGAGGGTGGGAGTTGCAACCTATGACTGGGAGGGGACAAAGGGCTTTAAAAGGTTGTAAATGGGTATCTATTTGCTTCAGAAAGATGGGAGGAGGAAGGAATCATGATTTTTGTATGGATTTGATGCTGTGGGGGAAAGAGGAAGAAACATCAACGTTTTTTAGGAAGGGATTGTGGAGTGTGGGGGATCGTTGACAATTGCAAAAAAAAAAAAATGGAATGAGGCCTTGGCACTTCTTTCTTTATTTCTCACATATATTTCAATGACCTCAATTTAAGGAACTAATCATAATCCTTAAAACTTAGCACCAAAATAACTTAGCAAAAATTTGAAATTAAAAAATACTAACTACAACCATTAATACGCTCAGGGTAAAATAGGCATTTAAAAAAAATAAAATAAATTTGCTTACATGAAGTGTTGGTCAATAGGTTTAAATTAAAAAATAAAATTTTGTGGATTTTTTAAAAAAAATGAAATATAACTTTTGGGTTGATATCAAGTTTTCTATAAAATAAAGAAAATGTTGTAGATAATTTATAACATGTGTTAAATGTGATTGTGTAAATCCTGGGTAGATATGGATTGAGATATTCTGTTATGTTAAAGATTAGAATCCTATTGTAATTGTACTTCTTTCACTATAAATAAAGGCACTTGGTATGAGGAATAATGTACTACAATACAACATAATTCCTCAAGCCTTTCTCTCTTTCTCTCTATTCTTCTCTTGCCGCACCCTTCACTAAAAACTGTCCACAACACGTTATCAGCACGCTCTTTCCGCTGTGCTCAAGAGAATTATACCGGAGTTTTGGCCATCTTCAATCATGGGGAGTATTATTTTCAATCAATTTTACTTTGATTTATTTATTTTTATTGAATTAATATACTTGCTATTGATTCAATTTTTTTCCCTATTATTTTGAACGAGATTCAACGCATTGACGATGAAAATTCGGAGTTAAAGCCAATCCTGGAAACAAATTGTTCAACCATCATCATCAGCAATCCAGGTTCTTCTAAAACACGGTCTCGATTGTCGATATTTTGTCAGACCTGATTGCATGAACCTTCACCATGATGCATAACCCAATTTTCTGCATTTAACGAATTATTGATCTTCTGCAAATATTGTGTTAACATCGACATTTAATATATCTGTCATATATTAAGTGAATTGATGATCGTGTGAACGAAGGAAAAATTAAGGGTTTTTTTCTTATTTTTTTCGCTTTTCTGCAAAAAAACACAAAATTTCGTTTTTCTGAAAAAAAAAACTAGAAATTCTTTACTGAAAAAAAATTTTTCCTTTTTATTGAAAAATAAAGAAAAAAAAAAACCCTAATCGGAGCCAAACCGGCCTAAAGCCGAGCCGGACCCGAGCCGGAAGCCGAGCCGACCCAACTGGCTCCAGCCGACCAGCCCAGCTCCAGCCGAGCTAGCCCCAGCCCAGGCTATTGGGCCTTTTTCTTCTCGGCCCGCTCCAACTCCAGCCCACTGCTCCTTTGCCCCCAGCCCGCTGCTGGGCCCAAGGCTTGCAACCCACTCCTTCACCATTCAGCCCTTGTTGGGCTCGGGTTTTTCAGCCCGTTTTCCTCTTTTGGCCTGTAGCCCAAATACAAACAGCCATGGGCTGTTTCCCTTCCTTCACATAGCCCATGTGGGCTTATTTGGACCCCAGCCCCTGTTGGGCTTATTTTTTTGTCCAATTTCTTTTTATTTTCTTGCTAGCCAGCAGCCCAGAAAATAAAAGTTGGGCCTGCAGCTCCAACTACGACCCACCAAAAATTATTTGGGTCATATTTGCAAACCCCAAAGGTCCCGTAGACCTATATTTCACTACCCATTCACGATATATGTTAAAATTTTATTTTTTGTTCTATATATATTGCGTTTGATTGCAGGTATATATGAACTTGAAGTTCATAAATTCGAACCTGAAGCTTCGAATAAGTGCCATGAAACCCGAAGTTTCCTTAAAAATTAAATACCCATGAAACCCGTAGTTTTCATGAAAATTTAAACCAAACCATGTCTTAGAACCCGAATGTTCTAACTTTTATGATTATGGAGAATTTATTTCCCATAAGCACTAACCACAATTTTTGTTCCCTCCATCTAGTGGACTTTCGAACAGTAACAAATTCGACTTCACTAACATGGGAGTTTCTGGAAGAAACTAATTTATGTGGGCACAAAATTGTGAAGTTCCACTTGACTACTGAGAAGTTGAGAAACATTGAAGCCAACAATGATGTGGATAGAGCTAAATAAGCCTCCGTCCTGATCTTCATCCGAAGACTTATGCCTGAAGCATTGTAAATGGAAGTACCTCAATGACGAGGATTCCATGGCTCTTTGACTCACTCTACGGATCGTTCTAATCATGCAAAGATGATCTTGCCCAAAGCAAGACACACCTTGCTCGAAGCAAGACACACTTTGTCGAAAGCAAGACATACCTTGCCCGAAGCAAGACATATCTTGCCTGACACAAGGCATGATTGAACGCCATCCGTGAATAGGTACAAATTCTGAAGTTTATAGAATCTGATTGAATTTTGACTGGAGAAGATTTTCTCGTCCTTCCATACCTCTAAAATGCTCCTGAAGAAGCACCCTAGAGAGTGGAGGTTCACTAAATTCTCGGATCTGATTACTACCACTTTGCTCACTGAAAAGCACAACAGTGAAAGCGGCACCCCAGTGATTCGGCTGGGATGTACCGAAGGTCTTGCTCTGTTTCGGCAGAGGTGTACCGAACTTAAGGCTCTGCTTCAACAGAGGCCTACCGAATCTACTCTTCCTTCTTCGGCTGGAGAGTACTGAATAGTGGTAGAATCAGGGTCAACCAAGGGCGTGGCATCACGACCAAACACGTGATCCCTTGGCAACTAAGACCCAAAACTTCAAGAATAAGGGACAGTATTCCCGAACCTCAACCGTGCAAAATCTACCTCCATTTTGATGGAATAGATCATTGGTTATGCATTTATTTGTGCCCCTACCAATGTTGTTGAGGCTTACCATTCCCGTAGCCAATCCGTGAGACTAATTTTGCTTCACCTAACACATATGGAAAAGCAAAATTTTGACATGGAAGGCCCTGTTGGCCAAAACCCCCTATCTTTTGGTTTAAGTTTTGAACAATTTTTCCTTTTTGTTTGGATGATTGTTTTGGTATTTGCTTTAAATTTTTTGGATATTATTATGGATATTGTCCTCGAATATGAGTTAATTGAATCATGTTTCTTATACATGTGACCGAATTCAATTAACATGTGATAAGGTATAAATGTGGGGAAGTTAGTTGTCTGGATGAATGTGCTACTATGCACACTAACTTCATACCTAAATCACCCCTCTAGCAACGAATTCAGGTCTACCTAACCTGATTAAGGGCAATGGCACTGCACCTCGTTGTATTAATGGTACTGAATTACTATTAAGGGGCCTTATATTCTCCGTTCCGGAAGAACGTCATTGAGTTATAAGGATATTCGAGCGAACAATGATCATAAAAACCACTGTAGAAAATAGAGTGACGTATCTTTGCACCACCTTCCAAAATATGAAGCCTGAAGCTATGTTTTGGGGCCAATGGGCTACGTCCCAACTGAGACATGCCACATATAGGCTGGCTTGAAGCCGGGTGATTCGAGCAGTTTACTTGCTTTGGCACGACCGTTTGGAACATTCAGGTCAAAACACGATGCAATATGTTACACAATGCATCACCTTACCTGAAGTAAGGATTTTGTGCCTACAAGCACACTTTGCCAAGCCTGCTCGTTGGGGAAATTGGATTTTACATCATCCCTAGCAAAGTTACTACATAACCCTCTTTTCACAGTGGATCAAAGGGAATAATGTGGACTCTTCCAACCAAAAATGCGGACCATGTAAATATGGTTTTTGGTTGATATATCGACACAATGGTCACATGTCTGTCCACATACACATTGCTGCTAAACTCCTGGCCAATTCTTACTTAAGGGCTCACCACCCTAATTATCCCATAAAGTCTAGAAGACTGGATAATGCCGGAGAGTTTATATCGAACAGTATTCGATAAGTATTGCATGTTTTTTGGGCTTGAAATTGAACATTGAATTCCCCATGTTCAACCCCCAAATATCCTCGGAGAAGCGATCATAAAGCGCATTATCAATTGATCGCCCGGACCTTGGTCAACGCACCAAGCTTTCGGTTTCTGCCTAAGGCTATGCAATCTTGTATGCAGCCATGTTGGTCCGCCTGAGGCCCATTGCCACCCGATACTTTATAGCGTTACAATTGGTTACTGGGTACGAACCTGATGTTTCGTATTTACGCATTTTTGGGTATGCACCTTCTGCCATATTGCGCCGCCGCAATGTACCAATATGGGTCCTCAAAGAAGGATGTGAACCTTTGTCGATTGTGATTCTCCTTCGAATTAGCTCTTTAGAGCCCTTGCACGCGATCTCTTTACCGTCATCTTGTGGATTGTCACTTCGATGAGACAGTCTTCCCGCCGTTAGGGGGAGATAAGAACGTCAACGTTCCTGAAGAACGGCGCGAATTATCGTGGACGTCCCCACTATGTCTCATCTTGATCCCCATATTCTAGATTCCAGAGTATTGCTCCAGACGTTTTCTCTGATCTAGATTAAGTGACGAGATCACATATACCAGCTGCAAACATGCCTGCAAGGATAGACGTACCTAACGGACGTCGAGTCAACATCCCCGAAGGGTGTGCCGCCCCTGAAGGACGGTTTGGCCGCCCCTGTTGGACGGCCTGGTACGCCGACGGCTAGCCAATCAATCTGTTCTCGGCCTGAAGCGCGATAGATCACTCGGTTCGAAGGATTCACCTCCCTAGAAGTGGAGAAGTATGGCACAAAATGAATCCCTTCCTCGTTCGCTATCTCAACCATTCCACCTCATGAAATTAATCCGGATTATCTTGAGATCTGTAGTCTTGGTCCATTATGCATGCATGGATGAGTTAATGGAATTGGAATGAGATTATCATCGATGATATTCACGTATATGGTAGCTACCCGAAATAGTGAAAAGCGACGATATCGAACTGTGTTCCGTTGATGAATGTCGACGTAGAACTGATTGGTCAAACTGGAAACTAGCAATCCAGGTCGAACTTGATTCACTTGCGAAACGTAAAGTGTTTGGGCATGTAGTTCCTACACTTCCACATGTGAAGCCCGTTGGCTACAAGTGGGTTTTTGTAAGGAAGCGTAATGAGAAGAATGAAATAGTGCGATACGAAGCACACCTTGTGGCGCAAGGTTTCTCTCAACGCCCTGGGATTGATTACGAGGAGACTTATTCCCCCGTAATGGACGTCATAACGTTTCGCTACCTTATCAGTTTGGTAGTTTTTCCGAAAAACTGAATATGCAGCTTATGTACGTGGTTGTAACATATCTATAGAGATCTTGATACAAAAATATACATGGAAGTTCCCGAAGGACTTATAGACTGATCCAAATAGTTCTAGACCACAGAACACCCTTTCTATTGAATTGAGGCTTTCACTTTACGGATTGGAACAATCCGAGTGGATGTGGTATACCCGTTTAAGTGAATATTTGATCAGTTAGGGATATGTGAATAAACTATGCCCCTGTGTGTACAAAATCGAATTTGCAAGAGTTGCAGTCTATGTCGATGACATAAATCTCACTTAGACTCTGGAAGAGCTTGAGAAAACTGCCTCGCACCTGAAGTCGGAATTTGAGATGAAAGATCTTGGGAGAACTCGTTTATGTCTCGACCCGAAGTTTCGAGCAAAGTTCAGATGGTATTCTGGTCCACCAATCGAACTACACCCAGAAGGTGTTGCTTTTGAGTACACCCATGACCATTCATACGCTAAATGCAAATGAGATCCTTGAAAAGTTTGTGGAACTTGAAGTTCTATATCTAAGTTCAATTAGCGCTTTATTGTACTTAGCTCATTGCATTATGCATGACATCTCATTCGTTGTTGATCTTTTGGTAAGATACAATACTGCGCCTACACGCTACCATCAAATAGGTGTTAAAGACGTTTTTCCGTTACTACGGATTTGGGCTTATTCTATCCCTACACATCTCAGAATTAACCACAACCCCTTGGTTATCAGAATGATGCTTACCTTGTGGGATACGCTGACACAGACTATCCATCTGTTCCGCACAAGGCACGTTTCCAAACGGATTATGTCTTTACCGTTAGGAACACCGCAATATCTTAGAGGTCAACCAAATAGACCTTAGTTGCGACGTCTTCGAGCTCATCGCCATACATGAAGCCACCCATGTACATGGGAGCATATTCGAAGCACCTGTAATTCTTCATCCTTCGTTGAGTTCCAACAACGATCTATGAAGACAACGCCGCATGTATCGACCAGACCATAACATGATACATCCAAGAAGTCAACACCAAGCATATTGCGTCTACATCACATCAGCATAAGCATCAGAAGATTGAAGTCAAGCATATCTGATCCGAAGACAACCTTGCCGACCTCTTCACGAAGTCATTGCCGAAGAAGCTTGTTCGAGGATTTGGTATGTGCAAATTTTCTCATTTGCTACGCTTGTAGTTCTCAGGGGGAGTTTTGTCGAACTCAGGGGGAGTATCCTGAAGTATACTCGCTTGACTTTAATGTACTCTTTTTCCCTACGATCAGGATCATTTTTCCCATTGGGTTTTTGTTGCCTGACTAGGTTTTAACGAGGCACCCATTCTGGGCTGGTCATACCCTTGTGTGTTTTCTTACTACTTACGTCTTGAAGATGTTAAGTATTGACATTGCATTAACTCACTTTTCTCCTAGACTATGGGTTTTGTCCCGTCTTGGGTTTTACCATAGCCAGGTTTTGTGAGAGTTTTTATTCTTTTTATATGCAAGTTCCCTATATGAGACTCGAGTGTTCTCTATCGTGCCTACGAGATGACTTCATCAACTATCATCTTGAAGATCTGATGCGATATCTACTTGAGTATTTGCACACTCAAGGGGGAGTGTTGTAGATAATCTATAACATGTGTTAAATGTGATTGTGTAAATCCTAGGTAGATATGGATTGAGATATTCTGTTCTGTTAAAGATTAGAATCCTATTGTAATTGTACTTCTTTCACTATAAATAAAGGCACTTGGCATGAGGAATAATGTACTACAATATAACATAATTCCTCAAGCCTTTCTCTCTTTCTCTCTATTCTTCTCTTGCCGCACCCTTCACTAAAAACTGTCCACAACAGAAAAAAGCCTTCGCCAAAAATAATATTTTGGTGTTCGGGAGCGCGTGCAGTGGTTTAGTTTAAGGTTTTTTAACCTGCGTTGCCTATTGTGAGTAACGACGTGTCATATTCAGACCAATCACTAATCAGCCCCAACTTGCTGCTATTCCTCCTCCAAACTTCACCAAATTTCAAACCCTAAATCGGTTCTTCTCCTCCGCATCAAAATCTCTGAGATTATCAGCTTTAGTTACTACAATCAGTTGATGTGAACTAAGATTTCGACGCATTTGCAGCGAATTTGTAAAAGAAAACTCATTTGGCGAACACAATTGAAGTGAATATGGTAAATCTTCTGTTTCACTTGCATTCAATTCATACAATTTTCGATTTGATTAATTAATTAATTATCTGTGAAATTTTATGTGCTAGTGTATTTGGGTTTTTTTCCATGGTGGATTTTGGGTTTAACTACCCAATAAAGCTCGCAGCTTTGTTTGTTGTTAGTTTTGGCTACCCAGATTTTTGGTAGTGTTGGAATTTGGGGCTGTGGCATTAGCCAAATCGCATGTTCGCGGTAGGCTTGACCCACTAAGATTGCATGTTCTAGCTGGATTGGAAGTTTGGAACTCTACCAGATATCAATCCTTCCAAGGCCTTCCACAGCGGGCCAAAATTTTGAGTTCAATAGGAGTGGAGTTCAATTGTTGAGTGTAATATATGGATCTCATGAGTTTGATGGCTTCTCACATATATTAAACTCACACCACTACACAGAGTATGCGAATCAAACTCAAATAAACCACTGTCGAAAAGATGTGATTAAAAAGTATTTTTTGTCGACGTAATCGAGTCTGATGGAAGAGTTAGAGTCATAGGGTTACTAGAAGGTCCATCATGCATATACGTTATACAATATCAAAGTGCTTCTTTTGCGCATGATTGATGAGATTTCTATACTACTTGTGAAAGTATAAATTGAACATTGTCACGGTTTAAGTGATCTTGATACTACTTGTCACTGTGTTAGATTAATGACTTCTTTGTACAACTTAATTTACTTGAAGCAAGGAAAATCATCCAAGTCCCGTTTGAAAAGAAAGATGGAGTTGGATAGAATTAGCAACTTACCAAGTGAGGTTATAGACCAAATTTTGTCATGTTTGACTCTTAAGGAAGCGGTTAAGACAAGTGTTTTATCCAGCAACTGGAGATACAAGGCGGCTATGCTTCCACATCTTGTGTTTGATAGTCAGTGTTTATCAACTCAAAACAAAACGTCTTTTGTGAGCATTGTTGATCGAGTGCTCTTACTTCACATTGGCCCCATACACACATTCAAGATTTTCCATCAACGTGATCCAGTAACTAGTAGTGATATTGGTCGGTGGATTCTTCATCTATCAAGAAATCCTATCAAAGAGTTTGTGTTTGAAGATTGGACAAGGGGTCCCCACAAGATGCCTTCGTGCTTGTTTTCTTTTCAAGATTTGCTTAGTTTAGATGTTAGGAATTGTTTGCTCAATCCACCTTCCACATTCAAAGGCTTCAGGAGTTTGAAGAGCCTTTATCTTCATGCTGTTAACATTGCCCAAGATATGTTGGAAAATCTGATAGTTCGCTGTCCTCTGCTTGAGAGATTAACTTTCTCATTTTGTGATGGTTTCACCCATCTCAAGATTGATGCACCAAACCTCAAATGCTTTGAATCTGACGACACTTTTGTGCATTTTAATTTTGAGAATACATTAAATCTTGTTGAAGTTCACATTTATTTGGGCGATATAGAATTTGCATGGGATCCTGACAGTTCTAGCTATTTGGCCATGTTTTTTGTTCACCTTCCGCATATTCGAAGGCTCCAAATTAGGGGTTACTTTTTACAGGTAATGTGATTTTCATAATTTAATTTTATGAACCTTTACATGGCCGCGGAAATTTGAGAATATTCATTGAGCCTGCTGCTTTCTGCCTCCATTGTGCTCCAGTCTTTGGCTGATGGTCCCTTGTCAAGAAAGCTGCCGAAACCATGTCTTTATCTGAATTTTCTTTCTATAACCATTTTCTTCGGCCGTCTGGAGGAAGTCTCAGCTGCTCAATGCCTTCTAAGAAGCTGCCCTGCTCTACAAGAACTAGAAATTGTGGTGAGTTTTATTGTATTGATGTGTGCCGTATTCTTTGCTGAACTGAAAATTTCAATCCAAATCTAGTCTATTAGTTTGCAATTTGGAGAGATGTTTTTGTCATAATTTATAGGTTCTGATGCTATATACCTTGTGCAGGCCCACAATGATTACGATGCTGTTGTACAAGAAGGGAATCTTTTGTTAGATGACAACCAGAACCGCCCATTCAATCAACTGCGACTTGTGAAAATAACCGATATTTCTGGTTCCAAATATGAACTAGATTTCATCAGATGTCTGCTTTTAACTTCTCCGGTGCTCGAGAGAATGATTGTGGAGCCTGGTTCTGTCAACGATTTTTCCAAACTCGTGAAAGAGTTGCTCCAGTTCAGGCGTGCCTCCAGTCACGCTGAGATAATCTACTTGGGACCATGATTCGCCAATGAATTTCGTCAGCTGACAGAACTTGCTCGCGGATGGTGGTGGTTTTGTTACGAGCCTGTTATTATATATGTACGTCTTATTTTAATGAACAATTTCAGAGTGGCAATTCTTCATTGGCCTCAAGCGATCTGCTTAACTTATTCAGAACGTGTTGTATAAAATGGTTTATGAACTGAGGTTGCAGACATTGTCAAGTTGTGTTTTTAATGTACTATGCAAATTTTTGAGGCAATTTCTATGCAAATTTTTGAGGCAAATTTTTTTTAAAAAAAAAAGGTGAGACAAGATGACTAATAGGGCAGCCAAAGCCTATGAAAACAAATAAAACATGTGCAAATAACCGTCTTATTATCAATCCTTCCAGCAACAATATCTTCCTCCATGTTCAGTGAGGTTAATGGAACTGCAACATTCGCTTTGTTGAATACCGATTCTCCTTTCCAAATACACTAAAATCTCGAAAAATAAATGTTCGATACATTAATAACCTCAGTTAAATAATGAAATCTCCTGGTCCCGCCTCATTCTAGTGTTCTAAAATAATAACCTCACTAAATGCATAAAATAATAAGTTTCTTTTATGGCCTAGCGATTATATAAATTAATAATTGATAAAATATATAAAAAAAAATTAACACATAAAAGTTCATAATACATATTTAGGTTTTTACTTTAAAACTTTTAATTCTCATTTCAGTCTTTTTTTTTTAAATATCCTTCTAAATTCTTTTGCCTTTTCTTTCTAGCTAAACCGACTGAACCTCATTCTTAATTTTTGTTGAACTCATTGTAGCAAATCTTTTTTACTAGAGGAAGGGATGCTCATTTTTATACTAGCACAATGCTCTCCTCATCTCATCAGTCAATGTACATTTTTTTACACCTGTCAAATGAGATGTCATGGAGGAACACTATATGATAACTGTAATGATTTGGAGTCTAAGAGATTACTTATAGAGATTATGTTCTATGTACAATTGTACATGGAACATCTTGAAACACTTGATCTTCTAGGGCATTAAATTTTGAACTTGATCTTCTAGTTCTTACATTATCTTAAAAGTTTGAAGTCGTACATGTATTATGTTTTTATATACGATACGGAAAAATCTTCAGTGGTACGTACCATTGAATGGTACGGCCATTGAATGGTCCAGATTAATTTGCGGTGAGTCCCAAATGAATCTTAAACCATTCAACAGTACGTATCATTGAATGGTACGTACCATTGAAGTTTGACCCATAGGATACATGTCTTTTTGGAGATTGGCTACAATATCTATAGTGTTATAAATAATATTGGCATAGTGTGATTGTGTAAATCCTAGGTAGATATGGATTAGGATACTATCATAAATCTAGTGTTTCTATCCTATTAGGTATGTACTTACTTGGAGATCAATTGTATCTTTCCTTGTGGTTTACTATAAATAAAGGCATTAGGCATGAGAAATATGTACTACAATTCCTCAACCCCCTCTCTCTTTCTCTCCTCTCTTTACCACACCCCTCTACTTCCTCTCTCTAATTTTAGGTCACAACACGTTATCAGCACGCTCTTTTCGTTGTGCTAAAGAGAATTATACTAGAATTTTGGCCATCTTCAATCATGGCGAGTATTATTTTCAATAATTCTTATTTTGATTTACTTTTTATTGAATTAATATACTTGCTATTGATTCAATTTTCTCCTTGTTATTTTATGTTGAACGAGATTCAACGCATTGAAGATAGAAATCTAGAGTTGAAGGTAATTCTACAAATCAATCCACCACCATCATCTGCAATCCAAGTACTTCTAAAACACGAGTTCAATTTTGATATTTTTTCAACCTTGATTGCATGAACTTTCACCATGATGCATGAACTCAATTTTTATACTTTTAAAAGAATTATAATCTTCTGCTAAATATTGTGTTCGCATTTAATATATGTTATATATTATTGTGAATTGATGATTGTGTGAACGAAAGAAAAAAATTAGGTTTTTTTTTTCATTTTTGAAAAAAAAAAAAACCTTGCGTGAGCCACGACCTGAAGCCGCATTGAGCCACGTCGAGTCAAGCTGCGTCCAGGCTTTAGCCGAGTTGACCAGCTCCAAAAACCCCAGATCCAGAGAGGTCGAAACGACGCCATTTCTTGTCTTCGTCTTCATCTTCCTCACAGGCGAAGCTGCTAAGGAGTGAGGGGGGGCGGTCGCCCCTCCGCTGCCCGGAAAACCTGGCCACCGAGAAGCCCCGAACCCCCCTGGAGGCTGGAGGCTGGAGACCGCCGGAAATGGAAGAGCAGCGGTGCTGCAAATCTGGGTTTTGTTTTTTTTGTTTTTAAATCCAGGCCAAAACAAGGGTGACGAAAGACCACGGTGACGAAAGAACAAGGTTCTTCGATCCAAAAGCGAAGAGCAAGTGCCGGGCAAAGGCGGATGTAGTGCCGGGTCGCCACCCTGAGCGTTGGCGGAAAGACGCCGCCGGCAACGTCGTCTGTAAGTGCTTCTGCAACTGCCAGGGCTGCCTCTGCTTCGAGTACGATCACATCGTTCCCTTCTCCTTCTCCAAAGGTCCTAACTTTCTCTCTCTTTCTCGACTAAATGGCTTCAATTCTTTCTTCAAAGTCTCAATCTTTGGATTGTTTTTCATGAATTTTGAACTGGGGTTTTGAAATTTTAGCATTTTAGTGCATATACTAGTTGATTGAGCTCGATTTTGATACCGGTATTTGTGGTTTGCTTCTGAAGTAGTGAATTTACTTGCTCTCTTAACTCCCTTCTGCTGAGAATGGTACCTAAAAATCTAGAACTTTTCTCTAATTAACAAATCTCAGCTAACTCTAATTGATATGTAATTTACTTGATTTTTAGACTTTTTGAATTGTTCGATTCAAATTCAAAATCATGGCGTTATGAGACAAAATTTTTCGCAAGTTTTTTCTTTGTTGTTCCTCAGCAGTAAACAAACTGCATGCAAATAGGGGGCCTTAATTTGTTAGCCTTTGGTGTTTGAGTTAATTGAGATTTGGGGTTGTGTTGTAGGTGGTGAATCCACAGAAGATAATTGTCAGATTCTTCAAACAAGAGTAAACAGATTCAAATCAGACAAAGACAAAATCGATGCAAATCAATTGAAAGGTTACTCTTGCGATGTCAAGTTTACAGGTTAGTTTTTTGCGCACTCTTGTTCACTGTTAATATTAGATTCGGAGTTTTGATCTATTTAGTTTAGAATCCATAATTCTGGTTATTGGGTCGAGCATAATGGTTTTGTCTTTGAATTGTAAACACATTAGGATTTCATCATTGTGGTTTGTATCTAATGATTTTAGGGGGGCTATGTTTTCAAGTCAAGAGTGCACATGACTAATCCTATTGTGTAACTCGTCTCTGTTATCCATGTCTATAATCAAAGTTTAGAAAGAGCTTCGTGAATCTTCGTGACCTGATGCTCCTCTGTTCCATTGATAACAATTTTGGGTGTCATCCCCAAAAGAATTTGTCGCCATTTTGAACAATGCTTATAAATTGTTTTTCTAATCTAAAGTCAAAAGATTCGCGATAACCTTGCATTCTCTAAAGCCATTTTTCTTTAACCTTGCATTCTTTTAAGTTCGCCCCCCCCCCCCCCTCGAGAAATCCTGGCTTCGCCACTGATCTTCCTCAATCCCTTTGTCTCTCCTTGTCATGCTAGAAGCACTACTCCACTGTCTCATAGTGAGACTGACGACCAACAGTCACTAAAAGGCGGTTACCCAAAGCCTCGGTCCCCAAGACCACTGAAACCGTCAGTAGAGGCGGGTCTTTTTTTTATGGCGAAAGCAAGGCCTCCAGCCTAGCTGGTGTGCGCACCCAGGTCTGCAGAAACCTCTCCACCATTGCCTCCACCTCTCTCGACTGAATTAGAGATTGAGACGACGACTTTGAGCGTTGAATCGACCATGTGCACCGTGATTTCAGTCGTTTATGACAATCTGTAGTTCGCCAGATGGCAATCGATAAGCCTGGAGAGATTTCAGTAACTCACCACCGAGCCCTTGTTGGGCATGCACCAGTCCACCCGAGGCCTATTGGGCTTTTTCCCTTCCTCTCGGCCCACACCTAAACCCGGCTCCTATTGAGCATGGATTTTTCTTTTCTTCTTTCAGCCCAAGTGGGCTTTGCCCACTAGCAATCCAAACAGCCCCTAATGGGCTTTAGGCCTGCAGCTCCAAACTTGGCCCACCCAAATTATTTGGGCCGTGATTTTCACACTCTGTAGACCTATGTTCATCTATCTGTTTATTGCTTTATATATTGTATTGTATATTGCGTTTGCTTGCAGGTACCCATGAACTTGAAGTTCATGTTTAATTCGAATCCGTAGTTTCGAAAAAGTGCCATAGAAACATTTTTATGTTCCTTAAAACTTACCACTCATGTAAAGACCTGAAGTTCTCCATAATTGATCCATTAAACCAAACTATGTCTTAAAACCCGAATGTTCTAAAGTTGATGTTTATGGAGAATTTATTTCCCATAAGCACCAACCACAATCTTGTTCCCTCCATCCAGTGGATTTTCGAACCGTAACAAATTTGATTTCACTAACATGGAAGTTTCTGGCAGAAACTACTTTATGTGGGCACGAGTTGTGATGCTTCACTTGACTACCGAGAAGCGAAGAAATATTGAAGCCAATAACGGCGTGGATAGAGCTAAATAAGCCTCCACCATGATCTTCATTGGAAGACTTATGCTTGAAGCATTGTAAATGGAAGTACCTCGATGACAAGGATTCCATAGCTCTTTGACTCGCTCTACGAATCGTTCCAATCATGAAAAGATGATCTTGCCCGAAGCAAGACATATCTTGCTTGACACAAGACATGATTGAAACCCATTTGTGAATAGGTACAATTCTAAAGTTTATAGAATCCTATTGAATTTTGACTAAACAAGATTTTCTCGTCCTTCCATGCTTCTTAACATGCTCTTAAAGTAGCACTATAGAGAGAGGAGGTTCACTAAATTCTTAGATCTGATTATTATCACATTTCCCACTGAAAAGCACAACAGTGAAAGAGGTACCCTAGTGATTCGACTGGGAGGTACTGAACGGTATAGACCCAGCTTCGACTGGAGCCTACCGAATGGTGTGACCCAGCTTCAGCTAGAGTCTACCGAATGGCATGCCCTCCTTTGACAGGGATGTACCGAAGGTCACACTCTACTTCGGAAGAGGTGTTCCGAACACAAGGCTTTGCTTCGACAGAAGCCTATCAAATCTGCTCATCCATCTTCGGCTGGAGAGTACTGAATAGTGGTAGAATCAGAGTCTACCAAAGGGGTGGCATCACGACCAAACACGTGATCCCTGTGCAACTAAGACCCAAAACTTCAAGAATAAAGGACAATATTCGTGAACCTCAACCGTGCCAAATCCACTTCCGTTTTGATGGAATGGATCATTAGTTATGCACTTATTTGTGCCCTACCAATGTTGTTGAGGAGTACCATTCCTGTAGTCAATCTGTGAGACTAATTTTGCTCTACCTAACACATATGGAAAAGCAAAATTTTGACATGGAATGACATGTTGGCCAAACCCTCTATCCAATTTGGTTTACTTTGTGAACAACTTCCTATGTTCTCGGATTCAAGTTTGGTGTTTGTTTTAGTTATGGATATTGTCCTTGAATATGAGTTAATTGAATCATGTTTCTTATACATGTGACCAAATTGAATTAACATGTGATAAGGTATAAATGTGGGGAAGTTAGTTGCCTGGATGAATGTGCTAATATGCACACTAACTTCATACCTAAATCATCCCTTTAGCAACGAATTCATGTATACCTAACCTGATTAAGAGCATTGGCACCGCTCCTCGTTGTATTAATGGTACTGAATTACCATTAAGGGGCCTTATATTCTCCTTTCCAAAAGAACATCATTGAGTTTTAAGGATATTTGAGAGAACAATGATCATGAAAACCATTGTAGAAAATAGAGTGAAGTATTTTTGCATCATCTCCAAAATATGAAGCCTGAAGCTATGTTTTGGGGCCAATAGGCTGTCTCCCAACTGGGACGTGCCACAAATAGGCCGCCCTAGAGCCGGGTGATTTGAGCAGTTTACTTACTTTGGCACAACCGTTTGGGACATTCAGGTTGAAACACGATGCAATGTATTACACAACGCATCACCTTACCTGAAGTAAGGATTTTTGTGCCTACCAACATACTTTTCCAAGCCTGCTCGTTGGAGAAATTGGATTTTATATCACCTCTAGCAAAGCTACTATGTAACCCTCTTTTCACAATGGATTAAAGGGAATAATGTGGACTAATCCAATCAAAATGCGGACCATGTACATATGGTTTTTGGTTGATATATCGACACAATGGTCACATGTTCGTCCACACACATTGTTGCTAAACTCCTGGCCATTTCTTACCTAAGGGCTCACTACCATAATTATCTCATAAAGTCTAGAAGACTGGATAATGCTGGAGAGTTTATACATAATAGTTTTCGATAAGTATTGCATGTCTTTTGAGTTTGAAATTGAACATTGAATTCCCCATGTTCAACCCCTAAACAGCCTCGCAGAAGCGATCATAAAGTGTATTATCAATTGATCGCCCGGACTTGGTGAAGGCACCAACTTTTCGGTTTCTGCCTAGGGCGATGCAATTTCGTATACAGCCATGTTGGTTCGCTTGAGGCCCATTGCTACCCAATACTTTTTAATGTTATAGTTGGTTACTGGGTACGAACCTAATGTTTCGTATTTGCGCATTTTGGGTATGCACCTTATGTCATATTACGCCGTCACAACGTACAAATATGGGTCCTCAAAGAAGGATGTGAATCTTTGTCGATTATGATTCACCTTTGAATTAGCTCTTTAGAGCCCTTGCACGCGATCTCTTTACCGCCAGTTTGGGGATGGTCACTTCGATGAGATAGTCTTTCCACCGTTAGGGGGAGATAAGAACGTCAACGTTCTTGAAAAAAATGACGCGAATTATCGTGCACGTCCCCACTATGTCTTATCTCGATCCCTAAATTCTAGATTCTAAAGTGTTACTTTAGACATTTTCTCTAATCTAGCGAAAGTGACGAGATCATATATATCATCTGCAAACATGCTTGCAAGGATAGACATACGTAACGGACATCGAGTTAACATCCTCGAAGGGTGTGCCGCCCCCAAAAGATGGTTGACAGGGGCTCTGTTGGACGGCCCAGTATACCAATAGCTAGCCAATTAATCAGTTCTCAGCCTGAAGCACGACATATCACTCAGTTTGAAGGATTCACCTCCCCAGAAGCAGAGAAACATGGCACAAAATGAATATGTTCCTCGTTTGCTATCTTAACCATTTCACCTCATGAAATTAATCAAAATTATCCCTACACCTGTAGTCTTGGTCTATTATGCATGCATGGATGAGTTATGAAATTGGAATGAGAGTATCAGCGATGATATTCACATACATGGTAGCTACCCGAAATAGTGAAAAGTGACGATATCGAACTGTGTTTCGTTGATGAATGTTGACGTAGAACCAATTGGTCAAACTGGAAATAAGAAATCCAGGTCGAACTTGATTCACTTGCGAAAAGTAAAGTGTTTGGGCTTGTAGTTCCTACACCTCCACATGTGAAGCCCATTGGCTACAAGTGGGTTTTCGTAAGGAAGCGTAATGAGAATAATGAGATCCTTGAAAAGGTTATGGAACCTGAAGTTCTATATCTAAGTTCAATTAGCGCTTTATTATACTTAGCTCATTGCATTAGGCAGGACATTCCTTCGTTGTTGATCTTTTGGCAAGATACAACACTGCGCCTACACGCTACCACCAAATTGGTGTTAAAGACGTTTTTCATTATTATGAATCTGGGCTTATTCTATCCCTATGCATCTCACAACCCCTTGGTTATCAGAATGATGCCTACCTTGTGGGATACGCTGACACAAGGCATGTTTCCAAACAGATTATGTCTTTACCGTTAGGAACACCGCAATATCTTAGAGGTCAACCAAACAAACCATATTTGCGACGTCTTTGAGCTCATCGTCATACATGAAGCCACACTTGTAAATGGGAGTTTATTCAAAGCACCTGCGGTTTTCATCCTTCGTTGAGTCCCAATGACGATATGAAGACAATGCTGCATGTATCGACCAGACCATAACAGGATACATCCAAGAAGTCAACACCAAGCATATTGCATCTACATCACATCAACATGAGCATCAGAAGATTGAAGTCAAGCAGATCCGATCCCAAGACAACCTTGTCGACCTCTTCACGAAGTCATTGTCGAAGAAGCTTGTTCGAGGATTTGGTATGCGCAAATTTTCTCATTTGCAATGCTTGAAGTTCTCAGGGAGAGTTTTGTTGAACTTAGGGGGAGTATCCTGAAGTATACTCACTTGACCTTAATGTACTCTTTTCCCTGAATTATACTGTTGAAAGTTGGGCATGTGGCTCAGCCAATGGGGTGCTCATAGTTGGGCATGTGGCTCAGCCAATGGGGTGCTCATAGTTGGCTTGAGTCGAGCCGCTACGGTTGCATCTTCCAACTGGATTGGACGTAGGGAACTCTGTAAGTGCTAGAGATCAGATTAGATTATTAATCGAGTCTGATTGATTAGAGTTAGAGTTAGAGGGTAACTGCATGCCAGAGGAGAATTCTTTGAAATTGAAGTTAGTTCATGTGTCCGCATTGGTAGACTCTTACAAGGCTCATGCCCAAAAAAGTTCCTCCCTTGAGTTAGAAAGTAGGATCAATCCGCGTGAACATCTCCTCTCGCTGATTGTAATCTTGGAATTGAAAGCCCTAAAACTCTCTTGGTGCTTTCAGGTAAATTTACTATGAGTCTCTGTCTCTCTCTCTCTCATTGTGTTAGATTACCGACTTCTTTTTTATACTTAATTTTCATGAAGCAAGAAAAGCCATCCGAGTCCTCTTTGAAAAGAAAGATGGAGCTGGATAGAATTAGCAACTTACCAAGTGATGTTATAGAACAAATTTTGTCATGTTTGCCTATTAAGGAGGCAGTGAAGACAAGTGTTTTCTCCAGCAACTGGAGGTACAAAACCGCTACACTTCCACATCTTGTGTTCGATAATCAGTGTTTTCCGACTAAACCCGTTACAACCTTTGAGCACATTGTTGATCAAGTACTCGTACTTCAGTTGGCCCCATACACACATTCAAGCTTGTCCATGAAGTTCCTATAGCAACTGGTCATATTGTTCGATGGGTTCGTCATCTATCAAGAAATGCTGTCAAGGAGTTCATACTTGATGTTTGGAGAGAGAATCCCTACAAGATGCCTTCATGTTTTTTTTCGTGTCAAGATTTGGTTAGTGTGACGTTATAAAATTGTTTACTCAAACCTCCTTCCACATTCAAAGGCTTCAGGAGTTTGAAGAATGTATATCTTCGTGAAGTTACAATTTCCCAAGATGTATTGCAAACTCCGATTGTTTGCTGTCCTCTTCTTGAGAGATTAACTTTGAGAACATGTAGCCGATTTACCCGCCTCAAGATTGATGCACCAAACCTCCAATTCTTTGACTTTGCAGGCTCTTTTGAGGATTTAAATCTTGAGAATATGTTAAATCTTGTTGAAGTTTGCATTGATTTGGACGCTGGTTCCATTTCATGGGTTCTTAACGGTTCTAGTCATTTGGTCAAGTTTTTTGTTCACCTGCCACTTGTTCGAAGGATCACAATTCAGAACGACTTTTTACAGGTAATGGATTGTGTGGTTCATACTTTAATTTCATGATGATTTACATGGCCATGGGAATTTGAGCATATTCACTGACTCAGCCGCTTTCTGCATGCATTCTGCTCCAGTATTTGACTGGCGGCGCCTTGCCAGAAAAGCTGCTCAAACCGTATGTATATCTGAATTTTATTTCTATATACATTGGCTTCTGCTATGCGTACGAAGTTTTAACTGCTCTATACCTTCTCGGAAGCGACCCTGCTCTACAAGAACTAAAAATTCAGGTGAGTTTTATTCTAAGGATGCATGAAGTATTATTTTGCTGAATGAAAAATTTCAAGCCAACTCTACCGCAGAAGTTTGCGATTTGGCGATCTGTTGATGTCATAATCTGTAGATTTTGATGCTATATACCTTGCGCAGGCCAGTGGTTATGGCGAGGACTCTGATCAAGAAGTGAACTCTTGGTATGATGACAAGCAGAACTACCAATTTAGCCAACTGCGACTTGTGAAAATAACCAATATTTCTGGTTCCGAAGCTGAACTAGATATCATCAGATTTCTGCTTTTAACTTCACCTGTGCTTCAGATAATCTACTTGGGGACTTTAATGAATTTCAGCAGCTGACAGGACTTTGCTTGCAGAAGCGAATGTGCTGGGTTGCTTTCAAGACCAAGATCACATGTTAATTAGAAGAAATATTGCGTGGATTCTGAGGTTATGTTGTGTAATTAGACGTCGACATTCACTAGGAAAATTTATTTGGAAGAATTATATTCTTATGACTTATGAAATAATGGATCATAAGTCGGCCTAATAAACAAGCAAACATGTTTTTGTTCTTTCCGAATAGTGACACCTTTCACATTGCACTCTAAGATTATGGAATCCTATCAATTTAGGATTTACGTTTGTTCACCGTCTCATCCTCCACAATTTAGTGAAGAATAAGTAGGTCAAACAATTGAAGATATAAATCAACCAGATCAGAAAACATTAGATTGCAATGTGAAAAATTTAAAGTCTCGTGATACATTTTTAACCACTTTAAAACTGTAGTTGTTTAAATGTAGTAAGTACAAGAACATATAAAGAAATCTTTTCGTTAAAAACTAAAAGAAAAATGGGTCAAACTTCAATAATACATATCATTCAATAGTACATACTGAATGATTTAAAATTTATTTGAGACCCACCGCAAAATCAATTTAGAATCATTCAATGACTCTAGTACTATCACACAAGATTGACGCGGGAATAAAGTGAACGAATCTTTCATCTGCGTTCCTGCGCTAGTGCCTGCTGTGAGTAATGACGTGTCATATTCAGACCAATCACTAATCAGCCCCAAATTTTAAACCGCTCTTCTCCTTCTCACATCAAAATGTCTGAAATTCTCAGCTTTAGTTACTGCAATCAATTAACGCGAGCTAAGATTTCGACGCATTCGCAGCGATCTTGTAAAAGAAAACTCATTTGGGGAACAACATTGAAGTAAAAATGGTAAGTTTCTGTTTTACTTGCATTTCAATTGATAACTATGCAGTTCATATAGTTTTTGAATAATTAATTATCTGTGAAATTTCTGTGCTTTTGGATTTGGGTTTTTCTCCATGGTGGATTTTGGGTTTATTTTCCCAAGAATTCAGTTTCATTTTTGGAAGTTGTAGAACATTTCGACTAAAAAGCTCGCAGCTTTATTTGTTGTTTTGGTTACCCAGAATTTTGGTAATGGTGGGATGTATGGCTGTGGCATTAGCTAAATCGCGTGTTCGCCTGTTCACTCTCTCTCTCTCTCTCTCTCTCTCTCTCTCTACATAGCCAGACACAGTATAAGTGAGCTTGATTTCACTGTGTTAGATTAATGACTTGTTTTTACTACTTAATTTTCTTGAGCAAGGAAAACCATCTGAGCCCTGTTTGAAAAGAAAGATGGAGTTGGATAGAATTAGCAACTTACCAAGTGATGTTCTGGAACAAATTTTGTCACGCTTGCACATTAAGGAGGCTGTGAAGACAAGTGTTTTATCCAGCAAGTGGAGGTACAAAGCGGCTACGCTTCCGCATCTTGTGCTTGATGATCTTGATAAGTGTTTTTCGACTCAAAACTGTCTAAGTTTCAAGAACATTGTTAGTCAAGTACTCTTTCGTCACATCGGCCCCATAAAGACGTTCAACCTTCGCTCTGGATATTGTGTAGACTATCCTGGTATTCTTCAATGGACTCTTCATCTATCAAGAAACCCTATCGAAGAGTTAGCGCTTAAAGTTTGGACAGAGGCTGGTCCCTACGAGATGCCTTCATGTTTCTTTTCTTGCCAAAATTTGATTGGTTTAGAACTAAGTTGTTGTTTGCTCAAACCTCCTTCCACATTCAAAGGTTTCAAAAGGTTGAAGAGCGTTTATCTTCTTCAAGTTACCATTACCCAAGATGTACTGGAAAGTCTGATTGTTTGCTGTCCTCTTCTTGAGAGACTAGCTTTGAAATATTGTAATGGATTTACCCACCTCAAGATTGATGCACCAAACCTCCAATTCTATGACTTGGAAGGCTCTTTTGTGCACTTTAATTTTGAGAACACGTTAAATCTTGCTGAAGTTTACATTCTCTTTGACGGTGGTAATCGGAGCTGGGTTCCTGATAGATTTTCTAGCCATTTGGTGAAGTTTTTTGCTCACCTGCCGCGTATTCGGAGGCTCTCGGTTCAGTATTTTCTTTTTGAGGTAATGGATTGTGTGGTTTCATAATTTAATTTCATGATGAAATTTGGACATATTCATTGAGTCTGCTGCTTTCTGCATCCATTGTATTTGTACTGTAGTATTTGGCTCATGGTGCCTCTCCTGTAAGGCTGCCCAACCCACTTCTTTATCTGGATTTTCTTTTTATACACATTTGCTTCTGCCGTCCGAGGGAAGTTTCAACCGCTCAATGCCTTCTGAGAAGCTCCCCTGCTCTACGAGAACTAAAAATTTTGGTGAGTTTTGTTTTATTGATGCGTGCAATGTTCTTTTGCTGAATTAAAAATTGGAAACCAACTCTTCTGCAGAAATTTGTGGTTTGGAGATGTGATTTTGTTAATTTCAAGACTCTAATGCTATAGAACTTGTGTAGAACTACAATGGTGCAGAGGCTGGCGCGCAAGAAGTGAACTCTTCGTTAGATGACAACCAGAGCTGCCCATTCACCCAACTGCGACTTGTGAAAATAAGCGGAATTTCTGGTTCCAAAGCTGAACTAGATTTCATCAGATTTCTTCTTTCAAATTCACCTGTGCTGGAGAAGATGACTGTAGAGCCGGCTCGTGTCGCTGGACCTTCAAAACTTAGAGAAGATTTGCTCCAGATTAGGCCTGCTTCAGCCAATGCCGAGATAATCTACGTGGAATACTGGATGAAGTAGCTTTGATTCAATGATGAATGTGATTCCAGAGGAGTTGTATTTGAGAAGCGTTACTAGCAACTCGCAAAAATCCATATTTCGAAACTTTGTGTTTGCGTTTTTGGAATATTGACTCAATTCAATCATCTTTTAATCACTTGAGCTAAAGCTTAAAATACAATGAAACTGAAATTACTAAAGGGGGATTGTTATTTGAACATTCTATTGTTTGTACAAAATTAAGGATCGGCTACAATGTTTACATGTATTTAATACAATTACAACCTGACCGTCAAGATAGTGATTATATTAAATACATATAAGTATTGTAGTCAAATCCCAAAATCAACGGTGCAAACTAAATTTTTTGAAAATTTGCGTAATCCGATGCTATTGATGGTAAGATTTATGTCTCACCACAAAGAGCAAGGGTAAAATACTAGAGCTATCATCTATATTAGAGTAAATTCTAGTTGACTATACATGCTTCGATAGTCAACTACCGGTTTAAACTATGTAGTTTCTTTTCAATTGCTTATGATATTATGCATGCTACTTTGAATTGTCAATCACCGGTTTAAACTATCTATTTATTTTAATGCTTGATCACCATTAGGATGTGTAGAGAAGTAATTGGATGCAATTTATGTTGGAATATCATCCTTAAATTGGCTAGGGCTTCTTGTGATTGATAATTGTGACTTCACTTAAGGCGAATATCACGCTCTTAAAGGTTGCATGGTTTTTCAAAAGGTTTTCACAAAACTTAATGAGTCTTGCATGTTCATATTTGATCTGAATATCACATACGGGTTGCATGTTAGATATACGTTCTAGCTAGAATATCACTAGTAGAATATGCAATAGGAAAATCTAACCTTCAAAGTGCATGTGTAATTCATAAGTAATTGGTAGAACTATATAGGATTGTTATTGGTGATGGCTGAGCTCTAGAGTTTCTTATTTTTTGTTTTCTGATAATTATTGACGAGCTTTATTTCTAATTATTTAAATTCCTGCGAATTTTCATTTATTTTTATTTTAAATTCGTGATCACAAATTTCTACTTTTTGTATTAAATAATTAATTAAGAATTGGTTCTAAATACAAGTTATTTACATCAATCCCTGTGGAAACGACCTTGCTTGAGTTATCTATACTACAACAACCTTGTACTCTTGCAAGTATTTTTTTGGTAATTTTTGCCTAAAATTTGAGTGTGGTAAAATTGCTATGAAGAAATTGCAAGGATAATTGGATCAGGGACCATTTGATTAGGGACAATTTGATGTTGTGATGTTGGTGGGTCTATGACATGTTGTGGTGGTGGGTCAGTGGCATGTGGTGCTGGAAGGTCAGTAGTTTGTGTTGGTGTTTGAGAATAGATAAGGTCGGGATCTGTTGGGTTGAGAAGAGGAATGGAGGTGTTATGTGATGGAGGAGATGGTAAGGACGTGGTGCTGAAAGGAAAGGTATCCTCGAGAAAGAGAACATCACGGCTAGTGAGTGTTTTATGTGTTTCAAGGTCGTAAAGTTTGTAGGCCTTTTGACCAATTGGATAACCTATAAAAACACATTTTTGATCCCGGGAAGAAAATTTGGATGTGGGATGAACAGAAGTGGCGTAGGTAAGACAACCAAAAACACGCATGTGATGATAAGAGGGTGGTTTTTTGTAGAGAACCTCAAAGGGAGATTGCTTTTGGAGTAAGGGTGTAGGGATACGATTTATAAAATATGTGGTTGTAAGAACGCATTCCCCCCAAAATTTATGTGGCAGGTTGGATTGAAAACGGAGTGCTCGGGCTACCTCAAGGAGGTGACGGTGTTTTCTTTCTACAACACCATTTTGTTGAGGTGTGTAGACACAAGAACGTTGATAAATCACGCCATGAGCGGAAAAGAATTCCCGCATTGAAAAAAATTCTCCCTCATCTACTCGGATTTTTTGAACTTTTGTGTGGAATTGTGTCTCAACATAAGCAAAAAAATCTTGCAAGGTCTTTTGGGTTTCATGTTTATGCCGCATAAGAAAAACCCAAGTAAAGCGAGAAAAATCATCAACAATGGATAAAAAATAATAAGCCCCAGTCAGTGAAGGGTGTTTATTAGGACCCCAAATGTCACAATGCAAAAGGGAAAAAAGACTCGATGTTGAAATAGAACTAGTACCAAAAGATTGACTAGTTTGTTTTGCCAACGGACAAACATCACAAACATGACTTGGATTAGTTTGACAATTTAAAAAATTGTTAGCTAAAAGTTGTAAACGAGCTGAGGAAGGATGACCTAGGCGGCGATGCCAGAGTTCAGTAGAGGTTATGATAAGGTGACAAGCTGGTTTTTGTTGAATGGCAGAAGCCAACGCCACCAAGTAGTAAAGGTCTCCTCGTCGCTTACCAACACCAATCGCCGTCTTCAAAACCAAGTCCTGTAAAATACACCAAGAAGGAAAAAAAGTAACTGAGCAATGCAATCGATCTGTAATTTTACTAACTGATAAAAGATCAACTTTAAAACTTGGTACACACAAAACATCCTTCAAATGTATATAGGAATTTAAAGAAAGAGTGCCCGTCAAAGTAATAGGAGCCTTCTCTCTGCTACTCAAAGAGACAGGTGGTAAATTATGTAAAGATGTAGTATTCGTCAATAAATTTGGAGAAGAAGTGATATGATCCGTTGCTCCATTGTCAATGATCCATTGACCATGAGAGGAAGCGATCGGCGACAATCCTTGGGTAAAAGATCCGGTTGAAGCGGCATATGCTTGTGGTGTGGAAGTATGGCTAGATTTCTTTGAAAGTATGGACAAAATTTTCTGATATTGGGTATCAGACAAATTAGGAAAAACAACCTGTAGGTCATGAAAAGTTGGAGCCGCAATATTGATTTGATTTGTAGAGGAAGTAAAATTGTTGTCGCTGTTTCGAGTGCAGCGGTAATCGGAATAAACAGCCATGGCTGTGGTTTGTAGCTTTGCCATGTCAAAAGAACACGGCAGGAAAGAAAAGAGAGAAAAAAGATAGGGTTTCGCAACCTGCTCTGTATACCATGTAGAAAAGTATATTTGGCTTGAATAGTCCAATTTCATTGATACGTCAATAATATATGCAACAACTTTTTTATACAAAAGAGAACCTACTGTCTAGGGATTACAATTGTAAATATAAAATAAATCAATTATATCAATTACATGAAAACTTCCTAACTAGGAACATTGACTTTCTAACATGAAGAGCCTTTATCTTCGTCAAATTACCGTTGCCAAAGATGTACTGGAAAATCTGATTGTTTGCTGTCCTCTTCTTGAGAGATTAACCTTGAGAAATTGTAGTGGATTTACCCACCTCAAGAAATTGTGGTGCACCAAACCTCCAATTCTTTGACCTGGAAGGCTCTTTTGACGGTGGTGATCGTAGCAGGGTTCCTGACAGTTGTAGCCATTTGGCCAAGTGTTCTGTTCGCCTGCCCCGTATTCACTTCAGGGGCTAAATATAGCCAAACTATTGGAGATGGCCTTATGCTTCTTTATTTTTTTAGGGCGGTTCAACCATGTTGTATCACAAGAAAAGAATGCTTATAAACTACAAAAGTTTTGGTTGAAGCAATTGACTTGTATAGCTGTTAAGATTTAAAGGCATTCATACGTGTCATTTAATACTATGATCTAGCGATATTATTCTTTCATTTGCAAATGAGAAGTCTTATTTCTAAATCTCGAGAATAGAGAATGGTGAGTTCGCAATCAATTTATTCCCTATCTTTTTAGTGTAAATATATCGCTTGTATACAAAATATTAAAAAAAAAAAGTCAAAAAAACAAGTTAGAGAGCTTAACGGAATGGGCCACGGTCTTATTTAGTTGTGTGGGCTTCAGCCCGGGTTTAAACCAAACAAACAGCTCGGTGGGAGTGAACTGAAGTCAAGCTTTTTATCGTGGTTCCCGCCAATTATGAGGGCATGACGTGTCATATTCTCAGCGATCGCCAATCAGTTGTTCCCCACATCATCGTGGTTCTTCCTCCTAAAATTCCGCACATTTCAAACTCTAATTTGCTTCCCCTCACATTGAATCAGCTGTTGCGAGCTAAGCTTTTGCCGCATTCGTCAGCGATCATGTAAAGGAAAACTCATTCGGCTCACTTTCTGCATTTTTTGAACAAAGTAAAGCGAATATTGTAAGTCTTTCGTTTCCTTCTCTGTTGAATTCCTTTCAATTTATATAAACGATGCCACTCGCAAATTTTTGATTAATTACTTCTCTGTGTTTGCGGATTTGGGTTTTTCTCATGGTTGAATTCGGGCTTAACTTCCCAAGAATTTAGCTCTGTAAAATTTTTGATTAATTAATTGTCTGTGAAATTTTCGATTAATTATTTTTCTGTGAAATTTTCTGGGTTTGCGGATTTAGGGTTTTTCTCATGGCGGAATTGGGATTTAACTTCCCAAGAATTGAGCTCATATTTTTTATTTTTTTTATCTTGCTATTTTGCTATGTTGTTATGAAATTCCTGTGAAATTTTCGATTAATTATTTATCTGAGCTTGCGGATTTGGATTTTCTTTTTGAACATTAGTTCATGTGTCTGCATTGCTAGACTCGTACAAGCCTCATGCATTGTCGTTCTGCTATTAACCGAATATGAAAGTCTTTCCTTTGTGCTTCACTGAATGAGACTTGAATACTACTCGTGAAAGTGGAAATGTGAACTCTGTGTTAGATTAATGACTTTTTTTTTACTACTTAATTTTCTTGAAGCAAAGAAACCCATCCGAGTCCCTGCTTGAAAAGAAAATTGGAGTTGGATAGAATTAGCAACTTACCAAGTGATGTAATGGAACAAATTTTGTCACGCTTGACCATGAAGGAGGCTGTGAAGACAAGTGTTTTATCCAGCAAGTGGAGATACAAATCGGCTATGCTTCCACATCTTGTGCTTGATGATCATGATAGGTGTTTTTCAACCCAAAACTTTATAGGTTTCGAGAATGTTGTTAATCAAGCACTCTTACGTCACATTGGCCCCATAGAGACATTCAAGCTTTCCCGTGGAATATCTGTAAACTCTACTCATATTCTTCCATGGATTCTTCATTTATCAAGAAACCCTATCAAGGAGTTAGTGCTTAAAGTTAGGACATGGGATGTTGCCTACGAGATGTGATAGGCTCCTTACTGGACATACTAATATTTATATTGTGTGGCTATGAATTGTTGGTGTCTCCACTTGGGTATTGTCTATTATCTTGTCTTTTTGTGGTAAAATGGTATAGATAAGCCCTCTGGTACCTCTGAACGGATTATGAAATGAATTAAGTATTTTGATTTCCTTTTCGTTCCTCTCTTTATCCCCTCTTATTTCCCTTGTCCGACTGGAACCTAACAAGATGCCTTCATGTTTCTTTTCTTGTCAAAATTTGGTTAGTTTAGAGTTATGCTCTTGTTTGCTCAAACCTCCTTCCACATTCAAAGGTTTTGGGAAGTTGAAGAGCCTTGATCTTCGTCAAGTTACCATTGCCCAAGATGTACTGGAAAATCTGATTGTTTGCTGTCCTCTTCTTGAGAGATTAACTTTGAAAAATTGTAGTCGATTTACCCTCAGGATCGATGCACTAACCTCTGTGACTTGGAATGCTCTCTTTGTAATTATTCTCGATTAAAAAAGACTCCGCCACATATTATATATTCTCTCTACGGAAGAATTACATGCCTATGACTTTGACATATAAAATATTGGATCAGAAGTCATTATTTTGCTTTAATTTAATGATGCATGTGATTTTAGGGGCTAATTAATTATTAACTAAATATTATTAGTCGGTCTAATAATTAAAACAGTTGACTTGCTAGCCATGGGGAAAAGCTGTTCTTTCCCATTTTTCCAATGATGAACTCAATCTAATCTGCAAAAATTCTTTGTACTTCTAACTGTTTTATATCTTAAATTTTGTATTTTTAACTATTTTAGATCTTTATTTTTTCTTCGTAACTAACTAAAAATTTCACAGTTAAAAAGTTCAGATTAATCGATACTCCGGAGCACCGTAGAAAATATCTCTATCCTATCCTTAAATTAATGTGAAGCCCTTAATTTGGAATTGAACTTGCAAATGTTTTATATGTCGGATGGGTTCACTGTACATTGTAGAACATTGTTACGAGCAAATCATAATTCATATGGGAGAGAAATCAATATGGCATGCCGTTGCATTCCGCATCCATAATATAATGTTAATAGACGTCACGGTAACAGTATATTCGTACAATACAAGTCATTTTTTTCGTGTGGACGCCCTTTGTTGATTTTGAATCCAATGTAAAATTATGATCTCTCGGTTGTTTTTTTGGGTGCAATTTATGATCTCTTCTTGATTAGAACACATTTTTATTTTTCAAATTATTTATACACCGAGATTGAGGATGGCAAAACCACACAATAAATCAGCAATTATGCTATTAAACTTGTTATTTATTGAGATCGAACCCAAAATTTTCATTTATAGATAGACCGCAATGCTAGTTACCAAGTAATTTGAACAATTTCTGTTTACTCATGTCCACAACATTCTTACCAAGTAATTTTCTAGTGGAGCACACTCCTCACGTGTGATTTGTTTGGTTTTTTATTTTATTTTTTAACTCCATGGTTTTCCTCATCATAGATCCACTCAGTCCGGTTAAGAGAATTTGAAGTTTTTCCTAACAATTAACATAGAATGGAATTGTGTTTAACTTGTTGGATGGGATGCGGGGTAATATATCAATTACGACGTTTTATCGCAGTGACGAAAATCAATTATACCTATACATTCTGATAATATATCAATTGCAGATGGTACTTTGTTTGATTGAAACGTACTATTTGCACTCTCATTTCTTTTGCTCAAATCAATCATTTAAATCTTGAGCTAAAACTTAAAATTGGGATTTCTGAAAACATCATATTACATGTTTGTAGATTTTGTACGAAACTTTTTGGCGACACTTCCACAGACAATACATATGCATAACTATGTCACATTCAATCAATAATCTCTTTTCCAAATCATAAAACATTTATGAAAGAAGTTAAGTTCGAATCTCTCTAGCACACTATCGACCTGCAGCCTGCAGTAAATTTTTTTTTGGAGTTGATTACATTATGATTAATCAATCATCGAATATTATTTTTTGGGTAAACAATCATTAAAAATGTCATTTTTCCATTTTATGCATTAGAAAATTAGAAATCATAGAACTCATTATTTAACCATTAACAACTATTAGCCTAATTTTTTTTATTAAGATTTAGAAATATAGCAACTCGGATGTCTCTTTCGAGCCCCACTCAATCCTCCTGAAGCAGTATCGAGTGGTGCTCAAATCCACTGCTGTGACTAAAATTCTAAAAGTCGAAAAAAATAAAATCCGAAAGTATTTTGGGACGTCATTAACTTTCAAAATTTCACCAGAAACAGTCAAAAATAATAACGATCGCAATCTTATCCCAAGCAAGAAAAATAGAAGACAAAAAACATAAACCAAACATTGTTCATTTGATTTCAAATCGAAGACAATCCGAAACGGTTACAAAACACAGAATCGGCAGCCGAACCAAAAAATTACAAAAAATAAAAATTTAACCCAAAAACAAATAAAAACCAGAAACAACCCATTTCACCAATCAGCCTACCTATCTCTGATCCTACCCCATTTTTTTCTTATGATTTACACACACACATGGTAAATAATAGAAGAAATGTAATTATTTCAAATCATATAATGATTAATTAATTTGAAAATTAAGGAATGGGGCGCTTGCCGGGACGGTCGGCGGCCTTGAGGGTTTTGTCGATGAGCTTGCGGGCCTTTTTGCTGCGGATCTCGACCCTGACGCTGGAGCTTTTGTCCATCTTTATGTACGGCTTCTTTGACTTCTTCTTCAGCGCTCGAACTTTCGATTTGATCGACTCCACCAAGCTCTCCAACTGGTTCGTCATATTAATCTCTATTAATATGATTAAGCTTGATTAATTATAAAGCTTAATGATGATTAAGTGAGAGAGATCTAGCGAGTAGGAAGAAGAGGGAGGAGGAGGAGGTGGTTTTTTGTTGCTGGCTTGGGAATTGGAGTTTGATGCAGGCTCTCTCTGTCTCTGGCTCTCAGCTCTCTCTCACTAGGTTTTATATCGAGTCAATTTATGGTGTGCTGTAGAAATGGTCTTGGTGTTTGGGATAATCACCGATTTGCCATCCCTCATGACTTTCACTTATTAGTTTTGGACACTGATGTGTACTTCAGGCGCAGTACTTTTTGGAATTTCCAATTCTACACTTTTTGTTGAGCATTTTATTTTATTTTTTAATTAATTGACAGAAGGAATTCGAATTTG
The DNA here is from genome assembly GCA_018257905.1 of Gillenia trifoliata. Taxonomy (NCBI): domain Eukaryota; kingdom Viridiplantae; phylum Streptophyta; class Magnoliopsida; order Rosales; family Rosaceae; genus Gillenia; species Gillenia trifoliata. Next base: position 26,397,121 of record CM031080.1, read on the forward strand.
GGATCACCTTGTAGGAGTAGGCTACACTGCTCGCAAGTATTGAATGCTCACACCGATCTCACCATTAAAAGGAGGGAGGAGGGAGGAGAGAGGGGGGAAAGGAGGGTGAGATTGGTGTGAGCATTCAATGCTTGCGAGCACTGTAGCCAGTCCCCACATTGTGAATTATGTGATTGTTCAATGATGATTAGGAATTTGGGACTAAAAGAACTACAGTTTTAGCACTCCTTTTTATTTTTGTACACTTTTCCGATACGTAAAAAGATAACAAAATATTTTATTCAAAGTGCACATAGCGTAACGAGGTGAGCTAAATAACTATTGATCTTACACAAGTGGTCAAATATTTAATCAGCTGGGATATTAAGGAGGAACGTAGTACTAAGGTTGTCAAACCACATCATTATAAAAAGATATAAAGTAGATATGATAATAAATGACATTACTTTGATAATACATACTTATAATCAGTTTTGTAGTTGTAGTTGTATCTAGTTTACAAACATTTTTCCTTTTATTATTATAATTTTATATTTATGGCTTTAATAAGATTTATCGTGTATCTTCTTTGCAATTAATGTTTTCCCAGTTTAAGAAAAAAGTCATTTGCTTATACTTTGCAGTGAGATAATTTTGACTATAAATTTGAGCCTTTGAAAATTTGAATAGACTCCACTTGTCATGATTTTGATGATGAGTGCAGTCATGTTATTTGGTCAATCTACTGGGGACAGTTTCGTACTTTGGTGTATGAAACGTAGTGTAGTTTGAGTCCGAGAAATATAGCTCAGCTTATGCACTTAATACACTTTAATGTGGCATGCTTTTCGTAGAAAAAATTGGTTGGTGCATAAAGTCGTCGAAGAACAATCTTCACTACGGAAAAATCTTGGGTGGTACGTACTATTCAATGGTACGGCTATTGAATGGTTTAGATTAATTTGCGGTGGGTCCCAAATGAATCTTAAACCATTCAACAGTACGTACCATTGAAGTTTGACCCCTTAACTACACAAACAAATTGCAAAAGGAGTACAGTAGTGAAAACAATTATGCCTATTACACAAATAAATTCAAAATTTTTATTAAATTTACTACTGATGATGGAAACAAATAAAAGGCAAAAGAACATTTATAGTTGGATAGACAAAATCTACCATATCTACCATCATCTTTTCGATAAGTAGGAGAGCAAATTCTCCATTATTGTAGTTATAAATTCCTATTGTGGCACATTTTGGTGAGGTGATCAAGACTTCAAGGGTTTGGGGATCAAGTTTGGAGTAAGATAGGTCAAGGGTTCGATCTTGTTCTCATGAGTAAAAACAACATTTTAGAAGAATTACAAACACAAGTGCCTATGCATTGTTAATTAAATATTATCGCAATAATAAAACGGTACTAATTTTGCAAACAAAGCAATTCAACAAGTTTTACGTTTACCAGATTGGTTTTGTGGTGCTTCTCTTCTTGATGTTGAAAAATACCCACCACCCATATTGAGTCAAAAAAGAGAAACAAATCTTACATATGATTAGCAAATGATTACAAATACCTGAAGTTTAGGGTTTAAGGGAGTGGGTTTGAGGGTTTTGTCAATGTAGCATGAATCTGTGCTTTAAGGCGTGTCACAGACGTGGTTCGGCCGGTGCATATATGAAAAACTTGGACGTGTTGCAAATAAAATTTTCGCTTTCCCTTCTCTCCTATTAGTGACAATAATGAGATAAAAGAACATTGTGGCATGTTCATTTTTATTTTTTGACAAGACGATATTGTAATTAACTGTTTGAGTTTACAAGAGGGATTCAAATTTGGGTACAAGATAACGAACACACTGCCTTGGACAACTAGTTTAACCCACATATGCAACTGCTACAATTCTTCCATTGACAAATGAGAGTATGAGACATGTGAAACTCCTTATGCTGACTGTTGACTCTAGTTATAAAAGTCAAGGGCTTTTGAGGTTGAGGGCAATGAAAGGCAAGCAATCGATTCAAACAAAAGAATAAATTTAGAAAATGTTAGCATCATCATATCAAATGCATCAACCTGCACGGCACCTCTTACAAAATCCTACTGAGAAAAGTCTGTTAGCATTTGGACTACAAATTCCACTCCTCGACCAATCATTGCCTTGTCTTCGTTTTCGTTTCTGAAGTTGATGTTTTTTTTACGAGCGATATTCTAATCTAAGGGAGAGGGAGGAGGGGGGAGAGTTTGAACACTGGACGCAATGGGTTAAAAATGCATGTCCCAACCACCAGGACAATCCACTAATTGCATTTATGAAGTTGACATTTTGAATTATCTACACAAACAAAAAGAAAAGTCACCACAATCTCAGCCCGAATTTTTGACATGGAAGCGACGAGGGAAAACGATGAGAAAAACGCCCGACTTCGTTCATCTTTCTTACATGAATCATACACATAGTCGAAGCATTCGAGAATATTAGCGATAAGTCTATCATTCATTAGTCAATCAAGTAATGAAAGTATAATATAGCATGTAGGCCACAGATTCCTAATTTGATTTTTGCTGCATGATTCTCGTGCAAAGAATTACACCATATATATATATATATATATATATATATATATATATATCTGTGATGTCAGATCAGATGCTTTCTTACAAGCCAACCAAAGTTTACTTTGTATACAATGATATATATATATAAGAGTGTGACTGCACAACATGCATTGTGAATCTGTGATACCTAAAACATGACTTACATGGCAAGTGTTTACCAACACATGGCGTGTCGTGCAAATGGTATAACGACATGTGTAAGTTTCTTTTCACATGGTGTTGTATTATTGAAAGGGGACACCACAACGAAGGTGTACCCGTGCCATTTTAGTTAATCTCCTAAAACAGACGAGATCATCAATCAAAGATTTTCATGCCCAACAATCCTGCTATACTCCATTTCAAATTTTGACACTTGCTACAGACTTTGGACCAACAGATTTTTCTCTGGACTTTGCCATCAATTTACTCTTTAGGAAACCGGTCTAGTTGTTGAAATGTCTATGCTGATGCCAGGCCAAGTGCTACATGTTCAATTCAAGGTCACTATACTAAAAATGAACTTTATGCAAGAGTTAGGAGGTTGTTCAAACTATAGCAATGGAATATATGGTTCGAGGTAGGCTGGAAATGTATAACCGATCGGTGTTACTATTCTCAACTGCCAACAATTCTCAACTTAAAGGACCAAAAGAAACTACAAACTTTTCCCGAAGGTTGACTCGGACTCTATTAAGATTCTCAATCTCCTAGGGCCGTTTGGTTGGCTGGATGAGATTTGGCCTCAAGGATGGAACTGGTTAGGCTAGAATTATATTTGATACGTTGGGTTTTGTGTCTACTATTTGGTGTAGACTGCTTCAATAGGATTGGATTAAAATTGAATTAGTGAAACAGAACAGAAAGGCACGACCCACCCACACCTGTTCACAACCCACCGTCGTCCGCTACACGCCCACGACTCTGCCCATGACGTTGCTCACGACGAACCTAACAACACCTCTGCTACGCTGCTCGTGACGACTCGACAGCCCACCCCACCCCGAGACCGACTCTCACGACAATTTGACGACGCCAGATCCAACAATCCGACAATGGCAATCGCGACCCATCCCCATAGTTGTATGACTAGAGAGAGAGAGAGACCCGTGTGTGAGCATGAATTAGATAACCCACTCTATTTTGGATTCATAACCAATCCTGTCGATCTCACATTTTGTCACAACAACCAATGGACTAGACTCAAGTCCATTTTAATTGCTCACAACCTATCCCAACCGGCCTACCAACCGGCCCACCATTTTAATTGATCAATGTCATTCAGGAAACGAAATTTTGTTTGAGTGAAATAAAAGATGCACATATATCACATAAATTGCATTTCGACAGAGTTATATTTTTGACATGTTGATTAAGCTTCAGAAATTGGCCAAAGATTACAGAGCTCGAATCTCTTGTTAACCTTCAAATGGTCAACAACGAGAACATTGGTGAAACAAACAGTTGCATACAATTGGCCAAAAGTGGTATACAAACTTATGGAGTCCAGCATTCTCGTAGAGATGACTAATGAAGACTTGCCTTGAGAGAGAGAGAGAGATCAAGAATCAGATGTTATTTGAGAATCAGACCATAGCATGAGAGTTGCCAGAAGAGCCACTGTTGCAGTTTCAACCCGTAGTCGATGTGGGCCAAGACCCACTGAGATAGCACCAGCTTCCATCAAGTCATTTACCTCTTTCTCAGTGAAGTCTGAAGCAAGAAACCACAAAATAAATGCACAGTAATGAATCTTCCTATGCAATAATCTCAGCATTGAAAACTCAAACATATAATCTTATACGGTAGATTAATGAGTGTATAAGAGGCATAGGATGATGAACATATAGAAATACAGTGAACAATAAGCACCAACGCAATTTGAAAATAAATGCACAGAAACAATTGTTGGTAGTTTAGTCCAACATTATCGGGTCAACTTTTCTCAAAGTTTGATCCAGACTCTTCTTCATACTTGTTAAGGATTTCTTGGATACCTCTTCTTCTAATTTCCTGACATTCTAATTGATATTACATTCTTATATAATTTGGTTCGCACCCTCAATTTGTTTCCAAAACCCTCAATCCAGAATCTAATTGGCCTAGCCAATTTCACATCAAATCGTAACCCTAAATCTTACAATTTGAGGCTACAAATGCAGGATTTTGCAGCTGTCCAGCATCACCGACTAATTTGCAGAACGAACAGTTTCTGGTTTTTAACCTTATTTATGTGCATGGTAATTGGTATGCAACAAAAGAAAATGAAAAGAGAAATATTTAGGGGATGCATACTTACCCCCTTCTGGTCCAACCACAATCAGCCCACTGGACTCTCTTCCTGATGAAGTTAATGCACTAACAAGAGGAGTAGCTTCTGCAGTTGCCAAAAAAGCTAACTTTGACTGTGCCACCTAAATAACAACACTGTATATGTAAGTTTAATTAACGATGGAAAGTAAATTGACACCTGAACAGTCTGCACATCAATAGGAAAGATATGTGAAAGAAATTGTGAAGAATAAACAACACTGAATCTGTAAATTATAAGAATGAGAAACAACTTGCTTCCGAGTTATATTATAGAGCATGCCGGAATATATGTCTGACTAGAGTTATTTTGCCAACAAAACCGAACAAAAAATAGTTGTTAACCTGCAAAATATAACTAAAAGGGGAAAGTAAAGAAAAAACTCACAAGCGGTATAAGACCATCAATTTTCACAGGAGGATTCATAATCATTTCATGCAGCCGCTGACCTGTGAAAGAGACAGCCATGGGGAAACAAGGATTTGAAGTTTAATGTCTCAAACAACACTTTTAATAGGACACAAGAAAGTCCGCACCACATATATATCGAGAATGAGTGTAGAGTAAAATCTTTTACATTGTTTAGCTGCTGCCATGTTGACACGCTGCAACCTGTCCACCCGATTTTCTGAGATGGTAGGAGACCGTTCTGTCAGCAGAGGGGTTAAACTACTAGCCCCCAGCTCCTAAGGCAGCAAACAAAAATACTTTACTATTAGCAGTGATGCCAGTAGCACTACCCCTATTACTTTATCATACAGAAATCACATATATGAAATATACCGTGCATTTCTCAACAAGCCAGTCAGCTCGACCGCCCTTCAAAGTACCTAGAAAGTGAAAAGGAGCAGCATTTTAATAATTGATGGCACACTCCCTCAAGTATCAACTACTCTTTTACCAACTATTATGCTAGAATCGGAAAATGTAGAAAACTAACCAAAAGCCGCAAACACATGCCACTGCGTGTTCTGTGGAAGAACTAAATTTGGATCTTCCAATGCCACAAAATCAAGTCCCGAGCGGTCGACGCTCTGTATTAAACCTTGTATCAAACTTCCTTTCCCATTGAAAAGCTCTACCCTTGCATGCATTATGTCGGAAATCAGTGAAACACACAACTGAAGTGCAACAAATCCTAAATTCCTAAACAAAAATTGAACTTTCTTCTACGCATTCGCTTCCGCAGTTAACAGGAAACCCAATTCGAATTTGAAGAAGTTGGATTGGGAGTTTAGGAGGTACCTATCATTGGCGCGCAATCTCAAAACTTTAGTCATGTGCCAGAACTCATCGCCTTGTACGCGAACTACGCCTCCCTGCAACACCAAAGCAACAAACAATAAGAGCCTACATTTACACTGTATGTTAGAGAGAGAGAGTTAGAGAGAGAGAGAGAGGTTGCCTTGGAAGTAGGGAGGAGCTCGGAGAAGAAGCGAGGGAGGCCGCCGCGGGATTGGTTGGAGTAATCCGAAGAAGAGGAGGAGGAGAATGCTCGAGGAGTCGAGCGTCGGAGAGAGAGCGACAACAGAGGATTGGAGCCCAAGAGCCTTGCAAAACGGGGTCGTATTGGGGTTAGGGTTTGCATTTCCCACCAATTTTCAGAGTTCTTTGGAGTTAAAGCTTATTGCTTTTTCTCAGAGTTCCTCCTCCGCTGTGTTTGGTGGCGGTGGGGTGTCTGGGAAAAGTTCGGCTTTGGTTTGGTGTTTGTAAACGACAATCATGTACATATCTACGACATGGGCCCGAGTGAGCGCTACAAACGACATCAAAGAAAAAGAGGAAAATTGAAATACGGGCAAAAATGAGACTTGAGAGAGAACATTTTGCTAGAGACTGGAGGGAAACGGGACTAATAATACGTCTCTCAAGTTTAATTCTTTCTTCGAGAAAAGAGAAACGGTGGTTTGATTGTTACAATGGATTCCTTTATACAGGAATTTCTCAAAAACATAAACTACTATAGTTTTTATAGAAAATTAATGAAAAGCTCGTATTCAAACAAAATATTAATTATAAAATTTGAATAATAATTTATTAATAATAAGGACAAAAAAAAAAAGAGACGGTGACATTTTGGAAAATAAGTTGAACTTTAGTGACACTGACTGTTGATACACAATTAGATCATGTGTATAAATAGTCGGTGTCACCAAAGTTCAACATATTTACATAAATGCCACCGCCTCTTTTTTTGAACTTTAACTTAATTACTATACAGCCGCTAAACTTCAACTTATTTACGAAAATGCCACCGCTTCTTTCTTTTTTTTTATCCTTATCATTAATAAATTGTTATTGAGTATTTATGATTAATTTTTTTAATCTCAAAGGCTTTTCGTAAAAGCTCCCTAGTTTTTATTGTTATGACAATAAGAAACAAAGAAGGCTGCAGCAAATATGAAGATGAAAGCTTAGACAAATATTTATTTACCCTATAACCTAAAGAGATACAAAGTCTTATTTGAATAGTAAAAACTTTATTCATACCCACATGGGTCATCCACATTTACAACAAATGTTGACTTGTTTTTATTTGTTGGAACATTTACTAAATTATTTTTACACGTGAGTACATTTGACGCTATTTTGATAGAATAAACAGAATTCGGTTAAAGTGAAATGAATATCGAGTTTCAGGGTGTAAAGTGATGACGACTTTTAAATTTCAAGGGCAAAGTAATATCAAAATCGAGTTTTGGGAGCATTGCTAGAACAAGCTTACGTAAAAATGCTCTCGATCCAACTTGAAATCTTAAAGAAAACAGAAGTCAATCTGATGCATGTAATGATATGGACTGATTTGCAATATCCATTCTTACCCCCTCCAGCAGCTTTACATAATCTGAAGGCATTGAATTCACAAGAGTTTTGAGGTGCAGCTCCGATGTCACAAAACTCGGGCAGTGGAGCTAGAACATAAAAACTTCTCAATCCTCATGAGTTATTTGGCCAATTGATCGTATCTGGCCTTAATTTCAGTTTTGAATTTGTGGAACAATGCTAGAGGTAGCGTGGTAGGGGGAAATCATGCAAGTGTTTTCAGGATTTTTCATCATCGCCTACGTCCTCCTAGATTTTTGGATAATCAACAATTTCCAGAACTTTTCGATCATCACCTATGTCTTCGTGTAATGTTTTCACTGTGAATGTAGTAGTGATTATCATTGCCATAGATGAATTTATGATACGCCTATAAGTGGATAAGTACATTACGTGATAAATGTTATGTTGCTAAACTGTCAAAAGAATTACAGGATGCAAATTAAAAATGTAAACTAGCAATGCTATATATAGTTGATAAAGCTAGCTGGGATAAATAGACTCATCAATCCGAACGAGTTCTCTGGCCACATCGATCATATAGGGCCTTCCTTCACTTTCGTCTTGAATGCAAAACAATGCCAGGGCTAGGAAGTCATACAACTGCTGTTGTACTTGCTCATTTCCCCGTACCTCCATAAAGATCTTAGGGTCCACTATTGTTTGAAGCTGCTCTTCAGAAGCATGTGATTTCGCATACGCAATAGCTGATTCATAGTCTCTTTCCGTCTTTGTGATTGGCTTAGCGCTTTGTCCCGTCAAGAATACAAGTAAAATCACGCCAAAGCTATAAACATCCGTTTTTTCTGAAATGTGGTTATACCGTAGGTAGACAGGATCAAGGTACCCAAATGTCCCTTTCAGATCATCTTCAACATGAGACTGCATAGGAGGAATGGTAATGGAGAGTGAGAAGTTGGTAAGTTTGGGAACATAGTCATCGTCCAAGAAAATGCAGTGGGGTTTTAGATTCCTATGAATTATGGGCCTTGGAAAGGCGGTATGGAGATGTGTAACTGCACTTGCAAGTTGCTTTGCAATACGCAGTCGGGTTTTCCATGGTAGAAAGAATTGATCTTCATTAACCCCTCGTAAACTTCCATCAACATCAAGAACTCCTTGTGCTGCATTTTCATACACCAGAGCTGGTACGGGGAGCCCTAAGCAGCACCCCAAGAGTTTCAAAATATTTTCATGGTTGCTCATCTGCGTTGCAATAACAATGTCACGAATAGCAAGAGACCTAGCTTCATCCTCATTGGGACTACATTCCCCAGTGAAGTACGCCACGATGATAATTGGCCGGTTGTTTATAAGTCCCTTGAACATGGAGAAGTATGAATCCTCTCGTACAATGCGAGAAGGATGGAAGTTGTTGGTTGCCATCATGATGTCATCAACAGAGTAACAATGAATAGGATGAGATTCACTGTCAGAAGAAGCAATGAGATCCTCTAATAGTTTCCTTAGATTCTTGTAGTACGATGACTCAATATCTCTTTCCTTCTTCCTCAAAAATGGCATCTTCGAGAACCTGACACCAAAACACAAAAAATTAACGAAACCACGTAACTTATTGTTTATAGGCCAAGAACGAAATAAAATGATGAAATGGAAAAGGAACTAAAATCTGAAATCAGGTTAAAATTGAAGCTTCATGTAAGTTATAATCAAGAAAACTGTAACTTACAATTTGAAGAGCTTTGATGGCATTGTTTTAACTTAATTTTTGCTTGTGTAGCGCCGAGGCTCTTTATGATTGGATTTAGAGACTGCACCAAGTAAACAGTACTTGATCGAATTCTCCAGCGAGACAACTGCGTATGGGATGTGCAAGCATCAGTTTCATAGTCTTCAGCAGATGGCTTTCATATTTGAGAACTAGTACAACTTTGAAGTTTGTTTCTATCCTTTGCAAGGTCAACGATGGCATCGAATGATCAGCCCTGTGCAGTGGTGACAGCCGGCCAAAGAGATTTACATGAAACTAGTATTTTCCCTTTTCGTATCAGACACAAAGACAGACAATTAATTAGTCAATTACAAAGAAAGCAAAAGAAAGGACATTATTGGCATGTAGGAGGCCATGAAAAAATCCTATACATTGACCTTCTAACCCACCTCCCAATTCACAAGTCTTCTGCTGCATATCCCCAGAACCCGGCCAACATACCCTTACATTGAAGAAGCAGACGTAATTGAGAGTTTCATCTCCGAATCTGGAATCTCTCGAGTTCAGCAACACACTTCTCATGATTTGTTCGTCATCAGATTTTTGAGAAACCAATAACCATATGATATTCTTTCATTGTGCTCCTTGATTTTCCTGTCAGCAAAAACTTTTTGAGCAATATTTGTCTCTCCCGGTCCACTCATGCCAATGACTCCAATAGCTAGTATGCCCTTATCAGCTTCAAATTACCAGAACTATATCTTATTTGCATCGCCTTCCAAATTTGCGACTTGTGTATGGTCATACACAGGACATTTCCGTCTAGGCATTAGGACATTTTCTTGTTGATTATTTCTCACATTTGAGGGTGGTGCCATTGACAAATCTTGGTTGTCAAAAGATTCGGTGACTACTGTGCTTACGCTTAGCTAGACACATATGAAGGCGACATTGGCATATCCTCACACTCAAGAGAGCCGATGATCCCAGCACTCCTTTGCTTCTTTATTTTCATCCAACATAGTATGTATAATAGCTTGAAATTTTTCAGAGTAACAATAGTGAGATTCTTTTGTGTGTTTTTCTCTTCAATCATGTAGGTATAGAAGCTTGCAAAACTGAAATTTAAGAATTAACTATAACAGAAAATGGGTAAATGAGGTGAGGTAATTAGGTTTAACCCCTAGTAAAATAAGGAGTGAATGAGCTAGGTTGTGTAAGACTTAGACGTGCCTATTTTATGACAAAATCGACAAAATTATCAATTTGTGCATTCAATGCATTGAAGTTTTAAACCGAGCGAAAAAAACAGACAAAGTTGTTGCCAGTCTACACACTCGGTGCGTTAAATTATAGAACGGAGAAAAACGGACAAAGTTTCAATTTGGATACGCTTGAAACTGGCACAATCAATGTTTAAAAAAATGAATAAGCGGAGTTAGTTTTTTGAGAGTGATCTATTCCTACCCCTCGTTTTGCTCATCTCACCTCTTTAGGTTTTTTTATGACAAAAGTGCCCTTATGTAGAATTACCTTAAAAGATAAAAAGATAATAAAAATAAGTAAGATAACAAAATATGTTGCTTCATTACCTTGGTACTTATAGAGATGAACCCGACCATCCGATGGGACAGCAGTAATTTAAGTACCCACTAAATTAAGAAATAAGGATTTAAAATTACTAATACATTTTGCTACTTATATAAATGTGAGAGGAAATTTGATTAGTGTACACTAGTGTCCTATAGATTGAAGTGAACCTTAACATCTTCACAATCTTTCATGGAAGGCTAGGGAGGCGGCTTAAGCTTTGTGAAAATCTTCTGTTTAGATGAGGCTACATGCTCATCATTCACCATCAACAATGATTCTAACACGTCCTTCGCGCTCTTCGGGTACAATATTTCTTTCTTCCCGGAAGAATGACCTATACGGTGACTGTCCCTGGTAGCTGCAATGGCTCTAGGAATGAAGTTATAGTGTTGCAATTGATGATTCCAAGGACACAGACCAAAACCACAGACGCACCCCCCCATGCCTCTCACAATTTTTTTATTATCTTTCTCATTTGTTGAAGGCGTTGAGCGCATAAACCATAGAACTGAAGGCATGACCCAGTGTAGCGTGGCGTGGGGACTTGGAAGAAAGTGAAAGAGAAGAAGGGTTGAAAGAAGAATGAAGCCTGGCCACAGTCATGGTGGAAGGCATACATAAACTTATAGATTGAGGGCGGAGCACCATAGTGTATACAAAGTGCAAAATCCATGAAACAATTTGTGCTTTTTGATGAGGACACTAAGTATATATGCATTTATTGGTCATAGTCTGAATGGCAAGGATTGAATATGAGGAGCATTTCAGGAGTGAAGTAAGTATAAAGATGAAGAAAAACAACTCAGAAGAACAATGAAGTTAGAGAGAAACGAGAGAGAAGAGAGAGCGAGAAAGTAATGGAGAAAAGCGGAGAGATTGAGATCTTTTTCCTTGATATTTCACTTGAAAAATATCTGAGTACTACAAAATATATGGGCTCCTTTCTTACTCACACTAGAAAGTCTAATCTAACTACTTTAACAATTATTACAAGCCGACTTAACAACATTCATTTCTAATCTTATAGCCCCGGTTAGCGGCATCTCAACCATTGATATCTTTACATCCCCACTCAATCTCATGCTTTGAGGAGCAAAGCATAAGTGAAACAATGTTACGGAAAAGTGGTGCGAAAGGCCTTTTAGTCGGGATGTCGCAAGCATTGCACGGATGATACATTGCACAGTCAAATCTCCTTTGGTAACCCTTTCTCGAACAAAATGATAGTCAATTTCAATATGTTTCACTCTAGAGTGAAAAACAGGATTAGAAGATAAGGCAATTGCTGATATATTGTCACAGTAAATCATTGGAGGAATATACAATGGCACATGAAGATCACATAGAAGTTGTCGAATCCAGGCCAATTCAGCTGCTGCAATGGCAAGTGCCCTATATTCGGCCTCAGTGGAAGACCTAGACACTGTGTGTTGTTTCTTGGATGACCAAGAGATAGGACTGGAACCAAAATACACAATGTGACCAGAAGTTGATCTTCTGTCATTGGGATCACCAGCCCAATCAGCATCACTGTAAGCTTGTAAATGAACCTTTCCAGGTCTGAAATGAATGCCATAATCAATGGTGCCTTTGAGGTACCTAAGAATTCTTTTGACGGCTACAACATGTGATTCCATAGGTTTATGCATAAACTGGCAGCACTGATTAACTGAAAAAGCAATATCTGGACGAGTGAAAGTCAAGTATTGCAGAGCTCCAACTATGCTCCTATATCTGATACCATATAAAGATGAAGAAAAACAACTCAGAAGAACAATGAAGTTAGAGAGAAACAGAGAGAAGAGAAGCAGAAAGTAATGGAGAGAAAACTGGAGAGAGATTGAATCTTTTTTCACTGATATTTCACACTTGAAAAATATCTCAGTACTACAAAATATATGGGCTCCTTTTCTTACTCACTAAGAAAGTCTAATCTAACTACTTTAACAATTATTACAACTGACTTAACAACATTCATTTCTAATCTTATGACAGTTGGCAGCATCTCAACCATTGATATCTTTACAGTAAGTCATCACTTTGTTAGTTAATTAAGGAAAAGGAATTGTTGTTGAACAAGTATCCAGTATTTTTTATAACAAATGCAGTGGATTAAGGCTAGCTGGGCAAAACAGACTCGTCAATTCGAGTGAGTTCTCTAGCCACATCCATCATATATATATGGCCTTCCTTCAGTTTCATCTCGAGTGCATAACAGTGCCAATTCTAGGAAATCATGCAACTGCTGTTGTACTTGCTCATTTCTGCCCACCTCCTCAAATATTTTCGGATCGACAATTGCCTCAATTTGACCCTCACAAGCAAGAACATATGAAATCAGATCTAGATTTCCTTCTGCCAGATTAAAATCCAGAACTTTTCGTCCTGCCAAGAATACAAGTAAAAGCACACCAAAGCTATAAACACCAGTTTTTTTCTGAAATGCGAAGACACCTCATGTAGACAGGGTCAATGTACCCAATTGTCCCTGCCAGCTCATCTTCAACATCTGATTCCATAGGAGGAATGGTTATGGAGAGCGAGAAATAGTAAAGTTTGGGAACATAATCTTCGTCCAAAAAGATACAGCTGGGTTTCAGATCCCTATGAATGATTGGTCTGGGAAAGGCGGTATGAAGATATGTAACTGCACTAGCAACCTGCTTTGCAATACGCAATCTAATGTTCCATGGTAGTATGATTTGATCTTCATTAGTCCCTCTTAAACTTCCATCATAGTTGAGAACTCCTTTTGCTGCATCTTCATGCACCATAACTGGAAAACGGAACTCTAAGCAACAGCCCAAGAGTTTCAAAACATTCTCATGGTTGCTCATCTGTATTGAAATGACAATGTCACGAATAGCCCGACACCTAGCCTCATCCTCACTGCGCCAACGCCCAATGTAGTGCTTCACAATGATAATTGATCGCCCATCTAAAAATCCCCTAAACATTTTGTAGTCAGAATCCTCTTGTACAATGCGAGAAGGATGGAAATTGTTGGTCGCCCTTATGAGGTCGTTAGCAGAGTAACAATGCATAGGATGAGATCTTCCATCGGAAGAAGCAATGAGATCCTCTAATAATTTACTTAGATTTTTGTAGTACGATGACTCAACATCTCTTTCCTTCTTTCTCAGAAAGGGCAGCTTTGAGAATCTGAAACTATAGCTTTGAGAATGAAAATACAATGATGAAATGGAAATAATCTCTCCTAAATCTCTAGTACAGTTAACTTTGATGAAAGCTTTTTTTCTTCCTTTTCCAGTTACCGTTCTGTTCAATGATTTTAAGAAAAAAAATGTTCACAAAATGGTCGAAAACTCAGCAGGCGGCCATACACGGAAATAGTTAAAAGGAGTTAAAATCTAAAATCAGGAAAGCTATCTATGCATAACCGTAAAATTGATAACTTACAATTGCAGGAGTTTTGATGGCATGGTTTTAACGGAATTTTCGCCTGTGTAGCACTGAGGCCCCTGAGGATTGGGTTTAGATTGCACCAAGTAAACTAACAGTAATCGATCGACTTCTCCAACGAGTCCACTGCGTATTGCATGTGCAAGCAGGGCAGCAGTTCTACTCCATCATTTTCATTTTCTTCATCAGATGGCTCTTGAGAATGATTACAGTTTTGAAGTTTATGGCTATGCTTTGCAAGGTCAATCAAGCCATTCAATGATCTTCCCTGCTTAAAATAACATGCAGTGGGGCCGGGCAAGAAATTTACATTGAACACTACCATATTAGAAAAAAGATTATTAGTCAATACAAAAGAAAGGAGGAAGGGAACAGGAAATTAGGAGGCGGCATTGACAAAAGTCACATACATCATACATGACATACACCACATTCACCTTCAAACGCACCTCCCAATTCACAAATCTTCTGCCGCATATTCTTACAGCCCGGCACAATGTACATATTTCATTGCAAAGGAGGGTTTGTTATAGAGAAAGAGAGATTGCTAAGTCTTGGGAACAAAGTCACGGTCCAAGAAATAATAGGTGTTAGATCTCTGCGAATGATGGGCTTAAGAAACGCAGTAGGTACGGGGATATGCTTTGCAATACATAATTCAGTTCTCGATGGTTAAAAAGATTGATCTTCATTTTCCATTGGCAAAAGAAAAATGCAACATCAAGAACAAATAGTGAATAAAATGTAAATCGAACTTGCCTTGAAATCGTTGAGCACAAAGGTATACATATGAATGCAAACCAGCTAGGTAGCTAATGGTGTTGATGTGTAAACCTCCTTACTGATTTCCTAGACTACAAGGAATGGTTTATGTTTTTGTTTAAAAAGGAGTCTGTAATAGGAACCATTGGATTCCAATGCTTAGATAGCATCTTAGTTTTGAGTCTAGTTATGACACACCCCACTCTCGATACCCACGTGGATACCGAGTTTGGGCGTGCTGGCCGACACTAGTAAGTGACGAAGCCATTAAATGCATGACAACACTTAGTTTAAGTAAATTACATTGACATAAAGTTTGCGGAATTTAATGCCAATATGCACAAGGTTCAGAGCGTACTAATTTGAATCAGCGGAAACAAAATAATGAATCAAGTTCCTAGAATTTCTATCCATAACAGGGATGGATATTATTAAAGAAACTGAATAAGAAATAGTAAATCCCTACATGGTCGGGAAATAGAATCAGAGCTGCCACTCAGATGCCTCGACTTCACTAGATGCTCTATCACTAGGTCCTAAAGGGGGTGCAAAAACAAAGGTGTGAGTGGACAAAAAATAAAAGTTTTCGAAATACCTTTCTCTTTTCAACATAATAACCCCCTATTTGAAATCCAGTGTAATTGTAAAATCATACTACCGTAGTATACGTCAAAAAGTAGTTTATAGGTATAACTGGAAACATATAACAATATAAAATCCGTAGATAACAAATCATATTTCCAATAGTCCTTTCATCATATATACCAATAATATAAATATAGGAAAACCAACACAGGGTATATAAGCAATCACCCATGTACGTGTTGAGGAACAGCCTTTCAATCCCCGTACAAGCACTTTACGTTATTCAATTAAATTGTACTCCTAGTACCACACACATGTAAGCACTTGCGCAATAGCGCGTCACACCCGAGTCCTTACGTAGTGGGGCCTTTTCCCCAAAAATAAACATAAACGTAAGACAAGCTTGCACTAAGGTATTTACCGGACAATACCCCTGGAGTACAGTGCGTGTGACCCAAACATGTGAGACTTGTCCTACGGCCGTGAGACGGTACTACAACGTAGTGAAAGCATACCAAGTGTGTTTGAAAACATACATATATATCATGTGTTTAGATATAAGGAGCAATATCCCTTTCATAATCCCCAAATATTTAATATCGCATAAATAATATTTCCTCTCAAAATCATATATCAAATACCAATATATATTTACGCATAAGTGAGACCATAATATAAACCATTTCATAAAATATATTCATACTTTTGTACATAACCACAGTCACCATTTAAACCCATTTCATAAAGCACATATATATATATATATATAGAGAAATATATATATATATATATATATATATATATATAATATCACAAAACCGTTTCATAACATATAAATTCATGCTTTAAAATCATTTCATATAATAAAACTATCCAAATTATAAATATTTTAAAGCATGGAAACCATTTAATAAAACAAAAGTCCACTCACTGGTGATCGGGAGTGAAATCTCCCTCGGTGTTGGCCTCCTCGAAGTGTGGCGCCGAAGAATTACCTATTTAATATTAGGGGAAAAAATTAGAACCTCCCTAATATAAATTAATATAGGCCATATAGAAAAATATTCCAAAAATAATACTATTTTAGCGAAAACGGGCTCGAAAAACGATTTCCGGGGCCTGAAAACCCTACAGCTGCCGTCCACCGCCGCCGCACGCGCCGCCACGCGCCGGGAAACGGTCGGACGCGCCGCCACGCGCCGGGAGGAGCCGCCAACCGCCGGCACGTGTCGCCACGGGCCGGCATGTGTCGCCACGCGCTGGCATGTGTCGCCACGCTCTGCACGCGCCTGCTGACGTCAGCACCGTTAGTTTTAACGAAATATACCTTTCTAACAGAATATTCTAAAGCCGTCAGGAATATTCCGTTACCGTTGACGGAATATTCCCTCTTCTTCCTCCTCTCGCCGGTCGCCGGAGCCGCCGCCGTCCTCCGCCGTCTGGTTCGCCGGATTTCTGGAAAATTTCCCGATTTAATTCCAAAACTTTAAAAATTCATAACTCCTTCATTCCTTGGCCAAATTCAACGTGCCACATATCAAATTGAAGGTATTGAAGAGTAGAATATTTTCATACCAATTTGGGGCCGGAAAAATGGTCGGAGATGGCCTGAAATTGGCCGGAAAGCTTCGAGAAACCCTAATTCCGTTCTCCTTCAAAACTACACCAAATTCGACATTATTTATATCGATTTGAACCTACTCAACGTAATAGAACCAATGGTAATGGTCTCGAGGCTTACCTTGGTATGGATTGTACAGAAAATTGAAGGACAGTTTGCCGATACCGTTCCGACGTCGGTTTGGTCGATTGGGTTCGAGTTTGGATATTCTGAAATCACAGCCTCGTCCAGAATGACGAGACAACCATAATGGTATTGGTCTTGAGCAACGGTTTGACGGTTTTGTGATTCGTCCAAGAATTTTAGGGTTTCGGTGTTTTGGAAGGTTTTGGCCGAGAGAGAAAAGTGGGAGAGAAAAAGAGGATGAGAACGTGCAGAGTTGAAGAGAATGCGTTGCTGCACAGCAGCCAACCCACAACCCAAAACCCTAATTCCAAGTTACGGGGTGAAAATTACTAAAATGCCCATACACTTTAAAGCTTCATAAAACGTTCGTTTTAACTCCGAATTGAGTTCCGCTTGTGTCCACGCGTTCGTATCGACGAGTACATCATGAATATGTAAAGAAATAAATTTTCACAAATCGTCACGAAAAGTCAACAAAAGTCAACATTGACCACTAGGGGTATTTTGGTAATTTCACACAAAATTTTGGGACGGGTTGTATCAAGTTAAGTCATAGATTATGACAAGTGTCAACATCCTATGAGATGTGTTGATTGAATGGCTAGATTTATATGTGATGTAAGAGAGAATTTCTCTCTCTCTGAAAAACCGTTAATATCACTCACACACTTTGTGTGAGAATACAGAGAGCTGCATTTCATTGTTTCATCTTTGAGAACATTCTCCCTTTCTGATAAAATATCCAAACAGAACCCAAATACAGAAAACTATGAATCTTAACATGGTCTCAGAGCCAGGTTTTATAGCCTAAACTGGGCGTGAATCTGTAGAGGAAGATTTGATCAAGCTCCGTCACCGTGAATCCTGTCTCTCTCTTAGCAAATCTGATCGTAGTCTAGATGGCTGGATCGGGAAGTTCTGATCTCCGAACACCAATTTTCAATGGCGAAAACTATGAGTTCTGGAGCATAAAAATGCGAAGCATACTCAAGTCATGGGTTGTGGAATTTCGTTAAAAAGGGGTACGAGAGCCCTGAATCGAAGAAGGAGAAGGTTGTTGACGTTGAAGAGACGAAGAAGGAGAAGGGTGAAATCAAAGCTACTGAGAAGCTCTCTTTGGAGGAGTTGCAGATGAGAGATGCAAAAGCACTAGGTCTGATTCAAGGTGCTGTCTCGGATTCAATCTTCCCCAGAATCTCCAACGAGGAAACGTCAAAAGGAGCATGGGATGTTCTGCAAAAAGAGTTCTATGGAGACAAACAAGTTAGAAGTGTGAATTGCAAGGTTTGCGTTGAGATTTTGAGTATACTCGTATGCGTGATGATGAAGCTCTATCTGTAGATCTTACTCGTTTATTTGATATCATCAATCAAATGAAAACGTATGGAGAGGAATTATCCAGGGAGAGAATTGTTCAAAAACTACTGATAAGTTTGCCCAGGTTATATGATTCAATATGTTCTGTAATGGAGCACTCTAAGATTGTAGATACCTTAGAAGTGCAAGAGGTGGTTGCTTCACTGAAAGGCCTTGAACAGAGGTTGGATCGTCACTCAGAAATTCCCACTGAGCAGGCATTTGCTAGTTTGAATATTGGGTTTAAGTCTTCCAAACCCAGTAATTCATCTAGAAATCAGAAGTTTCAGAAGAACTGGAAGTCACAGGGCAAGAAATGGGATAATAAACCAAAATTCACACAGAGACTGAATGTCGGTTACAATCAATGGGGTAACAAACCCAACTATGGTTCCAGGCAAAATACCAACTACAATGGCACCAAAACTCACGGAGTATGCTACAGTGCTCGCAAGCATTGAATGCTCACACCGATCTCACCATTAAAAGGAGGGAGGAGGGAGGAGAGAGAGGAGGAAGAAGGGTGAGATCGGTGTGAGCATCCAATGCTTGCGAGCATTGTAGCCAGTCCCAAAACTCACTGCAAGTTCTGTGATAAGTACCATTTTGGGAAGAGAGACAGAGAGAGCCATTTATATGATGGGGCAATTTGGTCATTTCAAGTTTTAGCAAAATCCTATTTTGATTATATTGTTGTGCATAAGGAATGCTTGGAGTGTGAATGGCTCAAAAGTCCTATTTTCGTTACAAGGTTAAAGATTTGTCTTAATTCTGTAGTTTTCCCTAAATACAACCTACTTTATTTCTTTGGAATTGTTATTTTCCACATTTTTAATAAATAAATCTAAACATTATAAAAGAAAATAATATAACATAAAACATTTTGACATATGAGATGGACTAAGAAGTTTTGCATGATGCCACATAAGCCATCAAATTTAAATTTGATGTTTTGCATTTGACATCTCCTCTCGAGATGCTCTTATTAGCAGTCTAGAAATCCTTTTGCTGTGTATTCATGCACCAGAGCTGGTACTGGGAACTTTAAGTAGCAGCCCAAGATTATCAAAACATTCTTTTGTGTACTCATCTGCATCGATATGATGATTTCGCGAATGGCCATGTACCGAACTTGAACCTCACTAGACCAGCACCTTTTGAAGTACTTCTTGACGATAATTGACTGGTCATCTAGAAAACCTGTGGACGGATGGTAGGATGAATGCTCACTTATAAGGCAAGAAGGATGGAATTTGTTGGTTGCTTTGAGAGCTCATCAGCGGAGTAAGTGCACAAAGAACCCGACACAACGGACGTTTCATTGAAGAAGAAGCAGAGGTCATTGAGAGTTTTATTATATTTTCAAAATAATTATAAGATGGGAAAAGATACAAAGTTTTCTGTGGTGTAACTAATAAAATTTAAAACAAACTAGGAAACCAGAACTTAGAGGATTTTGGATATACAAACCAGAACTTAGAAGTTTACAGAATGAGAAGTTTATTGATATACAAAGTTCTATTATCAGCTACAAATCCTCAATTACAGAATCAGGGCGATCGTAGCTTAATCAGATATATATTCTAGTATGTGCATAGAGAGAGTGCTTCAACATCAGCAGATGAGAGATTGACCAGACTTCCAACATTAGAATTGCCATTGAACCGGTATCCAATACTTTTGATAACAAATGTAGTGGATTAAAGCTAGTTGGGCAAAACAGACTCTTCAATTCGAACGAGTTCTCTAGCCACATCCACCATATATGGCCTTCCTTCAATTTCATCTCCAATGCATAACAATGCCAGTTCAAGGAAATCAACCAACTGCTGTTGTACTTGCACATTTCCCCCCACTTCCACAAAGATTTTCGGATCGACAATTGCCTCAATTTGACCATCACAACCAAGAACATATGGAATCAGAAGTGCATCTTCTTCTGTCAGATTAATATCCAGAGCTTTACGTCCTGTCAAGAATACAAGTAAGAGCACACCAAAGCTATAAACATCAGTTTTTTCTGAAATGCGATTAGACAGCAGGTAGACAGGGTCAAGGTACCCAATTGTCCCTCTCACAGCATATTCAACATCCGATTCCGTAGGAGGAATGGTTATAGAGAGCGAGAAGTCATAAAGTTTGGGAACATAGTCATCATCCAAGAACACGCAGCCGGGTTGCAGATACCTATGAATTATGGGTCTGGGGAAGGCGGTATGGAGATATGTAACTGCACTAGCAACCTGCTTTGCAATACGCAACCTAATGTTCCACGGGAGTATGATTTGATCTCCATTAGGCCCTATTAAACTTCCATCAGAGTAAAGAACTCCTTTTGCTGCATCTTCATGCACCAGAACTGGGACAGGAAACTCTAAGCAGCAGCCCAAGAGTTTCAAAACATTATCATGGTTGCTCATCTGTAATGAAATGACAATGTCACGAATAGCCTGAGACCTAAAAATATCCTCATGTATGTTGTACTTTGCAACGATAATTGATCGGCCATCTAGAAATCCCCTGAACATATAGCATAAATCCTTTTTTACAATGCGAGAAGGATGGAAGTTGTCGGTTGCCCTGATGAGGTCATCAGCAGAGTAACAATGAATAGGATGAGATTCTCCATCACTAGAAGCAAAGAGATCCTCTAACAACTTTTTTAGATTCTTGTAGTATGACGACTCGATATCTTTTTCCTTCTTTCTCAAAAATGGCAGCTTTGAGAACCTGGCACAAATATGTATCCTTGTTACTTGCAATTGCCAACAGCGAAAATAAAATGTTGAAATTTTTACTCCTAATTCTCTAGGGCCGTACACCTGCTCTGGTACCATGTTTAGCCTATGGGTAAAACTTATACTCGTAAACTTGGCTAAACAACAAGAACGAATGAGAGATTGATTTCTGTTTCCCAGTTGTGTGGTACTACATACTTTTGGAAGAACTCTGGTTCAACAATTTATGTTTTCGGAAAAAAAAAAAGGATTACTTTTTTGGTCGATAGCACCTCCTAGACCATAAACAAAAATAGAGGAATTAAATCTGAAATGAGCTGATAACTTACAGTTGCAGGAGTTTTGATGGCATTGTTTCAACGGAGGATAAGATTTAGACTGCACCAACTAAGTAGATGGATGGATTTCTCCAGCAGTCCGCTGCCGGATGTCTTGTGCAAGCAGAGCAGCAGCACTTCTACTGCGGCAGTTTCATTTTCTTCTGCGGACGGATGACTAGAGGTTTGAAGACTTGAAGTTTATTGCTAATGCTTTGCAAAGTCAACGATGCCTGGCCTGCTAAAAAATTACATGATGCAGAAGGCGGTGGGCCAGGCCGGAGAAATATACACAATAAAGACAACTGGTGACTTGCAAAGAAAGAGAGAAATAGGAGGCTGTGATAAAATCACATACATGATATACTAATCCATCATGCAATGCAAAACACATCAACGGCCTTACAATCTCACCTTCAAACCCACCTCCCAATTCACATATCCCCCAAAAACCGACACAAAGTTTCATAGAAGAAGCTGCGCGTCATTGACAGTTCCTCTGCCGGCCCCAATCCCAATGTGATGAATTTCCTAATGGTGATTGATCGATCGTCTAGAAAACCCTGAAACACGTCGTAGAGTATATCCTTTTGTATAAGGCAATGCTAAAAGGATCGAAGTTGTTGGTTGCCCAGTTCAGGTCTGCAGTAGAATAAAAACAAATGGAAATGTGGAGCAAGCCTCTGTCTGAGATTGATTACAATTTTACAGAATGTTGTCAAAAAAAGCTCTGATGCATTAATTTGATTACCTTGTTTTATTGTTTACACTAACATGACGTAAACGCCAAGAAACGAAAAGTATTATATGAACACCTTAAATAAGGTGTGAACTAAAGAAAGCCAAATGCAGCGATGAAAACCTGAACTTACAAGATTTTGGATGGCATCGTTTTGCTTTTTGCATCAAAGACACAAGTGATGCAAGGAGGCCAGATACGGGAATACAGAGCGCTTAAGAATTTAACAAGGAGTGACCGAAGTTCTAAACTACAAGTTATTTCTGTTCAAACCCATATCCTTATAGTTCAAACCCAACTCCCAATTCATAGAAAAAGACAATTAATTTTGATAACAAATGTAGTAGATTAAAGCTACACGGACTCGTCAATTCGAACGAGTTCTCTAGCCACATCGACCATATATGGCCTTCCTTCAAGTTCATGTCGAATGCATAACAATGCCAGTTCAAGGAAATCAATCAACTGCTGTTGTACTTGCACATTTCCCCCCACTTCCTCAAAGATTTTCGGATCGACAATTGCCTCAATCTGACCACCACAACCAAGAACATATGGAATCATAAACTCATTTCGTTCTTCCTGATTAATATCCACCACTTTTCGTCCCGTCAAGAATACAAGTAAGAGCACACCAAACCTATAAACATCAGTTTTTTTCTGAAATGCGATTAGACCGCAGGTAGACAGGGTCAAGGTACCCAATTGTCCCTCTCACATCATCTTCAACATCCGATTCCACGGCTGGAAGGTGTGTGGAAGATGAGAGAAAAATATAAAAAGAGAGAAATGTTCGAAGCCTTTTGTAGGATGTAGGCAAGGAGCATACGTGTTGGCTTAACCGCTGGTTTACACTTTCTATCGGATTGATTCAACAGTAGGCTTCACTCTGACTCCTTTGGAGGAATGTTTATGAGGCCTTTGTTGTCGGTGTGTTTGTCAGGCGTGCCACTATTGGCATTCTGCCAATAGAAAGATGTATATTAGTTTTAGTATAAGTTAGTTTATAAATATATTAGGTACTTGCGCCACAAGTAATGTAACTTCCGTTCATCGGATTGGCGACTTAATTAGATTACGTCTTGGTTAGGTTCTTTTTATTGCCTTGCTTATTAAGGACTTTTAATATCTATCGATTGTTTATACTAGAGATTGCTTAAGATGAGATTTTGATATAAACTGGTTATAACAAAATGTTCCACGCTAGCGCATACATAGAAAAGTAAAGACGGTAATTAAAGACAGGAATTGAAATACTTGAAAGTAAAGACTTGTAAGTAAAGACGTTAAGTAAGAACTGATATTGAAAGACTTTAAGTAAAAAGTTCAATAATATTACATGTAATGGTTATTTCAGATTGAATAAACACCTATCGGGTTGGTTTTAGTTCCATCGGGATGGTTTTCAAAGCTAGTTCCTTACAAAGGGAAATAATCAAAGACACCTTGGCCTAAGATTTCTAATCGATACTATAAAAAAAAGGATGATTTGATGGCAGAGCTTAATTCACTACTCTTCAGGAGAGTTAGGATGTATGATCCTAGGGTTCTGGTCTTTGAGTTCTCAAAGTCACAAGCTACACGAGTAGTGTGAATGAGAAAGCAGCAGATAGAGATGGAAATCTTTATCTGGGAAAGGCTTTGAGGAGTTTCCTCAGAGGCTTTCTTTCTTGAACTTAAGAGTTCTGTTTTTGATTTGGTTGAGTGTCTTTATCTTTGGATCTTCCCGTCGTTTATATAGGCCAGCAGGAGCCTATGTCATAGCTGTCAACTCTTTCTGTAACTGTCTTTGGAGACTTCAGTGAGGTAAGGCTTCATCGGTAAGGCATAAATAATATCTCTGATCAGCCTACCCCCACTGAGAAAAAGTTCTTTATTCACAGTCTGATTCCCTCAGCTAGCATCACCCCAACCATCTCCAAGTCCGAGAAAGCCTGACACCTATCCACCCTCCTCTTACAACTCGGCCACTCTACTCAACTCTCTGAGCACGCCTCCCAATGCAAGTATGATACCTTTGCTCCATCTGCGGCTTGCCTCTCTGCTTATCGGACTGGCTCTTCGTAGCGCCGTTTCCGGCTTCCATAGTAGCTTTCGTCGAGAAAGTGTCTTGACCAGATCTGGAACCAGATCCCTTATTAGCAGTCTAGAAATCTATTTGCTGTGTATTCATGCACCAGAGCTGGTACTGGGAACTTTAAGTAGCAGCCCAAGATTATCAAAACATTCGTTTGTGTACTCATCTGCATCGATATGATGATTTCGCGAATGGCCATGTACCTAACTTGAACCTCACTAGACCAGCACCTTTTGAAGTACTTCCTGACGATAATTGACCGGTCATCTAGAAAACCTGTGGACGGATGGTACGATGAATGCTCACTTATAAGGCAAGAAGGATGGAATTTGTTGGTTGCTTTGAGAGCTCATCAGCGGAGTAACTGCACAGAACCTGACACAACGGACGTTTCATTGAAGAAGAAGCAGAGGTCATTGAGAGTTTTATTATATTTTCAAAATAATTATGAGATGGGAAAAGATACAAAGTTTTCTGTGGTGTACAACTAATAAAATTTAAAACAAACTAGGAAACCAGAACTTAGAGGATTTTGGATGCCATCGTTTTCTTTCACTTTTCTCCGATGCAGAATCTAGGTTGTATGTGCAAGCATACGTTTACAGAATGAGAAGTTTATTGATATACAAAGTTCTATTATCAGCTACAAATCCTCAATTACAGAATGAGGACGATCGTAGCTTAATCGGATATATATTCTAGTATGTGCATAGAGAGAGTGCTTCAACATAGCAGATGATCAGATTGATCAGATTTCCAACATTAGAATTGCCATTGAACCGGTATATCCAATACTTTTGTTAACAAATGTAGTGGATTAAAGCTAGTTGGGCAAAACAGACTCTTCAATTCGAACGAGTTCTCTAGCCACATCCACCATATATGGCCTTCCTTCAATTTCATCTCGAATGCATAACAATGCCAGTTCAAGGAAATCAACCAACTGCTGTTGTACTTGCACATTTCCCCCCACTTCCTCAAAGATTTTCGGATCGACAATTGCCTCAATCTGACCACCACAACCAAGAACATATGGAATCAGAAGTGCATATTCTTCTTCTTGATTAATATCCAGAGCTTTACGTCCTGTCAAGAATACAAGTAAGAGCACACCAAAGCTATAAACATCAGTTTTTTCTGAAATGCGATTACACCAAAGCTATAAGCATAGTTCTTATCAGTTAATACATGAGGCTATTATGTTATTAAGTTTGTCTCAACTGTTCAATATGAAATATTCCAGACGATAGTTTTCTGACATTTAAATTCAATTAGGCACTAAATTAAATTAGTTTGTTATCTAAAGGAACCGGCAAAGAACCATGAAATGCATTTGTAACTTATACTTGTAAAAAATCTATGTTGCCATATGTTTACTTTAAGTATACTCTTGGGCAGTTTTGCTATTAAATCTTTCATGCTTCGACAACTTCTCTTGCATGAATTTTAGAAATTTGTTCTACTATGTTCAACTTTTCATTATTGTGTGGATTTCCAGATATTCAACAGCCAATTTTTTTTGCTTAATCAGGCTAAGGTTTTTATGAGATCAAGCAGGAAAGATTTGTGCCGACATCCTAGGGCTGATTTGAAATCTGGCTTCATCTTGCCTATCCTCAGATCAACAAAACAAGACCCAACAAAATTTTGACTGAAAGATTATCCAAAGGTTATCCTGAATTAATAAGAATTATTATAGAAGAGACCGAGGAAAGTGCAAAGAAGCGGGAGGTATGTCTTTGATCTTAGTTGATATAAGTATTAAGCAAACAATACTGTGAACTCTGCTGTGATTATTATACTGTGAACTCTGCTGTGATTATTATTTAGGGGTTCGGTTCCACTTTTAAGAATTTGACAATCCGTCCCGCCCCGCCCCGTTTCAAATACAAACGGGTCCAATTCGCATACTATATATGTCTCAATTTTGTTATCGGATTTCACTATACTAACTAGAACATTACACTGACTGTCAATTATCAAACTCCAATAAACTTGTTGTTTCTTATTTGATATGGATTGTCATGGCAAATACGATAATTCGCATACTATATATGTCTCAATTTTGTTATCGGATTTCACTATACTAACTAGAACACTACACTGACTGTCAATTATCAAACTCCAATAAACTTGTTGTTTCTTATTTGATATGGATTGCATGGCAAATACGATAATTCGCATACTATATATGTCTCAATTTTGGTTGATTTTTGTTCGTTTTGTGTGGATTGTGTCACTGAGCCTTAACCCGATTGATTGGCCCGGGCTTTCATCACACCCCTGCCACCAATGGTTCAACCGGTCACCCAAATTTAATTGGATTGTTTTTGGTTCGTTCTTTTTAATTGTTCGTTCTTCTTGTTCGTTGATCAGTACGTAGCATTCAATTTGTTTTCTTTTTGGTTGTTTTTGTTCGTTCTGTGTGGATTGTGTGACTGAGCCTTAACCCAATTGATTGGCCCCGGCTTTCATCACACCCCTGCCACCAATGGTTCAACCTGTCACGCAAATTTTATTCTTTTTGTTTTTGGTTCGTTCTTCTTGTTCGTTGATCAGTAGCAATTTGTTTTCTTTTTGGTTGTTTTTGGTCACCCAAATAACGTTTTCAATTAAGGTTTGGTCAATTGAAATCTTATATGTATGAAGGTTCTGCCAATTGAGTTCTTTGCAATTCACCAGTTTTTACTTGATGTAAATTGATTGAATATCCATGCGATATATGCTTTTCTGTCAAACCATTAACTAATTGCTTATGATTAGGACATTGTCACGAACAAACCTCACGCATGATATTAGTTTTTATTACTGTTCACATTATTTTCACCATCTACAATTTAATTAGTTAGCATATATTCTGCAATTATAGGGGTCGGACAAATAGTATGATTGCATCTATACGTACTTTATTATCTACTTAATTTGAATCTCGCATGTAGCATATATATGCATATTTCAGGTAAAAGCCCTGCTGATATAATAATATTTATTTATTTTGTTGACAGAGAAGATGCCTGTTGATAAATCTTGGATGCAATCTGCGAGATCGTCACAAGATTATTTTGATGGAGTTGAAAGTTTTCTGAATTATGCATACAGCCATGTTAAGCCGGATGATTCTAAGATCTATTGTCCTTGTGTTAAATGCAGTAATAGATATAGGAACGTGAGGTTAGAAGTACATACGCATCTTATTTATAATGGTATTAAGCCGACTTATACTAGATGGTATATGCACGGCGAGGATGAGGACAATGACAGTGATGATGAAAGTGATAGTAACAGTGAGGAAAACGATGTTATCAGTATGGAGCAAGATGACGATATGCATGGGTTAATAGAAGAAGGTTGTCCACAAGATCCAAATGGAGCTGCACAAAAGTTTTACAAATTATTAGAAGAGGCAGAAGAACCCTTGTACCCTGGTTGTGAGTCGTATTCCAACTTGTCCTTTATTGTGAACCTGATGCACATCAAGGGTACTGGTACCATGAGCAACAAAGCCTTTGGTATGTTACTAAAATTGTTGAAAAATGCATTTCCTTTTTGTGAGAATTTACCTACAACCCATAGTGGTGCAAAGAAAATTGTTGCAGATTTGGGTCTTCACTATGAAAAGATTGATGCATGCGAAAACGATTGCATTATTTATTATAAGGAACATGCGAATGCAACACAATGTCCTACATGTAAGCTTTCGAGATGGAAGAAACAGGGAAAGAGTAGTAATAAGAAAGGCAAGGTTCCATGGAAGGTTCTTAGATATTTTCCACTCACACCAAGACTTCAAAGATTATTTATGTCATCTAAGACAGCTGCGGATATGATATGGCATTTTAAAGATCGTGTAAAAGATGGAGTGTTGAGGCATCCGGCAGACTCTGAGGCTTGGAAATCTTTTGATCAAATTAATGAGTCATTTAGTATTGAACCTCGAAATGTAAGACTTAGTTTGGCAACAGATGGATTTAACTCTTTTGGGAACATGAATCTGCACCATAGTAGTTGGCCGGTTCTCATATACCCATACAACCTTCCTCCCTGGATGTGTATGAAGGAGCCTTATGTTTTCATGAGTTTACTTATACCTGGACCTCATGCTCCATGTAATGACATTGATGTATACATGAGGCCGTTGATTGATGAGTTGCAAACATTGTGGGAAGTTGGTGCTGAAACATATGATATTTATGCAAAGGAGAATTTTCAAATGAGAGCTGCACTTTTGTGGACGATAAATGATTATCCAGCATATGCATACATGTCAGGGTGGAGTACAAGTGGCAAATTGGCATGCCCATACTGTGCTTCTGATACTTCGCATCGTAGGTTAACTAATGGGTCTAAAACATGTTATTTGGGTCATAGAAGGTTCTTACCGTCTGACCACCCATGGTGTAGACAACGAAGCCAATTTGATAATACAAGGGAGATGAGACTTGCACCTGAAAGGCCTTCTGGTGATGATGTGATAGATGAACTTAGCAGATTACAAGAAATAACACATGGTAAAGAGGCGAAAAATCAGAAAATACCTGGGTTTGGAACAGACCATAATTGGAAAAAACATTCTATATTTTTCCAATTGCCTTACTAGAAAACAAATTTGGTACGTCACAATTTAGATGTAATGCACATCGAGAAAAATGTATTTCAGAATGTGATTGGCACAATGATGAGCATTGATGGTAAAACAAAAGATTCTTTAAAGGCTCGTCTTGATCTTAAAGAAATGGGCATAAGACAACGATATCATCCAGAAGAAGGAGATGATGGTAAGTTCTATTTTATCCCAGGTGACTACACATTGTCAAATGATGATAACAAAGCTTTATGTGAATGGTTAATGGAGCTGAAAGTTCCAGATGGATACTCCGAAAATTTATCTCGGTGTGTGAATGCTTCAGAACGAAATATTACTGGTATGAAGACCCATGATTGTCATGTGTTCATGGAGAGATTACTTCCATTTGTGGCGGTAGAATTATTACCTAAAGAGGTATGTGAGCCGTTGATTGAACTATCTTCCTATTTCAAGGAATTGTGTGCTAAAGTATTAAGAGAAGAGGACATGGAACTTCTTGAAAAGCAAATTGTCATTACTCTATGCAAGTTGGAAAAAATATTCCCTCCTGCATTTTTCACTATCATGATTCACCTAACTTACCACTTAGCTTGGGAGGCGAAAGTGGCTGGTCCAGTACAATTCAGGTGGATGTATCCTGTGGAAAGGTAATTTCAATGTTTAGATATTAATTTTATTTATAGTGTGTTTGATTTATGATGTACAAGAGCCTAATTCATGTATTAATTTACTCGATAATTAGGTACTTGCATAAGCTAAAGACTTATGTTCGTAATAAAGCTCATCCAGAAGGGTCTATTGCCTAAGGTGTATTAGGAGATGAGTGTATAACATTTTGCTCTCGTTATTTGCATCGAGTTGAAACTAGGTTCAATCGAAAAGAAAGAAACAATGATGGAGGTCAACCGTCATATGATACATGTCGATTATCTATTTTCGCAACACCCGGTCGAGCTTTTGGCAAAGGTTTACTTAGAGAGATGAGCATTGAGCTTCATAAGGCTGCGACGCATTATGTATTGCAAAATAGTGATGAGGCTTTGCCATTTGTTCAGTAAGAAACTCTCAGCCCCTTAGAGTTTTTTTTTGTGTACTCAATATATATCTTATTACTACATATATTCTAAAATAATTAATTTTTATATGTGCAGAGAACATAAGAATATTCTAATGCAGTCTAGTGTTGATAATGTGGAAGAGTTACATAGGCTTCAATTTTCAGAATGGTTTTTGGAAAGGGTATGAATAATATTTTACTGTAAAAATTATTAACTTCCAGTTATGTTAAATTAAATTTTTTTTGTCCTTCTATACAGATCACAAAACTATACCACGACGGTGGAGTTAATAAGGAGATGCTTTCTTTGGCTCGAGGTCCTGAAAGGCGTGCAACTTATTATCCAGGTTATTATACCAGCGGGTTTAGGTTCCATACATTGCAGCGGGATGAAAATAAAAGAACACAGAATAATGGAGTTATGGTTAAAGGGGAGAATCAGATTGATGATGTGCCGTGGTATGGAACCTTACTAGACATTGTTGAGCTCCGTTACATAGAAGGGAATAGAGTTGTATTGTTCAATTGTGATTGGTATGATACAGCTAGAAAAGGAACAGGTTATAAGAGAGACCGTTATGGAATAATCACACTTAATAGGGCACGCAAGCTAAATACTCAAGAGCCGTTTGTTCTAGCAACCCAAGCTTTTTATGTCAGAGGGATTAAAAATAAGACTTGGAGTTTTGTGGTGGAAACAAATCCCAGGAACGTATATGAGATGGCTAATGATGAGAGTGAGCCGTACCAAGAAGAAGAGACTCATAGCCGACGCATGGATGCCAACCAATATGAGGTTGAAGATAATGAAACTGATTGAAGTAAGGATGCGATTTAACTGAGTTCACATGTATTGTCATTGTGTTATTCTCTTTTTCTTTTTATTATATTTGATTGTGAAATTTGCACTCATGTGATTGCGATTATTTAAATTTTATTGCTACTTTGAGATACATGTTTTGGAGTTAATGAATAAAAAAAATATTGCATTGCTCCTTAAAAAAAAACTGCATTGCTCCTCAAAAAGAAAAAAGATTGCATTGCTCCCTTAAACATAGTAATTCCAACGACGGCTACAAGCCATCACAAATAGATACCCTTTTGCGAGAGCTATAGATTGCTCTTGGAATTAAATACTCATTTTCAACAGCCTCTAATTCCCCTCGTAAATGCACAATTACTTCCGACAGCGAATAATTGCCCTCGGAAATATAAAACTACTACCGACAACCACTTTTTGCCCTCGGAAATAGCCTACAATTTTCGACAGAATGAACTTACTGTCGGACAAAAAGTAACTACTATCGACGACCGTGAGGTTCGTTGAAAATAAGTTTGGCGCCACAGTTCCCGCCAAAAAAAATGATATTTCCGACGAAAAATGAATTTTCTTCCGAGGGCATTTTGTGTGTTGAAAATAGTAAGCAGCTTGTTGACTCAGTTCCGACGGACGTTGATTTTTCGTCGGAAGTAGTACCTTTTCCGACGGTTTTTGAAAGCCCTCGAAAAAGTTTGGTCAGAAATGACTGTTTTTTTTGTAGTGGCAGGTAGACAGGGTCAAGGTACCCAATTGTCCCTCTCACAGCATCTTCAACAGACGATTCCATAGGAGGAATGGTTATAGAGATCAAGAAGTTATAAAGTTTGGGAACATAGTCATCATCCAAGAACATGCAGCTGGGTTTCAGATCCCTATGAATTATGGGTCTGGGAAAGGCGGTATGGAGATATGAAACAGCACTAGCAACCTGCTTTGCAATACGCAGCCTAATGTTCCATGGTAGTATGATTTGATCTTCATTAGGCCCTCTTAAACTTCCATCAGAGTTAAGAACTCCTTTTGCTGCATCTTCATGCACCATAACTGGTACAGAAAACTCTAAGCAGCAGCCCAAGAGTTTCAAAACATTCTCATGGTTGCTCACCTGTAATGAAACGACAATGTCACGAATAGTGCAAGACCTAGCAATGTCCTCATTTGAGTAGTTCCCAATTGTTAGTGTCATATTGGCAATTCCTAGCAAAACGCCTGAGTCTGTAATATCATTGACTAGTGCATGTTTTTCGGTCGTAATTATTTAAGTCTAAATTTGTCTCTCGCGCTCTCGATCACAAGAATCTCAAACATTTCAGAGACATTCATTCGGGTAAGCTCACCATGCATGTGCACTCATATAGATTAGGTCTCTTTTTAATTAATATTAGTTTTTGGTTTGATTTGGTTATAGACTTATTTTTAAATAAACCAAAATGTTTTTTGCGTGGGCTGCTGTGTTTATTGAGTTTATTTTTGCTTTTGGCTAACATGATAAGTCACTAATGCATTATATCTTATTTGTTTTTAATACTTATCACTTGCACTTATCTTGTTACTTGTTTTATAAGCTTTATCTTATCACATTGAAAAAGCCTATGTTTTTATCCTAGTTGTTTTGCATGCTTATCCTGATATATTTTCTTTTTTTTGTGAAAAACAAAACTCTAGCATCAGATAGAGTTTTTGTGGTTTTTGAGTTAGTCTTTCCACGGCAATCATAAGAAGTGCTTTTTGGGCTTTTTGGGATTGTGGCTATTTTGGTTTTTGAGAGAAAAACAAATGCATGTGTGAGGTTTTGAAAAATAATGACAATCATCTAATCTTGATTTTCCTCATGTATTGCATGCTTTAACAAAGGTCTTTTTGTTTTGGGTTGCTATAATTATTTTGGAACAAAAATCAGTTTTCATTCATGGTTTAAAAAGATTAATCTTTATTGCTGATTTTTCATTGTGCATCAACTAGAAATCAATTATGAAAATGTGCCTTGTGATTTTCGTAATTGGTTGATTTTCAAAAATCATTTCATTTCATACATTCTGCATGATCGCGTTAGTATCTTGCAAAGTTCGAGGCGAAAGTGATTGACGTCCGCGTTAGTGTCGTGCCACTTCCACTCGAAGACTGAAGAGAGATCGAGTAGCAAAGCGCAGAGACAAAATTGCCTACTAGTATGCGTGTCTAGTTGATGAGTTTTGTAAGTCTTAATGTACTCATTTCTCTTAGTGATTGTCCTGGCTTGGGAGCCCGAGGATTTCCCCAGTGGTGGGTTTTGCCTCGTTAAATCCTACATCCTGTGTGCACATTTTATTTATCGTTTTAATTGCATATGTGTAGGATAGTTTGGATGTAATGTGGATGTGGAATTTAAATTGAAAATCGAAATTGACAATTGAATTAAGTTGGAACCTATTCACCCCCCTCTAGGTTAGATTATTACCATCCTAGACCTTTCACCAATGTACTTTGCAAGGATAATTGATCGGCCATCTAGAAATCCCCTGAACATATAGCATAACTCCTTTTTTACAATGCGAGAAGGATGGAAGTTGTCGGTTGCCCTGATGAGGTCATCAGCAGAGTAACAATGAATAGGATGAGATTCTCCATCACTAGAAGCAAAGAGATCCTCTAATAACTTTTTTAGATTCTTGTAGTATGACGACTCGATATCTCTTTCCTTCTTTCTCAAAAATGGCAGCTTTGAGAACCTGCCACAAATATGTATCTTTGTTACTTGCAATTGCCAACAGCGAAAATAAAATGTTGAAATTTTTACTCAAAAAAAAAAAAGGATTACTTTTGAGTTCAGCAGATGAAAATTTTGATTGAGTTCAGGACTTTAAATAACAGTCGATAGCACCTCCTCCTAGACCATAAACAAAAATAGAGGAATTAAATCTGAAATGAGCTGATAACTTACAGTTGCAGGAGTTTTGATGGCATTGTTTGAACGGAAGATAAGATTTAGGCTGCAACAACTAAGTAGATGGATGGATTTCTCCAGCAGTCCGCTGCCGGATGTCTTGTGCAAGCAGAGCAGCAGCACTTCTACTCCGGCAGTTTCATTTTCTTCTGCGGACGGATGACTAGAGGTTTGAAGACTTGAAGTTTATTGCTAATGCTTTGCAAAGTCAACGATGCCTGGCCTGCTAAAAAATTACATGATGCAGAAGGCGGTGGGCCAGGCCGGAGAAATATACACAATAAAGACAACTGGTGACTTGCAAAGAAAGAGAGAAATAGGAGGCTGTGATAAAATCACATACATGATATACTAATCCATCATGCAATGCAAAACACATCAACGGCCTTACAATCTATCACTCCACCGATAACCAGTTTGTTCGGATTGATGTGATTTATTGTACACACCCACACCACCTATCACTCCACCGATAACCAAATCCACTACACATTCATCATATCCATCGTGTGCAAGTATCTCGATCCAATTGATTTCTCACCCATCACCAAAACATTTGAATTCACCCCATCACATCACAAGACTCATAGTCGAAGATTAATTATGCCTTTCAAAGTCCTTGCACATAAGGCACGGAGAACCTACGACCGAGACGCGTTCCTTCCTCGATCACAATCGTTTTGAAAGAAGTCAGATAAGCGCAAATCACATTTTACTCGCTCGGCCTCCAGGCCACGAGTTGGCACGCCCGCAACACAAACCTGAAGGACCAAGAGATCCTTAAATCCTCGGCTTGTTGGCCGAGACTGATTTTGAGACCAACAATAAGAGGATGTATTATTTCATCTAATGAAATGTTAGTGAGCTTTGAATATATGATTAATGCTTTGTTCTGAATTCAGGTACTCATGTAGCAATCTGACCAATAAAATTTTAGTTAATATAGGCCAATGCAGATTTTACAATGCACTCTCAAATGCATGTAGGGTAGCGGGCAACAATGTCTATAATATGCACTCTCAAACGCAGATTGGGATTGCCAGATTACTCATATTCACAGGAAAAGCAACTTTGCTGCTGATCACTTAGCGAAGATGGGTCTTTCTTGTGCAATTGTGTATCAGGAGTTGCTTGTTCCTCCTAATTGCATTATTCATATTCTTGGCGACGACCTCGTCTTGTTTCTGTTTGAGTTGTGTTGTTGGTGTTGTCTCTTTCCATTGTACCGGAAAAAAAAACATCATATTGACAACCTCCGGAGTCTCTGTGTGACTTTGTTTTGGTGTGCTTTTTATTTTTGTTTCTTAAGTACAACTATTTTTCCTTGAGGAAGTCGGGGCAGATGAGCTAGCACATCAGCAATTGCAAGACGGAAGGGAAGCACGGCCATGCATGATTGATGTAGCCAAATAACTTGTCCGAATTGAGAAGTCTATCCTGTGTTACTAAGATTAATTTGTTCATGTTGAATGTCTAAATAGGATATAGATTGGTTCAACAACACTTTATAGTTTCCTATTTTAAGGCAAGTTCGATTTTCATTTTTCTCTCAATCCGTAGGATTTTTTTATGTTGCATTTTTCTTTTGGAATGAAAAATGTAAATCAATCCTTATTACCATGGAAAAATAAATTGTGTATTGCAAAGCAGCTTGTGAATGCACTTACATGCATTTCTGTACCAAACCCTCCTTTTCCGTATTTTCTTGGACCATGACTTTGTTCCCAAAACTTAGCAACTTCTCTTTCCCTATAAGAAACCCTCATTTGCAACCACAATCTCTTTTTCATATTTGATACATGTATACGGCTACTCTCACCGGTCTTTAATGAAATATGTACGTTGTGGCAGAAGATTTGTGAACTGGGAGGTGGGTTTGTAGGTGATTGTAACAATGCGTAGTTGTGGATCTTTGTGTACGTTCATATATAAGGATCCACAATTGTCTTGTATTGACCGTCGAAAGCATGTAATTTCACATATTTAGGAACTGAAGAGTCTTCTACCGCTGCTGCTTGATCCACATCCTGAATTTTTCGTCCCATCAAGAATACAAGTAAAAGCACGCCATCGTTATCGATAGCAAAAAGTTGGAGAGTTTGGGAACATAGTCATCGTCCAAGAAAATGCATGCGGGCTGTAGATCCCTATGAATGATGGGCCTGGAAAAGGCGGTACAGAGATAGGCAAGTGCATTAGCAACTTTCTTTGCAATTAGCAGTGTAGTTTTCCATCGTAAGGATTCAGTATCTCCTAAACCTTCATGGCGGTTTAGAACTCCTTTTGCTGAACAGGACTGAACTTACAAGACTTTGGATGGCATTGTTCAGATTGCGCAATGTAAACAGTTGTCGATCGGTTCATCCATCAGAGTCCACTGCAGATGGTATGTGAAAACAGCGCATGCAGCAGTTATACTCCATTATTTTCATTTGCTTTTACCGACGGCTTTCATTTGAGAATAAGTCCTGTTTAGAATAACATGCAGCGGGACTGGAAAAGGACATTCAGTCACTTACAGAGAGAGAAAAAGGAAGGAGATAGGAAATTAGTGTTGGATTTGTTGTGAGTTAAAGCTGCTAAGAACGATGAAAGAAATGTTTTATAAACAATAAGGGGAAGAAAGAGTGTTTCAAGACGCGTACATGCTTTCTTTCAGATATTTTGCTCCCACAATAAGTAGGCAAATGAGATATGCGAACAAGATTTGTTGACATGTGTTTTTAGACAGTCAACTAGAACTTTGAGCGAGTCAAAGCCGGAGAGCGATCTAGCTTGGTAGTGCCCATTCACACACATACACATACACATACACATACACATACACATACACATACACATACACACACATACACATACACACACATACACACGAGATTATAATTGTTCACCCATAACCGGGCTACGTCTGCTTTGTATTTAGTTTGTGTTTCACTATGTATGGAGGATTTACAATATACATGATGGAGACTTGAGATCATATTTGTATAAATTACATGGAAGAAATGGAGAAGGTTCTTGGAGCTCTAGTCCTCCTTTTGTATGAGACACTTCATAAATATCTAAGACTTAGTCAACTAATCTTATTTCATTGATGATGTGGACAAGGTTGGAAAGTCTTATATTACATGGAGACGTCCATGTAAGTCCGGTGAGGCGTATAGTGTAAACAAGCCTTGCGGATACAATGAATTCCAAACTAGACAATATAACTTTCTGGAGAATGAAGGAGGAAGGAAAACAATGTTCTTGGTTAGTTATTTTCTGCAGACAATTTTCCTGTATATAAAATATTAGGTGACTTTTGAATTAAATGAGACTATAGTATTTTGCAGTTTCCAAGTTCATTGCTATATATGCAATTTAAATGTTCACAAGAAATTCAAATTCACAAGGATAGACTCATCAATTCGAACGAGTTCTCTGGCCACATCGTTCATACATGGCCTTCTTTCAATGTCACCTTGAGTGCATGACAACGCAAGTTCTAGGAAATCATGCAGCTGCTGCTGTACTTGCTCATCTCCCCCTACCTCCTCGAAGATTTTCGGGTCCACAATTGTTTCAAACTGGTCAGCATGCGATTCCACAAACTCAAAAATTGACTTATAATCTCCTTCCTGGTTTACAATGA
Source organism: Gillenia trifoliata (assembly GCA_018257905.1). Taxonomy (NCBI): domain Eukaryota; kingdom Viridiplantae; phylum Streptophyta; class Magnoliopsida; order Rosales; family Rosaceae; genus Gillenia; species Gillenia trifoliata. Next base: position 26,434,860 of record CM031080.1, read on the forward strand.
AGCCAGCATTTTTTCCGGTGAAGAACACAAGTAAAATCACACCAAAGCTGTAAACATCCGATTTTTCTGAAATGCGGTTAGAATGCATGTAGACAGGATCAAGGTATGAAAATGTTCCTTGCACGCGGTCATCTTCAACATACAACTGATTAGGAGGAATGGTTATGGAGAGTGAGAAGTTCGAAAGTTTGGGAATATAGTCTTCATCCAAGAAAATGCAGTGGGGTTTTAAATCCCTAAGAACTATGGGCCTTGGTAGGGCAGTATGGAGATACGTAACTGCACTAGCAATCTGCTTGGAAATACGCAATCTAATATGCCATGGTAATAGAAATTGATGGTCATTAGCTCCTCTTAAGCTTCCATCAGAGTTGACAACTTTTGATGCATATTCATGCACTAGAGCTGGTATAGGAAGCTCTAAGCAGCACCCCAATAATTTCAAAACATTCTCATGGCTGCTCATCTGTACCGAAATGACAATGTCACGAATAGCCACAGCCCTAGTTTCATACTCACTGAGCCAGCTACCGATGAAGTACTTCGTTATGATAATTGATCGGCCATCTAGAAATCCCCTGAATATTTTGTAGTATGAATCCTCTTTTACAAAGTGAGATTGATGGAAGTTGTCGGTTGCCCTTATGAGGTCATCAGCAGAGTAACAATGAACAGGATGAGATTGTCCATCACATTCCGCAATAAGATCCTCTAATAATTTTCTTAGATTCATATAGTATGATGACTCAATATCTCTTTCCTCCTTTCTCAAGCATGGCAGCTTTGAGAACCTGATGCAAAAATGGTTAACGAATTAAAATCCGATTTCAGGTTTAAATTTAAAGCTACATATATATGTGAGAATGAAAACTATAACTCACAATTGCAATAGTTTTGATGGCATTGTTTTATCAATTTATGCTTGTGTAGCACCAACGGCCTCTTAGGGATTGGAATTAGATTGCACCACGTAAACAGTAATCGATCAATTTCACGAACGAATCCACTGCAGATGGTATGTGCAAGCAGAAGTTCTAGCTACTCCATCGATTTCTCTTTCTCCAACAAGTACATTTTTGAAGTTTATCACTACGCTTTGCAAGGTCAACGGTGGCATCGAATGATCAGCCCTGTTAAGAATAATATGCAGTGGTAACTGCCGGCCAAAGAAAATTACATGAAACTACTAATTTTGTTTTTTCGTTACCAGTGACAGAGAAAAAGACAATAAACTTGTCAATTACAAAGAAAGAAAAAGAAAGGAACGGGAAAGTAAGAGGCCGTGGCAAAATCATATAACATGAATACATTCTTACAATAATTACTTTCTAATCCACCACCCAATTCACAAATTTTCTGCTACATATCTGCAGAACCCCACAACGCACTTTTCATGGAAGACGCAGAGGTCACTGGGAGTTTAATGGAACTTTCAGAAGATAGAAAAAATCTACAAAGTTTATTATCAGCTACGAATCCTCAATTACAGTAGCGTAGTCGGATTTAAATTTCTAGTGTGTGCATGGAGAGAGTGCTTCATCATCAGCAGATGGGAGACTGATCAGATTTCAAACACTAGAATTGCTGTTGAACCCGTATCCAGTACTTTTGATAACAAATGCAGAGCTAGCTCGGAAAAACAGACTCGTCAATTCGAGCGAGTTCTCTAGCCACATCCATCATGTATGGCCTTCCTTCAAGTTCATATCGAGTGCATAACAGTGCCAGTTCTAGGAAATCACGCAACTGCTGTTGTACTTGCACATTTCCCCCCACTTCCTCAAAGATTTTTGGATCGACAATTGCCTCAATTTGACCATCACATTCAAGAACATATGAAATCACATATTCAGTTCCTTCTTCCAGATTAATATCCAGAGCTTTTCGTCCTGTCAAGAATACAAGTAAGAGCACACCAAAGCTATAAACGTCAGTTTTTTCTGAAATGCGATTAGAGTGCAGGTAGACAGGGTCAAGGTACCCAATTGTCCCTCTCACTTCATCTTCAACATCCGATTCCATTGGGGGAATGGTTATGGAGAGTGAGAAGCTGTATAGTTTGGGAACATAGTTATCGTCCAAGAAGATACAATTGGGTTTCAGATCCCTATGAATTATGGGTCTGGGGAAGGCGGTATGGAGATATGTAACTGCACTAGCAACCTGCTTTGCAATACGCAATCTGATGTTCCATGGGAGTATGATTTGATCTCCATTAGCCCCTCTTAAATTTCCATCAAAGTTTAGAACTCCTGTTGCTGCGTATTCATGCACCAGCACTGGTATAGGGAACTCTAAGCAGCAGCCCAAGAGTTTCAAAACATTCTCATGGTTGCTCATCTGTATTGAAATGACAATGTCATGAATTGCCTGAAACCTAGCAATGTCCTCATTTGGGTAGTTCCCAATGTAGTACTTTGCAACGATAATTGATCGGCCATCTAGAAATCCCCTGAACATTTTGTAGCATGAATCCTTTTTTACAATGCCAGAAGGATGGAAGTTGTCGGTTGCCTTGATGATGTCATCAGCAGAGTAACAATGAATAGGATGAGATTCTCCATCACTAGAAGCAAAGAGATCCTCTAATAATCTTTTTAGATTCTTGTAGTATGACGACTCAATATCTCTTTCCTTCTTTCTCAAAAATGGCAGCTTTGAGAACCTGGCACAAATATATATACACGTATGTAACACACGAAAAATTAATGAAACTATATATTTTTGTTACTCGCCACTGCCAACAACGAAAATAAAATGTTGAAATGTAAATAATCTCTCCTAATTCTCTAGTGTGATACACCTGCTATGGAACGATGTTTAGCCAACGGGAAAAACTTAATAGGGTTTTTATCACAAATGGTCCCTGAGTTTGTGATAAAAACCTGTTGGCTAAACAACAACAATGAATGACAGATTTTTTTCTTTTTCCCAGTTGTGTGGTACTAAATACTTTTGGAAGAATTATTGTTCAACATTTATGTTCTCGAAAAAGGATTACTTTCAGGTTCAGCAGATGAAAATTTTGATCGAGTTAAAGACTTTATATAACGGTTGAAAGCACTCCTAGACCATAAACAAAAATAGAGGAATTAAATCTGAAATAGGCTGATAACTCACAGTTGCACGAGTTTTGATGGCATTGTTTCAACGGAAGATAAGATTTAGACTGCAACAACTAAGTAGATCGATTGATTTCTCCAGCAGTCCGCTGCTGGATGTCTTGTGCAAGCAGAGCAGCAGCACTTCTACTCCGGCAGTTTCATTTTCTTCTGCGGACGGATGACTAGAGTTTTGAAGACTTGAAGTTTATTGCTAATGCTTTGCAAAGTCAACGATGGCTGGCCTGTTAAGAAATTACATGATGCAGAAGGCGGTGGGCCAGGCAGAAGAAATATACGTAATAAAGACAACTGGTGACTTGCAAAGAAAGAAAGAAAGAAGGAACTGGGAAATAGGAGGCTGTGAGAAAATCACATACATGACATACTAATCCATCATGCAATGCAAAACACATCAACGGCCTTACAATCTCACCTTCAAACCCACCTCCCAATTCACATATCCCCCAAAAACCAACACAAAGTTTCATAGAAGAAGCTGCGCATCATTGACAGTTCCTCTGCCGGCCACCCCAATCCCAATGTGATGAATTTCCTAATGGTAATAGATCGATCATCTAGAAAACCCTGAAACACGTCGTAGGGTAAACCCTTTTTTTGTTTGGTATGATAGTTGATCCAGCGATTTCTCCTCCGAGTCCACTGCAGATGTCTCGTGCAGTTTCTACTCCATCAGTTCCATTTTCTTCTGCGGATGGAAGGCTTGAACTTGATTGCTAATGCTTTGCAAGGTTAACGGCCCATGTCCTGCTAAGAAGTTTACATGATGCATAGGGGTCGACCAAAGAAATTTACATAAAGCTAGCTTCTATGTTCCCATTTCCTTTTCAAACACAAAGACAAAGACTTTTTCTTTTCTTTTTCAGCTGGGAAAAAGAAAAGAAAAAGACAATTAGTCACTTACAAAGAAAGCAAAAAGAAGGAACTAGGAAGTGAGTTCTGCATACCCATATTCTCCCCCTTCACACACTTGGTTAGTTTTAGCCTTTGGATTAAATAAATCAAAGGGGAATCAAGGGACATAAATAAACAAGGGTATGTAGAAGGAGAAAATTAGTGTGCGAAAATGATTTCCGCTTCTGAAAAACCTACTAGTTCATTGCCAAACTACCTTTTCCCCCCTTTTCAGGATCGAACAATACGAAAAATGAAAATCACATAAAAACTACTGCATTGCATTACCACTACCCAGACTACTAGTTAGACTTCTCGATTCGGATGAGTTCTTTAGCCACGTCTATCATATCTGGCCTTCCTTCCCTTTTGTCTTGGGTGCATAGCAATGCTAGTGCTAGAAAATCATGCAAGTGCTGTAGTGCTTGTTCATCTCCCCCTATCTCCCCAAAGATTTTAGGGTCCACAATTGTCTGAATCTGCCCGATATCACTAGCATGTAGTTTCACATATGCAATAATCGATTGGTACTCTCCTGCGTCATATTTATCTACGGCTTTTTGTCCCGTCAAGAATATAAGTAAATGCACACCAAAGCTATAAACATCACTTTTTTCTGTAAGGTAACCAGACTTCATGTAGGAAGGATCAAGGTACCCAAATGTCCCCTTCACCTCATCATCAACGTGTGATTTCATAGGAGGAATTGTTATGGAGAGTGAGAAGTTACAGAGTTTGGGAACATAATCATGGTCCAACAAAATACAGCTGGGTTTTAAATCCCGATGAATGATTGGCCTGGGAAAGGCGGTATGGAGATATGTAAGTGCATTAGCAAGCTGTTTTGCAATACGCAGTCTAGTTTTCCATGGTAATGAGGAATGATTTTCATTACCCCCTAGACCTCCTTGATCGTTGAGAACTCCTTTCGTTGGATGCTCATGAACAAGAGCTGGTACAGAAGTCTCTAAGCAGCAGCCCAAGAGTTTCAAAACATTTTTATGGTTGCTCATCTGCATTGAAATGATAATGTCTCGAATGGCCATGGACCTAGCTTCATCCCCCGTCCCCATGAACTTCTTAACGATGATTGATCGGTCATCTAGAAAACCCCTGAACATTTTGTAACCACCATAAACATGTATAGAATTGGGAAATGGACTATTTTCAGTGGGTGAACAATCTTGTATAATGCCAGAAGGATCGAAGTTGTTGGTTGCCCTCGTGAGCTCATCAGCAGAATAACAACGAATAGGATTCGATTTTCCATCACAGGAAGCAATGAGATCCTCCAATAAGATGCTTCCATTATCCAAGAATGATCTTTCTCTTTCCTCCTTTCTGAACCATGGAAGCAATGGGAAGAACCTGATTAATACACACACACACACACACATATACATATATATAATTAAAATGCACACCAAGATATGACAGAACACCATCCATATAAACAGATCAAATACACGCATTCTTATTTGTTAGAAACTAAGGCAAACGAACTTTGGGGTTCAGCCTCATGAAAATTTAGATTCCGCCTCGGTTGAAATCTATGAGATTGATCAAAAATTTAACATAATGGTTTCGAAAACAAGTACGAAAATAGTTATAGGAATATCTCAAAATCAGGTCTAAATTAAAGAAAGGCATATGTGATGATTAAAACAAGAACTTACAAGACTTTGGATGGCATTGTTTTCACTTTTTTTCTGGCAAGCACAAAGCCCCTTTGTTGATTTCTCGGCCGAAGTCCACCGCAGATCTCATGAGCAAGCAGCAGTTTGTTCTGTAATTTTCATTCTCTTACCCAAAACCTGCATTTCAGAAGGAATAAAAGTTTGAAGTTTGTTGGTATGTGTTGGAAGGTCAACACTAAGATATCATGCGCCCTCGTATGTTGACTTGGGCTACCATCCAACCAAAGTTGTGGCTCAAGGAATAACTCATTATTTTTCATGTTCTTAAAAGTTATCATCATTTTCGGGTCCAACTTCAGTGGTACGTACCATTGAATGGTACGTACTGTTAAATAACTAAGATTTATTTGGGGCCCACTGCAAATTAATCTGAACCATTCAATAGTCGTACCATTGAATGGTACGTACCACTCAAGATTTTTCCATCCTTTTCATATATTCATTTTCTTTTCTTCTTCTTTTTCCTCCCTTTTGACTTGCAAAAGAATAAAAAGTCCCCTCACAAAACTTTTTCTTATCGAAAAACGCTTGAACAACTTTTTTTATTATTAACGATATTTTTTGTATTATAACAACAAAAAAGTCACACTTTATAAAAATTTTGAATTAAAAACAAAATGTTCTTCATAATAAAAAAATGTGCCTTTAATGATAAAGAAAACCGTCTAAGAGTTTTTAAATAAAAAAAAGTTTTGTGATGGGTTTTTATTAATTTTATAATAAAAAAAAATACAGCCTTAAGAAATTCTCACACATAAAGAGCAAAATCTAAACAAACATGCCTTGAAATTCATTGAGCAAAAAAAGATGTACACAAAGCAAATTAGGTAACTACAAGTTCACTAGAAGCACCTTCTAATTACATGCCAAAATACCCTTTCTCCCTTTCCATGATCAAACCCTACACAAAAACTACCATTCTCCATTAGCACTACCCAAAATACAAGGAACTTTGGCCATTGTGACATTATCACAAGCACCTACCATGCAAAAAACAGAAACCCACAAAATCAATCATCTCCTTCACCACCAGATTCACCACCAGTATCATCATCCTCAGAAGCATTTCCATCACCTTCATACCCACTTCCCAAATCACAAATCTTCACCCACACATCCTCCGAAACCGGCACGACCGACAACCTCGGCTGCCGAAACAGAGCAAACCCCTTGAGCCCCTCCTCCCCCTTCATCTCCTTCAGGTCCACTGGCCTCCTCATCTCCCCAACCGCCTTCACATCAACCACCCCATCATCGCCGCCTTCCGAATACCATTCGCGCACGACGCTCACAACGCCGACCACGCGGCGGGCCTTGGCGCCGGAGTGGTAGAAGAAGCAGAGGTCGCTGAGCTTCATGGACTTGAGGTACTTCTGGGCTTGCTTGTTCTTGACGCCGTCCCACTTGGTTACGCCGCCGTTGGCCGCTTGGTCCTCCCACGACCACTCTCCCGGCTCCGTCTTGAGAAGCCAGTACTGTTTCTCTGCGCCCATCGATGGTATTGGGATTTTCTTGTCTGCGTTGTTACTGATTTTCTGTTGGAATACAAAGGGTTTTGTGTAGTGGGTTTTGGGTTTTTTGGCGGGGAAGATAGGTGTTTTGGCGCCAAGGGATAATTGTAAACTGGAAGAAAACATGTGGTTTGCTATATGTGTCATCTCAAGATTCTCAACAACCATCTAGGCTTTCACATCATAATTAGCTAGCTGATAGGCCTGATAAGCTTTTATTATATGAAAGTTCTAATAGTATTTCCAAGTATTCAATATATTTTGAAATTTTAAACTGTTAAATCTTAGTTATTATATGTTTTTACTCAAGATATAACGGTTAAAAACTCTAATATATAGAGTACCAATAATTATCCAAAGCGCATTAAGATTGCACGTTGTGATGCAGAGAGGAATGATAATTTGGATTTTACACCTTGTTGGGATGTAACAAATTTAAGAATCTATTTGGTAATTATTTTTAGTTTTAAATTTACACAAAACTAAAAATAAACTAATATGGGATGCAAGGCGGATACCACATTATTATATCACATATCTAACATAGTTGTTAGATAGAGGGTGGTAACATTGTCCCATCCCAATTCAAGTTACAACAAATAATAAAGTGATATTACTATTTTTAAGGGAGAATGAGAGAGAGAGAGAGTTTGAATTCAGAACGCATTAGATTAAAGAGGAGAGCTCAAACCACTATTACAATCCACCACTCACTTGTAAAAAGTTTAATCAGTTTAAATTTAGAGTTTGTAGATTTACAGGTTTACATAACTCTCTTTGTATTTCCGTCTTTGAAGACTATGACACTCAAAGCTGTGTTGTGGAGTATCTCGGGTCTCCGTGGCTTTATTTCGAAGTGTCCGTCTATTGAGCATTTGTCTTTAACTTCATGTGGTTTCAACAAAATTGAAGGGCCAACAAACCTTGAAGTTTCAAGTTCCACTCTAAAATCGTTGAAATTTAGGTTTTGCCCTTATCGCGGTATGAAAGTCGTAGCTATGAGTCTCAAATCTTTTACAATCGTTTCAAGAGTATTGTCTTATTACTACGTATTGTTAAACACTACGTAAGATTAAAGTTTTTTCGTTGTTTCAAGATGCAAGCATCTCGACAGGATAACCTTGAATGAATGCTACCACTTGAAGCACATCAACGTCTCCGCTCAACACTTGATTTACTTGGAATTACTTGGATGCCAAGACAGTGTGAAGGCCACAATCAATGCTCAGCATCGAACTTCTTTTCATTTTAAAAGTTATTATTCGATCAATTCTAACGTTTCTATGAAAGCTCCAACTTTATCAGAGAGAACATAGAGGGAATAGGTTCACTGCCACATGGTGTTCCAATCCAATAACAAATTGTCATGGGGAGAAAAAACTTGCACGTGACATTAAATTATTGGACAAGAGATGTCACGTGCGGTGAACCCATTCCATGTCTTCGAGAGAAGGAAACCGCCATCAACTGGTCAGTGAAACATTTTTGTACTTTGAGGAATTTTCTCAAACAAATTTGTAGCTCCAACAAATTAACCCTGCCTGTTCAAGATGCTGAGGTGCGTTCGTGTTTATATCTAAGCATGATTGACAAATTTCCAACTTCAATTAATCCTTATCATGGTTTGATTGTTTTCCTTTTTTGTTGTTAATGGTGTAGGCTATCATCTTTCCAAAAAGTTTCAGAAAGACCGTCTCTCCGCCGATGCCTAGTCTCAAGGATCTTCAAGTCGTGATGATCAATTCACCAACAGAGGCTACAGACTCTGATTTGAGAGAGTCCTTGATTTGGATGGTCCCTTCCGCGAACATTCTACCAGTACAAAATATTCTGAAATAGTAACACTTTGTTTTCGAGGTAAAGGACTATCGAAATGTGACATTGATCATTCAGAAATAGGTACTAGCTAGGGCCATAAGTTGGTTGAAAAATTCTATGAATTTAAAGGTTTTTACTGAACGGGATTCAATATGCTTTTCTTCTTGAGCTCTCATTGGCATTGAAGTTGTGCACCAATTTTGTGTTGTGAGTTTTAGATTTTAGTTATGTGCCCTGTTGGCTTGGAATTTCTCTGCAATTACGAAATGAACTTGATACTTACGGAGGAATTATAGGTCGGATATCCACATCTATCGTTCAATGTAATGAGTTCTGGAAGAATCCGAGGGTTTTTGATGTACCGTTAATTAGTATGGTTGCGGGAATTGGTGATTCCTTTAGCAAATTAAGAGCTCATTACTTTAGCAAAGACTGTCAAAATGTGATTTCGATCTGCCTTTAAATTCAGTGTTAAGACAGCTTATTGTTTGCCTCTCAAGGATACAGATTAGCAACTCAAAATCCCTCCCAAGTTAAAGAATTTCTTGTGGTTAATCTCTCTGCGCAAATCTGACCGAAGGGCAGAGGGCCAAACGGAATCTCACTGATAACGCTGCTCGCAATCTCTGTGATTGGCCTATTGAATCTATTTCTCAAATTTTAAGAGATTGTTGCAGAAATGCATCTGGTTGAGCACAAAGAACATACACTAACACAAAATAAGTAGCTACTACAGGTTCACATGTAGAAAAGAACGCAGCAAATCGAGCATGAAATGAACAAACTCTAAACCTAAATTCCTTGCAATTGATCGTTAAAACACCTACTAATTACATTGCCAAAATACCCCTTATTCCCTTTCCACGATCAAGCACAACCAAAAGGCACGATCACCATATAAACAACGAAGTTAGGCCATTGGGACATTTTTACAAACACTTACCGTGCAAAAGCAGGCTCACCATCACTCAAATACAAATCATCGTCCCCAGTAACAGTGGCAGATCCAGGAATTTTATCTCAGGGGTCAAGATTTAAACATAATAAAAAATTTTAAAAGAAAATAACAATGAAAAATGAAATGATAACATAATCATTTATAATTTAAGATAAACAAATTACAAGTTACAATTGTCCACGACGATTTTTTATATTGTGAAAACGTTGCATAATGTGCAGTACCACCATCCCTAGAATCACTATAATGTGCAGTAGATTCGCCACCACTTTCATAAGCATAGTCATCGTAATCATCGCAATCGTAATCACAATAGTTTTCGTCGTCGCTAAATCCGCCATCGCTGTCATAATAATCATCTTCATCTTCATCATCCGTCTCCCAGGGAACCCCATCACCTTCATACCCATTTCCCGTACCCAAAATCTTATCCCAGGAATCCTCCGAAATCAGCACGATCGACAAGTCCCGGTCAGCAAACAGACCAAGCCCCTTGAGAGCGTCCTTCTTCTTCAAATCCTTCATGCGCACCCGCTTCCTCATCTCCCCAACCGCCTGCAGATCAACCTTGCCGTTGCCGCCATCCCCGCGGTCAGAATACCACTCGCGGACCACGCGAACAACGCCGAGGACACGGCGGGCCATTTTTCCGGGTTGGTAGAAGAGGCAGAGGTCGTTGAGTTTCATGGACTTGAGGTGCTTCTGGGCCTCCTTGTTGTTGTTGCCATCGCACTTGCTTACGCCGCCGTTGGCCGCTTGGTCCTTCTACGACCACTTACTCGCCTCCGATTTCAGAAACCAAAATTGCTCCTTTTTGCCGAATCTCATTTTTTATTCTGATTTTACTCTTGGAAGTCGAAGAAGATTTGGATTTTATGTTGTCAGTTTAGGGTTTTTGTGGCGGGAAAGTATTAGTTTTCGGCGCCAGATAACAAGAAGAAACTTCTCCAAAACTTACATACTTTCACTTTACAAGCCCAATAGACGTGTAATATGAGAAATGCTGATCTCTTTAGACCATATTTTGTAAACTAGATGATTTAACGGTTGATGGTTGAATTTCTTTTTTAAATCATTAAAATGAAAGGCAACCATCAACTGTCACATTATGTGTCTAAAAATATGATCACCCTAGCATTTTCCTATGAGAAATGATTTATGCACTCTTTTATGACTTTTTGAACACCCTTGTTTATTATCGTTCCTTAAATCCTTGTTTATTTTTGTTTTTTACTTATTCTCCTTCGATTTATTTAATCCAAAGTTTAAAAATAAAGGGTGTGCAGAAATCATTTTCCATGTGATATACTCTATACACCTCAATTTTGAACAAATTTTGTGAAAAGTTTCGTATGTACCACAAGATGATGCATGGTTATAATTAATTCATGTTTAATCTAACGGTTGATATTAATTAGAAAATAATAAAATGTAATTGTATTCAATAGTACATATTATTAAAGCAATGCCCAAGAAACTTCTCCAAAACTTACACACCTTCACATTACAAGCCCAATAGACGTGTAATATAAGAAAGGGTGATTTCTTTAGACCATATTTTGTAGACCACATGATGTGTCGGTTGGTAGTTGAATTTTCTTCTTTAAATCATTAAAAATGGAATGCAACCATCAACTGCCACATCATGTAGTTTACAAAATATGGTCTAAAAAGATGGTCTCCAGTATTTTTCTATGAAAAATTATTTATGCACTCTTTTTTTATTCTTTTTGAACACCCTTGTTAATTATCGTTCCTTAAACCCTTGTTTATTTTTCGTTCCTTGATTATTCTTTGATTTATTCAATACAAAGTTTAAAAATGTAGGGTGTTCCATGTGATATACTATATACACCTCATCCATTTTGAACAAATTTTGTGAAAAGTTTCATATTAAAGATACTTAATACTTTGATAAAACCCCAACCACCGTCGATGAACAGGAGTTGGCGTTGTACATCGCGAGTGTATGCAAAATACGAAGCTCTAGTATTCAGTGAGAAGTTACCGATAACCAAAAATTGAATAGGGACTCGTGTTTTACTTGTACCTCACTGAATATAAGTGAGTTCAGTAAGGCGCAACCGAAAAATGTTAATCTTTCAACACCTACCCACCGAGATTTACTCAAACTTAAAGGTACAAAAATCGTAAAAATACTTGAAAAAAAAAACTAAGAAGTTAGTATGGAGGCTTTTGATGAACTTGTTCACTTTGTTTCAAAAATGGAGAGAAAGGGTATGAAATCTTGAAGAAGATGATGGGTGGGCTATAGAATCTGTAATTCAACTACCTCAGTGATCATTTTATGTTAGGGCAAATCAGTGTTTTCATACTAAAATTTTGTGAAGTGCCTTCAATATATTAAGACTTGGTATAAAAGAAGTCTCAAGTTCGAAACTGCAATTTTGCTCTATTGGGAGGTGACATAATATTTGTTTGAAGCCGAATTAATTAAAGGAAAATTTTATTTGAACCCATATAACCTCTTTCTACACTTAACTTACTCTCTAGGCCCATGTTATTTTTAATTAAACTCTCAATATCTCTTTCAATCCAAATTTACTTCCTACACTACCCTCACAAACTCAATTCAATATGTAAAATTATCTTTACACCCATTTAGAAAATAAAAACCCAAAATCAATGTTCTGCAACTCATTCAAGGCGGCTGGAATGAGAGCAGTAATTAAACAAAAGTAAATATTTCTGAATTTTCCAATCGTGACCGTTCTCCATTTTTTTTTATTTTTTGGTCTTAGTAGTGGTGATTTGGGGTTTTTTCTGGTATCTGTCTGTCTCACTTCATTATTTGATTTTTTTAAATTATTTTAAGTGTTGCAAGTTGGAAGTCTTACAGATAAAAGTGAATGCAAATTGGAAGTCTGGGGAAAGAGAGGCAAGCATTGGGGTGGTGGTGAGGGATTCTAGTGCTCGCTTCATCGCTGCAAAGCGAAAGCGAGTGACAACGACTTCTATATGCATGGCGGAGGCCAAAGCAGCAGAGTTTAAGCAAATCATCATCAAGTCGGATTCAAAGGAAATGATTTAGTGGCTAGACGGCTCAATTGAGCAAGGCAGCTGGGAGGTGTTCCCTATTCTGAGTAGAATAAAAATTCTGCAGGAAACCTTCCAGGATTTCCGCTGAGTAGAATAAAAATTGTGCAGGAAAAGAACTTTTTGTTTTATATGAAGTCTTCCAGTTCATTGGAGTCGTTGAATACATAGGGTACACTTCCCATAAAAAAAAACTTGAAATTAAGCAAAAAAAACTTGCATAAATCGATTCATACCTTAGTTGGAGGATTCAAAATTTCAAAATCACCATCCATTCATCAAAAAGAGCTTATTTTTCTCTATGAGAGCGTTTTAGCTATAATAGAATATAGAATAAAGATTGCGTGATGGAAAGGTTTGATTATTTGGGTGTGAGTTTATTGATAATTTTAGTTTTATTGTTAATTTTATTTTATACTTGATGGTAATTATGCAATAAAATAAAAAAGATAATTCATATTTAAAATTTAAATTGAGTGTAAAAAAAATTATATGGATTGAAATAAAGTTTTTCTTAATTAAATTGTCCATTAAATTGTCTGGCTAGCTAGCACTAGCAGCATCGTTGCGATACTGCCTAATCAACTACTGATTACAAGCACAACTACACAAGTGTACGCCGGTTGCAGTAGGCAGTTGAAAGTTGACTATTAAATGCTAAGCTTCTCTATGTAGAATGATCACTCAATATATCCTATTTAATTTCTTTGACCCAAATTCCATATATAAATAATGGAAAATTGCAAGTAGAATTGAGTAACGTGAATTTGTAACTAAACAGGATATGGTGTACCGCACCCCTATAAGCACAATTCCTAATCCATCATGTTAGCATGACACACCGGACCATCAATAAGTTAAAAACAATTTACATAATACGGTTACATTAATTATCACATGGAGTTTCATGCTAATGAAATAAGGACATATAAACAAAAACTTACACATATTTTTATTCAATTGACATAAAATGCTACCGTAGTAGTATAACCATGCCATGCGTGTCCTTTTCCAAAAAGTGGGTGGCAAATCAACCTTCAAAATAGCAAGCAGAGCCATGCATATAATATATATGGTTGACCATTAATAATATTGGTGACAACAGATCACACGTACGTACGATCTCATGCTTTGATTTGTTGCAAGAATTGAATAGAGAACTCTAGAAATGAAATGGCTCACGTTGTTGCTGCCATGTGTACCACAAAACTAGATAAACCAATTCTGATCACATATTTCACATGCTTGCATATATGTATACGTAACACTCAACGCAATAATACCTTTATTTTTCAACCAGACTATTGGGGTAGCCAGGCATGCATGGATATATGACTCTCGATAGTGATCAATGGAGTTATGGGGGCATTCGATCACATCCTAGCTAATACTGAGGGCATTTATATCATAGCCTAAGGTCAAATGAGACGTTCGTGTATTTGATATATGGAAGCTAGTAAAATCCTAATGTGACATCCCACATCGACTAACAGAGAGGGGGTGATGTGTCTTATATGTACATGTTCACCTCCAATTAGCACGAGGCCTTTTGGGAGCTCACTGGCTTCGGATTTCATCGGAACTCCGAAGTTAAGCGAGTTTGGGCTAGAGCAATCCCAAGATGCTAGGAAGTTGCTCGTGAGTTCCCAAAAACAAAACCGTGAGGGCGTAGCCCAAAGCGGACAATATCGTGCTATGGCGGAGTCGGTCCGAGATGTGACACCTAAACCAACCATATTGTTCAAATTTCGGCGTTAAGATGAAAGTGATTAGAGTGATGAGTAGGAATAAGGTAAGTCTAAAATACGAAACTAGGGTTTGCTTCAAAGATTTACTTTTAACTTATAAGAGAGAAAGAAAGCAAAATGTTGTAAAATGCTTAGGTTTATTAACATATAATGATTTCGAGAAACACGAAAAATGATTATGACCATGAGAACGGAGAGAGGAATTGAAGCTATGGATACAAATAACCATCACGGGATGCCCCAGTGGTTGGGGCAAGTTTCAAGCTCGTATTCCATACGGATTGTCCTGGGTTCAAATTCTGGCACCGGTAAATCACACGATGGTGGCCAGAGAAGGCAGAAATACCTCTGTAAGTCTTTTCGACCGCCAAAAGGCCACCAGCTGGTTTTTTTTTTTTTTTAAATGTGGATACAAATATGTTTTTAGAAACTGAAGTTCATTCTTCAGAAATCAAAGATGGATGAATAGTAGTGTATAGGAATATGCTTTTAGAAATCAATACTAGAAAGCATATATGCAATAATGATAGAAAACCTGAGAACCTCAATCCTCAAGTCGGTCCAAGATGTACATAAAGATAGAAAGAACTTTTACAAAGTTGACTCAGAAAAGAAGGGATTCCCAGCAAAAGAATAGCCTTATCGTGTGCTTTTGCATCAACTAATGAAGAAAATATTTGTCTATCCTGGTTGTATGCAACAACTGAGTTGGTCTTTAATCTCGCGTAAGTGGAGAGATCACAGATTCAATCATTGCTTATACAATGGATACATCTCAGATTTTCTTTTATACCTGGTTAGATTAGCCATTACATTGTCACATAGTAATATAATTTATTTAAAATATAATACGTGTATCTATATATATTTGTTCTAAATTCATGAATTATCAATCATACACATAAATTAGTTGCAATGTAACACCATATATGTGACAATATAACCATCACACAAAATAATTCTCTGCCAAATGATATCTAAACAATTCTCTGCCAAATGATATCTGTTAGACATAATAGCAGTCATGATAAGATGGTCAGCACATTGTCCGGGTAACATTCCAGTGATAGTATGCACGCTTGTCACTCCTCTATACAACCTCATCATGTTTGATCGATCTTGTCCATATGTCATATGATCAAGATACAATTCAAATACGAAATTGCTTAATTATTCGCGCATCGGATGCTACAAACAATCTCATGATCTAGATCGATTTATTGTCGACAGTATGATTCCTGTCCCCAAATTATTAGGATTAAGGTACACTCCTTATTATATATATGTCCAGTACATCATGAATTAACAAGTTTTGTTTAATTAATTAACAACAAAATTACAAAAACTTAATTATCTTCATCTCTAAATGTATTTTTTTATCATATATATATATATAACCACGAGATTCGAACCTAAAATCTTTCACTTAAGTGAGAAGAATACCACTGGATGGTAATTTAAGTGGTTCTAAATGTACAATTAAGAATCATTACTTTTAGAATAATGTTACTGTACCTGGAGAATAGGATCCCACATTGGTTATATGACAAAATAATATACAATTAATATATGAGAGTTTTCATCCCTAATATTACCGAGACCTTTTATGTGATAAAACTCAATACCTGGTAATAGGTAGTTAAGTTGGGACAATATCTTAGTAATATTGGTGGTGAATCATGTTTGGCCTGAAAAATTTATCAAAATATTGTTATAAAGGTAAAATCTTATTTTGTGATGACTAGAATAAATTAATGTAGTACAAATAGTTTCATTCTTAGTGTTAATCATGAATATGTAATTACTATGTAAGAATTTGGTTCGTAATTCATATGGGAGAATTGTAAAGGAAGAACTCATAGTAGAAAATTGAACTACTCCACAGCTCTCTATATATCATTTATATACACCGGCTAGTACACAGAAAAATTCCTAAAATAAATTAGTAAATTAAGTATAGAAATTAAAATCAACAAAATTAATCAAGAATACACGATACATAATTACATATGAAGAAAAATTGATTTATGGGTTGTGCTTCTGTGTGTAGATGTAATCAATATGAGCCGCAAGCGTTCTTCTCATCAGGCACTCATCTTCCTCAACTCCTTCACAACTTTCCTCGGCCATGGCTTTTTCTACCTCAACATCCTTCAACTATTTAAAAAAACAAATCACAAAAATAATTAAAAATTAGAAACGCACAAAAAATATTTTACCACAAAGCTGGCTAGTTCATAATATGATTTTGGAAGATATAACTTATATAATTAGTGAATTAATTACCTCATGTTGAACTTTCACTGCACTGACATCAGAAGAAGAAGAAGGCAACGGCCGAGCTGTCGTGCCGGATAATGAGAGGAAGAGGAGGAGGGCAACCACACACAGGCTGGTGAGCTTGGACGACATGTTTGATTAAAACAATGAGCTTTGAGCTAGCTAGCTGTATTATATTGTGAGGAGAGACTGTATGAATGAGTATATATAGAAGTTGAAGAATACCGGAAGGGCAGATGTGGAATTTTCATGATGAATCGGATGACTCGTTTTCTGCCCACTAGCCGTTGACCATTTCTAGAAGATTATTTAGCCGCAATTGTATTTAAGTAAAAAAGCTTCTTCAACGGCATCTCGCTTTCAAGAATTTATTTAGATGTTGGAATGGGCATCTCATGAGAAATTTTTCCATGCAAACAGTATTCAAGTCGATATTTTAGATGTGTCATATTACAAGTGGAGAGAAACGCAAAAATTTATATTCTCTTAACTTATATTAAAACAGATGGAATATCGATTTGAATACCAAGTACTTGGAAAAATCTCTCCATGTCATAATATTTGATTTGAGTAAGCTTTTTCCAAGTGTATATTGAGAATTGACTATATAGGTTTTTATTTTATTTTTATACAAGTGATAAAATCAAACTTAAGATTTCGAATACAGAGGTAACTATTGTTAAACACTTGAGTTATAAGTTTTTGAAACTACATAAGACTTGAGATTTAACTATCAAGTTTTGAGTCATTCAAACAAAAAGAAATCCCGTAGAGCAAGATAATGTTTATGTATCACATTTATTTGTCACATTTTAACACATATGTGATTTACTCATATAAGTATATATATTGAGTCACATTACTTAAAATTAAAGCTAAATATACTCACATTTTTTTGTCGATAGTCATTAATTTCCACTATGTTATAGATTTGAATTTAGATCTCATGAACGACAATAAAATTAAGTGCATCATATATCGATACAATCACTGTCGTGTCGGCAGTGTGTTCTATCAATTTGAATTATTTATCACTTATTTATTATGCAAGGCAGCGTGATCTAACAAAATAATGAATTATTTAGAGTGTATTAGTTTATTTGTAAAGTGTTTAATTCCTAGTACTGCCAAATAAACACCTGCATGTGATTGTGAACATACAATTATTCTCCGCAGGTGTACATTTTGGTCACGGGTTGACAAAGCTAATATATATGTGTGTGTATATATATATATATATTTATTTATTTATATTGATACTTATCTAGAATTAGGATCATTGTCGCACACAAATGACCAATACTCTTGATTTTGTAATGATATAAATTTGGATTAGTCCAAAATTATCATACCTGTATACGAAAAGCCTGTCTCCAATCCAATGTCACCAGGAAACTTCACGTACGGGTGAATATTTTCTGCACCTTCTGAATATTCAATTAAGGGATTACAAAGTTGGTAACACATCCCGATCCTGACACGCCAGGTGTCGGGAAGTGCTGGCCAACACTTGTTAAGTGACTAAAGCCAATTATGCATGTATAAGTGAAAAAGTGAGTAGAAATAGAGTTGGATGCGGAAGTCAGAGTGTGGTGATGGGTAAAGACCCATTATTACAGGTGCATAACAGTCAAAGCAAAGTAAATAGTGCAAGGAATAAAAACATTCACATCCTCGTGAGGATGGATAAGTAAAAGTTAACTAAAAGTAGGAGCAAACTACATAATGCGGAGGAACTGTCAGAACCACCAACCACAGCCAAAGCAAGCCCACGTTTCACTAGAAATCAATTCTGCCACTAAGTCTTGGAGGGGCGCAAAACATAAAGAGGTGAGTGGGTCAAAAAGCAAAGTTTGATAAAACCTTTATTTTCAAGAGCATACTATCCCCTCACTGGAAAACATGTATAGTTTTTTAAAATACGTCATACTCCCTGGTATGATCCTCAAAATACTATAATAGCAATGCTCAAAACATAGGTACTCCCCAAAAATCAATGACTGACTGCTCACCCATATGTAAACACACAAGCCTAAGTAGATAAGCTACAAGGAACAGGCTAGGTATATAAGTAATACGCTGAGTACTACAATGACGCGAGTCTAACGCTAAGCACTGTGCACAAAGTGCGTCACACAAGTTCGAGTTGCCTAGTGCAACCTAGAACAGGCTAGTTGAAGGAAAAATTTTGTCCTAGCTAAGAACAATAGATGAACATTTGAATACATATGCCAACTAATAACAATTTAAAGCAAGCATGCATTCAAAACAATTCATAAAACCCATGACTTTCAAAGCCTAGAATATGGTGAACCAAAAGACTCTTTAACAAAATTAAAGAGAAGGAAGTTTAGAGTTTCATTACCCTTGAAGCTCATTCTTGTTTACACAAGAGATTCACCCAAGTGGAGGGCCTTCAAGTTACCTCCTAGCTCCTTGTAATCTCCTTGTGACCTTGGGAGGATCGGTTCTCCTAAACACCAAAAGTTTGGTGTCTCTAAGTCTCCACACCAAGGATGTGGTGTGAAGAGGAAATGGATGACTTAGAGGCAAGAGATTGCTAGTTATTTGCTCTCTAAGTGGCCAGCCTCCCTTGAAGAAATTGAGAGAGAATTTCAACTCAATTTCACCAAGAAAAACCCCTTAATGAAAAATGGCTATAAAGTTTCCTTTATACCACTTAACATGTGAGTGGCAAACTTGTAAATAACCCAAGCTTGCCTCCACTCACTCTAGGCCGGTTTTGACATTGTTATTGGGTTAATTTCCATTTAGTTTTTAGTTGTCATACAACCTAAACTCAATGGGCCTTGTGGACCAAAAACCCTTTTGGGTCCCGAAACCCAAAAAACAACTTAAAAGCCCAATACAAACCTTTCGTATAATTAATTAACTAATTAATTAATCTTGCTCAATTAAACAATTTAATTGCTTATCCATTCCTTTATATCTTCACTTTCATCCTTACTCGGTGTACGATCCATTAGGTTCCAATTAGCGAGGCAGTGGGCGATTGTTACTCTTAACGATCGATTGTGAATTGAAACCACATTTCAATTCTCCCTTTGATGAAGATTAGTGTTGGCTAATCCTCAGGGCTTCCACAAACCATGAGTGACACCTAGCAGTATGTCATGGCTACCCAAGCTAAGTAGAAGTGGTTGGAGAACCTATCCAGTTACAATTACAATGCAATACGGTCCTTCTCTAATACAATACTCCTAATCACATTGTTTGAGATTTTTCATATCTATACTATCAATGTGATACTTTTTTTCTATATATTGATTCAATTGAATATGATTTGAAACAAACTTCCTAAGTCATATTCACATGCGCCTGGCTTAAAGACTCTCAGATCATATCTCGAGTATTCTCTTCTCATGGAGGTGAGATCCTTGTTGTGCATTCATATGCTATACATGACTAGATGGCTTGACCCCAACAATGTCGTGGACACTGTAAATGGAATCGCTGACATGATCAAGATCAAGGACACGTCATTAGGCTTGTCTATGATGTATCGGGTCAAGGACTACTTTGCGCTATTGCAACTCCATTTCTTACATGACATATGCGAAGTCTCTTTTGATGATTGTTCGGTGTACTCAATTACCTTTTGAGCACCTATGTGTTTGTCTCAGCTGTCTAACACTAAATGACTTGAGACTAGTCATACTCGAAAACTTGAGTCAACATAACACATACCAGCTAGCGGATTGTGATGCCCAGTGGCAATCTGTGGCTAAACGTTTTAGGAATGAACATAAGAAAGGTCTCGTTAATCTAGCTTCACTTAGATCACTTCTCTCTTAGATCAAATGCATTCCTCGGATTCTCTCATTGTTTAAACACATGATACAATAAATAGTGATTAACAATAAGCTTTGCCCTTTCATTAAACAAATAATAGTTTAATACAATAAGTATTTCAAAAGCTATTACATCAAATGAGTGGCTTTGTGGGCATACTTCCAACACTAGTACCTACAATGGATCAAAAGTTGCGGAGCGGTACTAGTAGTGACATCTCCAAACATCAAGGCTAGTCCTGGCCACAAGACTGAGTACTAATACCCGGGGTGTTATACATCTACTGATGAGAAAATGTATAAACACATGTATGGCAATATACTACGAATGTTCTACCTCCAACAATCGCATATGATATGAAACATGCCAACAAATTAAAGAAAGCATTGAAAACCATACGTATAATACATTTATCAAAACAAAGACCCACTAACTCACCTGTAAGTAGCCGGGTCGTAACCCCCCTGTCCTGGGTAGCCCCAGTAGTCCTCTGGATAAGTCTCACCTATATGAGATATCAATATAATAATGATTAAACTCATAAATGTTACTAATTAAACTAATTAATTAAACCTATCCCTTGTTTCCTCAACACGGAGGTACGAAACACTCTGTAAAATACCATACGTACTGCCCCTAGGTAGTACGCGTCGTCACAAGTCGACTCGTGGAGACGGAATTCAAAAATAACCTCCCACGCGCCCTCACGCAAGGCTCACGTGCGCTGTATGCGCGCTGTATGCGCGGCTCACGCGCAGTCAACTAGAGCCGATCAAACTAATGGCGCCAACTGACGCCGTTAGATCTAACGAAATATTCCAGCATCTTCGTTAAATCTAACAGAATATTCCTAATGTCGTTAAAATGAATATTCTCGGCTTGCTGACGTCATCGCTGACGTCAGTGACCGGGTTGGACTGGTTGCTGACATCACTCGGCCGATTTGGACCGGTTGCTGACGTCATCGCTGATGTCACTCGGCCGATTTGGACCGGTTGCTGACATCAGCGATGAAGTCAACAGCCGGTCACCGCTGCAACTTCTCCGGTCGCCGTCGCCGTCGCCGGAATTTTGGCCGGTTTCTAGAGAAATTTTCAAATCTCCATAACGTCTTCATTTCTTGGCCAAATTTCACGTTCTTTATACCAAAATGAAGATAAAGATGAGTAGAATGACGGTGTACCTTTGGTTTGGCCATACAAGCTCAGGAAATGCCCTGTAATTGTCTCGAAAGGTCGCGGCTACTGTAGCTTCGTCGATCTACGTCAAAACTTAACCAAATCAAGCAAACAACATATGAAAATTCATCTACTCAACGAGAGGAACCCAAAGGTGGTAGTTAGAAACCTCACCTCGGTCTAGAATGGCGAGAAAATCGCTGGGAAGGTCCGGTTCTTCCGTGAGCTTTTCCCATCAAACGGTTGGGAGTTTGGGCGAACGATATGCACCGGTGAGTCCAGGGCGTCGAGACGAAAAAGGTGGTGATTTTAGTTCGCCTCGGTTCGACGGGTTTTCGTCGACGTGCACTGTGCACATACGGTGAGAACGAGAGAGAAAGAGAGAAATCAGAAATGGAAAATAAGGATAAGGGAGAAAAACTGACGGGGAAGAAGAAGAAAATTGAGATATTTTGGGTTTTGGAGGTATTGTGCACCCACCAAAACAGTAAGATCACACGATCCCGTGTACAAAATAATCACGCACGTGTCCAAAATATCTCCCGATAATTATTTTATAACAAACTTTTTACGGAATGTTACAGTTGGTGTTGCAGGATGTAATTAAGAATTTTCTGTTTAATTAACAATAAAAACACATAAAAATGGGAAATAAAAAAGCCACTAATAAATAACATTTGGCTTCCCATAAGTATAAACGAATAAAAGATAAAGCTTCCCATGGGAAAAACACTTGTATTTTCTATATATACATGTGGTACTTACTTGTTTCCCCGCTTGTGATTAACGTATATTCACCGTACAAACATCATAATCAGAACCGTTTATTCTATTTGTCATCATCTAAAGATCATATCTGAAAAAAAAAAATCATTTAATTTAGAGATCGTTTAGTCATCCATGCGTGTCAAACCAATCACGGTTTTGGTAACAAGTAGCATCCTCATAATGAACTGTTCATTTGTTTGATGCATATGAATAACTAAACGATATCCAAATTGAATAATTTTTTTTTTCAGACATTATCTTTAGATTATGATAAAGAGAATGAAAGATTTGGATGATGATCTTTGTACAATAAAGATACGTTAATCATAAGTAGTGGGACAAATAGAATCCTCTATTAGAGAGAGGCAAGTATTATCCAAAAGTTATGATAAACTATGGGGATTTTTTTTATTACTCTGCCGTTATTATTATTTTTTAAATTTTACTGTGTCATATTATAAAATGTAGACCATTCTTTTGGTATTAATTATTAGTTGTTGGGTGTTGGTAGGGATGGGTGGCTTAAAAGTATAGAGAGGAAAGGTATGAGTGTAGGCATGACAATTGGTAATGGAAAGAAGCTTCTTTTCGTCAACCCTTACAAAGCTTTGCAGCCTTATAATATATGCCTAGTTGTTGCCTCACATAACATCAGAAATGGAAATTCACTTGATCTTCGTCAAAAGGCCGAGAAAGGTATAATCTTCCGAGAAATGGAAGTCTACTATTATCTTCCGAGCCATGGAAAATTGAAAACTATTAGCCCCACAGGAGGTTTGTGAATAAGTGAATAAAGGTTCGATGACGGCAATAAAGGTTCGTCAAGTTAACCACCATTTCATAGTCTAATGGCGGAGTTACCGAAGAGAAGATAGCCCTCGTCTTTGTGGCTTGGAACCACCACTTCGATTCACCATGTTGCAAATGCATGAAACTTGTTTTTCAGCGACTCGCAACAAGCTTTTCATTAAAGTATGTCACTTCAAAAGACGAAGAGAAGTCCCAAACCAGCTTTCAACTTCCTTCCCATTTCTGCTAAAATCCACACAAGATGCGGTTCTCTGCAGAAAAACCAAATAGAAGCCATTCCTTTCGCCCCCGAGAAACGAAAGGCTCAACAAGAAAAGGAAGCAACCTCTGTATTGTGTAAACAATGAAACCCTTGGAGGGGCACACAAAAGAAACAAATATGCTCAAGAAAAATAGTATACAAAAAACCATGTTAATGGTGAAAAAGCTAGATGGAAATAGTACAGCATGATGCAGCTAATTCTTAGTAAAAGAAAACGGAAACATGTATTTTCGAAAGATTGCAAGGAAAACATATATATTTCCGCAATATTAAGAAAAGTTTAAACACGGATATAAGCAATTTGGGGGATGAAGCAACTACCAACTTTCCCCAACATTGCCAAATTCCCCATCTTCTAGCTCCTCACGATCACCATCTCTACGAGAACCATTCCGGTGATCTCTTTTATGTCTTCTATGTCTGCTTTCAGAATCTGATTCAGGACCAGGGTCCTGCTGTGCCATAACAATTGGAAACGATCTAAACTTTATATCACTGTTTAGATAATAAACCTTTACATCACCGTTTAGATAATAAATCAAATGACGGGTCACAATTATTTCTCAACATACCCGTCTAGATTTCTTGTGGTCGCTGCTAGATCTATGAGATTTTCTAGACCGATCATTCTCATTTCCATTCCCATGATCTTCATCACTATGATGCCGCTTCCTATGTCTCCTATTATCGTCTTTTCCTGACCTCTTTTTCTCTTTGGAATCATGAATATCCGTTGCATCAGCAATTTCACTGTCTGCTCCATCTTTCTTACTGTGTTCCTCTTTTTCTCGTTCATATTCTACCTCTTTTTCTCTTCTGGGCTTCGCCCTTCTTTTTTCTCTTTCTTCTCTCTCTTTTTCCTTCCTTGCCTAGAGGGTGTAGAAAATAAAAGGAATTCATAGCGTCAAATTCAAGGTTTCACATCCAGTTCCACATTGAAAAGTGAATAAAAGCTTATATATCAAACAGAAACTGATTTACAAATAATGTGATCCAGCTAATTAGTACCTTTTCCTCCTTTCTTTTTCTCTCCTTCTCTTTTGCTTGTTCTTTCAGTTGCATTACATGCTTCTCAAATATCTCCTTGCAGAAGTTCTCGTCACCAATGCCACTACACATGCATCCAGCATAATCAGGCAATAGACAGAAAATGATAGTATTTGTTGAAGACTAACAAACATATCCAGTACAATAAGAAATATTCCGAACTTAATAGTGCTTTTAGTTTCTTCAAAATTTTCTTCTCCACGGCCCTAAACATCAGGCCAGACACTAGAGATCTCTCCGATATTAAACTTTAGACCCAAAAGTGATTGAGTGATTGTTCGAGCAGATACATTATGAATCACAAAATCGTGCTTCAAATTAACCATAGTTGGTCACTACATAAAATTAAAATACCAAAAGCACAATTATAGCACGAAACATAGTTGGAAGATGATTCAAGTTATCACATGTGATAAGCTATACCTGTACTCTTGACTAATTTCAAGAAGTGGTTTGTAGTCCTCCCACTTAGAAGATGGAGTTATCTCCTGCAACAAATAATGAATCAGAAAAATGACAAGATTTTAAGCCAAAAACAAGAAGATAATATAGAAAAATATTCTATTGGTGCCAAACCATTAGGAAAATAAGAGAATCATAAATATCAGAAATTGAAACACAGCGTGCTACACCTTGATAGAAGATAAAAGATGAGAGAAGTCATCTGCAAGACGTTTACGCTTTTTAGCTTCTTTATCCTCCTTTTCCCACACTCGTTCGAGTAACTCATTGAAAACTAGCTGCAAGGTAGTTGAAAATAACAATACATCATTGCAGCACGTAACAAAGCACTTATTGTAAGCATGAAATGAAAAAATAAAAATAATCGATCCATAAAAACTAAATTATCAACAGAGAGGAGACTTTCTTGCCACATGGAAACTTCGCCTCTGGTTGACACACAAACATCAATATGTAAGAATATAATTGCACAATGATGTTTTCTTATGTGTTATATTCCTTGAAACTTCTTGAATGCTTATAAATTATATCTACCTCATCCCAAAGCAGTGAAAAGTTCACCATCTATAATTTATCCGTGACAACTTGACTGGCAAAGACTGAAAATTTGGAACAATGGCATTGATTTAGTTTAAGAATGCATATGGTAGCTTCATCATGACTAAGGAATTATATCTGAGGTTCAAATTGGAGTAAATGTAGCAACCTTCTTTGCAATATGTTCTTGGATGCTTTTTTGAAAAATTGATACATTGGTTACTGAAGCGTAGGCACGATTTTAGAAATCAACAAGCAAATACACTGTTACCTATAAATGATGTGTTGGCCAGTGAATGTCCATGGTGGTTTCCACAAATCATAACTTTAGTTATTTAGATGATTCTTAAAAGCAATGACCACAAGATGAAAACTAATATCCATAAGAGAAATTCTAAGGTCCAGACGACTCCAACCACCCAACCCATGTATTTTGGTTCCAAAAACCCTGTGTGGTCCTAAATCTGTGTGCTGCCATATCAGGCAGCCGAACAGAAGAATCTCTCCCATTAAGAACTTCTCAAGTTTAAATATCATAATCTTCTAAATGTACCTTTAAGTTGGCATCTGATATGGGTGGAGAGCCAATATCATTTGATAAAACAGTTTTGAAGTCTTCAAACTTCCAAGTTGATGTAAGCATGACCTAAAAGCAACCACACGTTAGATATCTAATGATAGTATAAAATAGAAACAAGAAAATTCTGACCAATCAAACCTTTCCCAACTTCACTGCATCTTTTATTCGAGTTTTGTCCTCCTGATACTGTAAAAGAAATAGGCAAGATTTCTAGTTTGTAAGCAACTAAGCACTTAACTAAAGATTCAAGAAAAAATAGTAAGACGCCTTACTCATGCATTAAAATAAATAAAATTGCTTAACTACAACTTTTTGAATATTGCTACAGGAAAAGAAAGAAGAATTTTTTGTTAAAATGTAATTACAGAATCATATTAAAGGGACCCAAACATGGAAACTTGAACCCAATAGATTTATATGGAAAGGTGACGAATTGTCATTCTTGGAGGACAGATTTATAGATCCCATATCATATAAACAAGAATTATAAAAAAGGCAAGGTATAGTTTAATTACTTGTTTCGTTAACTCCTCAACAACATCATCGAACAAATCTTTTGGAGTTGCACCGGAGGTGTTTGATGCAACTGCCAGATATGCAGGTAGGTCTTTAACCTAAAAAGGACAGAAGAAAAAGGGAAAAAGGGAATTCAAAACATGAGATAACAACATGATAGCAGCTAAATTAAGTGTAGCTGGAAAAAAAAATTATGTTTTCATCACAATTTTGAATTTTCAAAGGAAATAACATTAAATATACAGGGAAAAAGGTCTACTAACCTTCATGCAGTAATCCCGCCACTGAGTTTTGAACGTAAGAGTGCCTTCCGTGAGATGTTCTTCCATCAATTTGCGGAACTCATCGCGGTTTTTACGTTCTGTCTTTCTCAATTCTTCCTGTTCTCCAAGAAAACCCCAGATAAAAACATTGTCCATTTAAACATAAACATATAGATCAATGCCAGCACAGTCAAACAATAAAGAACCTTCTGTATCCTCTTCTGCTCCTCCTCTTCCTTTTGTAGATCCAGCAGATATTCCTGTGAACGCCATTTTAAAATAAGCTTCACCGTCCGGTTGGAAGTATAACTAGATAAATGAGAAGCATTACCTGGAAAATGTCCAAACGATCAATTTTTTCAAGGCGCAAACATCTTTCATCAGCCTCTAAACGATCTTGAACTTTTCTCCACTGGCTGTTTGCCTAAGTGAGAAGGTGATGCCAAGATGCATAAGTTTTAATGGCAAAAGAAACCCATGAATACAAAAGAACCGTGCTAAAAGAGAACCTTGATGAAATCACAAGATTCCAAGAATCTCTTGTATTCCAATACATTGCGCTTACGTTCCTCCTGTGCTTTTGCTCGTTCCTGTTCCAAATCCAGTTTAACAGCAATAAGAGCATATTTACTTAAAATACTTCGACACTAAGTTAATAGATACTTTCAAAATGAGGACGAATGGGAAAAATTGCAAGGTTAAATTTGTAGCACCTAATTTATGAGGTCAGTCATATCTAAAGCTCTGTTTGTCAGCTAAGAATAGCGATTCAAAAATCAAGCTTTAAAATGAACAAATCTCAATATATCCATGCATACAAATATACACACTGGAAACACACACAAATGCACACTAAATCTTAAGGAGGTCAACTCAGGTACAATAGTTAGACAGGCAAGGACTCCTCAGCAACATCCCAGCCTTAAGTTGCGCAATGCCAATGTATGTTTTGCAACTAAGGGGTGTAAACATCCACAACATGCATATAAATGTTACATATAGAGGAGAAAAACTAAGATGGCAGATAATTACTTTCTTTTGGAGTTCCTCAACATAGTCTTCAAACATCTCCCTGCGATCTCTATCTCTTTCAACAGCTTTGAAACGTTCATCATTTTCAAATATGCTCTCTACTTTGCTGTATGATAATTTAACCATCAGTTTTATACATACATATAGGTATCAAAACGGTCTATTAGCCACACATTGGAAACAGAATAATATTGATACAAGGAAAGACAGACCCCCATCTTGCGGATGATGTTAACTCTGAGCATTCCTGCAAGGAATTCAAGCCATGAATGAGAAAATGAGACGAAGCATATAATTTCTATGTAGAGAAGAAGAATTTTAGGGGAGCAGATAGCATCATACTTCCAGCATTGTTTTGAATTCATCCTGTGCCTTTTTCTGTTTGATACGCCTCTCCTCAGCCTCCTGCCTTTTCCTTTGTACCAAGAACTGAAGCATAATAGCAATATTAGTGATTATTTATAGGCATATAGATATAAAGTGAATCATTAGCAGCACCATTTAATACTCTAAAGTGATTAAAACAATACACAACTTAATAAGAATACCAGACGGGACATTCAGGATTTAATGGTACCCTCAGTATCAAAAACAAATCCATGGATCCAGTACTTGAGAGTTGACCACTTCATACCAAATTCAAAAAGATTGAGACAATACCACATCACCACCCACCCCAAAAAAAGGAATCCAATCCACTTTCATGAAACCAAGACTTACCTCATTAAAAGCTTGCTTCCGCTCTCCAAGTGTTTTCAGAGCACCATATCTCTTGTCATTAATTATCACTCTCATGGCCTGGTAATTTTGAGAATATTATTATCTTTTAACATATATTAGGGAAAAAAACAGAGAGCATATATGGTAATAATTGAATTACCCGATCCCAAGTCCAATCAGAACCAATATTTGTAGACTCAAGGAGTGCTTTAAATGCATCTTTGGCCTCCTGAAAAAGAAAGCAGAAGATAAATAATAAGGGGACTGCCAGGAAAGTAACGATGACAGAGACTGAAATGTGTTGAAATCTGAGGAAGTAACAATGAAAGAGAACGCAATGTCTCGAAATTTGAAATTCATTTTGTACCAGTTTACTTTCATAAGTTAGGGGTTCCCGATCAACTGATTTTTCTTCAGTGGCAATATCATTAATCTTCTTTCCCGTTGCGTCATCCGTAGCTTCCTGCAAGCCCTCGCTTTAGAAGTTGCTAGAAAAGTATGTCAGGAATTCAACCACAACTACAGAAGACACCTAAGAAATACCTCATTCTCCTGAACAGCAACTCCATCAACAGAACTATCAAAATCCTGAGCTGATAAGTTGTTCAAATTTTCCCTACAAAACAGGTGCAAGAAAAGTTAGATTCTCGGAATACATGCCAAATAGACCACCTCCAAATGCAAGTTTCATAAAACCAGTTAACTGACAGTACATTGGTTCTGCACCAGTATCGTTGATTGTAGCAGCTTCAGTACTTCCCATAACAGTGGAAGATGGTGCAACAACAGGTGTCTCAACTCCACTGGGATTTTCTTTTGAAGGAGAAGCCACAACAGGTGAGGCAGATGATCTTGATGGTACAGCAGTTTGAACATCACCAGTGGCAACAACTGGTGCCACCAAAACAGGGCTTGATTTTACTTGAGCAGTACTGATTGAAGTATCAGCTTCAGCTACAGAGGGAGAAACAGTGACTGTGGCATGATGATTTCCAAGCACTTCCAGTTGTATTTCCTTCACAGACGCCTTTTCTACTAGTTCTCGAGCCAACTTTAATAAAAAGTACAAATATATTTCAAAGAGGAATAGTGGGAAAAAATTCAAAAAATGGGAAAATTATAAAAGCTTGAGGCAATGATGGGTGGCGTAAGTAAAAGGGTTGGAACAGGAAAGAACCTTCAGTTCCTCAGGCATAGTCCATCTTGATTCTTTTGTGACCTTGTTGTAGTAATACCTGCAACATTTGCATGAAGGATGAAGTAAGCAAGCACAATTGTGAACTTGCATTGATGACTATTTTTCAAAGAAAAAAAATATCAATTACTCACTTTCTTCCATCAGGACTAGTAAATTCTTTCCAGTTTGTTGATGCATCTGCCCTCTGTCCCAGAGAAGAAACTAAATAAGTCGAATCTCCTATCTTAAATAAGACTTTCTACCAAACAAGAATACTAGAGAAAGGAAGGGCAGGAATAGAATAATAACATCAGCCAAACATAAAATCAAATCAAATTTTGGTTAAATATTACAAACCAAGTTCTTGCAGCAAAACTAGAACATTAATAAAAAAATCAATTTTAATCCTAATCCAGCACAATGAATTTCTTCTTGTGACAATGACTCTCTCTCTCTCTCTCACACACATACATACACACACACACACACAGACATACGCATATTGAAGAAGACATTAATCAGCACATGCCAGTACTAAACTACAAGAAAGAGCCGATGGAGAAGATGAAATTCAAAAATCATATGATATCAACTCTAAAATAGTTTTAGTCCATCCTAGCAAAAAGGCACGCAGAAAAAGTTGCTTTAAGATCAACAATAGATGAATTTCACCTGAAACTGTCTAATATACCGAAAATTCCCTCCACTGCCCCCAGAACTATCAGCTAATACAAATTTAAAAATAGTGGGGAGATTTTGACTGATGGGTGTGGCTACGGCCCTACGGGTTGATGTTCCTTTTTATTTTACTAATATTATAAAAATGAAATTTTAAGGTTTTAAATAATAAAAATATTTTTTATTTTTTCTATTAATTTTGGATCAATTAATGAATATTTTAATATGTTTTAAATGTAAGCAGAGAGAATGGACAAATTGACAACACATTGACCAAAAAGGTATATAATCCTTACCAACTTGCAACATCAACTTATGCAAAAGCCCTTCTAATATGGGATCCCAATGATAAAAGTCGCCAAAGCTATTGAAATAATCAGCCATTACAACCTTCTTATCCTCTATGGCACTAAAGATTACACACAAGACTTGAAGGACGAACCCCAAATGATATGAGGCCAAACCCTTCAAACTACACGGAAGATAGTAAATTTTTTAAAAATTCAAATAAGATATTTTTTGTACTATTATGAAGGGATGAGACCGAGCCAGAATTTTGAAACTGAAAACACGACATATGCAAGTATAAAAGAAAGATTATGCTGATGTAAGTTATGGGGTCATTTTTCTGAGTTCCTTAGTGTAAATGTGAAAAATGATAATTTTTTCAAATAGTATACACTAAGAACTAAACATACAACAGATCACACAAATACTATTGTAAAATCAAGTAATACAAATGACAGGATTTACTAACATTCAAGCTATATAGTAGGTAGAGCAAGCAGCAAAGACCCACAGCATATCCTACCTCTCAATAGATTGGCACGGCATGTACCTGTAAGCATCTTTAAAGCTATGGAAATCGCCCAATGCATAAATGGATGAAGAGTAAATTGAAAAAACTCTTAAAAAGGAATTGAAATCACCATTAACACTGTTTCTAGGACTAACGCAAATTAAAAACAGCAGAAAACAAAACTCATTATACCTTGGAAGCCCTTACCAAAAGAGAATACCTTCGAAGTACATCAAACACTAAATGATTAAGAATAATATTAGTAATATTGACAAGAAGTAAACATGTAAGTCATTTACCAGAACATGTATACCGAACATAAAAGATTAGGTCAGACAATTACCATGAACTCAATGAAAGTTATGAGATAATGATTATGGAGAGATTCATTTTGTGTATTCTTTAGAATTTACTAAATGTCAAGTACTTCCAAACCAAAAAGCATTCTGTACTTACTAAATATTCTCCGTGCAAAAGATGTAGGATTTTCCAGCTAACAAAAATAAACAACAAGAACAATTTTTCCAATACCAAAGTAACACTTCCCTTTTATGCAACTCTTTGGGATTTACAAGACAATAGTTGGCCTGCATTCTAAGAGCTTAAAGTTTTGGGAATAGTGGTTGATTCCAAAGCATGAGATCTTGAGTTTAAACCCTTATGAGTTCCACATGTTGGGTTCTCCATTGGTCAAGAGAGACCCACATGTGAGGGGTAGTGTGAATATAAAAGAAAGACATCCTAACAGTATAAACTAATGGGAGTAGTGGTGATCAACAGAATTTTCAGGAACTTAGTGCCATAGTTAATCCAATTAAAAATAAAATAAAAAAGTTGCAAAAATGACTTATCTCAACGAGTCAATGTAAGCAGAAAAGCTAATAACTAATGGTCCAACCAGGCCCTTGATAATGGTAACCTTGCAATGAATTTACAAAATCGTGGGTGCCTGCTTGAGAGAAACTCCGGTCATGAGCTAAAGTTTCACCAGACTTCATAAAATTTGCATTCAGTGTAACATGATACAAAAATAAAAGACACTTCACTAACAAGTAACTTGATAAATCAAACCCAGTAAGATAGCACCAAGAAGGAAAGGATACACACAAACAAGCTCACAATTTTACGGAAATCAAAAAATTGATATCACTAACAAAGGGACACCAGGACAAGCAAGGTTAGTTGCATGACTCACCTCCATTGGTGTCATCAGTTCCAAAGGCTTCTCCCAAGTAGATAATGCTGTCCTCCTGTTGTAATAAAATCTGAATAGTTCATGCAGCAAAGAATCTATTCAATTAGCAAGAGCGACCCTTCAAAGGTACAGATTATCAGCCAGGTAATCAATAAAGCACAACATTCTAACAAATCAAAGAGTAAGAAACAAATATGTGGAAAAGTAAGAATAATTACCTTCTTCCATCAGCAGATGTATGCTCTCTCCACTCTGCTGCAGTCCCTCCTGCAGGGGGAGGTCGAACACTTGTTTCCTGAATTTTTAAAGGATAATGAGCATTAGCAAGAAATCAGCATAGACAACTGAGAAGCATGACAACTAGGCTGTAGAAAGAGGCTTCTTACTGGAGCAATGGAGGTGGTTACAGCAGGCCGCTCACCAGCTTGCTGCAGAGGTGCAACTTGTCCCTCGGATGAAACACTGGTTGCATGCGATTGAGATATAGACTGATACTGGGTGGAGTCATTGAAACTTCTTGGTATTTGACCATAAGAAGAAGTTGCAAACTGCATAAGTGCAAGTTATGAATTCAAGGCCTAAAGAAATTTCAAGTAAACCAAAAGGTTAACCAAGAACACTCATGAAAACTCACAGTATATGATGAAGAGAGAGCTGCTCGTGGGCCACCCAAGTTAGGCATGACGTTATTTGGAGCTTGTGAATTAGGCTGAGGTAGAGGCAACTCAGATGCAAAATTCCTATTAGGCTGAGCAACTGGCAATGGAATTGCCTGTGATGGCAGCATACCATGACCTGGCTGACCAGATCTTGGAGGTAACTGCTGCATTGGTTGTGAAAACTGGGGTTGGTGAGTTGGAGGAGGCAGTCTAACATTCATCAATGCAGCACTCCTGCCAGCATGCTGAAAATTTTGAGAAGCCACAGGAATGAACTCCTGCGAATGTGGTGCTGGAACTACTGGGCGGAACTGCAGCATAAAATTATATTTAAAGCGATTATTTTTAATTATATCATTAAAAATTGTACAGGTGGCACAAAAATTCATCAAGAAGAAATCTGTTACTTGAAAAGGCATGGGCGGCAGACTTCGAGGAGGATCAACAGCACCAACTATAGGAGGCTGAAGAGGCTATCCAAGGAAAAGATATAGGAGAAGTTAATTAAGAAAGCATAAGATACTGATTGCCACATCTATTTTTACAATATATATATATATATATATGGAATCAAATGCTTTCATCCTTTTGGAAGGTAACATGTATTTCTAAAAAGAAAATTCTAGTACATGAAAAACTATAACCAGTA
Organism: Gillenia trifoliata; assembly: GCA_018257905.1. Classification (NCBI taxonomy): domain Eukaryota; kingdom Viridiplantae; phylum Streptophyta; class Magnoliopsida; order Rosales; family Rosaceae; genus Gillenia; species Gillenia trifoliata. The sequence continues at coordinate 26,469,090 of CM031080.1, forward strand.
AAAAATTGTGAAAGGTAAATGGGTGGTATGAATCCATAAGAAAGGAAAATATTGCATCATCACCTTTTCAAGTGCAAACAATCTTACATGATGCTGGAAAATAGACATTTGATCAATAATGAACAGCTCTAACCTCTCAGAAAGGGTAATAACCAAGAAGGTAAACCAAAATATTAAACATAACAGAAAATTGAACTTTAGTCAATTCATCTGGATAAGAGCCTATGAAGATATTAGAGAAGCCTTGATGCATGAAGCTAAGATGCCATGAGTGATTTAATCTATTTGGAATGCAGATAAAAAGTAACAGCCTCAAAAGAACCCGAAAAGATAATCCTTCATACCTAAGTGGTGAGAACTTAAGATTAAAGAAAAACACGCAGTGAGCATATATAATTTTGTTTTAAAATCTAGGTGGTTTACTAGGTTAATTTTGGGTGGGTTAATATAAATCTAGGTGGTTTACAAGTTACCTGTAGACCTGAAAATTGAGGATTATTGGCCATTTCGCTAAGATGCAAACCTCTGAAAACAACTGCAAAGACAACAACCATCATTAGAATCTTACAGAATCATGAGAGCATGTTAGGATGGAAGGTTCAAATTTTCAAGTACTGCAACATCAACAATCCACCTAATGGAAAAATAGATTCCACCAAACACACAGTAGTATACGATCTGATCCAGTCCACAAAGAAAACAGAAACCTAAACTTTGTGGCGTCGAGGATTGCAGGTTTAGAAACATGTTCATAAAACGATCATAGCTAAGAAGAGTTATTAAGACTAATCTACATTCTAGAGGCAATGCAAGGAAAGATGAAACAAGAAAATGAAGGGTAAAGGTAGAGGCAGCACCAAATTATAATTTGACGGCAGGAAGTCCTCTATGATGGTTCATATGCGCGATAAAGACTTAATAAGCACTGGACCAAAGAGTGATCCAATTCAAGTTGAAGGGATCAAATCTGCAACCAAAAACAAAAACAGAGTAACCCAAAAAGTTATGAAACTAAACCTAAGTAGTCAAAATTATGTAACGACTTTTACCTTGCAGTTCAGAAACTATAGAACTATTTTTTTTTTTAATTGCTAACTGAAAATTACAATTTTCTACTGCTTTATAAGAACAGATTTTGAAAACTCACAAAAAAAACAGGATTAAATTCTCAGAAAAGCAAAACTACACAGATATTTTTCCATAAGCCAAAATGCAGGCTCAGACAATGCCACCACCCAATCCAAAACCAACCCAGAATGTCAATCCGACCAAATTAAAATCCCTAAAATTTCAAATTTAAGAATCCCAATTAAACAAAAACTGACCTAATTAATTGGATATCCCGGCGAGGACAATTGAAGCTGGAGATACATACAGTATATACATACATATATTGAAAACTGCATAGAAATTTTGATTCATCGGATAATATTGGAACTTAAGTGTGATAATTACAAAGATAATAAAAATTAAGATGAAATTTGAAGGAAGAATCGTACCAGCTGAGTGAAGAAAGCTGTGACGGTGAAACACGTGAGAACTTGAAGCCTCCGAGCGTTATTGATTTCGCAGCTTTTATTTTATTTTTTATTTTTGGTCTGAATTTTGCAGCTTTAACTAAAACGGGAAATTTCAATCTAGTCCTCATCATTTTGCGGTTTATGATGCAGCTACCCCTCTTATTGTGGTAAATTTTATTTTGGTGAATATACTGTAAGTAAGATTTTAATTACACCGTTTTGACTATGGCAGACGTGGATTAGACTAGTTGTTGTCAGTAGCACCACCCGTCCTTCTTTCTTTGAATTTAGAATGAAATATTGTCATGTAAAAAAGACATTTTTCTTTGTGTTTTAAAGGTGGTTATGGACATGATTGTAAGTTGTAACAACTATAGAGTATAGTATAGTACAGTATATTATATTATCTGTAAATTCTTTTTTTTTTTACATTTTGGAGAATCCAAATAATAAGATGAATTGTATGATGATGTATATCAAAAGAATATTCGTACCAGTGACTTAAGACATTCTTTTACCAAGGAAGATAGTTAATATTAGAGTCAACTAACTGCTCAAATTTGTAATTTAAGAAAGGTCTAATTTTGACTTTGCATTCAACAAAAAAGGGTTTAAGGATCCGTGGAAAGTTGGAATACAAGGAAAACTTTCATTAGCCAATATTGTTTGTTCACCATTTAATGACCTACAAAAATGGTTTTGAGTTCAACTTGAAGGAATGAGTTTAACGTAAAGACCAAAGATGGTTTTGAATCTTCTAATTGAACTCAAAATCTCTAATTCAGCTTAAAAAGGAAAAAAAGGCAAATTAGAAAGGTTATAAGAGGAACTCGAAGAGTCCTTAATTAAGATCTTAAGTCTTAGCTCAAACGGTGTATGAGATGCTTGAAGTAGAGATTATTTGTTCAAATTTTCATCTAATTCAAAAAAAAAAAAATCTTTCACATAGGATACTTCACTTCTTACACATAAGAAACTAATCGCATTATTATCGTCATATATGTTACTATTATACATTCACCTTTCCTCTAATTTTGTTTTCTTTTTGGATGTATGATAATATGATTCCCTCTTATTCTTGCTTTGGAGTTTTCAAATATTTTCCTCATAAAATCATTAGAGACTTCTCCTAATCAAGAGGAAAATAAGAACAAAAAAAATTTTGAGGGAGCTTTAAATTTCATTAAATTTCTATGTCCATAGCAAGAAGAAGGTCTTTACAAATTGTCAATCACAAGCAAATTACACATCCTCACGTAAAAAAAGTAAATGCATGGCAATACTATTAATAGATTTGAAATATTGCCACACACTCACAATATCGAAAAAAAATTTGGTAGTACGAATCATTGAATGATACGATTATTGAATAATTCAGATTAATTTGAAATTGACTCCAAATAAATTTTAAACCATTAAACAGTACGTACCATTAAAATTTGACCCCACAATATCATTAGCAATGTAAATAAGTTTCTCCCTCACATCTATTTTACGAGCGATATTCTACTTTCATCTCATGGTATCCATACGGAGATGTGACATCCGCTCTACACGTTTGCTCGCCTCACATTGTTAGCTACAGATAGGACAAGGAACCACAACGCTATTGGTTTGCATTTGTACTTTATCAGTATCCCCATTAATCCAATCAAATCGAAGACCACACGCCAATTGGGGCTGAGATAAAACACGACTGAGCTTTCATGGGGTCTCATCTTCTTGTCACAACTTCAACACCCAATCCACCTGTCTTTCTTCTCCAACTTTCTAGACCTGCCTCCACGTTCCTCTCTCTCTCTCTCTGCATCCGACTCTCATTTTTTTACCGCCACCACGCCATGGCCTCTCTCATCTCTCACTCAACTCTCCAACCCCTCCAATGGCGTCTCTTTCCATCGCTTCACATTACTCCATTCCCTCATGGCCTCCCAAAAACAACAACACCAGTACAACCTTCTCATCTTTCACCAAAACCCCATTTCGTAAAAACACCCAATATCTCTCCTTTTCGAAAAAACGCCATCATTTTCCCACATTTTCCATGAAAAATGACCAGGAAAACGAACCCGCTTCTTCTTCTTCGTCGCCGTTGTCGGCTGTTGTAGTTTCTGAGAAGCCGAGCGATGGCGATGAGACCCAGAAGAGTGAATTGCCAGCAGAAGAAGCTGACTCTGAGTCTGCTGCGGAGAAAGAGAAGCAGCAGGAGACGGATTGGAAGACGGACGAGGAGTTCAAGAAGTTCATGGGAAATCCCTCCATTGAAGCTGCAATAAAGTTGGAGAAGAAAAGGGCAGATAGGAAGCTGAAGGATCTTGATAGGGAAAGTAGTGGGAACCCAGTTGCAGGACTCCTGAACAGAGTTCTGCGTGATAATTTGGAGAGAGAGAAGGAGATGCTGGAGAAAGCTGAAGAGACTTTCAAGGCAATTGATCTTAACAAGGTAATTTTCTTCTACTTTTTCCCCCATTGCAAGTATTTATTCATGAAAAGTTATTGTTTGGGATTCAAGTTTTATGGTATAAGTGAAAAGGAAAGCACTTTTGGATGTGATTATATATACTTGTTTATGCCAAAAGTTGACTGGGTATAATATAGAGAAATTGACCAAAATGATCATTTGTTGAAATAATCAGTTTTTCGGCATGTCGTTGATATTTGATTGTTGTGTCGTTGATATTTAAATTTAAATTTAGTTCAGCAATTGGGATTTGATTTATGATAATTTTAGTCAATTTCCTTTAAAGTATAGGTCACTGGTTATCAATCTATCAGAAGATGACATGTTGGGAGCATTTTGTTTTGTTAGTATATGTCAAGAAGTACCAAACTTTTGTATCTTATGGTGTGTCTATTTTCATGTGGCAGTTAAAGAGTTGTTTTGGGTTTGATACATTTTTTCCGACGGATGTTCGGAGATTTGGAGATGGAGGCATTTTTGTTGGAAATTTGAGGAGACCAATTGAAGAGGTCATGCCCAAATTAGAGCAAAAGCTGTCTGAAGCGGCGGGAAGAGAAGTTGTGTTATGGTTCATGGAAGAAAACACAAATGACATCAGAAAACAGGTATTGAAACCGGTTCTTGGTTATAACTTATACATTTCAGGCCAAGTTGTGTCCAGAATTTATTTTAAGTCTGTTAAGTGTTGACGACACAATCCTTAGTTTGATTAAAAAAATTTGTTTCTGGTTATTAACATTGGTTTGTTGTTCTTTAAGGTCTGTATGGTGCAACCCAAATCGGAAATTGATCTACAGTTTGAGTCAACCAAGCTGAGCACTCCTTTGGGTTATGTGAGTGCAGTAGCCTTGTGCGTTGCTACGTTTGGGACAGTAGCTCTGATGAGTGGCTTCTTCCTGAAACCTGATGCTACATGGGATGACTACCTTGCTGATGTTGTGCCTCTCTTTGGTGGCTTCATCTCTATCTTGGGAGTTTCTGAGGTAATTTATTCTATCTTTTCTTTGTCTGTCATTAATCTCGGTAATTCATATTATTGTCTAGCCTAGAATTATCAAGTTTTAACAGGCAAATCCTGTTTGTTTTGTTAATGATGTGTCAGCGTGACTTTTCGGGAAATGGAGAATGTTAATCCAACATGAGAAGCACGCCGAGATAATTAGGCTTAAAAAAGAATTTTAATTTAGTAAATACATATATGAGGACAATTTGCATCCCTTTGTTCTGATTTGATGGTTATGAGTTTTTGTACTCCGGTTCTAACATGGTTTGTATGTGACGTAATTTTGTATCTCTTTTCCATTCTGACAAGTTTATGTTACACAGATAGCGACCAGAGTAACAGCAGCTCGTCACGGTGTAAAACTCAGTCCATCTTTTCTTGTGCCATCCAATTGGACAGGGTGTTTAGGAGTGATGAATAACTATGAGTCACTGCTTCCAAACAAGCAAGCGCTTTTTGATATTCCAGTAGCACGCACAGCTAGTGCATATCTCACATCACTGGTGCTTGCAATTGCTGCTTTTGTGGCTGATGGAAGCTTTAATGGGGGTGACAATGCATTGTAAGTTCTTCACGGACCCTTCCTCAGAAATATAACAGATTGCCTTTTTAAACGTCCTTCCCAAAGCTCTAGCATCACCGTCTTAAACTTCATCTGACCTCAGTAACCTCACTAATTATTTGGTTTTAACAAGGAGTCCTTTTTCTTTTCTTGGCAGGTATATAAGGCCGCAGTTCTTCTATAATAATCCCTTGCTTTCTTTTATCCAATATGTTATTGGTCCTTATGCGGATGACCTTGGAAATGTGCTGCCCTATGCAGTGGAAGGTGTTGGAGTTCCTGTTGATCCCCTTGCTTTTGCTGGACTTCTAGGTCAGTTCTTTAGCCTTCTTAATTCATATTACAGTTTTTACCTCATCCTCCCCCCTCACCGCCCCCCTTTTGCCGCTCCAAGATTTTGAGTGCAAAGTGACTGTGCTAGTTGGCAGAAAGTTATCACGAAATGACGGTATCTGTCCGGAAACTCAACCTCTGTAAATAGCTCGGCCCCCATGTTATATCTAAGCAGTCCTTTAGGTCACCTCAATAAATTGAAAGAAATTATATGATCATTTAGCTTTTTTGACTCAAATGTGTGAAACAACTGTGAAATAATTGTAAAATTTGGCTTTTTGGGAAGAATCTGAAGAGATAAAGGTTGACATGATTACTTAATGCCAAAATCCAGTATTTGCTTAAACGTTAGTCAAATGTATAAATCTAATTTGGATACAACTACAAGGTATTGACTACATTTTTGGACAGGGATGGTGGTGACTTCTCTGAACTTATTGCCATGTGGGAGACTCGAAGGTGGCCGGATTGCACAAGCTATGTTTGGGAGAGGCACAGCCGCTCTGTTATCCTTCGCCACATCACTTTTACTTGGTATTGGTGGCCTAAGTGGAAGTGTCCTTTGCTTGGCATGGGGATTATTTGCTACCTTCTTCCGGGGTGGAGAAGAAGTGCCTGCGAAAGACGAAATCACCCCCTTGGGAGATGATAGGTTTGCTTGGGGCTGTGTCCTCGGCCTTATCTGCTTCCTCACACTTTTCCCCAACAGCGGCGGGACCTTCTCCAGCTCATTTTTAAGTGCACCATTTTTCAGGGGTGATATGTAAATAGGTCCAACGGACTGTATCAACGCAAGTTCCGGTAGGCTGATGACCGTATTTCAATAGTCTCACTTCTGACTGATAAGCAAGGGTGAATCAAAAAGCGCAAAGGGTGGTAGTAAAGATCTCAATTGTATGTAGTCAACATCTCATTCAGTTGTTGTGATCTTATAGCAATACATTATATATAATTCCCCAGTGTATATATTGTCAGGGTTCTGGTGCTGGATGTGAGGGTTTTTTTTTTTGGACGAAAATAAAAATTACAAGGAGAAGCCCCTCGGGCAAGACGAACTCGTAAAATCCCACCGCCAAGGCGACCGCGCCTCAGACGGAAGAGTATGCAGCCAACCAACCGGCGAAGAACACGAATGACCTATCGAGGCCAAAGCATCAGCAACAAAGTTGGCTGGACGTGTGGTTTATGGGGTTTTGTTGTGAAACCTAAAAATGAATTCTTCCATGATTATAAACGAATTAAAACCTTATGTTTTTCTGCTAATACCCTTTTTGAGGCCAAAACCACATACTTTATAAGGTTTTGTGGTTAAGAGCAATCACTATGCATTTGAGGTACTGAGTTCGATTCTCCTAATTAATTGTCTAAAAAAAATTACAAACTAGCAACCCGCAGTTAGCTTGAGTCCAGGGTGCGGAAATTCATGCCTTTTCAACTATTTGGGATTAGTGTGTTTGTCTCTTTGGTGCGAGGATCAACATAAAAAGGGGACGACAAGGGTGGTCGTGACCCAAATAAATGATGTGATATCTAATAAGTTAAAACACAAGACCAATATGTGATAATTAAAGTTGAAACACAAGACCAATATGTGATAATTAAAGTTAAAAAACAGGACTACGCATAATAAGTTTAAAATAGAAATATTGCCACATAAGTTTGTGTGCAACTGTAGATTACATCACATGTAGGATATTGACTAGTGAATTGTGTAAAGTGGGAGTTCAGTTCAACGAAATTTTTATTTCTTAAGAAGAATTAAACGCAAATAGAAGGGATTGGCTACAGTGCTCGCAAGCATTGAATGCTCACACCGATCTCACCCTCCTTTCCCCCCTCTCTCCTCTCTCCTCCCTCATTTTAATGGTGAGATCGGTGTAAGCATTCAATGCTTGCGAGCATTGTAGCCTACTCCCAAATAGAAAGTAGAAACTGTTTATTTTCTTTTCTTTTCTTTTCTTTTATTGTGGGAATGAAACATTAGAGCATGAATTTTGACATTTTATTCCATGATGAAAATAACGGCAACAAGTAAACGTAGCAAAATTGACCGAAAAAGAAAATAAATAAAAATAAGGGAAATGGAAAGATGTAAGCAAAAATGGTTTTATTAGGTGTGTACACGTTGTGTTGTGTGGGGTTCGACTTGCCACTGAACCGTGTTGAGTAACACTACTATTAACTCAAAACTTGCCATTTGTTGCACATTATTAACGGTTTTGGAATATTATTAACATAAAAACCTAAAAAGATTATTTAAAACCAAAAGATGAAAACATGACACACAAACCCCGACCACCAAATAAAACCATCCTTTTTCTTTCTTAGCAATTCTCACTCTGTAAAACCGTAAAACAACCATAGTTTGAAATATCGCGCGACATCGCGCAATATAGCGCGTTTTGTCGCGTAACGGAACCAATTTCGCGACATCGCGTAAAATTTTCGCGGAAGTCTCAAAAAAAGTACGCGATTTACGCGATATTTACGCGATTTACGCGATAATTACACGATTTATGCGAAACTACGCGATAAAAACGCTATTTGTAACTTTAAAAAAAAAAAAAAAAAGCCAAAAATACAAATCCCTAAATTTAGCCCCAACTCTGTCTCTCTCTCTCGTCCCGAGTCTCCCGAGTCTCCCTAAATTCCCTTCCTTTCTGATCGAATCCAATCAATCAATTCCTTTCTGATCGAAGAATTGTATGCCCAGTGCCCAGTGCCCACCGCACCCTCTCTTTCAGTTGAGCCTCGCCTCGCTTTGCCCAGTGCCCACCGCACCCTCTCTTTCAGTCCCGACTCCCGACTACATCACTGCCCCTGCCTCTCTCGATTCTCGCCGTCAATCGCTCCCCGCCACCACCAATCTCCCGGTCGCCGTCACTCCCAACTCTCTCTCTCTCTCTCAGGTAACAATGCTTGTTGTTGTATTCTTTTATTTTGCTGTTGTAAGTTGTAAGGATCGCGAGTTGGAAGTCTAGTTCCCTAATAGGAAATATGCCGGCTTCGACGATGAGATCCTTGTACCCATTTTTAAGGAATAAGAAAATCCCTTTAGCGGGACCAAAACCCGTTGCCTTACCACTTGGCCACGCCCCATTTCTAGTCGACACTAATAAACACTAATATTGGTACTGGAGAACAACAATCGCACTGGATAAACACATAAGTGGTGAACTTGAACTCAAAGATGTTTACTTCAGGTATCCTGCTAGGCCGAATGTGCAGATATTTTCTGGATTCTCATTGCGCGTTCCAAGTAGCACAACTGCTGCTTTGGTTGGGCAGAGTGGAAGTGGAAAGTCAACAGTAATAAGCCTAGTAGAAAGATTTTATGATCCAGACTTCGGCAAAGTACTTGTAGACGGTGTAGATTTGAAGAAGTTTCAGGTCAAATGGATTAGAGAGAAGATAGGGCTTGTTAGCCAGGAACCTATTCTGTTTATTAAACACTAATATTGGTACTGGATAAACACTAATGTTGTTGTTGGGTTGTTTTTCTGATTTTTTTTTTATGTTGCTTTCCATGATGTAGGAGTTAGAGTTTTGAGCTAAATTTTTTAAATTAGCATGTATGCATTAATGATATAATGCTAAATGCGGTCGTTAGCCATAAACATGGTGTGGACATGGAATTGCATATATGATTGCTCAATTTGTCCTTTTTCTTGTTTGTCTTGTTTTTTTGGCAGTGGCCCGTGGGTTGTTTATTTTGTGAGGAAATATGTCAGATTTTGCTCACAAATGGGCTAAGAAAGTTGAAGGACACAAGACACACATAAGGTGTGTTTTTTGTGATCAACTATGCACCGGAGGCATCACTAGGCTTAAGCACCACTTAGCTCAAACCCGTAAAGATATGAAGCCTTGCAAAAAGGTTCCACCTAATGTGAAAAAAGTGTGTGTTGATGCTTTGAACGCTTATGAAGAAACAAAACAGAGAAAAAGTGAAATGCTTATTGAGATTGGGCAAGGAGATACAAGTGAAAGAAACATGGAAATGGAATTGGATTCTCAATCAAATGATTATCGAAGAGGTAGTGGTAGTGGTAGTGGTAGTGGTAGTGGTATTGGTAGTGGGATTGGAGTTAGGAGTGAGAGTGGTTGTGGTAGTGCTCCAACTCCAAGTTGTGAGACTTGTCCACCTCTACCACCTAAGCCTAGAGGACCAATGCATAAGTATGTGACATCAGAAGCTCGACAAACTACTTTGAATTCTCAATACAAGAAGGAAGAACGAAATGAAGTGTGCCGAAAGGTTGGGCGTTTCTTCTACACTAGTGCAGTTCCTTTCAATGTAACTAATAACCCATATTGGAAAACTATGGTGAAAGGGATTGCGAATTATGGTCCCGGATTCGAACCTCCTAGCGCCTATGAGTTGAGAACTTGGATTCTCAAAGAAGAAGTTGAAGATGTGACATGACTTATGATAGAGCATCAAAAAGATTGGAAGGGACATGGATGCTCCATTATGTCGGATGGTTGGTCGGATCAAAAAGGCAAGTGTTTAATAAACTTTCTAGTAAATAGCCCTCGTGGGACTTGGTTTATAAAATCCATTGATGCTTCCGCCGCGAAAAAGGATGGGGATTTGATGTTCAAGTTGTTGGATGATGTTGTTGAACAAGTTGGGGAGGAAAATGTCATTCAAATAATCACCGACAACGCTAGCAATTACAAGTTGGCGGGGAAGAAGCTTATGGAGAAGAGAAAGAAGCTTTGGTGGACTCCATGTGCGGCTCATTGCATTGACTTAATGCTTGAAAGTATAAGTAAGTTAAAAGTATTTGAAGAAACTATTCAAAAAGCAAAGTTAGTGGTGAAGTTCTTATATGCTCATATATGGGTGCTTTCTTTGATGAGGAAGTTTACCGGGGACAAGGAGCTTCTTCGTCCCGCGGTGACACGGTTTGCTACATCTTTTTTAACTCTTCAAAGCATCTACAAGCAAAAACAAGCTCTTATGTCAATGTTTTCCTCCAAGGAATGGAGTGAGAGTTCTTATTCCAAGTTGCCTTTAGGTGTAGCGGCTCGTAAAAACGTACTCCATGATAGCACTTTTTGGCCTCACATTGCTTTTTGTGTCAAGAGTTGCATGCCACTTGTCTCCGTCTTAAGAGAGGTGGATTCCGAAGCAAGACCTTCCATGGGATACCTTTATGAGCTTATGGATGTTGCAAAAGAGAAGATTGCCTTTAATTGTGGTGGAGTTGAAAAAAAATATAAACCAATATGGAAGAGGATTGATGATAAATGGGCTTCACAACTCCATCAACCTTTACATGCGGCGGGTTATTATTTGAATCCCCAATTGCGTTACGAAGACACTTTCTCTAATGTTGAAGAAGTTAAGGCCGGCTTGTATTCATGCATGGATAGGATGATGGATAGTGAAGATGAGCTTCTTAAAGCGGATTGTCAGTTGGATCTTTATGATCGTGGAGAAGGAGAATTCGGAAGTGAAAAAGCAATGAAGAGTAGAACAATGCGAACACCAGGTTTTAATCTCTCTTTTATTTTTCTAATATAACAATTTATAGTTTTATACCTTGAAATATTTGTGATGTCTTTATATTGTTGTAACTTGTACTCACAAATCTTTCACTTTTTTTAGTGAATTGGTGGTTGCGTTTTGGTTCGAAAACACCCGAGCTGACAAAGTTTGCTGTTCGTGTCCTTAGCCTTACTTGTAGTTCATCGGGTTGTGAGAGGAACTGGAGTACCTTTGACTTGGTAAAATTCTCTTCTCAATTTGTTGTTCTATAATTTTTTTGTTACTTTTTAAAATACTTTTGAATTCTAATATTATATTTATTTACAAATTACAACTTTAGATTCATACGAAGAGAAGGAATAGGCTTGAACACAAGAGGCTTAATGCACTTGTCTTTGTGAAGTATAATTTGGCTCTTCGAGAGCGAAGCATTAGAAGGCAAAATATGGTTGATCCGATACTTATAGATGACATTGAATCGGATGATGAATGGATAACTGAGGTAGAAGAACCAACTCTTCCAGAAGATTCTTCTTGGCTTGAAGAAGATGGCATATTTGATGACGCGATAAGAAATGTGCCCATTTCGACATATGATAGTATCTTACCACACCGAAAATAGTATCTTACCACACCGAAAGCCTCGTGATCCTATTGCTCCTAGTCCTTCTATCCTTCCTATTGCTCCTACTCCTTCTATCCCTTCCGGGTTCCAACTTCCTAGCCTTCCTAGAGCTTCTACTCGTCCTACTCCTATTACGAAACGAAAATTTGGTGAAAGCTCAAGTAAGTATGGAGTAGCTCTCTACTTTTAGTTTTAGTTGTTTAAGTTTAAAATTAAATATTTTTTTTAACTTCATATCCTATATTTATGCATAGGTCGTGGTGGAAGGAAAAAGAAGTTTAAAGTTGTTGAAGAAGTTTATGAAGAAAGTGCGAATTTGTTTGATGTTCCTTTAGCCAACGATGACTATCCATTGAATGAAAATGATTATACTGCTAATGATATTTTGCAACAAATTGAAGAAGAGGAAAATGAAAGACGTGGTTGTGAGTCTAGTGACAATGATGATAGTTTGCTTGGTGATGATATTTTCTTGATGAGGATGATGATTTAAATGAGTAAAGTTGAGTTTTTCTCTTTGTAATGGGTTTATGAATATTTTGTAACTTTGTGAATGATCTTTAACATAAGATCATCATTATGTTTGGAATATTTGGATTTTTATTCAAGTGTTTTGTGTTGTTGAACTTGAGCAATATGTATTTTGATAGTTTATTATGCATTAATGTGAAATTATATGTGTTTTGGTGCAAGTATATATATATATATGTTTATTCAATGTTCATTACAATTTTACGCTATGCAAGTCTCAAATAGCTTACGCGAAACCGCTACATAGCGCGACATTGCATAGCGAAACTTCCCACGCGACGCCTTACGCGACGCGATTTCAAACCTTGAAAACAACACACAAACAATATTTGCTATCTGTTTATTCAAACAAAATAAGAGTTTGATGATTGGAGGAAAAATAATAAGGTTTTTCTAGGTTTGATGAACTGAAGAAGATGCATGTATATTTCTGGGTACGTATGAATTGTTTTAAAGGATGGGAGTGAGTTGGTGGGGACGGCAAGGAGACCGAGGAGGTGCCAAACGAGCTTATGCCAAGTCTGTAACAAACTTCCAGAATTCGACACGTGTCCCACTACTTAACACCTCTATAACTCTGTTAAATTCAAAAAATAGAAAAACAAATACTTCAAAAAAAAGAAAAAAAATCATATCCAGCCACTGTTTACGGTTGACTGTTGTCTTAGTCGCCTGCGATTCCTTCGAGACCCGTAACAGATAAAGTTTGAATTAGGGTTTTTTAATCTTTTCTGTATATATCTTCTCTTAGTAGACCACCATATATATATATATGAGTACAAGGCATAATTCTAGGAATCCTATTTACACGGAATAGGGAAATTTAATACTTTACAAATACATCATATTGACTCACGTCAACACTCCCCCTCAAGTTGGTGCATAGATATCTTCTAAGCCCAACTTGTCCAGTGAGTCATGGAACACCTTAGCAGATACCGCATGCGTCAATACGTCAGCTAGCTGCTCTTCCGATCGCACAAAAGGAATATCCACTAACTTGACTTCTAGCTTCTCCTTAAAGAAATGTCGGTCTACTTCCACATACTTCGTCCGATCATGCTGAATTGGATTATTAGCTATCTCACGTGCAGCTTGATTATCACAATATAGTAACATAGGACCTTCGGGTTTGAATCCTATTTCTGTTAGAAGAATTCGCAGATGCCATATACTCTACCTCCGCTGTTGACTGTGCTACTACATTTTGTTTCTTACTTCTCCACAAGATTACCTGCTACAAATGTAAAGTAGCCTGATGTAGAGCGTCGATCAGTAATGTTGCCTGCCCAATCAGCATCAGTATAACCCTTGACTTCCATGTGTCCATGCTTTTTGAACATCAAACCTTTTCCAGGAGCTCCCTTTAAATAACTCAAGATACGCATCACTGCTGCCATGTGATCTTCACTCGGAGCATGCATGAACTGGCTCACCATACCCACAGCATATGCAATGTCTGGTATAGTGAGTGACAAGTAAATTAATTTTCCCACCAACCTTCGGTACCTTTCTTTGTTAGTTAGAACTTGTTCCGGATAGATCGCAAGATGATGATTCTGCACAATAGGAGTTTCGGCCGGTTTACACGCCAACATGTCTGTCTCAGACAAGAAATCTAGTATATACTTTCTTTGTGACAAATATAAACCTTCTTGAGAACGTGCAACCTCAATCCCTAGAAAATACTTGAGTCCTCCTAAATCTTTCATCTCAAACTCGGAGGACAAGTATTTTTGTAATTTCTCAATCTCCTTTGTGTCATCACCTGTAACAACCATGTCATCCACATATATGATTAGGAGAGTAACCTTACCATCTTTGCGCTTGATGAACAAGGTATGATCTGAGTTACCCTGCTGATAACCATACTTCTTCATTGCATGAGTGAATCTTCCAAACCATGCTCTTGGGGACTGTTTGAGGCCACATAAGGCTTTTTGAAGCTTACATACTTTCCCAACAGAGTTTGGCACACCGTATGCTAGTGGAAGATCCATATACACTTCCTCCTCTAAATCCCCATGAAGAAACGCATTCTTCACATCAAATTGTTTTAAGGTCAATCAAAGTTAGCAACTAGGGACAATAAAACTCTAATGGTGTTCATTTTAGCAACTGGAGCAAACGTCTCTTGATAGTCCACACCAAAGGTATGAGTGTAACCCTTAGCTACCAATCTCGCCTTGTATCTGTCAATGGTTCCATCAGCTTTATGTTTTATGGTGAACACCCACTTGCATCCCACATGTCTCTTTCCCTTTGGAAGTGAAACAACACTCCAAGTGCCATTTTTCTGTAAAGCATCCATCTCAGTTTGCATTGCTTCCACCCACTTTGGGTCTCTCAGGGCTTCTTTAACCTTTGTAGGTATTTTGATTCTAGTCATTTGACACACAAACGCCTGATTTTGGTGATAAACGATGAGTGGAAACATATTGTGCAATAGCATAATGCACTTTTCCCTCTGGAGAGTACCTGTCAGGTGGCTTCCCAAGATTCTGTCTAGGAGGCAACACATAAGGCCGTTCAATAATCTCATAATTAGATAATTCATTGGTAGACATGTTACTTACCTTAGGGATATCTGTAGGGTCATGAGCGGGTACATGAGGAGTATGAAGGGGGGCTGTCATCTTGAGTAGTCATAACATAATATTCTACAAATTGTTCAGACCCTATCTCAGCCTGTTGTATATCCAAACCACTGGATATCAGGCTCGATTGGCTTTGCAAGCTCATCTCAGTTGTCTGGCTTGGCAAGCTCGGTGCATCAACAAGACCAGCACCAAGATCTAGCGCCTCAATTGGGCTAATACTACTGTTCACTCCTCCTGAGCCTAAACTTATGTCCTGGGCTTCA
Organism: Gillenia trifoliata; assembly: GCA_018257905.1. Taxonomy (NCBI): domain Eukaryota; kingdom Viridiplantae; phylum Streptophyta; class Magnoliopsida; order Rosales; family Rosaceae; genus Gillenia; species Gillenia trifoliata. The sequence continues at coordinate 26,484,485 of CM031080.1, forward strand.
GACCCCATCTCGACTGGAAGATCAATCCAACTGTAGTCTTTATTAGTAAGAATCTCCCCCTGAAGGTTAGGGCTGGGTTGATCAGGAAGAAAAAACATTTCACTTTCAGAGAAAGTAACGTCCATGGTGACATACATATGCCGAGTAGGAGGGAGATAACACCGGTAACCCTTTTGTTAGGGGCTAAACCCGAGAAATAGACATCTCTCTGCACAAGGATCAAGCTTGCTCCGTTGATTTTTGTGAAGATGCATATATGCCACACAACCGAAAACACGTGGTTGGAGGTGCAAAGATGATGGAATAGCAATGTGATCAGCAAGTACTTCTAGTGGAGTTCGAAAAGAGAGAACACGAGATGGAATTCGGTTCATAAGATAAACCGCATATGTGACTGCATCTGCCCAATAAGTTTTAGGAGCGCAAGAGCCAATAAGGAGAGCTCGGGTGGTTTCAAGTATGTGTCTATTTTTTCTCTCAGCCACTCCATTTTGTTGTGGAGTCTGAGGACAGGTAGTTTCATGGAGGATGCCCTTCTTCTGAAAGAACTCGGATAGTTCATGATTAATGCACTCTCCACCATTATCAAATCGAAGAATCTTAATGGGAAGTGAAAACTGATTACAGATCATATGATAAAATGCTTGGAAAATTTTGCCCACATCACTTTTGTTTTTCATAGTATATAACCAAGTTATTCGAGTGCAATCATCCACAAAAGTAACGAGCCATCAGACGCCTTGTTGAGTTGTAATCGGGGAAGGCCCCCACACATCTGAATGAATTAATTCAAAAGAAACTGTTCTTTTATTGAAACTCAAAGAGTATGAAGCACAATGGCTTTTGGCTAATATGCAAACACTGCATTTAAGAGACGAGTCTGAAACATTATGAAATAAAGAAGGAAGTAACTTTTTCAAAATAACCGAAAGATGCATGACCCAATCGACGATGCCATAACCATATTGTCTTTACCTTGTTGTTAACACCACTTCTGACTTGATTAACACAGCCTAGCGACACATCATCCACATAGTACAAACCCCTCCTTTTAGTACCATGCCCAATGATCACCCAAGTTCGGATATCCTGAAGCAAACAAAAATTGGGAAACATAAGCACGATACAATCCAGTTGTTCAGTAACTTGCCCAACAGACAACAAATGATTAGATAGTGCTGGAACATGTAAAACATTGTGCAACGATAAAGTGGGAGTAAGTGCTATAGAACCCGCTCCTGTAATCGGAGTAATATCACCATTAGCCATAATAATATTATCCTTCGGTGGAGAACTCTTATATTGAAAAAGAGACGAATCATATGTCATATGATCCGTAGCACCTGAGTCAATTATCCAACTTGTATCTCGATCAGTGGATGCAACTAAAGTGACACCAATATTACCTGGATCATCTGACGTCTCATTCATATCAACCTGGCTGAGAAGAGACAATAATAGGCTGGTTTCATTAAGGCTTGGTTCGGTGGTCTGAGTCTGTCCTGCATAGGAGGCTTGGGCTGCAGCCATGGGCTGGTTCACATGCCCAATTTGGCCTGTCATTACAGCATCAACTCCAATCCCAGCGTCAGCAAGCTTTGCTTGACCTGGGCGTTTCCCTCTTGCTTTCATTTGCTTCCTTTTCTCCAAGAACCATTCAGGATAACCATTAATCTGAAAGCAAGTTTCCTTAATATATCTAGTTCCATTGCAATGACTACAACGGAGCTTGTCTTTTTCAGCTTCATCTAATTCTCTTAAGGAGCAAGGACGTGCCTGTGAGAAGGTTTTTGAGACCATAGCCATAGAAGACTCTACACCAGAATTCTTCCCGTCGAGCATGGTTTCTTGTCTCTGGGATTCACGGCGAACAATATTGAAACATTCTTCAAGCCATGGAATAGGTTTCTTCCTAAGGATATCACTCTGAACTGGATCAAACATCTGATCAAGCCCTGCAAGAAAATCAAACACCCGGTTCTTGTGGAGGTCTTCCTTTCGACTCTTGAGATCTGCAACACACACCATCCTACCCGGACGCCTCTTATCCATCTCTAGCCATACGCTTTTCAGTTCTCCAAAGTAAAGATTCACGGGACGACCATCTTGTCGAATTCGTGTTGCTTTACAACGTAATTCATAATACTGGGCCTCATCTTCTCCATCGTAGAACATCTGGGATACACTATTTCAGATGTCCTAAGCAGTTGGCAAATCAATAAACATGCCAAGGAGGTGGGGTTCCATGGTTTTCAGCAGCCATCCCTGTACAATCGCATCCTCGGTGACCCATTTTGAGTAATCAGGATCTTCTTCATCGGCTTTTGAAGTTTTTCCATTCAAGTATCCAAGCTTGTTCAAGCCCGCAATGTGAACCTCCATAATCTTCGACCACACCTTAAAATTTGTGTCATTCAATTTGAATGCAAACGGCATAGAGTTGATGTTGGATGACTCAAACCCAATAGTCTGACCTAGGATTGGAATACCTCATGCCTTCTTCTCCTCGGCCATCACAGCAGATTTTGTGATGATGTAAAAATAGGTTTAGTTTAGAGTTTCTTGGGTTACGATCTTTTGCTCCAAGATCGGAGGTTGCAGATTTGTTTGGCCAACAGAGTTCTTCAGTTGATGGCTAGGTTTTAGGGAAAGAGACAGATCGTAACCCGCTCTGATACCAAGATAAAGTTTGAATTAGGGTTTTTTAATCTTTTTTGTATATATCTTCACTTAGTAGACCACTATATATATATGAGTACAAGGCATAATTCTAGGAATCCTATTTACACGGAATGGGAAAATTTAATACTTTACAAATACATCATATTGACTCACGCCAACAGTAACCATATCCAGCTTAAACCCTTGATTCCTCACCACTCACGCCAAATCCCATCAGCCATCACGCGGTGGCAAAACATTTGCCCGCTATCATCAAAATCCTCTTTCTGTCTTCCATTTCTCACCAAATTGAAATCTATAAACATTGCAAAGCCTAGCCGGAGGTCCACTTCAAAGATCAAATCCCATGTTGCCTATAACTGTGGCACCGTAGAGGACGATGGTGGGTGGACATGGAGGAGGATGCCGGAGTCTCCGGGAGGGAGGCAGTTTTGGAAGCCTTATTCGATGGCGAAGGCGCTCTCTATGCTGAGATCGACATCGAGATCCCTATTCGTTGCTTGGCTCTAAAGGTGGGTCTCACTTTGAGGGTAACAAGGGTGGTATCTAGGTTCTCATAATGGGCTTTTTCTTGGAGAAGCCATGGCTTTAGTTGGAATTGGATTAGATTGAATATTGGAGAAGATATGGTTGGAAGAAAAACAAATTCAAAGGGTTAACGAATATTTTTTATTGAATTCATTTTGGATTTGAATCGTTGATTCATTGATGCAGAAGAAAGAAAGGAAGAAATAAATAGATTGGGAGCGAGGCTGAGAGATGAGGAGATTTTGCTGGTGGTAAGGGAGAGGTTGCTGGCGGTGGGATGGTTGACGGGTTGGGTGTGGTGGCGAGCTCAGCAGCATGTTGGGTTTTTTTCTTCTAATATTTTTAAGTCTTCATTATGGAGGTGTTAAGTGAGGGACGCGTGTCGAAATTTTGAAACTTGTCACAGGTTTGGCATAGGTTGTTGAGCACAGTAGATCTTGACTCGTGGAAGAGGAGTCCAGATCTGCTATGCCCATAAACCCTCTGCCTCCACCCTCCTTGCGACACATGTCTTTCTCTACTTAACAGAGGTTAACTCTGTTAAGGCTCCTACTTTTTTGTAAAATAATATTATAACAATAAAAACTCTCTATTTTTTCTTCGTATTTCATCTCTTTCACGAACATAGGCTGTATCGCTCTCAGAAATCGTCGTCCCCCCTCATATGCCCTCTTTCTTCCTCAATTCTTTCACCAGAAATCGTTCATCATCTTTTGTTCTTTCTGTGTCCTAATGCTTTTCAATAGAAATCTCATGTGCAAAGGGTTGTGGATGTTGAAATTGGTCATCTTGAGACATTGCAGCAATGGATGAAGAATATAGATGGATAATTTTTAATTTATTTGTTTGCAAATGAAAATATGTAATCAGTGGTTGTAATGGTATGGTATGTCAACTGCTGTTTTTGTTGTACTCCTTTAATGATATTTTATGGAGTGAAGGATAGTATGAAGATGAAGTGCACATCAGATGTTTGAGAAAATGTCAAAGAGATCATTCTAGTGTTAACTGGTGTAGTTGTTGCACACCAAATGTAAATCTTTCTACAATTAACAAGAACAATATATGTTTGTTTCAAGATAACAAAGCCACATATCTATAATTGCTTTTGGTTGAATGTTACAACCCGTCCCAAAATTTATGTGAAATTACCAAAATACCCCTAGGGGTCAATGTTGACTTTTGTTGACTTTTCGTGACGACTTGTAAAAATTTATTTCTTTACATATTCTTGATGTACTCATCGATACGAACGCGTGGACGCAAGCGGAACTCAATTCGGAGTTGAAACGAACGTTTTATGAAGTTTTAAAGTGTAGGGGCATTTTGGTAATTTTCCCCATCATTTCTGCACGTCACTTTCTCTCTCCCTCTCTTTCTCTCCCATTTTCTCTCTAAAACCAAAAGTTCACCGAAACCCTAACCCTTGGACGAATCACAAAACTGTCGAATCGTTGCCCAAAATCCATACCATCACAATCGTCTCGTCATTCTGAACGAGGCTGTGATTTCAGAATCTTCAAACTCGAACCTGATCGTTCAAACCGACGTCAGAACGGAATAGGCAAACTGTTCATCAATTTTCTGTACAATACAGACCAAGGTAAGCCTCGAGACCATTACCATTGGTTTTATTGGATTGAGTAGGTTCAAATCGATATAAAGAACGTCAAATTTGGTGCAGTTTTGAAGGAGAACGGAATTAGGGTTTCCCGAAGCTTTCCGGCCAATTTCAGGCAATCTCCGGCCATTTTTCCGGCCTCAAATTAATATGAAAATATTCTACTCCTCAATACCTTCAATTTGATATATGGCACGTTAAATTTGGCCAAAGAACGAAGAAGTTATGGATTTTTGAAGTTTTGAGACATAATCGGTATTAAATTTCCAGATTCCGGCGAACCAGACGGCAGCGCCGGCGGCGGCTCCGGCAACCGGCGCGAGGAAGGGGACGACGGAATATTCCGTTAACGGTAACGGAATATTCCTAACGGCGTCAGCATATTCCGTCCAAAAAGATATATTCCGTTAACTTTAACGGCGCTGACGTCAGCAGGCGCGTGGCTGACGTCAGCCGCGCGTGGGACGGTGCGTGCAGCGCGTGAGGCGCGTGGGTGACACGTGCCAGCGCGTGGCGGCACGCGCCAGCGCGTGCCGGCGCATGCCAGCGCGTGAAGCCACCTCCCGGCGCGTGGCGGCGCTTCCGACCGTTTCACGGCGCGTGCGGCGGCGCACGGCGGCGCCGGCGGCGGTGGACGGCGGTGGTACGGTTTTCAGGGCCCGGAAATCATTTTTCGAGCCCGTTTTCGCTAAAATATTAATATTTTTGGGGGATTTTTCGTTAAGGCCTATTTTTAATTTATTTTAGGGAAGTTCTAATTTGTTCCCTAATATTAAATAGGTAATTCTTCGACTCCGCACACCGAGGAGGGCAACACCGGGGGAGATTTTACTCCCGATCACCTGTGAGTGGACATTTGGTTTATTAAAAGGATTTTATGTTTAAAATTAAATATGATTTTGATTTATATATGGTTTTAAATGGCTTTGAGGCATGTTTATTTATATATATTTATTAATAAATATATATACTTGTTGATAATTATTTATGCAACCATATTTGTTCTATTTATGGTATATATATTGGGAAATGGATTTAATTGGTGATTGGGATTATTTATCAAGTATGATTATATGATATGAAATGGGTTATACTTCGATATCAGTTTTGCATAAATATTAAACGATATTTTATTATATGGTTTTGAGGGAAATTTTTATTTATGCAATAATCGATATTTGGGAATTATGAAAGGGATTTTGGCTCCTATATCTATACACATGAGTATATATGTATGTTTTCAAACACACTTGGTATGCTTTCACTACGTTGTAGTACCGTTCTCACGGCCGTAGGACAATTCTCACATGTTTGGGTCACACGCACTGTACTCCAGGGATATTGTCCGGTAAATACCTTAGTGCAAGCTTGTCTTACGTTTATTGTTGTTTATGGGGAAAAGGCCCCACTACGTAAGGAGTCGGGTGTGACGCGCTGCGGCGCCAGGACTTACATGTGTGTGGTACTAGGAGTACAAATTAATTGGATAACGTATTGAGCTTGTACGGTGATTGAGAGGCTGTTCCTCAACCCGTACATGGGTGATCGCGCATATACCCTGTGTTGGTTTTCCCTTATATATTATTGGAATTATGAAATTGTGATTTATGGATATTATACCTTTTGATATGTTTCAGTATACTAATAAAGTATCTTTTGAACTATACTACGATAGTATATTTCTACAGCTGTACTGAGTTTTCAAACAGGGGTTAGTATGTTGAAAAGAGAAAGGTTTGCGAAAACTTTTATTTTTGTCCACTCACACTTTTGTTTTTGCGCCCCCTTCAGGACATAGTGATAGTGCATCCGGCGCAGTCGAGGATTTTGCGTGGCAGCTCTGATCATCCATCCCGACCATGTAGGGATCTACCTTTTCTTTCAGTTTCTATAATAATATCCATCCCTGTTATGGATAGAGATTCTAGGAACTCAGTTTATCATTTGTTTTTCCGCTGTTTCAAAATTAGTACGCTCTGAACCATATGCATATTGAAATCGGATTTTGCAACTTTATTACAATTTAATTTTGGTTACACTAAGTGTTGTCATGCATTTAATGGCTTCGTCACTTACGAGTGTCGGCCAGCACGCTCGTACTTGGTATCCACGTGGGTATCGAGGGTGGGGTGTGTCATTGAAATAGAATTATATAACAAAAAGCCCCAAAAGCAAGGGAGCAGAAGAAAGAAGAGAAGATACAACCCAATCGCTTGCAAAAGGGGAATAGGCTCACCCGGCAAAGCAAAGCAAGCAACACCAAAATCCCGTAAGCATACAAAATAAGGATTGGTGAAGTACCACCATACCCACTAGATCTCCCTATGCGGGCATGGAAGCCATAGATCATTCTAAGTTATCAAAACATTAAATTAACCATCTAAAAAATCTTCAACACAAAGTAGCAATCCTTCAAATTCTTCTTATCCAGCATCTTGAACTTCAACATCATCACTACGAGTAAGACTTGTCAATTGTGAGCCAAACAATCCAAATTCTCCTTCTAGTGGTAGTTGTCCCTATACTCATACAAAATATATTGAACAAAATCAACAACAACTAACCAAAGAAAACAATAATTATTAAAACCTTCAATTCAGTACAATTAGTTACATGCAACAAGTTGACCATGCTAACTGAACCTTGTTGATAATTTGTTGTAGTATGACAAGTTCCTAAGTAGGGTTGCTAGCACAAACATAAACACATACACATATATTTAAGAAGATACTAATCTCCGCGTTGAAGTATGATTAAAATGAAATAAAAATACCTGCGAAAACTGAACTAATTGACCAAAGTGCATCTGTGGAGGAAAAGACATATGTTGTGTTGAACCATCCACGATTGGTTGACATTGCTATTTGCATTTCAAGATATTATCAATGTATGCAAATGAAAGGTAATTTATTAGGAAATTACTAAATAAACATACTAAAGGAATATAAAAAAACAACTAAATACATAAATTTGGAAGAGAAACCATGATACTTGCATATAGAGTGGTGGATGAGGTAATACTTTCTCTTTTGGCATGCCCATGGTTACATTTTGATCATTCAATTCCCATAATTTCAACAAGAAGAAGGAAAACATAATTAAAATTGATTTCTTTTTATAAATGCAACTAAACAATAACTAGTAGGATCATCATTATAAATAATTTATATACTAACACAATTAGTATCGTACCAGATCCAATAGAAGTGTATGAGGCCTTCTCTTCCTACATGTAGAAGGAACACATATTGAATCAACACTTGAATTTTCTGATTCTTTATTATTTCGAGACCTTCTCTTGTTTGTGAGCTTTTCCAAAGCATTTTTTGGCCTTTTAGAACTACCAACAACCCTTTCTTTTATTTTAATTCCTCTAACTTTAATTATATCATCATCAACAATGATACACTTGTCAAGCTCAAATTTATTACTCATGGTTGGCGAAATCCCTACTTGAACAGGTTCTGCACTTAAGTTTCCTTTCAAATGTGCGTCCACCTCTGCCAAAGTGTTGTTAAGTCTCACTTGAGCAATTTCAAATGTCTTTTCACTCTCTGCTGCCCGTGTTGCTATTTGACATTGTAATCGACACAACTCTCTATAGCGTCTTGCAGTTTCTGCCTTATGGTCATTTGTACGTGAGGTGCAAGTAACTTTGGCATTGCTAGCCTTAATATTTTTTGTCCATCTCTTCAATATGTAAAGACTGGGAATGCTCTTAACATTTCTTGTGGAAAAAACCTTCAAGGCATGTGCACACAAGATGCCTGCAAACTGAAACTTCTTACAAATGCATAAAACTTCATTAGTTGTTGAGTCAGATGTAACTGTGTGATGCCAATTCTTTCCATGAGGGATAACTTGATATTTGCTGGTTGTTCCAATCTCAAAATTTAAGCTTAAAGCACAATCATGAGCCCTACATAGTTCATTCTGAAACCACTTGAACACTTTTGGTGTATATACCTTTGCTGCATGCTTCAATATTTCTACTGGAAATGACAATGAAGGAAAACTTTGACTTGCTTTAAATTCAGTTCTTAATTCTTCGTAACGGCGATCTTCAACCAACCTTTGGAAGTGGTGAAAAAATTGTAACAAATCATATTTGTAACTGACATACTTCTTGACAGAACTATTCATACTTTCACTCCGCTGGGTTGTAGTAATATCTGCAAAGAAAGTTTCTCGCCCATGAACTAGCGCCCATTTCTCTTTTAATTTAAACAATTTTGTCAACCAATCATTTCCCTGGAGATTGTAATTGTCAAGCATCCTATCCCAAGCACTTAGAAAATCATCTTCATCCTCAGAATCATAAATGCAACTACTGAAGTCCTTGCTGAAATATGTGAACTTATCAAAAACATTGCTGAGGTGTTTGGCTGCATTTTGGTATATGTGCCAAATGCATAAACGGTGAGTTGTTTCTGGCCATTTAACTGCTAATGCATTAGACATTGCTGCATCTTGATCTGTAAGAATGGTTTTTGGCTTTTTTCCAGCCATAGCCTTGACAAAAGTATCAAACAACCACTTGAAAGTTGGAATCGTCTCAGCATACAATAAGGTAGCACCAAATATCATTGTTTGCTTATGATGGTTCACACCAACAAACATAGAAAATGATCTTCCTTCTTTATTTTTCCTATATGTAGTATCAAAACACACTACATCTCCAAAATAATCATAATCCACCATCATCCTTGAATCAGCCCAAAAGATATTTGTGATCAAATCATCCTCATCCACTTGTATAGCATAAAAAAAAATTGGGATCATCCAATTGCATTTGTTGCAAATATTCTAACACACCACCTATATCACCTATCTTCATTTTCCTTGTTCGCTTAGAACGCAAGTAATTCTTATAATCTTCATGAATAAATCCAAGATTCTCACGACCACCAGATTGTCTACTTAAAAATTCAAGAGTTGCTTTTGGTGCAATTCCAGAACTATCAGCCATATCACATTCAACCATTTGTGCCGCAGTCATGTTCCTATGAGACCTAAAAAAATGGGTCTTAGAAGGAGTTGTAGTCATATGATTATTATGCTCGGGAATAAACTGAGTAACACGAAACTTATTACTTGGCCCACGTTTAATTTTCATTCTTGCTAGACAACCAAATCTTGTTTCAGCACGAGAATTTTGCACACTATCAACTCGTTTATCTATTGCACACTTACCTTCGACAGAACAAAGAAGAAGTCTGTCTTTCAATTCACCACTTTCTGTTGTATGAAAGCTTCCTTTTCTAACACTAAAGCCAACACTATAAGCATCTGCATTGTAAAAATGATATGCTTCATCTTCTGTTTCAAACTCCATGTTAAGAACTGGAATTAGTTCTTTTCGAATACTAGAATGAAGCAAATATGTTTCTTCTTTACCTTCTATAGCTTGCGGTGACTCTTCATCTAGCTTGTGACATGTTTCAATGCCACCATCCAAGCAATTATCTTTCATATCCATGTCCTAAAATCTGAAAAAAAAAAAAATATATATATATATATATATATTTTAGACTAAAATTGTTGTTTCAGTAATAATCACAATTTAACTTCATGTATATATATAACTTATCATTCAGTGCAATCAAGGAATTGAAACTCATAAAAGCTCGAGATATCTGGAAATACATGTAGTTGTTTAAATTACACTATGCAAAATTCATCGAAAATTTATGGACCATACAAAATTCGAAGCACATATTTGCAGCCATGATCAGAAAAGCAACATAACACCACACAAACTACTAAAAAATCCATGTATAACATTCAAATTCCAATAGAAACTTAAATTAGTGTGTATAAAAGGAAAAGAATAACCTGAAATGAATAGAGCATCATTTACCTGAAGGAGTAGCGACCAAGAAGATAAAAGGATGATCAAAGATTGTTGTTGAAAGAAATAGAGGAAGAGAACGACAATGAAAGGGAAGAGATCCAATTTCTAAAAGGCTTGCTTTAGAAGGCTTGGGAATAGAGCAGAGAACAACAAATATGAGGGCACGATATTCAAGAAGAGAGCGCGAAAGATGAAACGTTCAGAAGAAAAATAGGAATTTTTTGTTGTTATAATATTATTTTACAAAAAAGTAGAAGCTTAAACAGAGTTAACCTCTGTTAAGTGAGAAAGACACGTGTTGCAAGAAGGGTGGAGGCAGAGGGTGGGCAGAGGATTTATTGGCAAAGCAGATCTGGACTCGTGGAGGAGGTGTGCTTAAGAAAATAAAGCATTTTACTTTTGTTATTCTGTTTTAATTAACTAATTAATTATGTGCACTATAATTCCACTGAGTTTTGCTGTTCTTCGTCTCCCCCCTCAACAATTCTTGTGATTCCTGAGAACTATATATATATATATATATATATATATATATATATATATATGCAGCAAGCAAAACCATACATAGTTAGAGCAATGTTTGATGAATTTAACTATCGATGCATACTATGAATGAATTTGATTTTTTGATGGATGGATTTATTTTCCAACAAGGAATTTCATGGGTTCGACCCATTGAATTAGTAACTTGCCCGATGAGATCCTCTATCCTATCCTCTCTTTACTCCCCACCAAGTTTTCTCTGCATACCACCCTCATTTCCACGAGGTGGCATAGCTTCACCAACTCACTTCCTGTTGTTATTATAGATGAAGATGAAATGCCAGATAACAAGGAGGCCTTTTACCAACTCATTCAAAATATCCTCCAACGCCCAACCATACCACATGATTTCTAGAAATTTCACTTCCGATCATACTTTAGCCGCGCCAATGACATCATAACCATCATTTTCACCGCTCGGTGTCACCGACCTAGCCTTCTCCATTGCTCCTTACCCAATTGACGAACCAATTTTTTTCCCACTGCCCATCGAGGTATTCACAAACCTGAAAGTCTCTCAAGCTCCGCAACTCGACACCCTGCAAAGCCGAGATTTACACTTAAGGATTGAAGACTACGAGCGTATACTTTGTTATAAGATGTGCAAGTAGCTCAAGCTCCGAGTGTTAAAAATTTCGCAACACGTTTCAAAGAGCAAGAACATTCAAACCGATGAAATAGAAGATGAAGTAAAAAGCAAAAGCAGTTTATTGAATTTCAAACAAATGGATAAACTGGCTCGAATGCCCTACAAATTCAAAGCTAGCTAAACAAAGGCAAACTAAAGTCTAAACGAAGAAGAAAAGAAATTTTCTAAGTCCTTGGAACATACTACTTCTCAACAACTTGGAAGACTTCAGGCTTTTCAGCAGCCACCTCGCCTTCAACAGCAGCCATGCCATCCACGACATTCAAGCCATTCACTGCCAAGCCGCCTTCCATGGCCAAGTCGCTTTCAACAGTGCCATCTTCAACTACTTTGTCTTCGGCTACTCTCAGTGCAGCATCAAATCTTTTACTGCTCCACAGAGATCGGCAAAGAAGTCAAACTCCAGCAGGTCCTCCAGAGATGCCAAAAATTTGATAATCCTCGTCAAAGAACTCGAAGTCTGGTGATCTCTTTCGAAGACGATCATCATAGCCCAACTTGTAGTAATCAGTTTTGGCTCGAGCAAGAATACCTTCATGATTTGCCTGCTCACTTGCTAGCTGATTGTTCGACTTCAAAAGGTTTTCATTATCGCTTCGTAACTCATCAATCACCTTCTATAACTCTTCATCAGCAAACAACGCAACTTGAAGTTCTTTCTTTTTGAACTCAACTTCAGCAGCAATCTCCCAAAGGCGATCAACCTCATTGGTATACTTAATGATCTCTCGATCTTTGGTGAAGCAAGCAAAATAAAGTTCTGAGTTGATCTTCTCAAAGCTTTGATTTTTCTGCAATTCAAGGTCCATATTCTTCTGCGCGGCTTCCATTGCCGAACGAGCAGTGACCAATTTAAGCTTCAAGTCTTTATTCTCTTTGATGACTGCTTCCAGCTGCCCAGAAGTTGGGCAAGAGAAAGAGACTCCTTCAATTTCAAACCGACGAGCTCCATCTCCGAAATTCCAATCTTTCTAGCAATAAAACAAGCCTTTGCAATCGATACAGCTTTAGCATTCTTGGCATCATGAATCACAATTCTGTCAAGACGCATAGACTCAATGGAAAGAATCAGATTCCTTTGCATGGCAGCAAGTAGCGAACTTCTTCTTTCCTCCAGCTGGCGCTCAGACAAGACGCCCACACCGACTGCCTTCCCAACATATTTAGCAAGTTTGGCATATGCAACAGAATTTGCAAGCAAGTCAGAATTAAGCAGCATACACATTTCGCCAAGCTCCCCGAAGGCCGGGGCGTCATCCCCTTCACGGCTGCCTACTGGGGTAGCTCCCTCACTTTTCGCAGCTTGCTCAGTCGCAGTAGCGAAAGAAGCAGTCTTTGGCGCCTCTTTTGCAGCAGAGCTTTCTTTCTTCGCGTTTGCGCTCCTTCCGCTCTTCATGGTGTAAAGTCTCTCAGAAGCTGATCTAGTCTTAGCCACAAATGGACGCTTCACTTTATCTCTGGACCTAGATGCAGAGGGCAACAAAGATCCCTTTTAATGCTCGGCAATTCTCTCAGCAAAATACTTATTTTCTTTTGGAGCGACAGACTTTGCAGCAGCGACAACAACTTCTTTCTTACTCTAGGCAGTTTCAAAAGTTTCCTTCTTGCCTTTTGGAGGAGAAAAATCAATCACAAGCTTCTCAGAAGCAGCAGAGCTCCCAAGAGCAGCAGATTCTTCCCAACCGGCGACACAGATCAATTGCTGCCCTTGGTTTCTTCTCCATTGATGACTCACCAACCGGCGACCCAGACCTATTCTTCCCACTTTCGCAGACAGTTGGCTCAACGACAGCAATAAAATGATTGAGCGCCGCTTTCTTAATGCGCAAAATCTCCTCCTTTAGTGGCATCTCATCCTTCTCCCTGCGAAGAGGACACAACAACCAACCCCACTCCCGATATTCAAGCGGAATGCCCCTCGCGATATGCACCTTCTTCATGTTAGAATTGCTCTTTGGAGTTAGCCTAAACTCTAACACTGTAAGGAAAGAAGACATTCAATGAATTGAGCATTAAAGCAGTTCATGTCCAACAATTTCAAGCAAAACAAGGTTGAAGCAGTTCACTTACCATTAATAAATTTCAGCGAGACGCGCAACTCGGGGAAAATGTCAGATTCCCACCAACGGCAGCACAAACTAGGCCTGCAGGCCCAACAATTGAGTATCTCCTACCTTGCACGCACCAAGCCCATTGGCCCAGTAGCAGCGCATCTCTCTCTTTCTCGTGTGCGCCAGGCCCAGCGACTCAATTCTCTCACGCAGGCTCGTGCTTGCCCAACTCAACCCCTTGGCTCCTAGCCGCGCTGTCTAGACCTTGGCTCCCCTGAGTCGAGTCATTCTCTACGTGGGCCTCTGCCCACTCGATCCCAAGAAGAAAAAAGACAACTGCCTTGCGACAACATCATGAAAAGAAGGAAAATTTTGTACCTTGGCATGACGTGACAAAGACGAAAAGCGACGAACAATTCTTCAATGGGGCAAGCAAAGTAGAAAATTGGGGGAAGGGTTACAAAACATCCTCTGATTTTCTCTCTTTCTTGTGTGGGAAACAAAGTATCTCTAGGTTTATTTAACCCTCTATTTATAGAGAAAAATAAAATCCTAGTTGCCTTTGGACTCCATCACCCACTAAACTTTTGCTTCAAGACAAAGCTCATAATCTAAAGCAGGCAGGGAAAATATTTTTGGCAAGCCTACTCCACTAAGGTTTTCTACACCTGTTGCACTCCCTACAGCAGCACAACAAGTGTGGGAGCATTTGTGGAGCCGAAAAATCGTGGAGCTAACTCGTGGACGCATATTTCTTATTGGCGAGACTACCTTTATTAATTGGCGAATTCCATAAGCGCTGCTCATTAATGAAGACTCCCTGAGCTGCTGGCTACGATTCTCCAAGCTCTGCTACCCTGGTAGCAGAGATAAATACAAGAAAATAAAGGAGAAATTAATTATTAAATTATCTCTCATTAGTTTTCTATTTGAAGACCAATTCCTTTAATCAAGGAATTCACATCCTATTTAATTAGGATTCTCCAAGGATTATTCCAAGATATTATTTTATTAAATATATCTTCGGAATTAATTCTCCATCCATCCGATGGTTCATTGGCCAACTAGAAGCCAACACATGGTGCGAGATCTCTCCCCCTATAGTTGGCCACCTCCTCATATTTATACCTCACTCTCCACCACATATTGGTAAACTTTTGCTACGCAATCAAGCCTTAAACTCTCTCTCTCTCTTTTCAGAGAAACTAACTTAAGCATTGGAGATCAATTGACCAACCACCCTGGCACCTGTGTGGAGCGCATGGTTTTGGCCTTAATCAAAGGTGTTTATTTGTTTTGTAGGTACAAGTTAGTCAATTCATCAAGGGACATATTTTTTCTACCACAATCAGACTAGGTAAAAATACACCAAATATTTTATTGTGCAGTAGAGCCATACTCAATTCCTAGAATAAACATATAGAAATCCACTAAAAATAGCTTGGGTTGTCTACGCAATTAAAATCGAGGAACTTCAAGCCCTCAATTATTTAGAATCAATGACTTCTACATTCTGATTTATAAACTATTTGTCACTAGAATGTACAATTTCATTCCTAGAAAAGGGACAAAATAATTTCTTGATCGGTGTCGGGAAAAAGAAAATTCAAGGTGTGGAATATCCATTAAATTCGACACATTCATATACCCATTTGGGTTTGGACACAATGAGCGATATGCTCCCAATTGTATGAATATGAACTTTATATTCATATGTTTATAGGGTTAGGTTACATGCCTCCCTTTCATATTGGACGGGAATTAAAGATCAACGGACTGAGGTCCGGTTCTTGTTATAGCATGAGAGTTAGAGGGACTGCAAGTCCTGGTCTCTTATATTAAAAACTCGAAAATTTCTACAGGAGTCCAAATGGTTGAGCACAAAAGAAAACTCTAAACCACGCAATGACTATATCTCTATATCTCAGATGTTTAAGAGCGTGCTGATAACGTGTTGGAAATAAAATAGATGAAATAGAAAGAACAAGAGATTGGGAGGAGAAAAACCAAGTAATTTTTCCTTCTTATAAGAGTGCCTATTTATAGGTTTAGAATTTACATAGAAAGAATACTAACTAGTGACATATTACACATTGACCCCAAGTGGACAGCCACATAATTAATAGTATTTACAACAGTGTAATAATTGTAAATTCTGGCTTTTGGGGAAGAGATAAAAGGTTGAGCTAAAAGGTTGACATGATTGCTTGCTTCATGCCACAATCCAGTATTTGGTCAGACATTAGTTATATTTTTCAGTGATTTATAACGGTAATCAAATGTATAAATCCAACCTGGATACAAGGTATTGACTACATGTTTCAACATGAATGGAGACCTCGAAGGAGGCCGCATTGCACGAGCCATGTCTGGGAGAGGCACGGCCACTCTGCTATCCTTGCCACATCACTTTTACTTGGTATTGGTGGCCTAAGTGGAAGTATCCTTCGCTTGGCATGGGGATTATTTGGCTACCTTCTTCCGGAGTGGAGAAGAAGTGCCTGTAAAAGACGAAATCAACCCCTTGGATATGACAGGTTTTGCTTAGGGTTGTGTCCTTGGCCTTATCTACTTCCTCACACTTTCATTTTTAAGGGGTGATATGTAAATAGGTTGAACAGACTGTATATTCTCATGGTTAAGTAGGCAGAGACAGGAGTGAAGCTAGAAAATTAGTTCACGGGGGTACAACTAAGCAATGACGGATACATGTTCTTGTGGAATCCAAAAAGAGTGCGCTCAATGCCAAATTTTTTTTCAATTTTAAGTGAGGCATTTTGTCAAGCACTTGACCAACCTATACCCATTTGCGTCCATCCCCACCCTTTGTACCATTTTAATTGTATCTTTAGGTCCAATATTGTTATAGTGAACAAAGAGATAAATTATATATGTATAGATAGGGTTGAGAGGTCAAATTTATTAGACGTATGGGAGGAAGGGAATTCTTCTTCGTGAGCTGCCAGATTCAACTCTTCAACTAAACATTTTTATGTTTATATCTATCTTGGATGAGGAGCGAGTGATAGAGTTGATGGTGGTGGTAAGTTGATTATTATTCGCCGTAGTCCGATTCGACGTCGTATTGAGTGACATAAAGAGCGGAGCCCTAATTCCTACTAAGACCACCTTTTTTTAAAGCCAAAAACTTGAGAGGGGGCACGTGCCCTCTCTGGCCCTTAATAAGAGTCGCCCATGGGTAGAGATGACCGTAAATATATATATATATATAGTATTGTTTTTATTAACTTGAGAAATGGTAAGGTATGTTTTGCATAGTTATTGACATGACTTGCATGTGAATATGGTGGATTTCATTCTATTTCTACCACTTCATGCACCAATCAACAGCTTATAGTCGCCAAGTTATATATTAGATTAAGTATATCACATCACGCACCAACAAATTGTTTACATTCGTATTATGTCAAGTGGATCTTACCACGTCACTCGCACCAACCAATCATTTACAGTCGTCATACATCCTGTGGATCATATTATATCTCACACCAACCAATTGTTCACAGTTGTCATGGATGTCATAAATTCTACCAACCCACACATGAACTCTTGAGAATATATATGTGGTTTGAAGAGTAAATAAAATCACTCAATATTTCTCCAAATTGGTCCATTTCTTTCTCAACATTTCTCTTTTATAATATAACAAAAGGGAAAAATTAGTTTGTTTTGAACTCCCAAAAGAAAATTTATGGAAATCCATGGGCTTGTGGGGAACAACAAGTACTCAATACCCTTTTTCTTGATGAGGGTATTGAGGGAGGTGTTGTTAGAAGACCGTAGCTTTCACAAGTTATTGGTGATTGCAGTGCATGCGGTGTTTCAAGAGTTCGGTTTCGTCCAATTCGATTCATTTTCTGGTGCCCGGGTCGACCGCTTTCATCTCTCAGACAAGTGGCCAACGACACCTTTCACGTTGTCGTTTACCTACACTTTGCCCCAAATTCTGAAATCTTTAATTGCAATAGACGGCATCCTAGTAAGATTTCAGAAGGTGGGTAACTGTGTCTATGTTTTCGGGTCTTTAATTGGAAGCGGGTCGGGTTCTTACTGGGTACAATTGAACACCGAGAGGTTCGGGCCCACGATCCGAATGCTGAACGACACAAAAGGACTTGTCGCTAAAAGAGAAGTTCTGGAACTGTGGAAAATTGTGAAGGATGAACTTGTGCTGCCCTTGGCGATCGATCTTTGTGCAAACGCTGGTTTGCCGGCTCCGCCGAGCTTCATGCAGCTTCCGTCGGAGCTCCAAATGAAGATTTTGGAGTTGTTGCCCGGTGTGGATATTGCCATGGTGAGTTGTGTGTGTAAGGAATTGAGAGATCTTGCTAACGACGACGAGCTGTGGAAGCAGAAGGTTTTTGATGAGTTTACTGTTGAGTTGCTTTTTGCTTAAAACTCAAGCAATATCAGTTTTGAATAATGGTGAAAACAGAGAATAATTGTGAAATTTTTGACAATAAATTGTGAGAAATTATATGAAAATTTTGAATAAAATGAATAATTCGTATCAACATTTTGCTACGTTATATGAATTCTGCTAAATCGAACACCAATTTCAATTGTAATTGTCCAGTTTATGATTTTGACATATACCATGGGTCATATCACACACTAATTGACCAGGAAAAAAAAATGAAGTTCTCATGCATCTATCGTAATCGTGTTTTTTTACACACGATGGGTTTAGCTATGTCTCGCTTCTGGATATGCCGAGAAGATGCATTGATCATTTTAGTTATGTCTTTATTATCCTCTAAGTATTGTGAAATTCGCATTTTGCTATCCTTAGTTTTTTTTCTGTCACTTCATACCTTCTTTAGTCTTTTTGTCAAGTAGTCTGCTAACTGATGATGTGACATTATTATGGCCCACTAAATTTTCCATGTGGAGTAACAAATTAAATAAATATTAAAAATAACTTAATTAATTAATGACACAAAAAAAAACCCCTCTTCCTTCTCTCTTCGACTCCCACCGCATCACCACCCCACCTCATGTATCTTCTCCCGCATTAACAACCCCCGCCAAATTCAGGACCATTGTTACGGCCACCAAGTGACTGAAGCTCTCCTTTTTGCTACCAATCAAGAGTGCGTCGTTAGGACCAGTGACGTACTCGTCGAAGTAGATGAGGAACTCGATGGACTTGGGTTTAGCGACGATGCATATGTCCTCGAATCTGATTGATGACCAGTGTGAAATCTAGTTTTAAGTGTTTTTGGCTTTCCTTGTCAAACTTGTAATACTTTGTCACACAAGCTCTTTAGATCATTGTTTTATTAGATTAGACTTTAGGATGGTACTGTTAAAGTCTGAATCGTTGGAGAACCAAGTATGATCTCAAGAAAGGTTGGTACATGCATACACATTTCACATCAAGTTTCTTATGCCCTTCTGACTAGTAAAATTGTCTAATCAGTAAGTGTATCTGCTTCAAGCAAAAACTGGCACACAATTTAAGAAAACCCACATGGGCTACTCTGACACTGTTCAACCCGAGAGTGAGTTTTCACCATTGATCTTTTCAGATTGTTTTTTCATGTGACAAGTGTCCCTTGGGTGTTTTTTGCTTTAAGAAGGATTAGGGAGCTCATTTGTTTTTTGGGGTTAGAAAAATCAAAATTTTTCAAGACAGTGTCTTTAAGCCTAACAGCTCCCTCTCGGTTTTTTTTTTAAAACCCAGTTGCAAACTTATATTTTGTGCATCAAAATCTTATGTCAACCCACACAAATCTTTTGAGAATATGCTTGCATTGTTCATGGTCTAAAACCTTGTTTTTCCAAATCTTCATATAGACCTTAGTCTTGGATTCTCATTTAGTTTCTTCCTTCAGCCTTTTGGCAGGAGAAACTGACTTGTCATTATTTGAATCCACGGCTGTATTTCATTTTTACATCTTCACATCATTTGCATGGTTCATGCTTGGTTTCGGTGCCACAAGAATATGAGCTCAATGCATGAAGCTGCCCTCTTGTGAAGACTGAAGACAACTCCATTTGGTGCAATATAAGGTTGCACAAAGGTACAAGCTGCTCTTAGAATAAGTCTAGGAATTGAGCTTGTTGTGATTATCTTTGTATAAACCTTATTTCTCACTAGTGGACTGGACTCCTGGGAGTCCCCCGGTTTTTTAACCCAGTTAGGGGTTTTTTCGGGCACCAAATTGCTGTGTGTTATTTGATATATCATGTTTACTTGTATCACTGTTAATACTACATGCTCTTTCCATGTTATTTGATCTGTGAACTATTTTGTGTGCATGTTTATTATTATTAAACTTAATCTGAGTAGTGTCTGACTAGTTGTGTAACCTTGTCAATTAAGTTTAATTCCTATAATTGTGTTTACTGTCAGTAACAGTCTTGTATCTAGTTGACTAGTTATTTCGACTAGTCATATATATACAAGAGTTTGCTTTTGTTGTAGATTATTCCGCCTGGTATCAATTTCAACTAGTGAATGACGAGGTCCTCGCGGACGGTGAAGAAGGTATGGTTGGTTGCTGGGTTTGCAGTGGAGGAGGTGGGATATGGTGTTGGGTTTTCTAGAATGGGATTTGGGAATGTAGGATAAGGGAGGCGACGCATGATAGGGGAGGGAGGGCAAAAAGGAATTAGGGTTGGGGGAGGAGGAGAGGGTGGCGAGGCGGAATTTTTTTAATTTTTTTATAAAGAAATTCATTAGTTAATTGTTTTTTAATATTTATTTAAATTTATCACTCAACGTAGCAAATTTTGTGGGCCAAACTTATGCTACATTATAAGTTAATAGAGCACTTGAAGAAATACTAACAGAGTTATTAAAGTGGCATAAAAATTAAACATTAAATATGAAAGTGAGACAAAAAACCTTAAAGTAGCAAAATGTAAATTTTACTATACTTAAGAGTTAGAAAGTAAGAATTATCCTTTTGTTTAATTTTTAAAGAATAAAGAACTGAACTCAAGACTTTTGATATTTACAGTCTTGATCAATTAAGATCCAAGCCTTTTTTTTTCCGAGAGAAAATAAAAGGGAAAACTAATAAAAAGAACATAAAAGTTTTGAAACTTAACCAAAACCACCTTAATAACTTTTGTTTAATGGTTAAGGCAAGTCCAACATTAAATCAACCCAAATAAGGCTAGCCCAAACAAAGTAGTTTACGGAGTTTTCGGTTTTACCCCTGACACTTAGACCAGGATGCCCGAGCAATAGTGGTCATCTCCGATGACCAAGTTCTTGGACATAGACCTAGAATTTCAAGGGCAAACTCCATGGACCTAGAATTCGAGTTCTTGGAAATCGAAGACGAAGAAGAACTCTTGGGTCTCTCACACTGGGAATTCATTGACGCCTCTGACGCCGACTCAGAGGAAAACCACCACCACCGCTCCGACTCCGAACAGCAACACACGGATAAGGACAAAGAAGCAAATCGATTCGATGGGCTTATCATTGGGTCCGCTTCATTTTCCCCTTCGATCTCTCCGCCGGTGGCTGATCTGATCCTTGCTCACCGTCATCGGTGCCCCTACCTCTGGATTTAATTACAAGAAATCTTTTCAACACAAGAGTACACAAATACGAGATCAAACAAATTTACATTAAGAATCATGAAAATAATGGATATCGGAATCAATTTAAGCATGCTAAAAAATGAAATTAGACAAACAGATGAGAGGTGACGAACAGTCTCTGTTCATACCTGATTTTCTGAAGCTGTAATGATTGGATTGACTTGAATTTCGGATATGTTATAGTACTCGAACAGACAAGCAACTTTCGTGAATAACACTTTTGGATTTGAGCTACAGAAGATGGAGTTTTGGTACACTGAATAGGTCTGACGAGTTTTGGTTGTTTGAAAATAAAGAAGATGAAACGAAGAACATGATCAACATATATCAGGAGACCCAAAGGGTTTGGCTATTAGATACAGATGAAATATAAATAGCCAGTGAGTACTTTAAGGAAAGGTCGGCATTTCAAAGCAGGAGTTGTCGACATGAGGAAGAAATCCCAACTCCATCTAATTAAAATGAATGAGAAGTTGACAGCAAGCTGGGTGTGCTGGACTTTAATTAGCAGTGCCATACTTTCAAGAAGAACTTGGAAGATACATGAGAAGCTTGTGTCAGTCATGATGGTCAAAACGGTTGGGCTAAACTATTGGAATAGAATTGGGTTATAATTCACATTGCTGGCCTAAAAATAAAAAATGGGCTGACTTGTGTAATCCATAGAGTATGAATACTAAATAAAATATTTTAATAAGTCACCAGCTGAAAAAAAAAATATATAAATATATAGCTCAAACAAATTAATCACAATACTAAAATTATAATTAACATATATATATATATATATATATCTATATATATATATTTCTAAAATACAAGTCTTCACAGGATTAGACGACGAACTAGTGCCTTGGTCGGTGAGCGACAAGTTTGGGCGGCAGAGGATGAGGAAATTGGGCAAGAGGATAGTGACTATAGGGACACTATTTCTAGAAATAGTGGTCACCATTTCTAGAAATAGTGGTCACCATTTCTAGAAATAGTCACAGTTTCTAGAAATAGTCACAGTTTCTAGAAATAGTGGTCACCATTTTCTAGAAATAGTGGTCACCATTTTCTAGAAATAGTGGTCATCATTTCTAGAAATAGTCACAGTTTCTAGAAATAGTGACACTATTTCTAGAAATAGTGCCCACCATTTCTAGAAATAGTGTCACTATTTCTAGAAATAGTGTGACTATTTCCAGAAATAATGTCTAAACAGTCGGTACATACTTTTAGAAATAGTTTGGACATGAATGTTTTAGAAACAGTCGGTACATACTTTTAGAGATAGTTGACATAATATATAAATAGTTATGTGTATTTGTTGAATTCCTTTTAATTTTTGAAGCGCCCAACCAAATATGTTATAAACAAGAGTATTGGGCTGATTATAAAAAATAAAAAAAAAAAAATTTCATTTTTTTTCCCTTGTGGTCTTTGAATTTTAATGATTTAATGACATATTTATAAATAATGAAAGTTTCAATGGCATTTTCATAATTAAAAAGTGACAGATTTGGGCTAAAAAAGTTTGGATTCTGTCATGGGCAAATTGGGAAAAAAAAAGTATACCTTGCATATTGGGTTTTGTTTCCAACATGTGAGCCTTTTTGTTTTTTGTCATGTTGTGGTAAAGTTTGTCCTTTTGATTAAAATTTTTATTCTTTTTATTAAAGAAAGTTATTAAGATGCTTTTGGTTAAAAAAAAGTTTAAAATTGTCCTTTTCATTAAAACTCCCAAAATAAAAATCAAAATATGAATAAAATGAGAACAACATTCATTACACGAATACACTGAGACGTTTTTATTTCATTAGTACAAAACGTCACAGCCGTGATATATTGTCACATGTCTCCAAAACAAGACCTTTGCTTTAAAACAAAAAATCCGACTTCGGAGCACAGATAATTGAAAACAAAAACCAAACCAGAAAGAGCACAGTAATGAAACTCAGAGTGAGATCCATCGAATCCAAGGAGACCCTTCGAGTGGAGGTCCCCGATCTCTGCTCTCTCCACCACCTCAAACAAACCGTCGCCCAACTAATCTCCGCCGCTCCTTCCTCCCTCCGCCTCTCCCTCAACCGCCGCGACGAGCTCCACGCGCCATCCCCTCACGATTCCCTCCGCTCCCTCGGCATCACCTCCGGCGACCTTGTCTTCTACACCCTCGACCCCTCCTCCCAAACCCTAGCTTCTCCTTTCCAGCCAATTTCGCATTCGTCCGCAGAATCCCCAAATCGAATTGAGCCCCAATGTTCGAATTTCCCACACTCCGAAACCCTAAGTAACGAAGGGGCTGCTATGGGCGATTCGATTGCTGAAGAACCGAGGTCTGGAGGTTCGAATTCGGAAACGATAGGGGTTTCTGGTGCGGAAAGTATGGAAATCGATGACCCGTCTGATGGGCTAGGGTTGGAAAAGTACTCGGTTCCATATTTCTTGAAGAGGGTACTGAGGGAGGAGTTGGGAGACGACCGTGGCAATCACAAGCTATTGGTGATTGCTGTACATGCTGTGCTCTTAGAGTCCGGTTTCGTTGGGTTCGATTCGTTTTCCGGTATGCTGGCCAATCAAAGAACGGGTTCCACGATTTCGCTTTCGTATACTCTGCCTGAGATTTTGCGAAATCGGGGCAATAATGGTAATGGGGTTGAAGGGGTTGTGGTGAAGTTTCAGAATTTGGGGCATTTTGTGAATGTTTATGGGTCTTTGGCAAATGGCGGTTCTTCGCCCTATCAGGTATGTTTGGACAAAAACAGATTTGCCCCATTGATCGAATCCGTTTGGGAAAACCAAAATGTCAATGAGAGAGATGGGTTCGTTTTGGAGTTATGGAAGATTGTGAAAGATGGGATCACATTCCCATTGCTGATTGATCTTTGCGCAAAGGCGGGTTTACCCGCACCACCGAGCCTCATGCGCCTTCCACCGGAGCTCAAAATGAAGATTCTGGAGCCACTGCCTGGTGTTGACATTGCCAAGGTGGTTTGTGTTTGTAAGGAGCTGCAAAATCATGCTAATAATGATGAGTTGTGGAAGCAGAAGTATGCTGAGGAGTTCGGTAATGGCAGCGGAGGTGAAGGAACTGGAGGTGAAGGAACAGTGACTAACTGGAAGTTTAGGTTTGTTGGAAACTGGGAGACTAGGAAGCAACAAATGAAAGCAGTAGTGAGGTGGAGATCATTTGAGAGGCCTTATTTCAACCGTGTTAGGAGGGACCCTAACCCCTTTGTACCTCCTAGGATTGGTGGAATAATTGGTGGAGATTATGACCGCTTTCCACTCTTTGGTGCCGTTGATCCTACTGGACAAGCACACCCTCTTTTACAACAACCCCGTATACCTGGTATGCGGCGTAATTTTTCACCCAATTGCAATCTGGGAGGGTTCAATATCTGATCTGGTGGCTTGGAAGTTGCTGGAACTGGAGCTGCAGGTTCATGTTTTGTGTGCATAGTATATGCAATAAGCATTTAGTTTAATCTCCAGCTAGTATTACGACTAAATTATCGTAAATTATAGCTGTTTTGTTCTTTTTGTTGATGTATATTGTTGTTACGTATGTTGATTACCTTTGGATTTTGGATATAATTTAAAATGAAGTTTTGCTGTTGGTCTGTCTGTTTTAGATGTGCATATAAGCTGCTCTGCTGCATTATTTTCCAAATTTACTTATTTCTACTGGTGCTGAGACGGTTAGTACTATACAGAATACAGCATACACATAGGCAACTTGGTTAGTTTAATTCGCTTGGAGCTTTGAATAATGCAGATCGGAAAGATGGTATTGTCAACTGTGTTAGTCTATTTCGTTTCTGATTGTTTAACATCTAGGTAATATCCTCTTTAGACTGAATTGAACCACATTTTCGAATAGTCGTTGTAAGTTGTAACCATATCCACAAATCAAATTCAAAAGACAAGTTGAACATTGCCATTTTGTTGCTTCAGTCTTGAGTTTCATAGTCTTCTGTTCTTAAGGGTCAATCGAAAACTCTTATCAATTCATTACTTCGACTCTCAGCACCTTAAAAATCCTTCATCTCCTCTGCAATAACTTCAAACCGCAGTTGGGAAGCTCTTGCAACCTTTAGCTGTTTAAGGAAGAAAGAATTCCAACTGGTTATTCTTTGCTTGCAACCCTTTTCCTCACAGCTCTTGCTCATTTGTTGTTCATACAAAAGGTCTCGCTATACAATCTAACACAAAAAGAGCTTTAATTTGACAAGGAGAGTGAAAGAAAACACAAGAAACTCAAAATCTCTTCTCCCTCCTATATGGATGTGCGGGTTTTAGGAAGTCGAAAATTCTGTTTCTCCTCCTGAATTCTCTCCTTGGAATCTAAAAGGAAGCCATAACAAGAAGATTAAAGAACGCAAAAACTCACTAAGCGGTTCATGCAAGAACCAACTCGTTTACGCAAAAACTCCAATTCTTCTTCAGCAGTACAATCTGCCTGCTCCTGATTTTAAAAATGTGAATGTGGATTTTGCTTCTGTGAGATGATGTGGAGTTGGAAATGTAAATTTTGGATTTGATACTTTTGTGTGTTTATATTAGAAGATCCTTCTGATGGGTATTTTTTCTCAACTTAATAAATTATAAAGTTTCCTGCATGAGATGTAAAAAGAGATGCAATTGTATGCATTTCACACATATCACGGTGGAGGTGTCCAATTTTATAACTCAAAACTCCAGCCTACTGGAGATGAATTTGGCCGGGCGGTTACATCTCGAATAGGTGACGCTCTTACATGCAACTCCACAATTCTCTCTCAGTTTTTTTTTTCTTCGGTCATGTCCGCCCGGAAGATTATGTAATCTGGGGTCCCTGCTTGGTTGTGTGTATAGGCGTACGGACGACACGATCCTCCGGACGAACTCGAGAATATCTCTAAGTGCTAGAGCCCAAAACCAACAAAAGCCAACTCAATCTTCGCAAGGATATATTATCTGGCAACCCCGATCAGATCAAGTAAAACAGAGAACTTTGTTTGTTTAATTTTTATTATTTATTTACTTTTTCCTAGTGTTCCATCAATGTCGATCATAAGAGTTATAAGTACAAAATTTTTGTTTTCCTAGATTTGAATAAGTTTCCAGGAACCATTTCTATTTTCGGAGCTTATGCAACAAACAGACGTAACCAAATTACTTGGTTCAAAACTGGCAAACTCCACATCATCCCAATGTGTAAAGATGACTTGCCTAACAAGGCTCCAACATCTGCAGCTTCGTGGACTGATTGTGCACTTCATCTTCATTCTCGAAAATTCTATTATGCTCCGATGTATCTTATAATCCGGCCTTTTAGGCTGTAAGATCTTGGTTATTGTATCTTTGATTAATGATCTAACAGCCAAAAACCACGGAGTAAGGATACCCGGGCATACAAGAAAATCACATTCATTCTTTTATAAATTTGGCTTAGACATTTTCTCCTAAATATGCAAAATATTTAACACATTTGAGAGCAATCTTCTAAGTTTAGTGCAGAGAGAGAAATGGAGAAAGGACAGAGAGCCTACAAAGCTCACTGCTTGATTTTACCCTATCCAGTCCAAGGCCACATTAATCCCATGCTCCAATTTGCCAAGCTTTTAGATCACAGAAGAGTGAAGTTACACTGGTGACGACTAGCTACATCTACAAGACAATGCACGGACTGGTATCGAGCTGCTTGGTGTGGGAGACTATCTCCCATGGCTTCGATGAAGGTGGGATGAGAGATGCAGCAACCATAGATGCCTATGTGGAAAGCTTCTGGACAGTGGGGTCGAAAACTTTTGGTGAGCTTCTTGAGAAGCTTTTGAGCTCAGGGTCCCGGGCTGATTGTGTTATTTATGATTCATTCATGCCTTGGCCTTTGGATGTTGCCAAGAAGTTTGGAATAGCCGGGGCGGTTTTCTTCACTCAGTCTTGTGCAGTTGACAGCATATACTACCATGTCCACGAAGGGCTTTTGAAGCTTCCTGTTGCTGATGATCAGTCTCAAATTTTGCTTCCCAGGTTGCTAGCGCTTGATCCTTTGGACTTGCCATAGTTTGTTTACGACTTGGGGTCTTACCCGGCTTTCTATGAACTGGTTGTGGGACAGTTCTCCAATGTTGACAAAGCTGATTGGGTCCTCTGCAACACATTTTATGAGTTGGAAGAAGAAGTCTCTCTCTCTCTCTCTCTCTCTCTTTCTCTCAGTAAATTAAACTAATTGCATACTAATTTCTGCTTACGTGGTGGATTGGATGGCTAAGCTTTGGCGATTGAGGACCGTAGGACCAACTATACCGTCCAAGTACTTGGACAAGCGACTTGAAGATGACAAAGAATATGGTGTGAATCTCTTACCAGACAATGATGCCGACATAAAATGGCTAAACAGAAGGGCAAAGGGGTGTGTTGCTTATGTATCATTTGGCAGTGTAGCAACACTCGAAGCTGAGCAAATGGAGGAGCTTGCTTGGGGCTTGAATAGGAGCAATAGTAATTTCTTGTGGGTGGTTAGAGAATCAGAAGCGGCAAAGGTCCCAAAAGGGTTAGCGGAGGAGACATCCAAGAGGGGTTTAATGGTTTCGTGGTGCCCCCAAATGGAGGTTTTGGCTCATGAGGCGGTTGGATGCTTCATCACACATTGCAGTTGGAACTCAACTTTGGAGGCACTGAGTTTGGGGGTTCCAATGGTGGCATTGCCGCAATGGATGGACCAACGTACAAATGCCAAGTACATTATGGATGAGTGGAAAATAGGGGTTAAAGCTCCAACTGATGAGAAAAGGGTTGTGAGACAAGAAGTAATAGAATTATGTATAAATGAAGTAATGGAGGGAGAGAGAGGAGAAGAAATACAGAAGAACACCGCGAAATGGAAAGAATTGGCCAGAAAGGAGGTGGAGGAAGGCGGAAGCTCTGACAAAAACATTGACGAGTTCATTGCAAAACTGAAGGCCCAAAGCTAGTGCCAAAGTCCAACAAAATAAAATCGAATCAAATAATTGGGTTAGCTAGGAGCTGCTAAACCTTGCTAATAATGATGAGTTGTGGAAGAACATGTATGCGGAGGAGTTTGAGAATGATACCGGAGGAGAAGGAACAGCGACTAACTGGAGGTTTAGGTTTTATGGAAATCGGGAGACTAAGAAGCAACAAAGAAAGCCAGTGGCGAGGTGGAGATTATGACCGGTTTCCACTCTTTGGTGCCGTTGATCCTACTGGACAAGCACACTCTCTTCTACAACAACCTTGAATTCCTGGTCTGTGGCGTAATTTTTCACCCAATGGCAATCTGGGAGGGTTCAATATCTAATCTGGTGGCTTGGAAGTTGCTGGAACTGAAGCTGCAGGTTCATGTTTCGAATGCATAGTATCTCTAATCTTGTTTAATCTCCAGCTTGTATTTGATAGAACAGATGGAGGGAATCATGTTCATCAGCCCACAAAATCATCTTTCCAAAAGATGATTTCGTGATCACATTCATTTACCTTATTAAGCTTCCTAATTTTATGTAAATATTTATTTGTAGAATCTTTCCTTGTGCAAATTGTCAACGCTTGTAAAGCCTCTGTAAAAACTGTATAAATACCTTACACTGAGATCAATGGAAATTATCCAAAATTTCAACCAAAAACCTGTGTGTGTCCTTTATGCTCTTTCCTTGCAGTGCTTAATCTTTTAGTATTAAAGACTAAATTGTCATCGGTTGCAGCTGTTTTCGATCTTTTTTATTTTTATGTGGATATTGTTGTTACTTATGTTGATGATCTTTTGGATCTTGATGTGCATATAAGCTGTTCTGCTGCATTATTTTCCTAGTTTCTTACTGGTTTCTGCTGGTGCTGAGATGATGATATGGTTTTCACATACGATGTTTCGATTAGTACTATACACATAGGGTTGTTTGATTCAATTCGTTCGGATTGGTTATAAACTTTTAGGTAATATTCTGGTTAGACTGAATCGAACCATGTTCGAATAGTCTCTTGTTAATCTTTAGTTTGTATACTGCTGCTGTTAAGGAATAATCTCATACTCTTACCAAATTCATAACTTCGAGTCTCGACATCTTTAACATTCGAAAATCCCTCATCTCCTGTCCTCCAGAATTCTCTCCTTAGAATCGTAAGGACGCCTTAACACGAAGATTAAAGAAGGCGAAACCGACTAAGTGGCTCTAAAGGGCATGCAACATGTGTTGTCCAAGCTTGTGTACTTCATTCAACTTACAAGGTACTCCATGTGGTTCATGCAAGAACCAACTCCAATTGTATTTCATTCAACTTTTAGAAGCACTTCTAAGTTTTTTTGTCTAACGCACCGGGAATCATTTTTAGCCATTCCAGAAACAATTTTAAATCAACCCTACATCTCTTTTTCATCTTGAATAGGAGATGCTCTTACATGCTACTCCACAGGTCTCTCTTAAGTCTAGGTGCTTACGTTTTTTTGTCTATGAACTCGGTGCTAGGAGAAATTCTTGTGTCCGCCTGGAGGATCACACATCATTCTGGGTCCTGCTTAATTGTGTGTATAAGCGTACAGATGACGGGTCCTCCAAACAAACACAAGAATTTATCGAGTGCTAGAGACCAAACTCGGATGAGATCAGGTAAAACAGAAGATAAATATATATATATATATATATGTATATGTATATTTCTTTATTGATCAATCAACATCTTCACTTACTTAATTTGAAATGATTCTTTATGTTTTTGTCACTATAAAACGTTAACACCCAAACTATATACAATTAAAACGAAAACTAAGAGACGGAATTAAGACAAATCAAAACAAAACTAAAGACCAAAATTATATACAACTAATATATGATCAAATTTCACCCCTTATATGACTGATTTTTTTATGATAAAACTCCGCACCTAGTAATAGGTAGTTAAGTTGGAAACAATATCAGTGATGTTGTTTGTGGACCATGTTGTGCTTAAAAGTTTATCAAAAACAGGTGTGCAGAAGATGAGAAACAAAAGGGACATGCGCACAAAAGTTTTCTTTTTCTAGATTTGAATAAGTTTTCAAGAACCATTTCTCTTTTCGGACTTTTAATATGCAACAAAAGAGACGTATCCAAATTACTTAGCTTCACAACTGCCTGACAAGGAATCAACATCTGCAGTTTCGTGGATAGATTGTGCACTTCATCTTCCTCCTCCTATAGAATTGGCTTCTAATTTTCTTCTAAATATTCAACACATTTCAGAGCAAAGCTTCCAATTTTAGTGCAGAGAGAGAAATGGAGAAAGGACAGAGAGCCTACAAAGCTCACTGCTTGATCTTACCCTATCCGAGCCAAGGCCACATTAATCCCATGCTCCAATTTGCCAAGCTTCTAGATCACAAAGGAGTGAGAGTCACACTCGTGACGACTCGCTTTCTCTACAAGACAATGCACGGCTCAGGATCGAGCTGTGCAGCGTGGGAGACCATCTCCGATGGCTTCGATGATGCTGGGAGAGGGGGCGCGACCATAGACGCCTATTTGGAGTGATTTTGGCAAGTTGGGTCGAAAAATTTGGCCGTGCTTCTTGAGAAGCTTTCGAGCTTAGGTTCCCCGGTGGATTGCCAAGCCTTTGGATGTTGCCAAGAAGTTTGGAATAGTGGGGGCGGTTTTCTTCACTCAGTCTTGTGCCGATGATAACATCTACCATGTCCACAGAGAGCTGTTGAAGCTTCCTCTTGCTGATGA
Organism: Gillenia trifoliata; assembly: GCA_018257905.1. Lineage (NCBI taxonomy): Eukaryota > Viridiplantae > Streptophyta > Magnoliopsida > Rosales > Rosaceae > Gillenia > Gillenia trifoliata. The sequence goes on from CM031080.1 coordinate 26,515,686, forward strand.
TCAGTCTCAAATTTTGCTTCCCGGGTTGCTAGCGCTTGATCCTTTGGACTTGCCATCGTTTGTTTACGACTTGGGGTCTTACCCGGCTTTTTATGAACTGGTTGTTAGACAGTTCTCCAATGTTGACAAAGCTGATTGGGCCCTCTGCAACACATTTTATGAGTTGGAAGAACAAGTCTCCCTCTCTCTCCCTCTCTCTCTCTCTCTCTCTCTCTCAGTAAATTAAACTAATTGCATACTAATTTTCTGCTTAGGTGGTGGATTGGATGGCTAAGCTTTGGCTATTGAGGACCGTTGGACCAACTATTCAGTCCAACTACTTGAACAAGCGACTCAAAGATGACAAAGAATACAGTGTCAACCTCTTCAAATCAGACAATGATGCCTGCATAAAATGGCTAAATGAGAGGCCAAAAGGTTCCGTTGCTTATGTATCATTTGGCAGTGTAGCGAAACTTGAAGATGAACAAATGGAGGAGCTGGCTTGGGGCTTGAGGAGGAGGAAAAGTAGTTTCTTGTGGGTGGTTAGAGAATCAGAAGTGGCCAAGGTCCCAAAAGGGTTTATCGAGGAGACATCCGAGAAGGGTTTAGTGGTTTCGTGGTGTCCCCAAATGGAGGTTTTGGCTCACGAGGGGGTTGGATGCTTCGTCGCACATTGTGGTTGGAACTCAACTTTGGAGGCATTGAGTTTGGGGGCTCCGATGGTGGCATTGCCGCAGTGGACTGACCAACGTACGAATGCGAAGTACATTATGGATGTGTGGTAAATAGGGGTTAGAGCTCCAAAGGGGTTGTGACTTGTGAGACAAGAAGTAGTAGAACAATGTATAAGTGAAGTAATGGAGGGGAGAGGGAGGGGAAGAAATACAGAAGAACGCCGCGAAATGGAGGGGAGATGAAGGCGGAAGCTCTGACAAAAACATTGACAAGTTCATTGCAAAACTGCAGGCTCAAAGCTATAGTGCTGAAGTCCAACAAAATCGAATTTGAATCGAATAACTGTTTTGGTTGAAGCAAACAATCATTTACAATTTCATGTTTGTTGCATGTTCTTCAATATTAATTTCACTAGATGATGATTTTAATCATTAAAATCAAGCAGTGAGGTGTGGGTTCTCTGCCTTTTCTCCGTATCTGATTATATATATGTGAATGATCTATGAATGATTACTCAAATATGGACAGTTTTGATAATTGAAAATAACTTACGGAATGAGCACCACAAGGTGTAGCAGAAATAAAATTATTTTAGAAATCCCGCAATGAAAGCAGACTCGTGTATAATTCTAGATCCAGTTTTAGTCAAATCCTAGAAATAATTAATGAAGATCAAATCATATATCAGTCAAATGATAATAATGATTTAAATGAGTGGAATATCTCTAAAGTTCCAAGTGCAGAAATCTATAGAAAGAAGAGGCCTAAATGCTTCAGTATTGTTTTGTCTTCGAGATGCAAGATTCACTAATTTTAGTGATAGCACTCTTGAAGTAATTGAGTCAAGTTTGTTTAACGGTCCAATACATTTTGACTGTTATCCAGATTTTACAGTAAGCCTTCATAATCCCCATCTATTAAAATCTCTAACATTAAACATTAAAACTTCAGGTTACGAGGTTTTACCATAAATCCAATCTTTAGCTTTAGTTTACATAATCTATTACAAAGTCACTAGAACAAATAAGAATTTTCAAGCTCTTAAAAAAAGTCCAAAAGATCAAACACTATTAATCCAAAGTAGTCAAGGTAATGCCAACATGAGAGTCCCTCGTACCACTAAATGCTCTAAAGTAAATTTTTTCACATATTGGTTACTAACAACTGAAAGTCAACCTACTAATATTCAAAATAATCTTTTCAATTACATTCAACAATACCTAGACGGAATAGTCAAAACAAACTTTGGAAATCAACCACCTAAACCTACACGAAAACTACAACAGTTAGACATCCCTAATCAATCAATTAAACATACTCAACCAAGATATTCATTCGCCGGATTTTCCTCCACAATAGAAAGAGATCTAGAAATTAAAAAAAACATTAATTGATTTAAGACTTGAGTCACTTAGGAAAAGTTCTCAAGTAACACACCCTTGTTATAAACAAGTAGAAGTAAAAAATAAGGAATCTAATTCGCCTACCCATTATGAGCCTAACCCATCAGAATTCGAAGCAACCATTGAAACTTTAGTAAACAAACAATTACTTACTCTTAGTAAAAAATTTAAAACTAATTGGAAAAATCTAGAACAAGATCTTGAGTTAGAAGAAAATATTGAAAGACGAAATCAATACAGAAAAAATTATCCAACAGAAGAACAACGAAGACTTGTTTCCCAGAATGGAAGTCTTTCATGCTCCAAACTAAGTCAAAAGTATCTTTCTTTGACTTTGTCGAAAATCACTATCAACAAAAAAAAGAGTTAAAAACATTAACAAAAGAAAAGTGGAAAAAGGACGACAAAATAGAAATCCTTGCTAGTCATCCCCCAGCAAAAACTATAGTCATTACTCACATGAATGCTTCATTATCAGCTATTCCATTTAAAATTCCAGGAGAAAAGTCAGCAATTAGAAAAATAATAGAACAAAATAATTATACAAATCAGAGTCTAATTACCATAGGAAAACAGTTAGACAAAATCGAAACTAAAATAGACAAACTCCCTAGTTAAGATCAAAAACTCAAAACACCGGAAACTACTTTAGTCAAATTTCAAGACATTAAACTAGGGTTAGCAATTAAACCAACTAGTACAATTCAAAAAATAGAACAAATGCTTAAAGAATTAACCCCGATAAAAGAAAAACCCACAACTTCTTTAAAAGTCATCAACAAACCTAATTCAGATTTCGAAACCTCATCAGACCATGAATCTGAATCCAATAACATATAAAAAATTGAAAATGCATTTAGCAATCTAAAATTAAATCGACTAAGAAATAAAGTCAATCCAACAAGTCTCACAAAAAATTTGGTATCCATGACCTACTCCACTGGATATGCAGTTCGAAGAAAGAAGTTTTCAGAGTCAATTTTCAGTTTCTTCAGAGCTCTATGAATGGAATATTAATGGACTATCTGAACATGAAATACTTAATAAGCTGCAACATTGTCCATAGTAGCAAATAGCTTCATTACTAATCACGATTTAAGTTAACCTAAAATCGTGGCCCTTTTGGATATAGGTTTCACATGAATGTTAAGTTCCTAGTAAGATAAACATATCACTGAAGAGTCAAAACAAAGTATTAAAAATGCAATAAAATGTCATGAAGATGGAACACCTATCTTCAAAGAAGAAATTGGATTAGGAATTCAAGATGGAGTCAATACTCTATTTTACACAATAATCAATCATTTTTATTTGTACACCGAGTAACACCACAGCCAGAATACATGATCAATTAAGTAACCTTAGATGTCCAACACTTAGTGATTTCATATGGTATAAAGACGTTTTATGTTCAAAGTCATGTTACGAGAAGATAGTAACCAACTATTTTGGAAAGAAAAATTCATAAACGGATTACTTAATTTATTTGCTCATAAAATATGACAAGTCCTAAGTCAAGAAAATGGTAATATACATTTTGATGATCTCACTTATGGTAATATAATTAACACCATTAATCAAGAAGGCCTAAAAATGTGCATTGACATGAAAATAGGCAAACAAGTTCAAAATGATAGAAAGTCAGCTAAATATGAACTAGGAAATTTCTGCAAACAATATGGTTTACCATCAATTCCTCCTTCTAGGAGAAATAAAAACAAGAGTTTTGAAAGACAAACCAGTAAACTAAGAAAATACCAAAGTAAAAAACCATTTTTAAGAAATAATGAATTCTATAATAAAAATACCAAAAGACCTAAAAAGAATTGGTTCAAAAACCCAAGAAAGTTTAAAACATCTGCTGATAAGTCAAAAATTGAATGTTGAAAATGTCACAAAACTGGACATCGGGGTCGGGGTGTGTCATTCTAGTCATACAAAAATTGTCAAGAAAATCAAAGTATATATTAAATGCTGCTCTATTTTGGCATTCCCTCTGCCAATTCCTTCAAAATTGTTAAAACTGATGCCTCTGAAATTGGTTACGAAGGCATTCTTAAATAGAAAATCCCTTCAAGTCAATCTGAGCAAATTGTTCGATTTCATTCCGAAATCTGGACTCAGTCACAGAGTAACTATAGTACTATTAAAAAAGAAATTTATCTATTGTATTATTCATTTCAAAATTTCACGATGATTTAATGTATCAAAATTTTTTAGTCAAAGTAGATTGCAAAAGCTCAAAACATGTTTTAGAAAAAGATGTTCAAAACATAGTATCAAAACAGATTTTTGAGCGATGGCAAGCCATACTAAGTATGTTTGATTTTGATATTGAGTATTTAAAAGGTAGTCAAAATTGTGTTCTTGATTTTCTCACCCGGGAATTTCTACAGGGAAAAAATGAGTGATAAAAAGCCAATCAAGCGAGAAGCTCAATCAACAACTAGAAGACTCCCGTCCTCTATGTCTTCAGTCAAGATCGAACCCAGTCAAATTATCTCTTATTCAGGACATCAGCCACTACCAGTAGGCAATCGGTTTACGAACCTTGGTTCTGCAATTAGTAACCCTCGTTCCAGTTATCAATCAGCCCTAGTTTCTAACTATGACCCCTTTCAAGTTTCAAGTCACAGTTCAGCCTGCTACCCAATCAAAAATGTACCAAAAATTGTCTCTGTATATAGTCAAGAGCTTTAATCATGTTTTTTGGATTGATCAATCCATCAGTCAAAACACAGACCAAAACGATCCTAGTAAAATTCTCTATCATTCTCTTTATATTCAAAAAATTCTCAGTCAATCTCGATGGGAAGAATTCCCTTGCTCTTTCAGAACACTAAAGTCTATAGTTTTTACTATAACTCAGAGGAAGTCCAAGTCAGAAATTAAAAAACTAGCAAGACAGTTGCCCAGATGGATAAAAAAGATGAAGAAGAAGCATCATTCTCTAGTCAGAAAGTTAGTCCTCCTCCTAGCCCGAATGACGCATCTCCAAGTCAAAAGCCAATGAGATGGGCAGATTAACAAGATGTTCAGGATCCCTATGAACTCTAACAATTGGGGCAACTACTATTCATGCTACAGCACCTAGTCATTATTTATTCAAAGACAAAAGTCAAATCATGCTCACGTGTATTCAAGTATCATTATTTTCCACATTAAACTTTCAAACTCTAGATGCTTTTATACTCTGTGACTACTCAATGAGATCAAACTGGACTCTAGATGCCTTCTGGTATCAGAGCCGTAACCGTTGAAGAGTAAATTCATCCGCCCAAGTGGCTGGTTACTCTTGTTAATTTGTTCATACTTCTGCTATTCATACTATTCATTCATTCATAATTATTCTGTCAATTTGTTGTTCTCCCCCAAACCAATTAAGTCCAGGTCCAAACAATAAGTCCCAGATAAAGGCATGAGTGGATGCGGCCTGAGCGGAGCAAGAGAGAGCTACTAGGTTCCCATGTAACCGTGAGTCATGTGTGTGTGTATACAGAGCCTTTAACCAAAGGGATCCCCATGTTTTGGTAAAAATGGGGACTAGTTGTGGGGCCCACTCCACATCGAACTTCAACGATCAAACCGTCTATTTTTCACAGTGTTTATGCTTTGTGTCATCGTCCATGGTTATATTTGCTAGTAAACCAAATGTGAATATTTCGATATATATAACATCGCTGAAACTACACTATCAAGTATATATCAACCCTTTCTCGTTTGCACAACATTCCTATTAATACCATTCCTAGTAAACTCATCCGGTAATCTTACAATTGCTTCTTCATTCCCTTGCTAAATAAGTTATCTTTAGCACTATCCATTTCCAAAACCTTGCAAAATCCATTAACATAAAATCTTGTTCATTAAAATAAGGCATATATATATATATATATATATATATATATTAAAAGACTAGTAATAAACAACCTCCATTTTTGCAAGCAAGTTCTGTCAGCTGCTGAAGTTCATTGGTGAATGAATCATGCACCCAAGTAGATTATCTTGGCGTGAGTGGAGGCACGCCTGAACTGGAGCAAATCTTTCATGAGTTTGGAACTAGCAATGACAGAAAGTTTAGACTTCACAGTCATCCTCTCGAGCACAGGTGAAGTTAAAAGCAGAAATCTGATGAATTCTAGTTCAGCTTTGGAACCAGAAATGCCGGATATGTTCACAAGTCGCAGTTGGTTGAATGCGCAGTTCTGGTTGTCATTTAACAAAATATTCCCTCCTTGTATACCAGCATCGGCAACACCGTAGGCCTGCACAAGGTATATAGCATCAGAACCACAAACCACAAACTAATAGACTCGATTTAGATTGAAATTTTTAGTTCAGCAAAGAATACGACACTCCTCAATCAAATAAAACTCACCACAATTTCTAGTTCTTCTAGAGCAGGGGAGCTTCGTAGAAGACATTGAGCAGTTGAAACTTCCTCCAGACGGCCGAAGCAAATGGTTATACAAAGAAAATTCAGGTGTAGAAACAGTTCGGGAAGCTTTTCTGGCAAGGCACCACCAGCCAAATACTGGAGCACAATGGAGATACTCGATGAATATTCTTAAATTCCCATGGCCATGTAAAGGATTATAAAAGTAAAGTATGAAAATCACACAACTCATTACCTGTAAAAGGTAACCCTTGATTAAGATACTTTGAATATGCGGCAGGTGAACAAAAAACTTGACCAAATTGCTACAACTATCAGGAACCCGCGCAATGTTGCTAACGACCAAATTAATGTCAACTTCAACAAGATTTAATGTATGTTGAATATTAGGCACATAAGAGCCTCCAAATTGAAAGAATTGGAGGTTTGGTGCATCGATGTTGAGATGGGTCAAACCATGACATATTGACAAAGTTAATCCCTCAAGCAGAGGACAGCAAACTATCAGATTTTCCAACATATCTTGGGCAATGGTAACTTCAAAAAGAGAAAGGCTCTTCAAACTCCTCAAGCCTTTGAATGTGGAAGGTGGATTGAGCAAACAATTAGTTAACACTAAACTAACCAGATCTTGAAAAGAAAACAAGCACGAAGGCATCTTGTAAACCTTAATCCCTTTCCAATTTTGAAACATGAACTCTTTGACAGGGTGTCTTGATAGATGAAGAACCCATCGACCAATGTCACTACAAGTTACAATATCACGTTGAAAAATCTTGAATGTGTGTATGGGGCCAATGTGAAGTACGAGCACTCGATCAACAATTGTCACAAAGGGCATTTGGTATTGAATCGGTAAACACTTACTATCAAACACAAGATGTGGAAGCATAGCCGCCTTGTACCTCCAGTTGCTGGATAAAACACTTGTCTTCACAGCCTCCTTAAGAGTCAAACATGACAAAATTTGGCCCATAACATCACTTGGTAAGTTGCTAATTCTATCCAACTCCATCTTTCTTTTCAAACGGGACTCGGATGATTTTCCTTGCTTCAAGAAAATTAAGTAGTAAAAACAAGTCATTGATCTAACACACTGACAAGGAGTGTCAAGAACTCAAGAATATTTCTACTTTAATAAGTAATATTCAAATCTCATTTTTACCAGTAAAATAAAAGCACTCATAGTATAAAGTTGATAGCTTTTTAAGTACAAATCCAATATAAAAAAACCCAGAATCCACCATCAGAAAAAAAAAAAAAAAAAAAAAAACAAATCCAAAAGCACAGAAATTAATTAATTAATTAATCGAAATTTGTATGAATTACATACGTAGTTATCAATACAATGCAAGTAAAACAAAAAAGTTACCATATTCACTTTAGCTTTGTTCGCGAAATGAAGTTATCTTATACAAGATCGCTGCGAATGCGTCGAAATCTTACTTCACATCAAGCTGAGAATCTCAGAAATTTTGATGTGAAGAAGACGACCCGATTAGGGTTTGAAATTTGGGGAAGTTTGGAAGAGAAATAGATTTGGAGCTGATTATTAGTGATTGGTGTGAGTATGACACGTCATCACTTGGCTACTAGAGCCCTAGGCCCGTAGAGCAGGAGAAAGCTGTTTTCAACAGGGTACTCCACATGTCATAATACAAGTGAAGAGATACGAAAAAATATATTATTTACTCGACTTTGTATTATGACATGTGCAGTACCCTTTGAAAACTGGATACTTAATGGAGGGTGTAGTCAAACTTGGATTTTAAGGACTATTTAAAGTGATAGATTTAGGGGTGGGCACGGTGCGGTTCGATGCGGTTTCAAGTGAAACCGCAACTGAAACCGAAACTTTTTGTGGTGCGGTTCGGTGCGGTTTTGAAGCCAAAACCGAAATGAAACCAAACCGTTTGGTTCGGTTCAGTGCAGTTTCAAACGGTTTCGGTTTGGTTTTTGAGATAAAATTTATAATATACACATATTTATGCATAAGACGGTCTTAATTTTCTCATAAATTAATTAATGAAAATGCAGCAAAACATGAAGTATTGAACTAATTAATTGGATGATAGGCTACTGTCTAGTTGAACTATTGAAGTATTGAACTAATTAATTAAAAGTTTAAAACATAATATTTAATATATGGTGCGGTTTCGGTTTCGGTGCGGTTTTGAAAACCCAAAACCGAAACCAAACCGTTTTCTTTGTTGCGGTTCGGTTTTGAAACCGAAACCGTTTCAAAACCGCAAAACCAAACCGTTCGGTGCGGTCCGATTCGATTCGTGTTTCGGTTTCGGTTTTCGGTTCCAAGTGCCCACCCCTAGATAGATTTGATAAGATTTGTAAAATCCTACAACTTTTATATGGACTTTTTAGGATTTTAATGGATTTTGCTTAAAGATTTTGATGTATTCTAATGGACTTTGTTTAGAGATTTTCTTATCATTTTTCCTTTTTTTTTTTTAAATAACAAAACATAAAAGAAAAAATGGAAGCGATGCAGGGAAACAAAGAGGAGACAGCGAAGGCTAGGATACCAAAGCATGAGATAATGCTCAATTAGAGCATGAGATACTTGCAATTAGAAAAGCCATAGGGTTTGATGCAATTAACCCAAACAAGAGGTGTGTGCTTTTATATATTTATGGTAAAGGTTAAGGGATGATAATGCTCAACATTAATAATCAAGCAATAGGGTTTGATGCAATTAGAAAAGCAGCTGCTTTTATAGCGTTTGATGTTATTAGAAAAGAAAAGCAGTAGGGTTTGATGCGATTAAAAAAGTAGCTATTATGGTTCTTTCTCGCCTGGAATGTCTCTTGTCTGCAACTCAGCCACATAGTGATGGCGAGATTGGGGGGAGGGTGCGGAGAAGAATTCAGTAAAATCTTTGGCCAGAGAGCGGAGGTGGTGGAGGTGGTGGTGCTCGGAGGAGGGGTGAGCAGTGGGTGTGGGTTAGGTGATGGTTGGCCAACGTGGACAGTCGTCGGTAAGGTTGGGTAGGGAGAGGAGAAGAATCCAATGAAATCTTTGGGGGAAGGGTGAGATTGTTCAGTCTTTGACATATATATTTTCTATCCTAGAATCCACTAAAATCCACCAAAATCCACAATTTAATGAAATCTCATCAAATCTACAATTTTTTTACTACACATAGACTTGTATACACTTGTTTAAAGTCCATTAAAATCCAAATTGACTACACATGGATTTACATGAACTTTTAAAATGTCTTTTAAAATCCTGATTGACTACCCCAAGATTTTAAAGTATTTCAAAATCCTTCAAAATCCTAATTTGACTACACCCCCTTAGAAAAATCTCTCGTAGAGCAAGAAACCCGATAAAAGCTTAAACTTCATTCCCGCTTCTTCCAAACACCCAAACAAGACCGTGAGACCATCTCTAATTAAGGGCATTTGGCCAACATTAGCCTTAAAATTAAACAAAACAGTCTTCAATCAAAGGGCATTTTGTAAATGGCGTATTTCTTTTTGCTCAGATCAGCCTCCACAAGGGTTTGGGTGGCTTTTGAAGTGCATTTAGCACTATTTAGTAGGATTATGGGAGCGCTCACAGCCACCCCCATTTTTTGTTCGCTCTCTTGGTTGGTTGGTTTTACTTCCCAGTGACGGCGGCTTCGCGACAGTGGTGTGGCTGCTTGAGGTGGAGGCGGCTGCTTCCTTTTCCAGTTCTAGGTTTTTATTTTTTAGGGCTATTATGGGCCCTCTTTTTGGTTTTTGATGTTGTTTGTTTTTGTTACCTAAGGGCCTAAGTTTGTGTGGGTGTCCCGTTGTATCTTGGGTTGTAGCTTTCCTTTTGCTCGGGCCTTTTTACTCTTTTATGTCTTCCTTTGTTTATGTAGGGTTCTATGTTTTACTTGGACTCAGTTCATCTATCACAAATTGTAACTTCCTCTGATCATTAGCGAAGTTTATTTTTCAACCAAAAAGATCAGCCTCCATAAGGGCTATAAAGTGTCAGCCAGCCCCAGGGCGCTTGGACATTTCTTCTTCGTGGAGCCCACCACTTGATGACATGGTGAAGAAGTGATGCAGCACATCACGAAGCATGGCTTTTCATTAGGGGTGAGCATTTTAGTAGGTCTATCGACCAACCTGACCAACCCACTCAATATGAGTTGGGTTGGGTTGGGTTCTAAACATTAAAATGTTATTTTTGGGTAAAAACCTGATCACCCGTTCAATAGATAGGTTGGGTTGAAGTATTATTAATCCAATTGAAGTATTATTAATCCAATTGAAATCTAAACGACTTGAAGATGACAAAGAATATGGTGTGAATCTCTTACCAGACAATGATGCCAGCATAAAATGGCTAAACAGAAAGCCAAAAGGGTCTGTTTCTTATGTATCGTTTGGCAGCATAGCGACACTCAAAGTTGAGCAAATGGAGGAGCTTGCATTGGGCTTAAAGAGGAGCAGTAGCAATTTCTTGTGGGTGGTTAGAGAATCAGAAGCGGCAAAGGTCCCAAAAGGGTTCATGGAGGAGACATTCAAGAAGGGTTTAATGGTTTCGTGGTGCCCCCAAATGGAGGTTTTGGCTCATGAGGCAGTTGGATGCTTCATCACACACTGCGGTTGGAACTCAAATTGGGAGGCACCGAGTTTGGGGGGTTCCAAGGTGGCATTACCGCAATGGATGGACCAACGTACGAATCCCAAGTACATAATGGATGTTTGGAAAATAGGGGTTAAAGCTCCAACTGATGAGAAAGGAGTTGTGAGACAAGAAGTAATAGAACATTGCATAAATGAAGTAATGGATGGAGAGAGAGAGAGGGGAAGAAATACAGAAGAAAGCTGCGGAAAGGAAAGAATTGACCAGAACGACGGTGGCTGAAGGCGAAAGCTCTGACAAAAACATTGACGAGTTCATTGCAAAACTGAAGGTCCAAAGCTAGTGCTGAAGTCCAACCAAATCGAATTGAATTGAATAATTGTGTTTGTAAGGAGCCACTAAATCTTGCTAATGATGATGCGTTGTTGAAGAAAAAGTATGCTGAGGAGTTTGGGAATGAGTAGCGAAGGAGAAGGAACTGCAACAAAGCTAGAGGTTTAGGTTTGTTGGAAAATGGGAGACTAGGAAGCCACAAATGAAAGCAGTAGTGAGGTGGAGATCATTTGAGAGGCCTTATTTCAAGGGTTTGTGGAATAATTGGTGGAGATTAAGACCGCTTTCCACTCTTTGGTGCCGTTGATCCTACTGGACAAGCACACCCTCTTCTACAACAACCTTGAATTCCTGGTCTGCGGCTTAATTTTTCACCCAATGCCAATCTGGGAGGGTTCAATATCTAATCTGGTGGCGTGGAAGTTGCTGGAACTGAAGCTGCAGGTTCATATTTCGTATGCGTAGTATATCTAATAAGCATCTTGTATAATCTCCAGCTAGTATTAAAGACCAGATTATCATCAGTTACATCTGTTTTCGATTTTCTTTTTGTTTATGTGGATATCGTTGTTACATATGTTGATGATCTTTTGGTCTTGATGTGCATATAAGCTGTTCTGCTGCATTATTTTCCTATTAATTTCTTACTGGTTTCTGTTGGTGCTGAGATGGTACGGTTTTCATGTACGATGTATCAATTAGTACTATGCACATAGGGTTGTTTGATTCAATTCGTTTGGATCGGTTAAAAACTTCTACGTAATATTCTCGTTAGACTGAATCAAACCAAGTGTTCGAATAGTCTGTCATTAATCTCTAGTTTTGTAGTCTGCTGTTGTTAAAGAATAATCTCATACTCTTAACATTAACAAATTCATAACTTCAAGTCTCGGCATCTTTGACATTCGAAAATCCCTCATCTCCTGTCCTCAAGAAAAATCGTAACTCGTAAGGAAGACAGTCTCCCAACCCCTGATCTGAAAAATATGAATGCTGTTGTTGCTCCAGTGAGATGAACTTACTTGGAGATGTAAATTGTGGATTTCATATTTTGTGTGTGTTTATATCTCTGAAGGTATATTTTCCATAACAATAAAATTCACACATCTTAGTAGAAACAACTTGGAAGTGCTTCTTGAAGAAGTATTGGGTATGTGCTTCTCCAGAAAGAGCTTCTACGAGCCAAAAGAACTTCTTTGTTTTTCTGCCTAATGCAAATGGGAAGCGTCTTTAGCCATTCCAAAAACAATTCCGAACCGGCCCTATATCTCTTTTGCATCTCAAATAGGAGATGCTCTTACATGCTACTCCACAATTCGCTCTTATGTCAAAGTGCTTACATATTTTTGTCAGTGAATTCGGTGCTAGAAGAATTTTTTGTGTCCGCCTAGAGGGCAACATTACTCTGGGGTTCTGCATAATTGTTTGTATAAGCGTACTGATGACTGGTCCTCCAAACAAACACGAATTTCTCAAGTGCTAGAGACCAAACCCAAGTTCATTACTCTTTTTTTATTGATCAATCAATGTCGATCCTATACATCTTCACTTAATTTGAAATGATTCTTTTATCTTTTTGGCACTATACAAAACGTTAACACCCAAATACTTAAACAATTATTTTTGAAAAATAATTTCTGCACACTTTTTTTTTTTTCTACACACCGCTTGTTTATTTAGCCCGTTGAATTCAACCGATCAAATGAAAACTAGGAGACAAAATTAAGACAAATCAAAACAAAACTAAAGACCAAAATTAAGAAATTTTGGAGAATAAAGTCTCAAAAAAATTTATTTGAACCCATATAATCTCTTTTTGCACTCAATTTACTCTCTACATCCATATTATTTTTATTAAACTATCAATATCTCTTTAAACCCAAATTTACCACCTAAACTACCCTCACAAACCCAATCCAATATGTAAATTTATCTTTACACCCATTTAGAAAATAAAAACCTAAAATCAATATTCTGCAACTCATTCAAGGCGTAAAGAAAACAGTCAAATGAATGGTGTTTACCACAATATGTGAGTGATTGACACAGCGGAAGTTATAGGTTAGGGATCATGAACGGTCACCCTTAAGATAGAATTATGGAACCCCATATTGTGAGAGAAACTCTCGTTTTCTGAAATCATATGTCACAGGAAAGCAGTGAGTTTGGTTCGTCTTGGCGTTCCACTTCCGAAAAGGTGTCATGGGTCAAAATCCGACTCAGTGAAACTCAGAAACATTGTTCACCGCGAGATTACTATTCATCGCGGGTTTAGCTGTGTTTATCTCCTCTTCTAGTCCTACATCAATGATCATTCAAAAAGAGTGATCATTCATCACTTACATATTGTAGTCTCTCTGTCTTAATATCTATATATCCATATATATGTTCTTTTTTCTACTCTGCAAGCTGCAACCACACAACGTCAAGCTTGCCAACTGCAATCCAACTCTTCTCCTTTTGCATTTAACTTTTGAATACAACTTCCATACACACATGTCATTAATTTGCTAGCTCTCCCTCTCTCTCTCCAATGACATTTCATCCATGAGCGTTTTAGGATTTTTGTTAGAATAAAACATAGGAGAAAGATTACGAGATGGGTAAGGTTTGATTATTGGGTGTGGGATTATTGATAAATCTTAATTTTATTGTTCATTTCATTTTGTACTTGATGGTAATTATGCAATAGGGTAATAAAAATAATTCACATTTAAAGTTTAAGTTGGGTGTAGAGAGAGGTTATATAGGTTCAAATAAAATTTTCCTAAAGTCTCAAATCGGACATATAACAAAATAATATACAATTAATATATGAGAGAATCCACTTCTTGTATCACCGATGTCTTTTATTATAAAACTCCACATTTAGCAATAAATTGTTAAGTTGAGAATAATATCGGTAATGTTGGTTGTGGATCACACCAACCCTAAAAGTTTAAAGGTTCGCAGAAGACGAAGGGCTATGCGTACAAAAGTCTAATTTTTTTCTAGGATTAATTAGGTTGTCAAGAACCGTTTCTCTTTTTGGACCTTTTAATATATAATATATATATATATATATATATATATATATATATATATGCAACAAAGAGACGTATCCAAATTACTTTGGAGAGATGGAATAAACGGAAAAAAAAATTTACTTTGGTACAAATTTCAAATCATCCTATGTGTAAACGTGCCACTTGCTTGACAAGGAATCAACATCTGCAGTTTCGTGGACAGATTGTGCACTTCATCTTCCTCCTCCTATATAATTGGCTTCTACATTTTCTCTTAAATATACAAATTCAACACATTTTCTCCTAAATATTTAACACATTTGATTTGAGAGCAAAGCTTCAAATTGTAGTGCAGAGAGAGAAATGGAGAAAAAAGGACAGAGAGCCTACAAAGCTCACTGCTTGATCTTACCGTATCCGAGCCAAGGCCACATTAATCCCATGCTCCAATTTGCCAAGCTTCTAGATCACAAAGGAGTGAGAGTCACATTCGTGACGACTCGCTTTCTCTACAAGACACTGCACGGCTCAGGATCGAGCTGCGCAGCTTGGGAGACCATCTCCGATGGCTTCGATGATGTTGGGAACGAGGGCGTGAACAGAGACGCCTATTTGGAGAGGTTTCGGCAAGTTGGATCTGAAACTTTGGCCGAGCTTCTTGAGAAGCTTTCGAGCTCAGGGTCCCCGGTGGATTGTGTTGTCTATGATGCATTCATGCCTTGGCCTTTGGATGTTGCCAAGAAGTTTGGAATAGCGGGGGCGGTTTTCTTCACTCAGTCTTGTGCCGTTGACAATGTCTACTACCATGTCCACAGAGGGCTGTTGAAGCTTCCTCTTGCTGATGACCAGTCTCAAATTTTGCTTCCCGGGTTGCCAGCGCTTGATCCTTTGGACTTGCCATCGTTTGTTTACGACATGGGGTCTTACCCGGCTTTCTATGAACTGGTTGTGGGACAGTTCTCCAATGTTGACAAAGCTGATTGGGTCCTCTGCAACACATTTTATGAGTTGGAAGAACAAGTGAGTACATTGTGAAGTTCTCTCGCTCATTTTTTAGTCACAATTCCTTGGCTTTGATTTGATTGATTTTTAATTAGTTAAAGTAAATTAAACTAATTGCTATTCATTTTTCTGCTTAGGTGGTGGATTGGATGGCTAAGCTTTGGCGATTGAGGACCGTTGGACCAACTGTACCGTCCAACTACTTCAACAAGCGACTCGAAGATGACAAAGAATACAGTGTCAACCTCTTCAAATCAGACAATACCTGCATAAAATGGCTAAACGAGAGGCCAAAAGGTTCCGTTGCTTATGTAGCGTTTGGCAGCGTAGCGAAACTCGATGATGAAGAAATGGAGGAGCTGGCTTGGGGCTTGAGGAGGAGCAAAAGTAGTTTCTTGTGGGTGGTTAGAGAATCAGAAGCGGCCAAGGTCCCCAAAGGGTTTATCGAGGAGACATCCGAGAAGGGTTTAGTGGTTTCGTGGTGCCCCCAAATGGAGGTTTTGGCTCACGAGGCGGTTGGATGCTTCGTCTCACATTGCGGTTGGAACTCAACTTTGGAGGCATTGAGTTTGGGGGTTCCGATGGTGGCATTGCCGCAGTGGTCCGACCAGCGTACAAATGCCAAGTACATTATGGATGTGTGGAAAATAGGGGTTAGAGCTACAGTTGATGAGAAAGGGGTTGTGAGACAAGAAGTATTAGAACAATGTATAAGTGAAGTAATGGAGGGGGAGAGAGGGGAAGAAAAACAGAAGAACGCCGCGAAATGGAAAGAATTGGCAAGAAAGGCAGTGGATGAAGGCGGAAGCTCTGACAAAAACATCGACGAGTTCATTGCAAAACTGCAGGCTCAAAGCTAGTGCTGAAGTCCAACAAAATCGAATAACTGTTTTGGTTTGTAGCAAAACAATCGTTTTGCAATTTCATGTTTGTTGCATGTTCTTCAATAAGATTATGGTTCTAATCATGAAAATCAAGCAGTGAGGTGAGGGTTCTCTGCCTTTTCACCATAGCTGTGTATATGTGTGTGTGTGTGTGTGTGTGTGTATATCTGCTGAATTATGTATATGAGGCAATAGCCTTGCGCTATCCATTTCCAAAACCTTGGAAAATCCATTAACATAAAATCTTGTTCATTAAAATAAGGCATACATACATACATATATATATATGTTAAAAGACTAGTAACAAACAACCTCCATTTTAGTAAGCAAGTTCTGTCAGCTGCTGGAATTCATTGGTGAATCATGGACCCAAGTAGATTATCTCAGCGTGAGTGGAGGCACGCCTGAACTGGAGCAACTCTTTCATGAGTCTGGAACTATCATTGACAGAAGCGGGCTTCAGAGTCATCCTCTCGAGCACAGGTGAAGTTAAAAGCAGAAATCGGATGAATTCTAGTTCAGCTTTGGAACCAGAAATACAGGATATGTTCACAAGTCGCAGTTGGCTGAATGGGCAGTTCTGGTTGTCATCTAACAAAAGACTCCCTTCTAGTACAACAGCATCGTCATCATTGTAGGCCTGCACAAGGTATATAGCATCAGAACCTATAAATTATGACAAAAGCATCTCTACAAACCACAAACTAATAGACAAAATTTGGATTGAAATTTTTAATTCAGGAAAGAATACGGCACTCCTCGATTGAATAAAACTCACCACAATTTCTAGTTCGTGTAGAGCAGGGGAGCTTCGTACAAGGCATTGAGCAGTTGAAACTTCCTCCAGACGGCCGAAGCAAATAAATATAGAAAGAAAATTCAGGTATAGAAACAGTTTGGGAAGCTTTCCTGGCAAGGGACCATCAGCCAAATACTGGAGCACAATGGAGGCAAAGAGCACCAGACTCAATGAATACTCTCAAATTCCCACAGCCATGTAAAGGATCATAAAGGAAAAGTTTGAAAATCACACAACTCCGTTACCTGTAAAAATTTACCCCCAATTTGGAGCCTTTCAATATGCGGCAGGTGAACAAAAAACTTGACCAAATTGCTACAACCATCAGGAACCCGTGCAATGTTCCTACCGATCAAATGAATGCGAACTTCAACAAGATTTAATGTATTCTGAAAATTAAAAGGCACAGAAGAGCCTCCAAATATAAAGCATTGGAGGTTTGGTGCATCGATGCTGAGATTGGTGAAACCACGACATATTGCCAAAGTTAATCTCTCAAGCAGAGGACAGCAAACTATCAGATTTTCCAACATATATTGGGCAATGGTGACTCCATGAAGAGAAAGGTTCTTCAAACTCCCGAAGCCTTTGAATGTGGAAGGTGGATTGAGCAAACAATTAGTTAACTCTAAACTGGCCAAATCTAGAAAAGAAAACAAGCATGAAGGTATCGTGTACGGAATCCCTTTCCAATCTTCAAACAAGAACTCTTTGATAGGGTTTCTTGATAGATGAAGCATCCACCGACCAATATCACTATTAGTTACAGGACCACGTTGATGGAAAATCTTGAACGTGTGTATGGGGCCAATGTGAAGTAAGAGCACTCGATCAACAATGCTCACAAAGGGCGTTTTGTTCTGAGTCGATAAACAACGACCATCAAATACAAGAAGTGGAATCATAGCCGCCTTGTACCTCCAGTTGCTGGATAAAACACTCGTCTTTACCGCCTCCTTGAGAGTCAAACATGACAGAATTTGGTCCATAACATTACTTGGTAAGTTGCTAAGTCCATCCAACTCCATCTTTCTTTTCGAACGAGACTCGGATGATTTTCCTTGCTTCAAGAAAATTAAGTAGTAAAAACAAGTCATTAATCTAACCCAGTGACAACTGACAAGTAGAAAGATGAACGATATAATATCCGCCGTCCCAAACAGCAACACTACCAAAAACATATCTAGCAGAGGATATCAAATTTCCGTAACCAACAACAGAAAAAGCTGCGAGCTTTTTACGTACAAGACTACAAGTTGAAATGTTCTACAACTTCAAAAATGGAACTTAATTCTTTGGAAATTAAACACAGAATCCACCATTGGAAAAACCCAAATCCACAAGCACAGCAAATTTCACAGAAAATTAATTCATTAATCGAAAACTGCATGAATTGCATAGTTACCAATTGAATGCAAGTAAAACTGTCAAACAAAAGACTTACCATATTCACTTTAATTTTGTTCGCGAAATGCAGTTTTCTTTTACAAGATCGCTGCGAATGCCTCGAAATCTTTGTTCACATCAACTGGTTGCAGTAACACAAGCTGAGAATCTCAGAAATTTTTATGTGAAGGAGACGAGCCGATTAGAGTTTGAAATTTGGTCAAGTTTTGGAAGGGGAATAGCAATTTGCCAATTTGGGGGTGATTGGTGTGAGTATGACACGTCATCACTTGGCTACTGGAGCCGTTGAGCGGGAACCCAGATAAAAGCTCAACTTCATTCCCGCTTCTTCCAAACACCAAAACAAGCCCACTGGCCGGGCTGGAGGCTAGAGGCAAAATTTAGTCCCTTACAACGATGATATAGCTTACTAATATTTTTCTAGTTCTTGTGGTGAGGGGCTAGACGTTAGGTTTTTAAATGTTAAGTAAGTATCACGATACCCAAGGCTTGAGCTAAGATTAGTTTGGTCTCGCAAAATGTCTAGGCCTCAATTTGATTAGGCAAATTTTGTTGGGCTAGAAGCTGTTTTTCAATTTTAAGATACGGCTCAAATCAGCCCCATAAAAGCTAAAAAGTGTCAACTAGCCCCCAAACACTTGGACATTTCTTCTTCGTAGAGCCCACCACTTGATGGCTTGGTGAAGAAGTGATGCAGCACATCACAAAGCATGGTTTTCCATGCACTCGTAGAAATTAATGCAATATACTAAAAAATAATAAAAGTATAGGGAGGCTAATTTAGGCCTTCATGGTTGGAGGCTGAAAAAATTAGTCCGCTACTTTTTGAAAAAAAATTATATTTTAGAGGGCTAAAATTATTTGTTTTTATACAAGTGGCATTATTTGGAGAGGGGTATTTGAAATGCACAAATAAACAGTTTTTAATTTAATCACTTTAGTTACAAGTCATTTACAATAGGCCGAAAAAGAGATAAAAGCTTAGAGTGAAATTTAGAATTTGTTCATGAACTTTAACCTTAGCTTTACATTACAAAATAATACGAGCCCGTAAGTAAAACTTGACCGTACAAAACTGGTTTGTAAGAAAAGGATGTTGAAGTACTTATATATCATCCCAAATTCTCAACATAGAATTTTTTTTTAAGTAGGGGGTATTAAGACCTAACAAAGTCCGAGGGAAGGGAGTCGCCGTTAGAGGTATGCACGGTCTAATTTGGTTCGCCTTATTCCTAAAATCAGGATCCAAAGCAAAAATTAATCGTTTTCATTCGATTTGGTCCGGTCTACCGTTTCTTTTCGGTTTCGGAAAGAGAAAAATAAATGAAAAGGGAAAAAAGAGGTAGAGAAGAAGAGGGGAGAGGGAAGAAAGAAAGAGAGCTACTGAAAACAAATAAAGGATGAGAGAAAGTGATCAATGGCAAGGAAATGAGAGAATTAAGAAACAATAGATGAATTTATGTTGCGAGTGATGTCCAATAAAGAAAGAAACATGTATAATAACATTATAATCTGTTGGGTTTGATTTTTAAGTGCAAGATCAAGAATTGAATAGAACTAGACCAACTCTAAATTTTTTTGTTTTTTGTTTGGTTCGACTCGATTCGGTTCACTAGTTTGCCGGTTCATCTGCTCACCCCTATCCCCGGGCCCGGCTACGGCGGCAAGGAAGTTTAGGAGGCCTTTTTTTTTTCAAAGGGTAAAATAGGACATTAATGTTTACAACATTGTGCGAGGTGTAGTGAGCATTGAGCTGGGTATGAATAGAGTGTTCCCCTTTCAGTAAAGCCAATCTCTAACTAACCAGTCACTGCAGCTCTCAACTACCTTGACCTTCAGTCCTCATCCTCCTCCTCCTCTCTCCGCCATGCCGTTATCGGCGACTCTCTCTCCTCCCTCTCTCTCTTACTTACCCCAAACACACCACCACCAACAACAACTCCATCTCCCTCACAATCGCAATCCATACCTCAAACCCAAAACACTCACCCTTCAATTTCAATGCCCCCAAGCCTCCAGAAGAACCCCAAATTACCCTCAGGTCCTCCCTCTCTCTCTCTCTCTCTCTGTCTCTGCAACTCTAATCAATTAACCCTTTGGACTTCATTTCACAGGGCGGCGGTGCCGATAGTCTCGCCGAGGACACCCGCAATTGGGGCCGTTCAATCAACTCCGAGGTCGATAGGCGCTACGATTTCGAAGACGACGACGACGACGACGAAGATGATGAAGACGATGAAGAAGAAGACCGGAGTTTGGATTTGTTGGTGAGGTTTGTTCAGAATGTGTTCAAAAAGGTGTCCAGGCGAGCCAGGAAGGCCGTCCGATCAGTTCTCCCCGTCTCAATTCCCACCAAGTTGGTAATCATTTGATCATAAATTTGGCCGCCCATTAGTTTATTTTTGTTACCCAGATTTAATTATTTGAAAAGAAGGGATTTTTGCAGCTGATTTTGTTAATTTGTTTAATTTTTTGTTGGCTTGGATTATATATATAGGTGGGATTTTCTGTTAATGGGGTGCTGATGCTAGCATTCTTGTGGGTCTTGAAGGCATTTCTTGAGGTAATTACATTGTGTAATTCTACATTCATGTATTATAAACTTCCATCTATTTGGTTCTCAATATGTTCTTGTTGGTTTTATTTTCCTTTACGAGTTGTTGAAAATAAATTGCATGTTCTAGAGTAGTATTACTGGTTGTTTTTGCGGATTCCCGGAACGTGGGGTTGTTTGGTATCCTTCTTGAATCCAATTTTTTGTTTTTGAAACTAATGAGTATTTTGAAAACAAAAGGTTGGATTAAAATAGGATACCAAGCATGCGCCGCTTAAGTTCTCATCAGTAAAGGTGTTAGTTTTAATGATCATTCTGCGTAAAGGGTTGCTGGCATTACGTAAAAATGTGCTATTTTTTGTTTTGATCAAACTTATGATCTGTTAGTTGAAGGAAATGAAGTATCAAAACTCGAAAAACTCAGAACCTTATGTTGCCTATGTGGTTTTTCCTCAACACCAGTTTCAGAAAAGTGGGTTTGTTTCTTAGTTTGAATGACCACAAGTTTGGGGAGTTACTGGACATGCACAGGTCATGGTTCTTTCCAACTATGAATAAATCTCAAGGTGCCATAGGGAAAGTGGCCCGCAATTTATGGCATACCAACATTCACACTTACTCAAAGTGGCCCGAGCTGCAAACTGCAGTTTCATTTGCAGCGTTTTTTGATAATGAACTCTAGAACAATGCATTTTTCAAAAGATTGATCTTTGGGTGAAGCGCTGAATTGTCTATGTTTAGCAGGCCTTGGACAGATTGAAAAATTTAGAGTTATTAAACTGGCAACGTAGAAAGAACATTTAGGGATGTCGATAGTTGTTTAAGTATAAGCTTTTTAAATCATCCAGTTCTTATAGATGGTGTTCTTATTGAGGGCTCTCACTTGTGAGGTCATACTTAGAATTACGTAAAAAGCAGCAATCAAATTCTGATATTAGTGTTTGCATCGGCAATGAGTGTATTTGTTTTTAGTGTTGATATTCACTTGCTGAATGAGTTCGTTATAAAATCTTGAACTTTCTTAGCGTGTGTTAAATCCAGGTTGTTTGCACCCTTGGAAGTCTAGTGTTTGTAAGCATCTTACTCATTCGTGGGATATGGACTGGAGTAGCCTATTATCAAGATAACCGCAACCAGAAACACCGCAATTTTGAAGACGACAACCGTCCATGGGCGGGCGCACAGCCTGCGACCTGATACTTACCATTCAGAGGAGAGACCTGCTGAATTATAATTTCACACCAGAACAGGAGTATACAATAAAGGAGGCACACTTAAGAAATCAAGGATGATGAGAAGATAGCACAAAAATTTGTTTTACCATAACCATTGTTCTGGCCTTCAAAGAGTTATAAATATGATGTAACTTCCTGCCTGAACAGAAACAATATATTCTTGCACTTGCAGGACAAAGTTTTGTTACACGTTCCGTTATACACAGGTATTCAGTCAAAATTCAAATATCCGTTGTGAGCTTTGCTTCTTTTTTCGTCCATGAGATTTGAACTTTGAACTTAGGACTGCAAATTTGAGAATTTGAGACTGGGTGCCGTGACGCCAAATAGTAAAAATTTTATGCATTTATACTTAAAATGTTTTTTTCCTGATTGCTAGTAAAGAAATCCATTCATAAAAAATTTATGACATCATTTTAATTTCCGATGGTTTTCAATAGAAATAATATGGGAGGTGGTTTCTGCACGCTCACTTTTCTCTTTTCACACTCATTTTTTTTCTCTCTGGACAATCGCTTTTATTCCCAACTATTAACAAAAATAAACATCCTCGTATATATAAGAAGAAAAATGATGTACAGAAATCGTTTCAGATGATTTTTGGCAATGGTAATACAGTACCAAGGGAAAAGGTTATCCATAGTTGTCCATGACGCAGACTTGTATTGCGGTTGTTGGATTGGGGGTCCCGGGATTGCTTTGGTTTTGTACATAAAATTGGGCAGGGCCATTTGTCCTTGCCGCACTATTCTCATCATCATCATCCTTATTTTCGTGTCAAATTACTCTCAAATCAAATGTGTAATTGTAAAGGGTTGGCCATGTCAAATTTCTAATTTCATTTTTTTTATTATGATATTTTTTAATCACATGTGTAATATCTTTAATTACTCTACTATTTAGGGATATTCTCTTATTATTTCTAACCAACACGGGTCAATTAGTAATAAAATAATTATGAGCCAAACTGTAAATTCAGACAATTTTACTTTTACTAAAGACAAAAACTCAATTTCGCTTGAAAAAGAGTGGAGTCTTTTTCAAGCGAAATTGAGTGGGTAAAAGCGAAGTTGGGTTGAACCCTACTCTCGCCTTTTTTTCAGACAAGAAGTTGAACCCTAAACCCTAAATTGATTTAATCGAGTACAAATCATACATTATTCTAATCACTCCACGAGAAGCTCAAAAAATAGAGTAGGTACAGACGAAGTTAGGTCGAACCCTACCCTCGTTTTTTTTTTCCAGCCAAGCAATATTGGAGGATAGGATAGGGGATCAGACACAAGTCTAATGTAGAAGTAAATATTTTTAACCATGTGAATTACAAACTCATTACTGAGTTGTACCCCTACTTATTATATTTGGCAAAGAAAGTGATTTGATGAAACTCTTCTAAACGCCTTTGATTGTGCAGTCAAAATTTAATGAAATGAGTTATTGATGAAAATGTCACGCCCCGAACCCAGGGTCGGTTAAAAAAAACAACCCCACGCCCGGCACGTGAACTAAAATAAAATAAATAAATAAATGGAAACTTCTAGTCTCTCACATCTAATCCGATCTCATAAATATAATCCGAGAGATGCTACAAACTCGTAATCTCACCCATTTCCATCTTATCACCTTAAAAATAATCCTTGACCTCAAGAAAAATCATTTAATTTCTTACTTATTTAAAAATCACCGTCAAATCATCAAATCCAAAGAAACTCCAAAATTCTACAAAAGTCATAACAACATTTTCTAAGCACTTTAAAAATCCAAGGTCTCACAATCCACCCTCCTTAAAACAAATTTTGTCCTCGAAATTTACAATACTATTTAAAAAGAAATAAGGATGCTTCTTTTTCATCTCGAACTCTAGTTCCCATGTGGCTTATTCAGTTCCATGATATTGCCATCTAACTTTCACAAGAGGTACTTTCCGATTCCAAAGTCTTTTCATTTCCCAATCAAGTATATAAATCAGTCTTTCTTCATAGGACACATTTTGCTCTAGTGGCAGATTAATCCAAGGCATGATTCGTTGAATATTGGGTGCACTCTTCTTTAGTTGAGATGCATGGAACACATTGTGTATGTAAGACAACTCTGACTGCAAGTCCAATCTCAAAGCTTAATTGCCACAACTCCAGTTGCCTCGAATAACAATCTCAAGAAAAACACTTGACTAAAGGCCAATCCAACCAAATCCTGACACCCACTATTTTTTATTTGATTGCATCTCCAACTTCTTAATCTAAATGTACAGTTTCCAAATGGGCTAGTGGTTCCAAGTAGTATACATAAATCCGAAATGTGACCCACCATTCGTCTCACTATTTTGATTCTCTTATTCTCATCACACGTCATTTGTGATTTTGTCTTACTCATCATATAGCCCGGAGCTGTATAAGAATGAGAATTAATAGTCCCATCACACAATAGTAAGTTGTGTAGGAATGAGATTTAATAGATTCGTCACACATCCTGAAACTGACACACCTCGACCCGTACAGCCACGTGGACCCGGATCTCAAGGCGTGCGGCCAGGCCACTCAGTAGGAGTAGCGAAGTCATAGGAAGATTAATTAAGGAATTAAAATGATAAATAAAGTAAATCGAGTTTAACAAAAATACGGAAGTGTAATGTGGGTAGAACCCGTTATTACATAGTGTCGGTAGTTTAGGTGCGATGAGGAGATTATTCCCACATCAGACAGGATGGATATAACACACAACGAAGGGAATTAGCAACATGCTTTGTAGAAAGAAAATCGGGCTACCGTGTTGCCACCCATAGAGATGGTAAGCCAACTAAAGTCTAAGTCTGGAGGGCGCAGGGTGAGTGGGCCAATATCGATTTTCTAAGTAACACGTTTCCAAAACTTTAGTTATAACCCCTCGGCTGTAAAACATTAGATTTACCAAAATATTCTGCCCAATAAAGTAAGTCTCACAACATAAGTAAACGGGCCAACGCCCGCAGGATACGGAGGTATAAATCATTTATCACGAGTGAAAATCAACATTACTTATCACATGGAAATATGCCATAGTCATTATAGAAAGTATTTACATGTGAGGCAGATTATTTAATATAACTACGCTCTAGCAACACACATACACGTGAAGGCGGCACAAAGTGTGCGTCACAGCAAGTCTAGACGCCAAAGGCAATCTAGAGCAGTGGCACTAATCATGGATCCATGTCGGCGTAATGGTGCGAGGTGTGAACGATCACGTGGCGAAGTCTGGCCGGAGCAGTGCTAACACTTAGTGCATAATGTGAACTAAGTAATACAATTAAAATCATGTGTATGCATGCCAAGTTTCTCATAAAACCCAAATCATAAACAATAATCAACAAGTAAGGTTTATCCTGAAATAGAGTCTAATTTCATAAGTAGGCATGCCACACACGTATATATATTTCAAAAATACCATAAAACAATTTATAATACTCCTAAAAGGTAAATCTTTTAGGCCCGCTCCAACGTGCGTAGTCGGATCGTAGCCATTAGTGCACAGGCTCGTTGCTCCTCCCGGATAGGTCTCACCTATATGAGTTTATAAACTAATCATTTAACAAGTCTTAATTCAATTAAAGTAATGAAAAGACTTGGGAAATCGCCTTTGTTTGCTCGAAACGGAACTAGAATTGGTCGGAAAATGGGTTCCTGGCCTTGTAGGTGTGCAGCCGCGGGGCTCACGCGCCGCCACGGGCGGCACGCGCCGTCACGCGCGCCGCCGCGCGAGATCAGCGCCCACGCGCGCCCACAGGGCTCGGGCGCATGCGCGCTCGCGCCGCGCCTTACGCGCTCACACGCGCACGCCACGCAGCTCGCGCGCGGACACGCGCCTCACGCGCCCAGTGATCCGCCTTGGCAGATTAAAGTGCTTGTGGCCTTGCCGTTCTTTTAACGGTATATTACGTTTTACCAGGCGCGGAATATTCCTAACGACGTTACGGAATATTAGTCGCGATTAAGCTATGCTGGCAGATTAGGTTTTTGACGGAATATACATACGGAATATTCCCAGGTTGAACAGAGTTAGGCAAAGTTAGGCCGGGTCCCCAGGCCAAGGTTGGCCCAGCGTCCACCCAGTCGGTTTCGGCGCGTCACGCCGCCCCACTGCTCCGGCCGCCGGAGCCCGCCGCCGCCGTCCATGCGCTCGCCGCGCGCCAGGAATCAGGTATCGTAGAGGAATCACGGGATTTTCTGCCAACTTTGTCGGATCTTCATAAATTCATGAATTTTATGCAAAATGAAGAGTTTGGACTCACGTAGAGTTTGATTTACCTAGGTGAGGGCCAAAATGTCAGTAGGAGACGGTCGGTAGTGGCCTCGAGAATTCTCGGCAAAACTCGAACTCGGCGAGCTTGAGGTTTCGGCCACATGCAAGGCACAGGTTCGATCCCGGGACCTGGAAGCCCCGAGGTGGTGGTTGCGAGGTCGAACGAGGTCGAAATGGTGGTGGTCGTGCGTCCCGAAGCTTGGGAAAAATGGAGCTCGGTTTCCCCGTGGATTAGTCGCATGGGCTCGGGTGGTCAGGAGATGGTGAGGATGATGATGATGACCTGCAGGATGAGTTCGAGCTAATGTGAGGTCGAGAGGCGCAGAATTATTTGTGAGAGGCTATGGGTGGCTTGAACAATTCTCAGGTTTTGGTTCCACGATGGGATTCCGATTCAATCGTGGAAATTTCCAAGGTCAGCCCCAGGTTGGTTCGAGATCGAGTAGGATGGAGATTCACAAGGATGGGTTTGCCCGGGAAGGCGAGTGTGGTGAAGATCAGGTCTTGAGTGTCGAGTAATTCTACCGGACTTACGTTCTTGCCCTGCAAATTCAAAGGTAGGCTTGCGTACGGATGCGATGCGAGTGGAAGTGGCGAGTCTACAGGCGGTGGAGTGGTTTTAAGGTTTGTGCATAAATTGCATGCATAGGTTGTAAAAAGCTGTGTGGGTGAGTAGGTGAGGCTGGGAGAGTGAGGGAATGGCGAGAGAGTGAAGGTGAGAGTGGTTGAGTGTGGTGCGGCCAATACGCGGTGGTGTTCTTTGGTTTTAAAAAACGAAAGTCTGGAGTCGGAAGGAGGAATGCAAGAAATTGAAATTGCCCGATGCATATCGGTGCATGCGGAAAGGGTGAGTTTTGATGCAGAGAAACAAATGCGAGGCCTCGTGCCTTCTGCAGAGCAGGCGAAGCCCACTTGTTTTCTAAATCTTGCTTTCGAGAAAAATTCTCGTTTTGCCCTTGTTCGCCAAGCTTTGTCAGTTCTGAGTCAGGATCAGTGTACGTTCGCGTCAACGGATTCGTAATTTAATGTAGATACTAAAGTACACCAAGATTTACGAAAATACCTCGATGAAGGGATGTAATCCGAACATTATGTATGCCCTTGAGGCATTTTGGTCATTTACAACGTAGGGAATAAAATACGATAAACGTGGACGGGATGTGATCTTCACAATAGAAATTAGAGTCCCACCGAAATTTACAAAATACAATCATTCTTAAGAAAAGATGCAGTGCTGCTCGCGCATGTTATCCTCAGATCTCAGTGTAGCCTCCTCAGCCAATTGGTTCCTCGAAGAACTTTGGTAGGGTTACGAGATTTTGCTCCCTTAGAACTTTCTCCTTCCAGGTCGAGGATCATTGGTGGTTTTCGTCGTCGTCAGTCGTCGTTGACCTCACGGGTGAGTGAATGACATGGGAAGGATCGGACACGTATCTACGCGGCATAGATACATGGAAGACATTATGAACTCGGCAAGCTCGGAAGGTAGGTCGAGTCGGTAGGCAACGGCTCCTACTCGCTCGATGATCGAGTGGGTCAGATGGAAGCGAGGACTTAGCTTCCTTCTTCCCACGAAGCAATGGCCTTAGCCTTTCCACGGTGAGAGTTTAAGAAATACCCAGTCGCCAACGGCGCAAACGCGATCGGTAGAATGCTGTACGCAATGCTCTTACGTAGATCTGCGCAATCTTCAAGTTTCCACCCAATCACTGGATGTTCTTCGTCGTCTCGTCCACGGTCTCGGGGCCAACGAGTGCTCTCTGACTTCGACCAACACGAAAGTCGGCAAGGTTTACCATGCGGTGCCTCCCGAATGGCGACATGCCAATGCTTGAGTGGTAGGCATTATTGTAAGCAAACTCCATCGAGAGGTAGTGTTCACGCCATTTCACCCAGGCGGAGGATGGAGGACTCTGACATGTCTCGAGTGCGAGGATAGTTGGCTCCATTTATCAGTCGTCTGTGGATGATAGCGATGCTGAAGAGTATTTGTGATCCCAGGCGATACGGAAGGCTGTAAAACTTAGAAGTGAACCTCGGGTCACGATCGGAGATGCACGGGGAACACCATGGTGTTTAACGATCTCGGAAACAAAGTCGAAATTTGGAGGCGATCCGAGAAGTTCTCACGAGCTGCCCGAAAGTGTGCGGATTTGGGTAGGTCGGTCAGCGTCACCCAAATGCGAGTCGACAGCCCCGCGAGTACAAGGTAACTTGTACACGAAGTCCATATTGATGTTCTCCCACTTCCACTTTCGGGAGTAGGGAGTGGGCGAGTGTGTCCAGGAAGGGTTTCTTCACTGCAGCACGACCCTGTGTGGTCAGCATCGGCGACATACTGCGATTTCTCTCTTCCATTCCGACCAATAGTAGAATGGCGGATGGTGTAATTACATTTTCGTGCTCCCCGGATGCATAGCATAAAAGGTTTGAAATATGCGCCTCATCTAGAATCTCCTTAGTGAGTGCTTCATCATCGGGCACGTACGTAGGTCACCACACGAAGTAGGCGGAGCCGGTGCCTCGGATTCTCGAGTCTCCTCTGTGTAGTTTAGGACCTCATGCATAAGTCCTAAACAATCAGGGTCATTTTCTTGAGCGATCACGGATCTGCGATCCAAGAAGCCTTTGGTCGGACACAGGCTGGCTAGTAGCTGCCGTCATCGTGGCTCAAGTGACACCGGTACCTGAGTTCGGTCGGGAGAGGAATATGGCGGGCGAAGAGTGTTTAGTCGGCTTAGTAAGATTCCATTTGAGAGCATGAGCTACCACGTTTACGGCCCAGGGATGGTATTCGATAGTGCCCAGTCGTAGTCACTCAAGAGTTCCATCCATCGCCCATTTTGTGTCGAGGTTTAAATCTACATTTGGGAGAGAAGAGGTGTTCGAGACTCTTGTGGTCGGTGAGGTCGAGCGGGAATACCCGTAGTAGAGGTAGTGTCGCCAAATCTTCAAGCGAAGATGATGGGCACGCAAGCTCAGGGTGGTGGGTAGGATAGTTCATCTAAATGCCGGCTTGGTTGTCTGGAGGCATAGCGATCACCGTCCGTGTTGCATCGATCGCAACCCAAGCGGATTCGATTGAGGCATCACTTCCTTAGATCTCGTAGTTAACGCATTTGTCGTCTGGAAGTCTTGCTCTTGGAGCATGGTGAGGCAATGTTTGAAATTGTTAGGCCCGTGCTCCACGGTCGTCGTTCTGGAGAATAAACAACATCTTTCACAGTGAGTCTCGTGGAGGTAGGGCAATGGAAGAGAAATCCTTCCTGGCTGATCATTAGTAATACTGCCCGGTGAAAACTTGAATCTCAGGTCACGTTCTGCGGTGGCTCCCGATTCTCCACCATGAGAAATCTTACGAGATCAACTGAGAATACCATCGAGAAGAGATTATATGCCCCGAAAGATACACGATTGAAGCCAAATTCACATTTGTTGAACTTGGCGTAAGAGGGCGGTCTCCACTTGATATACCGAAAACCATGCGCGAGTGTTTGGCATGATCGGCCTCAGATTTAGAATACACGAAGATGTAGAGTCGATGAAGACAATTACGAATCTGTCGAGATACGGACGAAATACTCGATTCATCAGGATCATAAATGCAGTGGGGCATTGAGTGATCGAAGAGCATCACCGGGAAACTCGTAGTGGCGTAACGAGTTAGGAATGCGGTCTTGTGCAATCATCACTCTTGATCTTCGGCTGAAGTAGTAACTGACCTCGGATCCAATCTTGGAAAACCCTCGCGCCTCGGAGTTGATGAAGAGATCATGTCGATTCTAGGCGTGGATATGGGTTTTTGTGCGTCACTAGGTTGAGTTGCCTATAGTCGATGCGGAGTCTCGGGTGCGGAGTCTTTCTTTCGAGCGGAATGGGGCCAGGAGCTCCCAAGGTGAAGAGGCTGGGTCGAATGAATCCCACTTATCGATGAGTTCTTGGAGTTGTAGCTTGATTCCCTCGGTCTGCCGGAACCGTACGGGTGGGGATATAGGATCAGTGCAGAAGTAGATCGATGGTGAACTCCACGTCTCGTCATTAGTCCGGTAGATGCGTCGGGAAAACATCGAAAATTTGTTGACAAGCGGCACATCGTCAACACGAAGAGGAACCCTTGATCCGAGTCACATGTGCGATAAAGCCTTCGCGACCTTTGTTCAATGACTAACTTTGCCTTCATGGTGAGATCGATCCAGGTACTTGATCTTAGGTGTTCTCACGGTGAAAGTAACGATGGAAATACCGGGTGGTTGGAATGTAGCAGATCTTAGTGGCGATCGGCTTAACGGCATGATTTTGATGTAGCCAGGTAGTCCATTCCACAGAATCACATCAAAGTCGATATCGAGAGAATGAAGTTGTGGGCATCACACGATTAGCAGTCCTAGCAAAGGGCATCCTGCGATACTCCCAGTCGATACACGACACTTCAGCCTCTTGGCATAGCAATTCCCATTTCGTACTAGATGAGGAATCTGATGGGGTTGAGTGGTTTGAAGCGAAACAAAGGTGATATGGCCCAGGAGTGGGTAGCACCAGGATCGATTAATACTCTATGAGTGACAGAGTATGTTCAACGTACCCGTGATGAGATCGAGTTGTTAAGGCATCCTGGCGATTAATTGCGTTGACTCGTCAGTAATGCCTGCGAGCTCAAAATGCGACTCCACCGCTGATTCTGCGTGTTGTTGGTTTCCTGCCACGTGCACCGCGTCCACATGCCTTGGCCTCCTAGCGAGTGCCAGCTAACTAAGAGGCTACAGGTGCGCCTCCTCCAGATCCTTGGTTAGCGCGGTCTCACGTCTGCCCGGGTGTGCGGTGCTCCTCCCGATATGCGCGGTGCTCCACACAGGAAGCGCAGCTGCCTTGGGCCCAGGATCTGCAGATAGGAGTAGAATTGCATTAGGATCTTCGAGATAAACTGCGGAGATATTAGGTAGCATCACCACAGTAGTGAACGGCTCCGTAGGCGGGTGGGCAGTAGAGCTGACACCTCCCGGCACATTGGAGTGGAACGGAATGCTGAGGCGGAGTCTGGGCGGATTCTGGCTGTACATGGACTCTTGGGTGGCTCGATGACCTAGTTGTCCCACAGATTTGCTCTCCAGTTTCCTTGCTTACACTCGCCCAAAGTGGCGAGTGTTGCCAAGCGCGAAATTTAGCATTAGATTGGTGGAAGTGCCCTAGCGCGAGCTTGGGATCCAGTTAGTGATCTCACTGCAGTTGGGCCAGGTTCGATCCACCAACTGGATGATCGGGCTGAGCCTCCACGTTTGAAGCGTCTGGTTCTTCTTAGGACCAGGAAAGGTACTTACCACCGCTACTGCAGTGTTAGATTCCTCCTCCTAAGTAAATGGTGTCATCGGGAGCATTCTCCAAAGCCTCCACTTCCCTTGACGCCTCGTAGAACTCTGGTAGGTCTCGCACTTGGGTCGGCGCTGACAAGTGATCGGAGCTTGCTTGTGGCTCCCTTTAAGGCGGTGAAGCTTCATCTCTGAAGAAGTGGCGGCAACAATGCGGGTTGTATTGAGATAGGGCGATGAACTTCCGTGAGTACTCGGAAGCAGTCATCTTCACTGCTTGATTCATGAATTCATCTCTCTTAGGGCCTTGTACTCGGAGAGGGTGCAGTTTGAGCCGATGTTTGAATACGGCCCACAAACCATGCTCGTCTTGAGGAGGTGTCGCCTCTCGAACTTCCACAGGCTTTGGCTTGATCACGAAGGAGAATAGCGATCGGGACCCATTTTGCTCGTCTGGAGAGTCTCCGTACTCCGCATCGGTTGAGAGTCTGTATGTTCGAACAGATTAAGCTGCCAGGTGTGCAGTCCGTAGAATGATTTCACATCCACATACCACCCACT
Organism: Gillenia trifoliata; assembly: GCA_018257905.1. NCBI lineage: Eukaryota > Viridiplantae > Streptophyta > Magnoliopsida > Rosales > Rosaceae > Gillenia > Gillenia trifoliata. Next base: position 26,548,087 of record CM031080.1, read on the forward strand.
TGGTCTCACAAGATTTCTTCCTCCTTGGGGACGGAAGGCGGCACAGAATGGCTTGAAGCGGTATTATTCCCCATTTGGGTGAAGTCGGCGGAGTGCGTCGGGTGCGCGGTGGCATGATGCGTGGGGAGAGAATCAAAATTGTGAGTGCAAAACATCCACGTAAATGCAGTGAGTGATCTTGCAAAACCTAGGCTACGTGCCAAGCCCGGCACCTCGGCCCCGTCTGACCCACCTTAGTTTAGGATCTCGAGGCGTGGCGACCAGGCCACTCCAGTAGAATTGTGAAGTCATAGGAAGATTAATTAAGGAATTAAAATGATAAATAAAATTAAATCGGGAGTTTAACAAAAATACGGAGATGTAATGTGGGTAGAACCCGTTGTTACATGGTGTCGAGCTGGGTGCGTGGGGAGATTGTTCCCGTCAGTAGGATGGATGCTTACCTGTGAGAATTAACATACCTTTATGAAAATCGGGTGGCGGTGCCACCCTTAGAATCGTCGCCAACTAAAGTCTAAGTCCTGGAGAGGGCGAAAAGCAAGGGTGAGTGGGCCAATATCGATTTTCCTGGTAACACGTTTCCAAAACTTTAGTTATAACCCTACATTTGTGAGCAGTGATTTACCAAAATATTTACTAATAAAGTAAGTCTCTAACATGAGAGTAAACGGGCCAACGCCCGCAGGATACGGTATAAATCATTTTATCACGAGTGAAAATCAGCATTACTTATCCACATTGGAAATATGCACACAAGTCATATAGAAAGTATTTACATGTGTTTGGGTGTTTAATATGGCTACGCTACAGCACTACATACACGTGAAGGCTGGCACAAAGTGTGCGTCCACGAGCAAGTCTAGGCCGCCAAGAGGCCTTGTCCCCAGAACGGTGGCACTAATCATGGATCCATGTCGAGCGTAATGGTGCGGGTGTGAACGATCACGTGAAGGCGGGTCTGGCCGGGCCGGTGCTAACACCGTGCATAATGTGAACTAAATGTCTGATTAAAATCATATTATGCATGCCAGAGTTTTTCATCATAAAACCCAAATCATAAACAATAATCAACAAGTAAGGTTTATCCTGAAAATAAGTCTAATTTCATAAAGTAGGCATGCCACACACATATATATATTTCAAAAATACCATAAAACAATTTATAATATACAAAAAGGTAAGTACTAGGCCTCAACGTCGTGGCGGATCGTAGCCCCGTAGTGTGCACAGAGCTGGGTGCTCCTGGGATAGGTCTCCACATATGAGGATTTGCCTAAACTAATCATTTAACAAGTCTTAATTCAATTAAAGTAATGAAAAAGACAAATCGCTGTTTGCTCGAGAAACGGAACTAGAATTGGTGGAAAATGGGTTCACGCGCCGCCGTGTGCCGCCGCGGGGCTCCACGCGCCGCCTGTGGCGGCACGCGCGTCACGCCAGCGCGCGAAATCGCCGCGCCACCCAGCGCCCTACCGCGCTCGGACGCGCCAGCGCGCTCGCACGCGCACGCACGCGCTCACGCCCCAGCACCCCACGCCCAGCCTTCCGCGCGCGCGGACACGCGCGCCTCACGCGCCCCAGCGGTCACGCGTTAAAGTTAACGGCCGCGTAGTTAACTTTAACGGTATATTCGTTTTAGTGACGGAATATTCCCTAGGCGTTACGGAATATTAAATGTGAGTCAAGCTATTGCACGGCAGATTAGGTTTTTGACGGGAATATACCTTAAGATATTCCCGGTTCGAACGGAGTTGACAAGGGATTGGGCCAGGAGTTGGGCGGAGTTCAGCGGCGTCAGTGATTCGGCGGCATCAGCCATTCTGACTCCGTGGCAGGGCGCTTATGCATCGTCCAGCATTCCATGGCAGAGTCTGAAGTGTGTGGGAATGCAGGATTTTACCAACTTTGTCAGGATCTTCACCCAAGAATCATGAATTTATGCCAAAATAGTGGACTAAAGTGAAGTTTGATTTACCTAGAGTGAGGCCAAAAATGGCCAAGCCAGAGGCAGTGGTGGCCAGCCTCGAAATTCTCGGCCCAAAAGCTTCAGGCTGTGAAACTTGAGGTTTAGACCATGCAAGCACAGGTTGATCCCAGGACCTCAAGAAACTGAGAATTGGTGGTTGCGGTCGAAGCGAGGTGAAATGGCTGATGACCGTGCGTCAAGCTGGGAAAAATGGCGAGCTCGGTTCCCACGTAAGATGGCGCAGCCTTGGGCTGAGAGGTGTTCAGGAGATGCAGTGGGATGATGGACAGTGACCTCCAGGATGATTAAAACAATATGTGAATTAGAAGGCAGAGAATCATGACAGAGCTATGGGTGGCAGACATTCTCATTTGAGTTTTGGGGACCAGATAAGATTAGATTCAATCGGGTAAGGTCAGGTTGGTTCGAGATCGAGTAGGATGGAATTCACAAGGATGGGTTTGCCCCACGGGAAGGCGAGTGTGGTGAAGATCAAGTCTTTGCAGGTGTGAGAATCATTCTACGAGACTTCGTTTCTTTGCTGAAAATTCAAGGTAGGCTTGCATGCGGGATGCGGTGCAAGTGGAAGTATTTGGAGTCCCAAGCGGTGGGTGATTTACAGGTTTGTGCATAAATTGCATGCATAGGTTGTAAGCTGTGTGGGTGAGTAGGTGAGGCTCGGGAGAGTGAGAGGGGAGATAGCGAGTGAAGGTGAGTGGTTGAGGTGTGGTGCGGCAATGCAGTGGTATTCTTTGGTTTTTAAAACCCAGAAGTCAGGTCGAGGAAGGAGGGAATGCAAAAGTGAAATTGCGTGCATGTCAATTGCATGCGGAGAAAAGGGGAGCTGAGTTTCGATCTGCAGAGCAAATGCGAGGCCTCGTGCCTTACTGGCTCCATGAGCCAAGCCCCCTGTTTTCAAATCTTTACTCAGAAAAATTACCCCGTTTTGCCCTTGTTCTAACTTGTCGTTACAAGTCAGAATCGGGTGTCGTTCGCGTCAACGGATTCGTAATTTAATGTAGATACTAAAAAGTACACCAAGATTTCTGAAAATACCTCGATGGGAAGGGATGTAATCCCGAGCGATACATTATGCCACTAAGGGCATTTTGGTCATTTACAACTGTCGGGGAATAAAATACAATAAACGTAGGGACGGGATGTAACAGAAACTATGTAGGAATGAAATTCAATGAACTCATCACACAACCAATAGTGTAGGAATGGAGTTCAACAGCTTCATCACACAACCCGAAGTTGTGTAGGAATGAAATTCAATTGTCTCATCATACAACCCTAAGTTGTATAGGAATGAATCACCGTGTATAATACCAACTTGTGTAGGAATGAGAATTTCACTTGACCATCACTTTTATTTTATCCAAGTAGAAATGCGTCACATTTGAATTCATTTATTTTTTTCAATCTTAATTGAATGAATGACTAGTCCGGTAATCCAAACTTCGACTTTGAAGCTACATTTAAGAGAGTCTCTTACTTCAAATTTCTAAGACAATCTTCAACCGAAAATTCTAAGATTGTCCATGACTAAAGGTTTCTCATAAGAGAGGTGATGTTTGCGAACCCAGCAAACAGATTAGTAGTGGTAATCATATGCTTTATCTCACGATAAGGTATGTAATTGGTAACCACCACCATTAGATTCATGAGATCATTGAACACCATGCAATACCTAAAGACAATGATGATCGGTAATCTCGTACTCCAGCTAATTGGTTTGTATCTCAACTAACTTAAACAACAACAAAAAAAGGTAGAAGTTAATATTGAAATGAAAGACAACACTTTTTAGCTACCCATAATACTACCCATTAACCAAGTACTCTCACACTACGGGATTCAAACGGAAACAAAGGTTCATGGACCAACGCTTTAGCTTTTAAGTCCATCTTATCCAAAAGACACCACAACTTTGTCCAAGGTTGTCTAATCCCTATGCTCTGATACCATTCTGTCATGCCCTGAAACCGGAGTCGGTAAAATAAAAAAAACTTTGCGCCTAGCGCGCGAATTAAAATTAAATAAATAAATAAATAGAAACTTTTAGTCTCTCACATCTAATCCGATCTGCGAAATATAATCTGAGAGATGCTACAAACTTGTAATCTCGCCCATTTTCATCTTATCACCTTAAAAATAATCCTTGACCTCAAAAGAAAAATTATTTACTTTCTCACTTATTTAAAAATCACTTTCAAATTTGAAGAAACTCCAAAATTCTCCAAAATCATAACAATATTTTCTGAAACTCATAGAAAAATACATTTGTAAGCTTGTGAGCACTCATTTATGAATTCACAAATAAAGTCCAACAGTACAAAAAAGGAATTCACAAATGAAGCAATAATGAATCAAGGTAAAAGAATGACGAGGATTTTACCTTGAAAATTCAATATTTACATGAAAGATTATTTGGGACTGAGGCGTCAAGATACGGTCCAATTTCTACAATCCCTTCGGGCGGCAAAATTTAATTTTAAAAAAAATAAAAAAAATAAGAGAGAGAAAGGCCAACCGCGGTTAAAAGAGGGTGGTTAAGCCAGGCCAGCACCGCAACAAAGACAGCCCAGCACTCAATCCTGGCCGTCCGTCCCCTCCCCAATCATTACCAAACCCTAACCCCACCTCTGGTTAAATTTCCCATCTCCCCCCTTCGCATTTCCACCTATAAATACCTCCCCCAAATCCCCCCCATCAGATCTCATCAGAAAACAGAGAGAGGGTTTGACAGAGGGCGTCTTAATAAACGCCTTCGACTCTTCTTCTTCTTGTTCGCGCGAGCCTCTCGTTCTTCGATTCTCTTCGATTTCTTCTTCGGTTTCAATCGAGAAAGATGAGGGAGTGCATTTCGATCCACATCGGTCAGGCTGGTATCCAGGTCGGCAATGCCTGCTGGGAGCTTTACTGCCTTGAGCATGGCATCCAGGTATCTCCTCTCTCTCACTCTCTCTGCATTTTTCTATCAATCTTGTTCGTATGCACGTTTTTGCATTCTGTATCCGTGATTTGTTCGATTTCTGTTAGATCTGTGGTTTTTGCGCTCTGATTCGTCGCGATTTGTATTGGATCTGTGATTTTATCTGCATTTCGCGTAGTTTTCAGTAAGATCCGTGTTTTTGAGAATCGGATACACCTAGAAATGTTATATGATAAAATTAATGTCATTAGTGCTATGAAAGCATTTGATTTCCCTTGGATCTGTGATTTTGTTGCGATTTGTATTGACAGACAAATTAGATATTCTGAAAATTTCTGAGTTTTGAGTTGTAATTATTTTTTAACTGAACCGATTTTGTTCCTCAGATTTTTTTTTGATGTTATTTGGTATATTTTGTGCTCTTATGATATGTGATGGTGAAATCGTCAATGATGATAGATCCAAAGGCTTGTTTCTCAAGAACATTCGCAGTGGCCGCCTAAGAGCTTTTGCCTTTCGCCGGGCTTGAGAGCTTGTGCTGCTTTTATCCTTCCTTGGATGTCTGAGATCTCTGCTCTGTACTCTGTTTTCTTCGTTTGCTTCTCTGCTCTGTTTTTGGCCATTTGTATTTTTTTCGGTATTGGATCATTTGATTTTGTAATTGCCTGATTGGGGATCTACGTCTGCCCCTTTAGCAGCGGTTTGAGTGCTTTAGGGATGAACAGGTCCCTCAAATTAATCTGACCTCCATCCTTTTCACTTTGTCAGCTGTTTTTGTTCTCGTGTCTTGCTGATCATTGTTGAATGGAATAGGTTAATTCTAATGACGATGCTTTGTTTTATTGTTTTTTCTTGGGTTTTGATGCTGCTGATGTGATTCCATATCTTGTCATGAACTCAAATATTGGATTGGTTACTAGTTAGAATTTGCCTTTTATGATTATAGAATTAGCATTTGTATATGGAATTTGCATTGGTTTTTTTACTGGATTGGTAGATTAGTTGATAATTCTCTGTTGTTTTACAGCCTGATGGCCAAATGCCTAGTGACAAGACTGTTGGTGGAGGTGATGATGCCTTCAACACCTTCTTCAGTGAAACTGGAGCTGGCAAGCATGTGCCTCGCGCTGTGTTTGTTGATCTTGAGCCCACTGTCATTGATGAAGTGAGGACTGGAACTTACCGCCAGCTCTTCCACCCTGAGCAACTCATTAGTGGCAAGGAAGATGCTGCCAACAACTTTGCCCGTGGTCACTACACCATTGGCAAAGAGATTGTTGATCTCTGCTTGGACCGCATCCGGAAACTTGCTGACAACTGTACTGGGCTTCAAGGGTTCCTTGTTTTCAATGCTGTTGGTGGAGGAACTGGATCTGGTCTTGGGTCACTTCTTTTGGAGCGTCTGTCTGTTGACTATGGAAAGAAGTCAAAGCTTGGGTTCACTGTGTATCCCTCTCCCCAGGTCTCTACATCTGTTGTTGAGCCTTACAACAGTGTCCTCTCAACCCACTCCCTCCTGGAACACACCGATGTTGCAGTGCTCCTTGACAACGAGGCTATCTATGATATCTGCAGGCGCTCTCTCGACATTGAGCGACCCACATACACCAACCTCAATCGTCTTGTGTCTCAGGTACAGATTACTATCTGATTTATAATTTTGATGACTAGGAACTTGGATCACATGGATTTATTTGAAGTGGATTGTTACTAAATTTGGTTTCTGTTTGGTTTTCAGGTCATTTCCTCCTTGACTGCTTCTCTGAGGTTCGATGGTGCTCTTAATGTGGATGTGACTGAATTCCAGACCAACTTGGTCCCCTACCCCAGAATCCACTTTATGCTTTCCTCTTATGCACCAGTCATCTCTGCCGAGAAGGCATACCATGAGCAACTCTCAGTGGCTGAAATCACCAACAGTGCCTTTGAGCCCTCATCCATGATGGCAAAGTGTGACCCTCGCCACGGCAAATACATGGCCTGCTGCCTGATGTACCGTGGTGACGTTGTACCCAAGGATGTGAATGCCGCTGTCGCCACCATCAAGACCAAGCGCACCATTCAGTTTGTGGACTGGTGCCCAACTGGATTCAAGTGCGGTATCAACTATCAGCCACCCACTGTTGTCCCAGGAGGCGACCTTGCCAAGGTGCAGAGAGCGGTGTGCATGATCTCCAACTCAACCAGTGTTGCTGAGGTGTTCTCCAGAATCGACCACAAGTTTGATCTCATGTATGCCAAGCGGGCCTTTGTGCACTGGTATGTGGGTGAGGGTATGGAGGAAGGAGAGTTCTCGGAAGCCCGGGAGGATCTTGCTGCCCTTGAGAAGGATTATGAAGAAGTTGGTGCCGAGTCTGCTGAGGGCGAGGATGATGGAGAAGAGGAGTACTAAGCGTCTCGAATTGAAGTTTCTATTCGTTTGTTGTTTTGCTAGTCTGTATTATCGTTTGTTGGTTTGCCCATAAGACCTTGTGCTTTAATGGCTTCATATTCTATTGTGTGAAGCTCTGTTGAAAACTATGTTTTGTTGCGTACTTAATTTGCAATGTGAGTTGGATAATTTCGCACAATAACCTTTGGTGCTGTCGTCGGACTTTTGTCATGCAAAGTCCGCTGGAAAATTGTTTGTTCCACAAGGGTTCTTTTTGTTCGACATTGACGGAAGAAGGGACCGAAATGTTGTGAACTGGAACTAAACTCGGAACTAAATTTGGAGTCGGTTCCTAATTCTCTCAGTTGGGTCTTCGGTTCCGAGCCTTGGACATACGATGAAGTTTGGAACAAGTACTTGAAGCGGTAGCCTCATTCTGTTATATTGGTGATGCTCCCTCCCAAGTCCCAAACTGTGTAAATCAAACAATGCTTAAACACAACTAAAGAATCGCAAGGCGGCACAGAGATGACTAAAGTTCCAACAGAAGAGTTTAGTTTGACGCTAACGGTCTGCGTGAAACGATCCGGTGACTGTTTTGGGGCTTTTCCCCAAGAAATGCTTAATCAACATATACTTCCTCATTTGCTGTGTCTTGAATGGAGCTCTCAATAGCACCGAACTTTCATATGACAAGCATTCACATGCAGCAACCTCCATTACTCGACAAATACCATTGCACGAACAATTGCAGAATTTATGGTGATTTTGTACACAAAACGTGCGTGATGAAACTTCATCAAGTGGGAATTGATTATAAATTGAAACCATTTATCATATAAAAACTTAACGCGACATTGTTCAAGGCATTAGCCAAAACAGCATCGCATGCGATCAGAGATTGAAGACAAAGAAATAAAAGAAACGAAGTTATTTATAAGTTTCAGATTTATACAAAGAATAAACAAAAGCCAAGAAAATAGTTGGCCGAAACCTGTACTTGGGAGTCTAAGTTATGTAAAAGACCTGTGCTTCACTTTACACGTGGTGCTATTTGAGAAATCCTTTCATCTTCCAGAAGTTCATACGGATCAATGTATTGGGGTGGTGATATCGGTGAACTGCTTCCGTCGTGGACAAAAGTTGATCCGAAGTACTGCCCAAGAAAATTGGAGGATTAGTATCTTACACTTAATACAATGAAAACAGTCGAAACACTAACCTCTCTCTATGCTAAGGTCAAACAATCACAAGCGATCGGGATTCGCTTTCATTACCATTTCTTTTTCAGTCATTATCACCATATATATTTTCCTTGAAATATGCTATCCTATTGACAAAAAGTAATGATTTCACCTAACATGCATCTACCTTGAAGAAACCGTACTCTCGTATAAGCCCAGTTCCTGACTATATACCAACCATGTTTAAAGTACCAAACGGGTGAATAACATGTCAGACAGTTAATGAGAATAGTGGTAAACTACGAAACTTTAACTTAGTATCAAAATGGAGATTCTAAGTTCGAATCCTTACAACTCTCAGCGCCCCAATCTATATACTGAATTCTACATGTTGAGCTCTTCAATAATAAGGAAAGGCTCCCTCACATCCGAACAACTTAAGTTTTAGGGAATGATACAATAACAAAATTTAACAATAATGAAGCAAACTGCAATCGAACGCTCAAGGAATTCGCATTTGTAAGCAAGATTAAAATTATGAACAAACTTAATAAGGCCAAGGAAGAGAGTTTACCAAGTAGAGAGCAGAGAAGAGCGCTACAGTTATGAGGATCAATGGCCAAAACCCCAAGAAGAATGTCCCTCCAATCGTCAGCAAGAGTCTGGCCCGAGGGATTAACCCCTGAAAGCAGATGAAGACGTTATCCACATTTCCTTGAACTTTTGCAAGTGTATCGTCACACGCACAAAGGGCACAAATTGTACTGAATCTAAATATGCATTTTTGAAAGAATAAAATGGGAACGACACTTGGTGCTACTCATCTCATGAACACACCAAGAATCAATTTCCATTTCATTAAAACTATAAACCTAATGGTTACTGTACACGAAAGATGTGATGCGCCAAAAGTTTACATTAGATTGATTTTACAATCATCTAACACACACAGCCACTTCCAAGGAAAAACATGAGAACCTAAACCAATAGCAAAATGAAAGTGATTTAACCTCAAGGCCTTCGCTGTTCAGCTGCATGGACCGCTCCCTTTGATTAGCTAGGCTTTTCTCAATTTCGGTTGAGACTGCATTTCTAGCTGAGAAACCTCTATCTTCGTTTCTCATCTCATCATTCATTCCATACTCGGTCCTCTCTTTTTCCTCAAGCAAAGAAGTAGGATTCATACCCCTCCTCCTTAATTCCTTCATAAACAGTGACTCGGGAGGTTCTTCACCTGAAACATACACTTAAAACTCAGGGACATATAGATGCAACCATTCCCGTGACATCATTTAATTCAAATCAACTTTCCCACAAAATTCAAATAACTCCAAGTTCTGGTTGTTATCTGCTCAGAAATACCATAAAAATTCAATCTTTGTGCTTAATTTCTCAGATTTAACTACCCAGTAATTAACCAACTTTTCTCTAAGTAAAATTATAGTTTTTCATTTATAAACATCAAATATATAGACAACAATATAAACTTCTTCACACAAAACAATAAAACCCATTTCAAAACAACTCCTTTGTATGCAACCGAATTCGAATCCCCCTCCTCGCAGTTTAGATTAGTTTAAAGTAGAATATCGCTCGTGTCAAAACAATTCCCCAATATATCAACAAAACAACTGATTAACCCCAACTTTCACATGCTAAATAAGAACCAAAAAATAATTTCAAAAGGCAAAAAAAAAACAGAAGAGAATTTTGAAGAGCTCACCATTGCTTTTGCTGTCAGATTCTTGAGCTTTACAGCAGACCCCAAACCTCCTCCTATCTCTCAACTGATATCCAGACCCCCTGTATCCTGACAACCTGATTAAACTTTTCCTGGACTGAAATTCCGAGAAAACCCACCTGGATTTTCCGGGAAAATTCGACTGGGAAACTGGGATTGGAGAGAGAGAGGACTTCAACATCTGAACAGACGCCATCTCAGTGAAAAAATAATCTCATTTCGCTGCCGATAGCTAAAAGAAAAGAAGAAGAAAAAGAACTGATTTTTGTCTGAGAGCGAAGGCTTTGTTCAGAGGTGAAGAAGCAAGTGGTGACAAGGTGTGCGGGTGTATTTTAGCGGTGGAGAGGTGTTGGCGGCTAACTTGCGCGGGAGATGGCGTGGTCTGCATCTTGTGGCTGAAACTTGTGGTCAGAGAGACTGACGTTATTATTTCCAACACTTGGAAAATATAATGATATTTTTTCTGTTAATTTGTCTTAAGGTATTATTTACTTGCTGGTAAAAACAAAAGCAATGACGTTTTTAACTGTGATTCTTATTATCTTTTTGTATTAAATCTTAATCTAGTTTGTTTATTTCTTGTTTTGTTTTGAAATACAAACTATCTATTTAAGCCACACAATAGTGGTTCATAATAATTTAGCATCGAACTCGTCATACAAGAAAGTTAAATTTAAAAACTCTTACTTTTATAATAAATTATTGTACTAAGTAACTATAACATCCCGTTCAAAATTTATTTTATTTTATTCCCGGAAGTGGGAAATGACGTTTTTACCCCTGGGTTGACTTTTCGGTTGACTTTTGTGTCGTAACTCGTACGACACATCCACTTGTATTTTCTTGACGTGCTCGTCGATACGAATTCGTAGACGCGAGCCGTACGTCGTTCGGACTCCGAACGAATATTTTACGGGCGTTGAATTTCGACGTTTCCCGTAATTCAATTGTTTGGGCTGGGGCCCAATTCTCTGCAGCCACGTGGGCCTATCCCAGATTTCCTGGGATTTGGTCTGATTGGTTTTGACTCTTTGTGGCCGAGCCACATCTTCTTCTTCTTCCTCTTTTTTTTTTGCAAATTTCTTCACCAAACCGTGGCCAATCTTGGCCATTTTGTCATCACCAACCTGCACCAAATCAAACCCAAACCTTGTGCATCAAACCCTGCAGGTGTGGGTGTCCAGAAACCTGGACAAACCCAGGAACCCAGAACCAGGAAAATCACTCAAGCCACCCCGTGGCATTCTTCCTCTTTCTTCTCGGCTTTTTGGAGCTCAAGGGAGCCCAAACTCATCACCAAATGATCTCTGGAGCCCTTGGGAACCCAACCCAAGGCCTGGAACTCGAAGTAGCACCGAGAACGGAGAAACCAGTTTTTGGCCGAATCTTCTTCTCCATTTTCAGGCCACTTCTGGCCAGTTTTTGGTCCCCAAAATGGTACAATCTTGTTCTCCTCATCTCTAGCTTCATTTTGGTACTTGAATCGTCCAATTTGGACTTAAAACGAAGAAGTTATGAAGCTTTGACAATTCCCCAGTTTCCGGCCACTTTTCCCAGATTCCGGCGACGGCGACGGCGGCCGGCACGGCGGACGGCGCCGGCGCCGGCGACCGGAATCCTGGCAGGGATGACCGGCGCTGACGTCATCGGACCGGGTTGGACCGGCCATGCTAACGTCAGCAGACCGGTTCAGACCGGATTTGCTGACGTCATCAGCTTGAACCGGCTTAAGCCGAGCCGCGTTGACGGCTTGAGCCGAGCCGTGTTGACCGGCTTGAGCCGAGCCGAGTTGACCGGCTCACCGGCTCAGTTGACCGGCTAGCGCGTGGAGCTGCGCGTGGAGCCGCGCGTGGAGCCGAGCTCCCAAACTTCAAGCCGCGCGTGAGGGCGCGTGGAGGGTCCTTTTTCGAATCTATTTTCACGGGGCGACTCGTGACGACGTGTACTACCTCGGGGTAGTACGCATGTTCATTTTTTGAGGTGTTTTGGACCTCCAAATTACAAAAGCAAGGGATAGGTGTAATTAATTCGTTAATTCGTTACATTTTTGAGTTAATCATTGTACCGGTGATTTCTCATATAGGTGGGGCCTATCCAGAGGACTACCGGGGCTACCCAAGACGGGGTACTTCGACCCGGCTGCCTACAGGTGAGTGAGTGGGTCTTTCTTTGATAAAGTATATATATATATATACGTATGGCTTTTTAAACGCTTTCTTAAATTGTTAGCATAGATGCATATTCATTACGTGTGTTGGAGGTAGAACACTCGTACTATTTGTCATGCATGATTTTATACTCGTTGCTCCCTCAAGAGTTGTATAACACCCCTGTGTATAGTACTGGCCTCAGGGCCGACTAGCCTTGACGTTAGGAGCCGTCACTATCGTTATTTCGCTACGCAAAGATTGGATCCATGTAGGTACTAGCTCTGTCTTAGGCTGCACTAGGCAACTCGACTTGTGTGACGCACATTTGTGCACGTGGTTAGCACCTAGACTCGCTGGCCATTGGAGTACTTAGCGTAATTATTTATACCTAGCTTGTTCATTGTGGGATTTAGCCCCGTGACATGTGTGTTTACATACGAGCGAGCAAATACAAGAATGATGTATCTAGAGTACCCAATGTCTTAAAATGGTAGTGTTTTGAGGATCATGCGTACGGCATGACTTATTTTATCAATTATACTTCTGCTTTCAAATCCAGGTTACTAGTTTTGAAACAACGACTTTTAGCAAACTTTGCTTTTGACCCACTCACCGTTTTTTTATGTTTTGCGTCCTCCGTGTTAGTTGGCCGATTTTGCGACGTCGATGGCGCGGTGGTATGACGATGTGTGGATTTTTATACGTTTGTATATCTTGTATCCTCTTACCCTACTCTACTCTGCATTCTTTTTAATTCTTCCGCACTCCGTTCTACTATTCAATATTCTATCCTTTATTCTAAATTTTCTTTTTTGGCTTTCTCACACGCTAACGCGTGTCGCGCACTTCCGACACTGCTCGTCCGGACCTGGATGTGACAAAAGAATAATCTAACTTGTTTAATTTAATCCATGATTCGATGATTTCTATGTTTATAGGAGTCTTATGATTAAGCACAAGAACTAATATATTATCCTCCTCACAAAACTAATAGGCAATTTGGCACTAGTCCTATCACCTCATTTTAGGACCGTGAATATGAGAGGTATATGATTTTGATGTAATCACCAAATCTTCCGCTAGCAAGATTTCTCTTCTTGTATTTGAAGGATGTCTAACATTTGAATCCCCTTTCCGGTTGATAAAAGAAAATAGGTTTTTATCACCCACGGGCCCCGAACTTTCACCGCGACTCGATTGATGCCTCGAACTTTAAAACCGATCACGAGATGCCTGCATTCTTATAAAAACAAGACTTTGTGATACTTCCGTCCCAATTCCGTTATCTCCGTCAATTCCAAATGAGTTTTATCACCTCACGGCCTCGGACCTCACTCACTGCACGATTGATGCCCGAATTTAAATGATCACAGATGCCTGCACCCAGTAAAACAGCACTTGTGATATTTCCGTCCTGTTCTGGCATCTCTCCGTCAATCTAAATGAGTTTTATCACCCAGCTTCGAATCTCACCACTGCAAATGCTGATGCCCGGGTCTTGTGGCCGGACATGGGAGAGATGCCTGCACCCAAAAACAAGCCATCTTGTGATATTTCGTCTGTCTCCGCAGCTCTCCGTCAATTAAAGTGGCAAATATGTCATTTCGCACCATATGTTTGATGAAATGACCTTAAGGCCTTGATTACATGGTTTGATCCTCTCCTTCTCTTTCCGATTTTCTCCCAAATTGGTTGAAATTTCCCTCCTTTCTTATCATTTCCGTCTAAATTGGTTGACCCAACCTCTTAATATTCTTCCGTATGTAACATTCACTGATAAAGGCTACGCCCCAAGTAAATTAATTCGATGAATCAATTGGAAATATTAAAATGAAATATTGTTCTAGATGCAAGTAAATTAATTCGATGAATCAATAATTGAAATATTGAATGAAATGAAATTGCCAATGTGATTTTGCATGTTGGTATAAAATTGAATAAAAGACAAAAAAAAAAATTGAGAACATAAGAAACATAAATAAAAATTAACATCCATAAGAAAATCCATAATAGTCATAACATCCATAATATCATTAAAATATCATAATAGTCATATTACCAACTAATCATACTATCTTAGTTCATAATTCATAGACTCCAATCAAATGAAGGTTGAAATAGACAAAATGAAGCAAAAGCAATATGTGGTCTTAGATGAAATAGACCTAAATCAATTATTGATTCATCAAATTAATTTACTTTGGCGTAGCCTTTTATCAATTGAATGTTCTATACTAAGAATATTAAGAGGTTGGGTCAACCAATTTGAAGGAAATGATAAGAAAAGGAGGGAAATTTCAACCAATTTGGGAGGGAAAATCTGAAAGAGAAGGAGATATAGGAATCAAACCATGTAATCAAGGCCTTAAAGGTCATTTCATCAAACATATAGTGCGAAATGACATATTTACCCTCTTAATTGACGGAGAGATAACGGAATTGGGACGGAAGTATTACAAAGTCTTGTTTTTATAAGTCTGGGCATCTCTATGATCAGTTTTAAAGTTCGGACATCAATCAGTCTGGTGAGTGAAAGTTCAGGGCCCATGGGTGATGAAAACCCATTTAGATTGACGGAGAGATAAGGGAATTGGGACGGAAGTATCACAAAGTCTTGTTTTTATAAGTCTGGGCATCTCTGTGATCGATTTTAAAGTTCAGGCATCAATCAGTCTGGTGAGTGAAAGTTCAAGGCCCGTGGGTGATAAAAACCCAAAGAAAATTGATCTTCACATTGGAAAACGAATTGTATCACGTCGGAATATTATATACAGGAGAATTTCATTTACTGATTATAAAGAAAATTGATCTTGACATGGAAAAAAATAAAATTGATGTTTTTTAACGTGTATCACTATATTAAAAGCTAGTTGATTATATTACTGATTTGAAAATTGAACAATGGATATGTAAGACACCTACATTATTGAGTAAGACGATGTAATTGTATCACACCTACAATGATCAGTGTCAAAAATAAAATAGTTTTCAAAACCATGAATAATAATTGAGCCTTTAAGTATATATTTAATTATTATTTGATTAAGACAATATATTGCCACCTACCAAGAATTTCATGAATCATGATACATATTGGCTCGAAGCCCAAAACAAAACGGACCTAATAAAAAAAAGACTCTCTGAAGTTTGTAGGGTTTCTTTTTGGGACTGGCTACCGTGCTCGTAAGTATTGAATGCTCACACCGATCTCATCCTCCTTCTCCTCCTCTCTCCTCCCTCCTTCCTCCTTTTAACAGTGAGATCGGTGTGACCATCCAATACTTGCGAGCACCGTAACCCAAAAATCGAAACTCAGAGAAACAGATAGGCAAAAAGCCAACAGGTGAGAATTAATGCTATCATTTCTTTTGGAAGTTTATATAGTCACATGATATGATCTTACACGCCATATATGCAGCCATGGATTTTGTTATATATATATATATATATATATATATATATATATATATATTGTGGTCCAACAATTCTTTTATTTTTAATGAAATGACAAATTGGGTCTGAATCTAAATTTTGCTTTGAAGCCACTCAATCATACAGGTGCTATATACATATATTCAAACCTAATGTATTGTTCTTTGTCAATGTCACAATTGTAAATTCGTGTTGGATTACAGAGGACTAGTTTGGGATTGCATTCTTAGAAAACATTTTTGTTAGAAGTGATTTTACTATAAATTTATTGAAATGTTTATTAAAATTCAAGTGCTTCATGGAGAAGCAATTGAGTATGAGAAACACGTTTAAAATTTTTCTGTTAAACATAGTTAGAAGCGTATTTAACTGTTAGAAAATGCTTTTAGCCATTTTAAAAATAATCTCAAATATACCCGGTTTCTCTTACATTAGCTTCATGAAATGAATCTTTCACATTTACTATATCATGTGAGTGAAGTGACACATGAATTTATATGAGAGGTTTGTTTCACAAAACGGGTGTAAGCAAGTTTTACTCCATCCTTAAGATGTGCTTATTACAAGACATTAGCCTTCGACAACAGTCTGCAGCTAGAAACCATTTCACAGAACAGTCAAAGTAGCTTATGCATATTATTTTGGCCATCGGATGAAATATAGGTCTTTGCGTATACGTTAAGAGGATCTCACAAAAATAGTGGTGCCACTTCTTTCTTGCAGCCAAAGTAACTTACCTTACGCTGTAATCATTTTGAGGAGAACGACTTTCATGAAACGTGAATGTATACTTCTCTTTCTTCTAATCCCTCTAACTTGGTTTAGGCAAGTTTTTTCTTTCCGCAGAGCGTTTGTCTGCTCAGTTCCTTCACTGTCCTTGGAACTTGGAAGCGAATGCTAACCCCGGGCTAGGATAACATTCAAAAGTGACCCAGAAATATCCAGAAAACGCATAAAAATAAATTCGCTTAAGCCGCCATTCTGGAAGGACTTCAGCTCCTTCTCAAGCTTCTTCCCACCAGGGAGTACGTCAATGATCTTTTTGAAGAGCTCACCACACTTAGCAGCAAGGTGGGAGATGTGACAGTCACGAAACGGAGCGTTTCTATTTCTAATCTGGTCAAGTTGGTTCATGCTGATGACCTGAGATCGATGTCATAAAAGGAAAATGAAATACATAGAACGATACAGAGAAGATTAGCATGGATATTCTGCACAAAGACGACACGCATAAATCGAGAAATACATAGACTTAAAGCCTTTTGTATAGAAACAAAACATGAAAACGAGTCCATTCCACAACACAGCTTTTTGTTTGCTCAACTCCTCCACACTATCCTTGAAGCAAATGGGATGCAGTGATAATCAAATTGTCCAACTACCTTCGAAACAAAACCACAACAAAAATTCGGCAATCATTTCGACGATCCAGCCATTCTTGGCAATCATTTTGACGATCCAGCCATTCTTGTCAAGCTTCTTACCGGACACAGACCTACCAACAACCTTTGTGAAGACCTCACCACACTTGGCAGCAAGGTGGGAGATTTGGCAGGCAAGAAATAGAACATGCCAATTTCTAAGCTGGCCAGCATGGCTGATGACGATGACCTGAGATCGAAGTAAAAGGAAAATGAAATGTACGTAGATTATTTTAGAGGAATTGAGTTTTGATTTCATGTGATGTTATGGTGATGGAGATGGTCATCACCTTGGACGATAGGGAATACAAGGAAAAATGTTTACATCCTTACATGTAAGAAGTCATCGCTCATTAGGAATGAAAGAACAAGGAAGCGAAAAATAGGTGGACATGTACTGTCAAATTGTTATTAGGGTGTGAGGAGGAATGACTGCATGTAAGGAGCCGAGCATTTTTCATTAGGCGGGAGGGGGCGTGGTGGGAAAGGGAGGAGAGGGGAATGAAAGTGAGGGTGGAACTTTTCTTTTCCTAACTTGAATTCAATAGAGGAAAAGAAATAAGCTTGATTAAGTGATCATCTAAGTCATACTCATATGATCAGTTCTCTTAGGAAAAACAAATTAAAGTTAGGATTTGACCAAAGAAATACAGAATTCAAATACTCGAAACACGACCTAAGGTGTTAGTGAAACACATATACATCTAGGGGCGTTTGATTGACGAACTAGGGCTATATTGGGCTATTTAACACCAATCTTAGCATGGACCAAACATGAAGTTAATTAACAACGGATAAGCTGGGATTAAAACTTTCCTATCCAAGCCAAGACAATTCTATGTATTAAAAGTGCCCTAAAGTACTTCCATGGACTCGAAGATTCCAATACTATGTTTTGTTTAGTACTTGTGGACCTTGTTTGTGATTATACATACCTTGAACAAAAATACAGTTTTCCTTCTAAACAATGGTCTTCACCTGGATTGATTGGAACGCCATCGGAGTAGCGCAGGAAGGAGTGACATCCGAGACCACCAAGACTGAATCTCCTTCTTTCACCAATCCCTTTGATTTTATGAGATGGATGGTGCTTGAGATGTTAGACTCCATATCATCTGATAGATCGACAAGAAGTGGAATCACTCCCCACTGCAAATTCAGAGCCATACGTGTGCTTTCATCGTTCGTGAAAGCAAATATGGGAGGGTTTGGTCTGTTTCGTGACAAGAGCGATGCCATGTGCCCGTGCTTGGTGTACACAAAGATTGCATCCACGGCAAGGTTGTTAGCTGCACAGACAGAAAAAGTTGATTAATTGTAACGTATGTGCACAAATACATATATAATATTTAGACTCTGAAAATTCCTCTTTAATTGGTTTCTACTTTCATAGTTTCACATAAGTGAACATCATGCCCTTATTATTTCTCAGATTCAACAATCAATTGCAGATACACTTCTGACAAGTTCGTATGAAGTTTTTAATAAGGTAAACCAGCATAGCAGAAAATCTTCCAATGTTCTTCAGCAGGACTATTAATTTATTATAAACCTCAGTCACTCGTTAGCTGATTTTCATAAGAGACTTAAATTGCGGAAAAGAGAGGATGAGGGTAAAGTGAAAGTACCCATTTCAACAGCAGAATTGCATATTTGCTCAGCAATGCGGTCGGGCAACGAGACTCCTAGTTTGCGCTGAAGGAGAGAACCTTGCCGGTTTTCCACACGACTCCATGTTTCCATTCTACTGCTGGTCATTTGAAGGACAGAAAGAGCCTTCTCTCCAAATAATCCAATTGCTGATTCCCCAGCTAACATCAATGCGTCTGCATACTGTCGAACAGCTTCAGAAACATCTGCAACCTTTTGAGAAAGTAGCCATTATAATGTGATTAATTTTCTCTCTTGCTGCTCCCCGTGCTACATGAGTAAATCATTTTAATTACAGTACATTTAGGTGTACGCTAATCGTACCTCAGCACGCGTTGGAGTTGGGTATTCGATCATTGACTCAAGAAACTGAGAAGCTACAATTACTGGCTTGTTAAGCTGCCTGCAGACATTGGTTATTTTCTCTTGGACTGTTGGAATCTGTTCAAGTGGGATCTCAACTCCAAGGTCAACTCGCGCAATCATGATTCCATCCGAAGCCTCTATGATTTCTTCCAGATTCTGAAGGGATTCCAAGCTCTCAATCTTAGCCAAAACTCTTATGGATCTGCAAAGGGAAACCTCAGTACTTTTCATATTTGGAATTCCAAATGACAATTGCTAGAGATGCAGATATACTACTTATGTGGCTCCTAAAGGAAACGGTAAGGATTTATATCTGACTGAAAACTACAGAACTCATCGTAAGTTGTAAATTCGAAATTGGAAAACTAAAGCGATTAACTAATGCTAAATATCATCTTTTTCAAAGAATTCTTCATATCATGCAAGGAAGCAAATTGCCAATGAAATATAAAATCTGAACCATAATTGTCTACTGCCTTACTCGGCTGATTTGGTGAAGAGGTAATTTTTCAAATGCTTCACAGATTCAGCGTTGTTTACGAATGACATGGCAATAAAATCGATGCCTTCAGAGATTCCGAATTCAATGTCAGACCAATCCTGCAGACCAAAACAAAATGAACATAAATAAACGAACTTAAAAGCGAAATTTACTTTCCTTGAGAGAGGCTAGACAATTCAAAAAAGAAAATGTAACAACATTGTACAGATATTGACCTTAGTAGACAGAGTTGGGAGCTCATAGTTCCTCTCCACAAGCTTCCCATCTCTCCAAAAGCTGAATTTGGCTCGAGGCAGGAATAGACCGGGGTCTGTGCACTTACAACGCAGGTCGCTTCCTAACTTTTCAATGACTTCAAAGCGTGCCATTCCACCATCAATAACAAGTTCATCACCCTCTTTGATACCTGCCAAAAAAATTACATGGAAATCGTCAATGCAAAATGCATCTTCCACTCCAATAAAACTGCCAATTGTACAATTCGCAATTACGTCACTTACCATCAGAAAAACCTTCATAGTTTGCTTGTACTGTGAATGGAAGAGAACCCTCAAATTTTTCAGTGGTAAATAGCCAGATTGAATCCTCCTGATAATCCAACAAAAATACAATTCAATCAAATTAACTTCCTTTTTTTTTCTTCGGATAATAATTATGAAAGGGCAACTCTCCTAACCTGAACTTTAAGAGAGGATGGAGCTCCATGATCAACAACATGAATCTGAGTACCTTCGGTATCGATCATGACCGAAACAGAAAACCCCTTCTCCTCATTCAATCTCTTGATCTTCCTAATAACATCGCGGTGCCACTCCCGCGTGTTGTGACACATATTGAGCCTTGCCACATTCATCCCTCCCAAAAGCAACTTCTCCAAATCCTCCAAAGAAGAACAAACCGGCCCAATTGTACACACAAGCTTGGTCTTCCTCAATCCCAAAAACCCCTTCTCCCTCAACTCCCTCTCCGACACCGCATCAAGCCCCAAACTCTTCAAATTCCTCAAACTCTCCGCCGCCTCCAACCCCACTTGCACCGCCTGCACTCCGCCACCCCCAACTTTCCCTTTCAATTTCTTCCCAATACAGGACACCCCGTGGTGCAACACTGGCACACCAAAAACAGTTTTCTCTAAATTGGCACTTGGGTTCTTGGCTTTGACATCAAAACACGTATGGATCGAACGGCCCGCGACCGCCATGGATTCGATGAACAGATTGAATGTGAAGTAACTTTATTGATCAAATACCAGAAAGAATGAACAAGATAAGAAGAAAGACTGAATCTTTGTGAGTAATGGAATAAAGGGTTACGAAGAATCAAGTTTTGGTCGATGAATATTGAGGATTTTCAGATCGAAAACTCCGTCGAGGTTTGGACTTTGTTCGGAGATTACAAAAAGAGGAGTTAGGCTTCACAGTGTGAGAATATTCGTCAAGAAAGAGGAGAATAAGAAAATGGGTACGGCTACAGTGCTCGCAAGCATTGAATGCTCACACCGATTTCACTCTCCTTTCTCTCCTCTCTCCTCCCTCATTTTAATGCTGAGATCGGTGTAAGCATTCAATGATTGCGAGCATTGTAGCCTACTCTAAAAAAATGAGAGAGAGTTAGGTTTTGGATTTTCAGGCATTAAATATTTGAAAATTGGGGACCAAATGAAAAGGGCGGTAGGGACTCACTACCGGGTGTCCGAACTTTAACGGTCAACTACCCTTCCCGGGTGGGGTAGGGGTTAAGAGGGCACGTGAATTTTTAACAATGTACGGATTTGCAGACATGAGACAACAGCTGTGTTAGGTCATAGGTGGTCCTAAAAGCATGAGAGGAAATCGCAAGAAAAGAAAATTATTATAGGTCCTTGAATAATCCACATCTTCTGCTTCCTTCGTAACAAAGGATTCTATTTTTACGTGGAAAACACTCTTATCAATAATTATGATTTTACGTATAGATAATTCTCCAAAATCTTGTTCATTTGCAACAAAATAAATTTTTTTATGTGGCGGTTAAAAAGGAAAAAAAACTTTTTTGAAGAAAAATATTATTTCACCAATCGAGTTACAAGTGTTTAACATATTCATACCTAACGATTTTCCAAAAAATGGTGACGAAAGAGATAACTTGTACAAATCTAAGTTCTTAGTTACTCATTATATTATTAATTAGTTTTATTGTGGAACTTTAACTTTTTTAATAAAAAACTAATGCATAGTTTGTCGAGAAAAGAAGAGACACTGTATATGCTTATAAACAGTTAATTACTCACAATTTTTTTTCTTGAAGAAAAATCAATGTATAATTTCAATGGCATCACTAGTTTATTAGATGCTTGCAATGTGTTAAAAAATTATACAACTTTCAAATAAATATTTCCCTTGTAACGCCACCGGTTAAATAAGCAGAATAGAGAACAACATATTGATTGATAGCAAAGGGACTTTGCCCTGGCTTCGTGGATTTTGGTTTTGGAGATCTAAATCCATTTCCTTGCTGCCACTGATTCATAATCAGAGCCCACCAAAGCAAAGGGCCGAAAATGAAATTTATTGTAAACCACCTTATCAAATCTCTCTCTCTCTCTCTCTCAACAAAAAGCCAGTACTGTATATATAATATGTACAACAAGGAGAGGTTTGGGGCATTGAGCAATCAGCCAAGAGGTGATGTTAACGGAAAGGAACTAGAGAAGCGTAATCTAATTATTTTGGAAATATAAATGGCTTCGGGTTTTGATACTCTCAGTAGTGCTTGCGATCTCCCTCGTGTATTGTGGCGCAACCATTGTTCTTCCTCTAAGGCCGGCATTCCCCATGATGCACCCCGTCAAGTTACATCAGCTTCAAGCTCGGGACCAAGTGAGGCATACACATATCTTCAAACACATTGTCGGCGTCGGCGTCAATATATCAATGGCGTACGATTTTACTTTTCAACATATCGGGTATTATATAACATTTTGTTCCGTTTGATTAATTTTGGCTTTTCTGTTTAATTATTGAACTTTATGTTCATATTTTTGTACCCCATTAGTGTACTACATGATGTGGCAAATGATACACATAAATGCCTCAGTGAGTCTTTCCGGCCCCCGAAAGGGTGGACTATCGTGGTTTGGCCACTAGCAGGTCCTTTTTTTTTTAAAAATGATGCACATAATTTCCATCTAATGAGGTGAATTCATTAATTTACACGTCAGGATGGTGCACTAATGTGGTACAAAAAGGTTGCCCCTAACATTTTTCTTAAGGGTTGTCAAAAGGTCAGGCGAAGCCAGCCCAACCCAAAATTATTGGGCTTAGGCCGAGTTGGATCAAGCCTAATTTTTTTATATTTGTGATATAAACCTTGTCAGCTACCAATTAATTAGTAATCGTCAAACTATACGTCTATGTAATCTTTCTGGGATCTGAAGATAGATGACACGATTCGTCCAAAATTGTACGTTCGTGCTTGTATTGTAGAGAATCCAAATCCCTCTCTCTCACCGTCTTCTATCTTCTCCTAACCCAGTCCTCGAGAAAAATCCTCCATCTCATGTGCAGATGTAGGAATGACAATTAGAGCACTAACTATGTACGATACTACAGTTTTATTTTGATTTTGGTGATTCTCCTTTTGAGATTTTGATGAATTTTTTGTTATCTGCAGATAAATCTACAGGAGGAAAATATATTATAAAGTCCCAGTTCGACCAGGTTGCCTCTCTCTTTCTGTCTTAGAAAAAAAAAATCAAAATGAAATTAATTTATATCAATTTATTTTAAGTTTGGCTGAGGCATTTCCTTCGGTCAGTCTGAACTTCGCCGGTGGTGTGTCAATGTTGTTAAAACCACAACACTACCTTGTGTGACACATCCCGACCCGGATGTACACGTGGACACCCAAAACTCGGATGTGCTGGCCGACACCACGTAGGGTGACGAAAGCCAATTTGAATAAAATAAGGAATAAATTGAACAATTGAATACAATAACAGTCGTACAAGGTACAGAATACTGAAAATTTACAATTACAAGGAGATTCTAACGATCTTCATACCACCGGGTCTCGATGTCGACATCTTCAAGCCGCTAAACCTGGAGGGGCGCAAAACAAAAGGGTGAGTGGGTCATAGCTAGTTATTTTTGTGAAAACCTTTCCTTTTTGAAAATACTAACCCCTCGCCGTAAAACAGGTATTAAGTTTCGTAAAACCTTTATTGAAAACATAATATAGTAATAGGTAGAAAATCAAGGTAAGTACAGAAATATACTTACCGTCCGAAACGGGCAGAAAGCCACCGTTCGGCATAAAATACTTATCAAAAAGTTCGTAAAATAAAGTTATACTGGAAAGCTGTAAATCCAATAGTAGTATCCGTGGCATCAGTGAAAATCCGAGATAATATCACAATCCAACTACAAGATAAATGCTCGGTTAGGCAAGGCAGACACACGAGTTCATACAGATATATTCTGTCATGAACAGGCTGGGTGTATAAATAAAGTTACGCTCATGTACTACGATCACGTGAAGCTGGCGCTAATCGCATCACAACGAGTTCGGGCGCCCATGCGTCCTCGAACAGGCTGGCACCTTACTATGGATCCATAGTGAGCGTATCGGTGCGTGTGAACAATCACGTGAAAGCTGGTCCTGGCCTCGGACAGTACAATAAACACCGTGTAAGCCTCCCAAGTTGAGCGTATAAAAACATGCCACGGAGAATTCTTAAATAAAACAGTATAAGGTAATTTCCCTTTTTGGGATAACCTTTAAAACTACCACTAAATAAAGTATTCTCGGGTACCGTACCCGAAATACCAAGTAATTAACCACAATACGTAAAATACCAAGAATACACCATACGGGTACCAAGGTATAGAAATACCAACTTAATGGTAGATTGGGTGAACCCAAAATATGATAGGAAATTCGTTTCCAAAGTCCACCCAAATACGGCCCAAGGCCGTCAAATAGGTATAAAAACCCATAATCACAAACAAGCACAATATCATACAATTCCCTAAAACCCCCTAAAACAGGGCTGGTTCGATAAACGTAATACGCATACAAAATAAGTACGGAAACACCAACTTAATGGTGTAAATCCCAAATGGAAATATGGGCCAAGGCCCACTAATTCCCATGGTCTAACAAAATACCAATACGATATAGTAAATCAAGTATTTGCCATGAAATACAAGGTCTACTAACAATACGAAATAAGTATCAATCTAAAGTCACTAACTAGTGTAGGCATAGATAAGGTTTGCTAATAAGTATAACAATAATCAATTATAGCATAGGTAAAGCCCAAAATAATATTTAAAACAAGTAAAACATTTAGTTTAGGTAAGGAAAAGGCCCACTCACAAATACCGAAGCCGGGAAGTCTAAAAGTGTGTCCTCCGAACGCTATGGGTCGCCAAAACCTATTTTTGAAACCCACAAATTAGTAAAGTATACGAAATTACAAGAAAAACGGCGTTCGGATACCCGAAAACGGAGTTTCGGGGTCGGAAACCCCAAAACCGCCGCCGTGGGCCGCCGCACGCGCCGCCACACGCTGCCATTTGGCCTCACGCTCCGCCACGCGCGGCTGTGAGGTCCCACGCGCCCTCACGCGCCGCCACGCGCCGGTCACGCGCGGTGACTGACGCCGTTACTGTTCTGTTAAAGTTAACGGAATATTCTAACGGCGTTAGAATATTCCGTTAACGCCGTTAAGGTTAACGGACGGAATATTCCTTGGAATATTCCCTGTCCGACCGGGTTGAACCGGTTTGCTGACATCAGCAGAACCGGTCTGACCGGTTCGCTGACGTCAGCACCGGTCGTCTTCAACAATTTTCCGGTCACCGGCGCCGCCGCCGGCCGCCGTCGCCGGAAACTAGAAAATTGCAGAACCTCGAATTCATCACCATTTTTCACGAAATTTATATGAAATTGAAGCTTGAGTGAAGGGGAGTTCGAATTCACCTAGTTTTGGATCAGGAAATGGCCTGAGATGGCCGGAGTTGAGGTCGAAGCTCTCGGCCGGAAATTGAATTCATCGATCTAGGCCAGTGATCGACATGCAGAGCCTGGGTTTGAATCCCAGGACTCCCAGAAGCTCAAATATCGTGATTGCAGGTCGAATCGAAGCTGGGTTGACCGAGATCGGTCGATCGGGGTTCGTCGGAGAAATGGCCGGTTCTGGGTTTCTAGGTTCTGCAGCTTTTCTGGGTTTTCGAGGGACAGGTTTTACTCGAGAGGGATGGTGGTGAAGCCCACCAGTGAAATCGAGTAGAGATAAGGTCGAGGGGAGGAGGGTGGTGGCAACCTGGGTGTCTAAAGTAATTTGGGTGTTTGAGTTTTCTGAATTTTGGTTTTTGCCTGGGTTCAAGGCAGTGGCCTCACCAGCATGAAGCTGGTTGCAGAGAGGCTCGAATGTGGTTGGTTCGAAGGCTGGGTGCCTTGAATGATTTTTGGTGAGGCTGCCTTCTGCTAACTTGCACAAATTCTGTGTGTGCAGTCACAGAGGAAAGACAGAGAGAAGAGTAGAGACTGAAATAAAGTTACTGGGCTTATTGGGTCCACTGGGCCCAAGCCCAAATTCAGAACACGAAACCAATTAACGGAACATTAAAAATTAACGTCCGTAATACACTCATCCGAACTCCGAATGACGTCCCGCTCGCGCCTACGCGTTCGTATCGACGAGCACGTCACGAAAATACAAGTGAAAACGTCGTGCGAGTTACGACGCAAAAGTCAACCGAAAGGTCAACCAAGGGCAAAATCGTCATTTTGCACCTCCGGGAATAAAATAATATTATTCTCCGGTACGGGCTGTGTCATTGTGAATGCCACTTATTTTGTAAGTTTTTCATCCAGCTCCTCCTTCTATAATTTTTTTTATTTAAATGTACTTGCATTATAGATGATTATGGAAAAATGTATGAAATAAATGTGAAGGATTTCTGTTATTTCAGAACAATGTTACTTCCATGGCGATTGTTTTTCAAAAATTTGAGGGACGGTACATAATTTTGGGAGGTTCGACATGAATTACGCTGGTTACTAAACTTTTTTAAGGAAAAACATTAAACATTGTTGAGATATGCCAATTAATATTTGTATATTTGCAATTTGTAACGTCTTGTAAAACAATCCTTCTTGTTTCTTCAAGTGCAAATATCATTCTCCAAGATAAAATAATTGAATATGATTTAGCTCGACAATGGTTGGGATGGGCCAACCGTGATTGTAAGATTATGAATCTACATTTGTTTTTTGCTTTTCCATTTATCCAAGGCTTCTATGCTAATCATGCCTATAAAATTTTCTGTTTTAGGTTCATTGTCTTTAAACGTCAACATTAGTTTTGACAAAGGTTGTTTCTTGTTGTACAAGAATTACTATGTATTTTGGTTCTCTAGTTTTCCTTTTCTTTTTTTTTTTGGGTAATTTTATTGGGCTTTTAGTTGGGTGAAGAAGGGAAATATTTGCTTATTTAATTTTTTTTTAAGAGTAATGCTAGGAAGATTATATTTTTGTACCACATAATGTGGTAACTGATACACATAATTAACAACCAATAATATAAATTCATTAATTTAAATTACATGTATATATCACTTGCCACATCAAATGGTACATCAATGTGGTATAAAAATGTTGCCCCAAACATTTTTCTTAGGGGTTGTCAAAAGGTTAGGCCAAGCCAGCCCGACCCAAAATTGTTGGGCTTGGGCCGAGCTAGATCAAGCCTAATTTTTTTTTAAATTTGTGACATAAACCTTGTCAACTACCAATTAATTAGCATTCATCAAACTCGCCTATGTAAAATTTTTGGGCTCCGAAGATAGATGACACGATTCGTCCAGAACTGTACGTTCGTGCTTGTATTGTAGAGGATCCAAATCCCTCTCTCTCACCGTCTTCTCTCTTCTCCCAACCCAGTTCTTGAGAAAAATCCTCTATCAGCTGTGCATATGTACGAATAACAATTAGAGCATTGACTATGTACAATAGTTTTCTTTTGATTTTGGTGATTCTTCTTTTGGGATTTCGATGAATTTTTTGTTATTTGCAGATAAATCTGTGGGAGGAAAATATATTATGAAGTCCTAGTTTGACCAGGTTGCCTCTCTCTTTCTGTCTTAGAAAAAAGAATCAAAATGAAATTAATTTATGCCAATATGTTTTAAGTTTGGCCGAGACATTTCCTCCGGTCAGTTTGAACTTTGCCGGTGGTGTGTCAATGTTGTTAAAACCATAACATTACCTTGTGAATGCCACTTATTTTGTAAGTTTTTCATCCCACTTCTCCTTTTGTAATTTTTTTTATTTAAATGTACTTGCATTATAGATGATTATGAGAAACTGTATGAAATAAGTGTGATGGATTTTCTATTGTTTCAGAATAATGTTACTTTCATGGCGATTGTTGTTCAGAAATTTGAAGGATGGTACACAATTTTGGGAGGTTCGACCCAAATTACACTGGTTACTGAACTTTTTTTAAGGAAAAACATTAACATTGTTGAGATATGCCAATTAATGTAGGATACATGCAGTTTGTAACGTCTTGTAATAAGATCCTTCTTGTTTCTTCAATTGCATATATCATTCTCCAAGATAAAATAATTGAATATGATTTAACTCGACAACGGTTGGGATGGGCCAATTGCGACTGTAATATTACAAATCCACATTTGTTTTTGGTTTTTCCATTTATGCTGGACTCATGTGCTAATCATGTCTAAATTTTTTCTTTTTTCTGTTTTAGGTTCTTTGTCTTTGAACGTCAACATTAGTTTTGACAAAAACGACGGTTGTAAGAGGCGACACAAAAAACGGGAGTTGCTCATTAAGCGCCGTCCAAATCAAGCTCCTGATGAACCCTTTGTTTACTTACCCAAGGGGATTGAAAAGTGTTGCGGGTTCCACCCAAAATCAGGAATTACATTCTTCATATTGAAGGAATCAAATTCCGAAGGGAAGAGATTGAATTGTTCAAGTTGGAATGGGAATGAAAAATTTCATACCCAAACTACCCTCACATTTTTTCTTGAATCACCAAAATACCCTGCTATTTTCCTACCGTGGCTCTATCTTCTGTTTTTCTCTTCGTTTTTCTTTTCCTTTTCAATTTCTCGTCTCTCTCTTCTTATTTTTTACTTTCTTTTTCAACCAGCTTGGTTGAAATCTATTGTGTCAGTGATGTGCAAATCATGAGGAGATAAACACAAGTATAAATGAAAATTGTGTAAGTAGTTGAACAAAATTTATTGACAAAAAAAATAAAACATTATAGAATTATTTGGTACAAAGACATTTTGGTAATCAAATTGGTTTTGATTCCAATTATGGACAATTATAAACAGTTATAATGAAAATCAGCTTTATTTTCATTCAAATCATGACAATTAGAAAACAGTTTAACTGTAATGTCTGACTCAAATTCTTGCTTATTCCGATTTCTACTTACTTTAATTCTTACTTGCTCCGATTCTTACTTATTCCGATTCTTAGTTAGTAAACATGCTCTTAGTGTGAACTATTGTAAACCAAAATTTTAAAGCAAACCAAATTGTTCGATAACCAAATTGTCCGATACATCTCAAGATCCCACATGTGGTCAAAAGAAACCATATTTGTCAGGAAAACCCACTGTGCGTGTAAGTTTTGGAATGGAATGAGGAACCTGAAATCTAAAGCCTTTCGAATTAATTCAACCATTCAGGTCATTTTCAGCCAAGAACTATAGGTTACATTTAACTTTAAAATTATCAAAATCAGTCTCAACGGGCCAAAAGGAATCAGGCCCTTAACTTACTTTTTCGCGGGTCCCAACATGTGCAGAGCACAGCAGCACACATGGAAATAACCATGCACCTGCGCGAGGAAGCGCAGTGATGATAGAGCCGTGGAAATCCAACTGCTGCAGTTCGGAAGAAAATAAAGGAACAACAAATTGGTCCAAACTCAAAACACAAAGGAACAACAAAATCGTAACCGTTCTACACTCATTCAATCATTTCCTTCAAACTTGTCCCATTTTCTACTTATTCACGGGTCCAACTTCCATACTACGTAGTATCAAATACTGCGAGCATTGCATGGTTTGAATTCACGGAACCCATGTGAGCTATATCATTCAAAACAATCCACTCCATCCAATGTTCGTAATATTTCATACTATGTAGTATGGAAGAATTTGCGCTTATTCACATGTTCTCTACCCTTGTTTCTTACTAACATTTCCTACAATTTTATTCTCCTTACTCATTTTATTATCCACATTGTTGAAAAATGACCACTAGTTCAAACCAAGTAAATTGAACAAATTGTATGAGTTGTATCATACTTTCTCCAATATAATAAAAAGTAATAAAATATTGAGAAGAATAAAATATAGTCATGCATGGCTAGAGATGAAAAGTTTAGCCATATAACATTCTTTAAAATATTAATTTTTGAAGAGCTAAAACATAGTCAAGGGTAACGTTTAATCCACCGTGACTAGAGATGACCTTACTACATAAGAAAAACTTCTACTCATAAGTGTTGTGTGCTTTTATTACAAAAATGTTGAGATTTGTATTAAAAATCCAAGTAAAGCTAATCTATAATCTAGAATAAATTTTTAGTTTTTTTTTGGCATAAAGTAATCATAAGCACTTACATTTGTCGAAAAGCTCTTTTGCGATTTTTTTTAGAAGAAAAATAGTAAATTCATTGAAACAAGGGCCAAATACAATAAATTTGAAATGAAAAAGAAAAAGAAATAATAACACTTTCGAAATGAAAAAGAAAAAAGAAAACTACCTCTCTCTTTCTCCCTCTCCCAGCAAGCCCCTACTGCAAACAACCAATCCGACCAAATTCAGCCCCACCCAAGCCACCCCCGTTCCCCAACCAGCACCCATAGATCCCTCTTCCTGCCCCAGCGTTACCGACCCACCCAAATTTCCTGGACACCCTCTCTCTCTCTCCCTACCCCGCCGTCGCACCCCTCCCGCACCCAACCAAGAAAAAATCGCCGACCAACTCCTTTCTCTCTTTTTTCATTTTTACAAATTTTTTTTCAAAGTTGAAAGGAATTTAGAATTCTAAATTATTTTTAAACTGATATTTAAGTAGTCCATGTGACAGCACATAATTGGCTCTGAGGGTTCTTTTTCAACGGAATTGGATGATAATGACAATATTAATGAGTGAAATTAAATATAAGGGACAATATTGATGAGTGAAATTAAATATAAGACCAAACTAATGAGTTGATAAAATATAAAAGACTATTTGTGATAAAAACTATTTCTGAAAAACTAAGAAAAGAATAGAGATGCAATTCCAAACATGCCCAATTCTCATCCGAAAACACCAAGCAAGGAAGAAAAACAGTTAGGTCCCTTTGGGCGAAGTAAACGGTGTGCAAGCAACATTTTCTTCAATGTCTTGCTATTGAATCCGATTAAAGCTATTTGTTTCACGTGTATCACATTTGCAAAGTGATTAATTAGCAACTTTTTGTTTTATCAATTGACAATTATATATGTTGCTTCAACTAGAATATTATTGGGTTTATGTCATTTTCCCGGCCCCCTCAAGTTTGGTAGAAGAGCAATTTACATGAAATGGGTCACCGCCACGTGGCGTTTCATTCCAATAATATATTGTAATGAGGATAAAAATGTGCACATGACAATACATTATTGGACAAGAGACGCCACGTGATGGTGAACTGGTTTCATGTAAGTCCTTCTCCAACTCTATTGACTGCCATATATTGATCGAGGCATTAAATTCTATGTTCCTTAATAATGATACCCAAATCAATTTCATTCATTTGTCACTCCTATATATATCCAGCAATTCCAGCTCAAAGGATTCCATATACATGCTAGGGTACTAAATTCTATCTTCTTTTTAGCTTGGAATATTGTCTGCTTTTTCCACAAGCTAATCAAATCATTCCATACAGTGCATCATTTCCTCTTATTAAACCTCTTGAAGATCGATTACGATTCTCTTTTGTCTGTGTCATGCCCATGCATACATATGCATGTGTTTGAGTTAACATGCATTATTACAAGGGACGTCAAAGAATACGCGTACACACCACATTTATGTCCCAAGAGAACATGAAATTAAAACATGTGAGGCACATGGAAATTGTGTTGCTTTTTTTGCATGCATGATTCAAGAATAATTAGGATGATTTGTGATACCCTAGTTGAGCATCATATTGTTCGTTACATCGATCGATCTTCCTTAACTGTAGTTGACTATGCAACCTACCGTAATTTGTACGTAAGTTTTCTCTTCGTGAGATATAGTTGATCAGTAAATAGGATACATGCATTGTTACGATAACTTGATTCAAATATGTACTCATGTGGAGATTTATACCTTCAAATGTGGGTAAATGTAGTTGATCAATAAATATAATACATGAATCGTTACTACACATTCATTCAAGTACGTACTCGTGTAGAGTTTGTAACCTCGAGTATAGAGATCATTTATCCCCATGTCTAAGGCTAAAATTCAAGTCTTGTCCTCACTGGCGGATCCACCTTGTGGCAAAGGTAGGCAGCTGCCCACCCAGAGCAAAAAAATTTCTGCCACTGAATTCAATTTTGCCCACCCAGAACACAGAAAATCTTGAATATTTGGAGCTTGCCAGTGGTCATGGCAGCTTGTAGAGTCCTCTGTGGACTGTGGTGGACCTGGTGGTTGCTCTGTTTGTTGGGCAGTTGCGGCGATAGCCTGGCCAGTGGCCTGGGCTTGGCGTTTGCGGAATCGCGAGGAAGAAGACGACATTTTTTTTTAACCCTGGACCAAAACGGCGTCGTTTGGTCCCTTGTTTTAAATAAAAAAAATTTAAAAAAAAACGACATGCAGCTTATGCTGCCTCTTGCAAGAAAACTACATGTCGTTTTAAAAAAAATCCAGATCCCCAATTGAAACCCTTTTATCCCGAGTAATCAGCCAGTCACTGCAACAATGCTACCAATCAGCACAACACCCCCATTTTCACCTCAAATTCATCATCACTCAATTTTTTTCATCTCCACTTCCTTCCTCAATCTCTTCGGCACCACTATCTCTAAGACCCGCTCATGAACAAGGCAATTTAGGCAAGAACACTACACAAAGTATGTATAATTTAACCTAAATTTTTATTCCTTAATTTCAAAGTTTCATACAAAATTTCATTATTTGTTTCATATGGCTTGAATTGATTGTTTTCATTTTGAATATCTCTTATTAGTTTTTAAGGTTTTGGATAATGAATTGGTGATTATGAATTTATGCTTATTTGAATTATAATTTTGTGGAATATGATGAATGTGTTTGTTAATTGTGATTTTGTAGTTAAGAGAGTATTTGTGATGCTTAAGATTGATTATTAATTTAAATTTGTTGATTAATTGATAGGGGGTTTGTATTTTCATTGGTTAATAGTGGTTATGGAAAGATTTTTAGTTAAGAGACCAACGCCACCACCAAGTAGTTCGACTAATCCGGGTAGTTCCAAGAAACCGAAAATAGATGAAATCTTAGCTAATCTTCTTGCAGACCCGGGACTTCGACCTCCCATGTTAGAGTATGATCATAATTTTCGAGATGAAATTCGAAGGGCGTATATACAAATGGAACCTTGTCGACCTAAAAATCATGACTTCCCACAAACTGATGGTCGTTGGTTTCTCCCAAAGTGGTTGGATGCTTTTATATTTCGCCCACCCAAGAAAAAATTCCTGGATCCGCCACTGCTTGTCCTCTCCATGACAAGGAGCAACTCGAAACAATATTGCAACCAAATATTAACGTCATCTTAACAACGTTTAGAGGTATTGGCCAATTCCCCCCTTGAACTTGTAGAGATTGGCCGATTTTTCCTCTTAACTTTAATTTTAGCCAACTCCCATGAACTATTATAATTAGTCAATTTCCCCATGCTGTTAAGTTTCTAAATTTTTCATCCTACATTCCGTTAACATCTGCCACCCTTTGGGTTAGAGCAATCCCATGATGGGTGACCCATTGGGAAGTTGCTCATGAGTTCCCAGAAACAAAACCACGAGGGCGTGGTCCAAAGCGGACAATATCATGCTACGACGGAGTCGGTCCGGGATGTGACATTCAAAGGGTAAAAAAAGTCAATTTGGTTCATTGTTGGAGGATGAGCTTTTAAGTTTGAAAATGATGGAGGTCTCCTCTATGGCTTGGCCGTGTAGGAGAGTTTTAGAGAGAGAGTAAAAATTTAGATTTTAGAAAAAGAAATATATATATATATATATATATATAAATTGAGGAAAATGATTTTTCTACTCTTTAAAGTTGCAAACATGGCCAAAGTTAATGAAATGTTGATGAAAGATTCAAAAAACTTAATAGCAAGGGGGAAATTGACTTATTATCATGGGAGAAATTGGCCAAACTCTACAAGTTCAGAGGGAAATCGACAAATGCCTCTATTGACATATTGGTACCAAATATAGATGTCATATATCAACAATATATCTACTAAAAATGAACGTCGTTAACATGACGTTGATATTCAATTACAATATAGTTGTTGACGTCGTTACCAAATACTGAGTCATGCACTATGCATGTGGGAGAAAAATCGTTTAGTTTATAGTTTATGAAAAAAATTTGGGTGGTACGTATCATTTAATGGTCCGGCCATTGAATTGTCCTAGATTAATTTGCAGTGAGCCCCAAATAAATTTTAAATTATTCAACAGTACGTACCATTAAGTTTGACCATAGTTTATACCAAAAAAGAAAATTCATTGAAGTTACACCAATCATAAGCAAAGAAAGAAAGGGGTTGTCGTCTTGACTAGGACATGGTGATTGGCGACAAAATATAACTAATTCAAAGAAAAGGATGAAGACTGAAGAAATCAATATCTAAACAAGGTATTTAGGGGTCA
Organism: Gillenia trifoliata; assembly: GCA_018257905.1. NCBI lineage: Eukaryota > Viridiplantae > Streptophyta > Magnoliopsida > Rosales > Rosaceae > Gillenia > Gillenia trifoliata. Next base: position 26,582,732 of record CM031080.1, read on the forward strand.
AACTTCAATAGTACGTACCATTGAATGATACGTATTGTTGAATGGTTTAAGATTCATTTAGGACCCACCGCAAATTAATATGGATCATTCAATGTCCGTATCATTCAATGGTACGTACCACCCAAGATTTTTTCGGTATTTAGTACTGATCGTCTTATCTTATGCATAATATTAATTAATTCATTCGTTATAAGAGTATCTCTAAAAGACGCTCTATTTTATAGCATTAAAAAGTATAAAAAAAAGTATAAAATATCACTATTTAATCATCTCTTCTACTTTTTAAACAAAAGTAAATTCTACTTTAACAAAATTAATGAACAACCACTATTCAAATTTAGCTCATAACTATTCATTTTGTTAAATTATTTCTCTTCCTCAACATTACAAATTAATACAACTTCATCAATTTTCAACCCTTTCTTACTTTTGTAACTTTTATTAATATTCTACCTTTTTTATAACACTCTTCCCTCTCTATTTTACAATTATAAAAATATGATTTTAACCCTTGAAACTTAATTTTATTTACATAAAACCCGACATAACTTTTTTATTTGAATGAAACCCAGTGACTAGGCTTCACATAAGCAAATTCGTTAATTATGCTTGATTTCACACATTTTACATTTTCTGGATGCCTAAAATAATCCTATATACATGTTTAATGTATACAATTAATTATATACAGATTTGAAGGGCGATTAATGATTTAAAAATAAGAAAAAAAGGTATTAAATATGAGAATTATTGTCATGGAGAAACTATGCGGATTACAATTTTTATGAATTATTTTCATGATTTAGTGAATGTTCATTTATTGACATAAAAAAATGTTATCCCTATAATATTTTGTTTATCATGAATAATAATGTATCTACCAATATATTCTTTTGTGAAATACACAATACCTATTATTGTTACATCCCGTCCCGAAAAATATCATTATTTTATTCCCGGAAGTGGGAAATGACGAAAATGCCCCTGGTTGACCTTCGATTGAATTTTGCGGCGTAATTCGTACGACTCTTTCCTTTATGTTTTTTTTTTGTACTCGTCGTTACGAACGCGTGGACACGAACGGGACGTTATTCGGAGCTCGAACGAATTTTCTACGAGCGTTAATCCTTCGACGTTCCGTTAATTGGATTTGAACTGTGTTTTGGTAATTTGGGCCTTGGGCTCAGTAATTTCTGAAGGCCTAGCCCATTTCCTTCTCTGTCTCTTTCTCACTCAACTCTCTGTCACTCTCTGTCTCTCGATGCCTCACTCTCTCTGCAAACGAACCTCTCTTCCTCATCGAGCTCTCCCCGAGCCAATTGAGTGACCAGACTCACTCCCAAACCAAACCATCCCCCAGTAAACCAAATCGACCCTGCAAACCCAAACCCAGTCTCAGACCAGAAACCCAGCAAACCCGAGCCTTAGAGAACTCCGGTGAGCTCGAGAATTTTTCCCCGACGAGTTTCTCGTCGATTTCCACCTCGGCCTTCCTCGTTCTTATCATTATTCAACTCCCCGAGGTCCCTGGAACCTCAATCGAGCCTTGCATAGCCGAGATTGGACAAGAATCCACACATCTGGAATCGGCCACTTTATGGCCGTGGCTTTTCCTTCAAATTCCGGCCACCTCCGGCCAGAGATCGGCCTCCAAATTGGTAAAATATCATTCTCCTCACTCCCAGCTTCATTTTGGCACTTGAATCGTGCAATTTGGCTTTGAAATGGCTGAGATATGTTGATTTGCAGGTTTCCGGCCAAAAAACCCAGATTCCGGCGAAGCTCCGGTTGGCGGCGGCGACGCAGCGGCCGGAAAATGCAGAGGTCACCGGCGAGTTGACGTCAGCCAACCCGGCCCTGACGCTAGCGAACCGGTGATGACGTCATCAACCCGGTCCAAACCCGGTTGGACCGGAATATTCCAAGGTATATTCCGCCCGTTAGTTTTAATGGCATTAACGGAATATTCTAACACCGTTAGAATATTCCGTTAACTCTAACGGCGCGTTAACGACGTGTGTCACCGGCGACTGGCCGGCGCGTGATCGGCGCGTGTGGCGCATGACCGCGCGTGCGGCGGCGCACGGTGGCCCACAGCGGCGGTACTGGGTTTTCCGACCCCGTAACTCCGTTTTCGGGTTTCCGAACACTGTTTTCTTCGTATTTTCGAATACTTTATTAATTGTGGGTGTTCTAAAATAGGTTTGGCGACCCGTGGAGTACGGAGAGCGTACTTTTGGACTACTTCGGCATCGGTATATGTGAGTGGGCCCCTTCCTTATTAAATTAAATATTTAATGTGTTTTGGAAACTTATATTAGGCTATGCCCATGCTTTTAAGTGATATTTTATCTTATTATGTTAGTGAACTTAGTATTATTATACCTATGCATTTAAATGTGATTTATACTTATACTCAGTGAACTCGATTTATATTTATATTTGGTGAACCTTGAGTTTTATATTTATATCGTACTTGGTTCACTAGTATATGACTCGGTTTTAGTACTTTAAGTAACTTTGGTATTACTTTGGTATATTCTTGGTATTCCAGATACGGCATCCGCGAATACCTAATTAGAGCCTATTGAAGTTATTTTAGAAAGGAAATTACCCCACCTTATTTTATTTAGAAACATTCCGTGGTATGTTTTATACACGCTTAACTAGGAATGCTTACACGGTGTCAGTAGTACTGTCCGGGGCCAGGACCAGCTTCACGTGTATGTTCACACGCACCGACACGCTCACTTTGGATCCATCGTAGGTGCCAGCCTGTTCTAGGTCGCCTTGGCGACTCGAACTCGTTGTGAAGCGCTTAGCGCCAGCTTCACGTGATTGTAGTACATGAGCGTAACATTATTCGTACACCCAGCCTGTTCATAATAGAATATCTCTGTATGAACTCGTGTGTCTGTCATACCTAGCGAGCGTATCCCCCACTGTTTTATATTGTGATTTTATTACCAGATTTCACTGATGCCATGGAGACTTCTATTGGTTTTACGAGTTTCCCGTATTGTTTATTTATACGGATTTCTGGTAAAGTATTTTATACTTATGGCTTTCTACCCGTTTTGGAAACCAAGTACATTTCCATACTTACACTGATTTCTACCTACTTTTGTAGTATGTTTTCAGAAAGGCTTTTAACTGAACTATTACTTGTTTTGACGGCGAGGGGTTACTATTTTCAGAAAGGAAAGGTTTTATTCAAAATAATTACTTATGGCCCACTCACCCTTCTGTTTTGCGCCCCTCCAGGATAAGTGGCTTGGAGCTGTCGACGTCGAGATGCGGTGGTATGACAACGTAGTAAATTCCTTTGCATTTGTAATTGTCCAGTATTCTGTACCTTGTTCAAACAATTATTATTTTATTATTTCTTTCTACTCGCACACTTTCGTGCACTCTGACCTTCATTTAATTCAAGTTGCTTAAATTATTCCTTATTTCTCCAAAATGGCTTTCGTCACCCCACGTGGTGACGGCCAGCACACCCGACTTTTGGGTGTCCACCTGTACATCTGGGTCGAGGTGTGTCAATTATTTTAATTTTATAAAAATAATGTACTTATAATTACTTTCTTGCCGCTAGGAAAATTATTATACATGCAAATACATGTAAATTAATATACATATAAGTACAGGTGCGTTAATGTACAAACTAATACTTAAAGTATCAATATACCTACTAATGCATAGGTAAATTAGTATATCAAAAGAATTTACATATAGGTAAATTAGTTTAATGTTTTATATTGGTAGGTAATTAATATTTTTGGGGGTTTTGAGCTGCAAATGGAAGTTAGACAAGTATCAATAAAACGTAAGAAATTCATGAGTGAATATTTGAGTTATAATCAAGGTTCTAAAAGATGATAGGGGCTAGTCAGGTGGCAGGTTAGGGAGGGAGTCTAGGCAGATTTAAGTAAATTTATTATATAACATATAAACAAATGCCCACTTACACTTTAAAAAAATAATTATACTTGAGAACTTTAACTTGATTACATTTGATTTAAATAAGTGTCGCCATTATTTCTGAGTAGGAACTTTAACTTGGTTATATTTGATTTAAATATGCAATATATTTACTTTTACTGACAGCTGAATAGTAAGCCTTATTATTTTGGTAAGTAGTTATAATTTTCTCTATTAAAATGTACAAAATCTTTTTGAAAATTCATCATTATTATTCACCCCCACCCCATGTTCTTACCATTTCATTTTTCCTTTCTTCTCTCTCTCTCTCCTCTCTCTCCATTTTCTAATCCTATGCCAAACTTCTCTAGCAACCGCCATTACTCTATTTCTCCTACCGCTAACCACAGCTGCTTTCCTCCACACCAATCAGTCGCTAGAACCATTTTTCACTTCAAATTCCAGAACATAGTGGAGATATCCATCCTCATCGGCGCCATAGATGGTAAGGATCTAATCTCACCTATGCCTTTACGTCGTCAAACTTGATGTCACCGCCTCGAAATGGACTCTGTGGCTCTACATCCGTCCATGCATGGAACCACCTAGCCACCGCCTACCACCGCCTAGCCCCTACCCAATTTTCCTCCACTTTTTGGCCTAAGTCGCATCGGTCCTCCACCATCTAAAGTCTAGGTGCCTATGCCGATTTTTAGAACTGTAGTTATAATAGGGCATTTAGTTGCCATATTAGGGTGGGTAATTAAAATTATTTGACATAATTAGAATACTATGACATAAATTGTAAATATTTTGCTATAATAGGTCAATTATTTTTTTACATGGCAGCCAAATTAAATTTTGAATTTTATTTGAATGTTTAAAAGTGAATGGATTTTTGTTTAGAAAATAAGAGTTTTACCGCTTATATATAAAGAACCCTTTACAATTTTGTTAGTGGTGCATATATTTTCGACATCGATATCAACAAGCATGCAGTGGACTTTTTTTAGCTAGTAGATGGCAAAAGGAATATTTGTGACAGCCAAACTAAAGCTAAAAGCATCTAATCTAACAGCTTTAGTAGCAGAATTATTCATCGATCACTGTTTAACTTTTGCATAAAATTTAAGTTCGTACATCCAAATCCCAATTGCTTCATATACATATATAGGGAAATAGATGGTTATGAAAATACTTTGGAACAATTTAGAATTGATGTGCTTTTAAAAAAAACTGTTTATAAAAACAGTTTTTAAAAGCAACATCTATGATGCTTTTAAAAGTTGATGTTTTAATGCCATAACTTTTAAAATAAGCAGTATATTTCATTTTTACCAAATACTTTTTATCTGCTTAACTAAAAACTGCTTCACTAAGTATATTTCATGTGACCAAAATGCCCTTAGTTGAGAAATGTTTGACTTTTAGTTGACATTCGTGTCGTGACACCTACGACCCATTTCTTAACTTTTTCTTGTTGTACTCGTCGATACGACGGCGTGGACACGAACGAAACAAAATTTGGAGTTCGAACAAAGGTTCTACAGGACGTTAATCTCAAGGGCATTCTCGTAATTTTTACGAGAACTGTATTTTGTAGTTTGGGCTTTGGGTCCAGTGGGCCCCACTGCCATTTTCTTTTCCCGTGCTCTCCCTCACTCTCACTCTGAAAACACTATCCCTCTCTTCTGTTCATTCTCCTTCCCCGAGCTACACAAACCTCAGTGGCTCCTCCACCTTTCCCCGGCAAAACAAGCCCCCAAACTACCACCATGAACCACCTCTAATTCACTAGGCCGAGCCTGCAACTCAAACTCCAAGCCTCGAACCTCGACTGCACAGAACTCCGACGAAGCCTCAAATATTTCTCGACGAGTTTTCCCGGTGATACTGGCCACGATCGGCCTCGTGGTGACCACCAATTGACTCCTAGTGAGTCCTAGTCCAGATCCCAAGCTTTGCATGTTCGATTTCAACTTGGAAATTGAAGATTGGAAACTGTTGTTTTCGAGCAGTGGCTTTCTTTTCATTTTTCGGCCACCAATCGGACTTCTTTTAGGTAAATTCGTGTTCCTTATCTTCCTAGCTTCAATTTGATATATTACACGTGTTAAATGGTTGAGTTTTGACAAAGTTATGGACTTTTGAAGAATTCCGGCGAAAAAAAAACCCATATTCCGGTGAGATTCTAGCCGACAAACGGCCTCCAGCAGCGGCGATGCAACGGCCGGAAGTTGCAGCGGAGAGCGGGTCCAGGCCGGCCTGAACCCGATCCAGATCCGGCTCTAACGTCAGCAAACCCGGTCCAAATCCGGTTGGACTGGGAATATTTCAAAGGCATATTATTTTCCCTAACTAATGGCGTTAACAGAATATTCTCTAACACCGTTAGAATATTCCGTTAAACCCTGGAATATTCCGTTAAAGTTAACGGAGCGCCGTTAACTTTAACGACGCTTGTAACCTGCGCGTACCGGCGCATGGTGGCCTTCCACCGGCGCATGGCGGCGATGCACGGCTGCCCATGGCAGCGTATTTGGGTTTTCGGACACTGAAACTCTTAATTTGAGTTCCGTACTCCATATTCTTCGTAGTTTTCAATTAGTTTATCAAATGTGGTTGTTTTACTTTAGGAGTGACAACCCGAGGAGTACGGAGAGCGTCCAAGCAAAGGAATTACGACTACGGTCACTGTGAGTGGGCCTTTCTTTCTAAAAGTATATCTTATATATGTTTGTGAAATGAGATTAACGTTTATGCTTTGAAACGAATCCTATTCGAAATCTAAATGTTTTAGCGAATTATCGGTATTTAGACTTGCTTTGTTATCTTATCTTATTTCGGTAACACAAATGTTTTATGTGTTGACATTGTTGAGAATCTTTCTTCAGAAAGTTTACTACTATGTTTTACCCTGGAAACGATATACTTTCTACTATACCCCATTTTAAGATACGAGACTTTACCCGTGGCATGTTTTCATACCCGCTCAATTAGGACTGCTTACACGGTGTCTATAGTACTGTCCGAGACCAGGACTATCTTCACGTGTATGTTCACACTGCATCGACACGCTCACTTTGAATCTATCATAGGTGCCAACCTGTTCTAGTTGTTTCTACTTCTAGAACTCGTTGTGACGCGCTTAACGCCAGCTTCACGTGTATGTAGTACTCGAGCGTAGATTATTACACCCAGCATGTTCATGGCAGAATATCTTTGCATGAGCTCGTGTGTTTGCATCACCTACTGAGCGTACCATGTTGTTTATATGTGATTTTATGATATACCTACTTTCACTAATGCCATGAAGCCTTATGTTATTCTTGGATTTCACGTATTGATTTCCACGTGTTGATTTTTGTTGAAAGATTTTATACTGGAGTTTATGATTATTTACCCGTTTTGGAAAATAATTACCTTTCTGCTCTTAAGTTGACTTTCACACTTATTATGTAGTATGATTTTGAAAATTATTACGAGTTTTTACATCGAGGGGTTAGTATTTTCGAAAAGCAAGGTTTTGGAAAAATTATTTGTTTTTGCCCACTCACACTTTTATGTTTTGAGCCCCTTCAAGTTTTAGTAAGCTTTGGAGCTCCTGACGTCGGGACGCAGTGGCATGATTCCCTCTTCAATGTAGGGAATCTCTCTTAGTACTGTAGTTACTCTAGTACTTTATGTTCTGTAAAATTAGTTACCTTGTTATTGTTTCTTTTGGTTCACACACACTCTTGCGCACTTAGCCTATACTATTTTATTCAAACTTCTTTTCTTACTTAAATTACACTTATTCTTTCAAATGACTTTCGTCACCTCACGGAGTGTCAGCCTTCACCCTTCGATTTTTGGGTGTCCACCTGGACATCCAGGTCGGGGTGTGTCATCATGTCACTAAGCAAACACTTATAAAATAAGTAGTATATTTTATGTCACTAAAAACTTATTGACTTTAAAGTTAAACAAATAAAAAGTGTTTGGTAAAAATAAAATATATTGTTTATTTTAAAAGTTATGACATTAAAAATAGCAACTTTTAAAAGCAACATGGAGGTTGCTTTTAAAAACTGCTTTTATAATCAGTTTTTTTTTTAAGTACAGCAACCCCAAACTGACCCTAAGTATTTTTATAATAAATTAGCATCTCTTTCCCTGTATATGTATATGAAGCAATTGGGATTTGGATGCACAAGTTTGCTTTCTGTCTTGATACATATATGGAGACGAATGTTAGTTGTTGATATATGCATGTGATCACAACATACATAAATGACCAACAATTATTTTTATGTGTGCGTGAACGACCTTCATTGATATATACGCATATGAAAATAACTAATAACAAGAATCCATCGTTAAACGATCGATGATCAATTTTTGAGTATTGTCAATTCGTCAAATGGATCAAATAAACAACAAAAGACAAAAATTGATGATGCTCATTGTTTGGGATGAAGATAAGTAGGCCTAACTCCGAGCATATACTCTGCCTGTTTTGCAAAGAGTATATTCCTCCTTCCATAAAACATTTTGTTATTGATATGATATTTCATACCCTCAAAGGGCAATGTCATAGTTATGACTTCCCATGCATGCAAAGTAATCAAGTAGGTTCCAACAATAATAAAGTTGACACACTGAGAAATATATATAGAAAAATACTATAGAAATCATCTTTTTAAATCACATTTTGTAAATCATATGGTAATAAAGTAAGACTTCATGATTTAAATAATTTTAAAAAGAAGACAAACTGTCAACAACCACATCATGTGGTTTAAAAAGATGGTATCTCTAGCATTACTCATATATACAATATTTTCCATGGTAAAGTAGAAGATGGACAAACAATTGTATTATAAGAAGTTTTAAGTTCGAATAACTTTTGCTGATTGAAACACACTTTCTCACTCAATGTATATATCAAGAAAGCTCTATCGAGTCTCGACCATTAAAATAAAGTTATAAGTTTACCCCTATTCACAGTACACTAAATAAAAAAATGTTAATATAATAAGAGTAAAGTTGTAATAACAATCTTAGCAAAAAAAAATATTGTGATTAACAATACTTATGTAAAAACTAAAAATTGAATATAAAATCTCCATGTTCTCTCTTGCTTTCATTTTCTTCTACTTTTTCTCAACTTCTTAAGCAATAATTGCATGACATGCACAACATGTGTGAGAGAGTGCTAATACATATAAAGGGGACTGGCTACAGTGCTCGTAAGCATTGAATGCTCACACCGATCTCACCCTCCTTTCCCCCCTCTCTCCTCTCTCCTCCCTCATTTTAATGGTGAGATCGGTGTAAGCATTCAATGCTTGCGAGTATTGTAGCCTACTCCCATATAAAGATCCCAATCTTCAAACACATGTTAAGTACTTAAACAAGAAAATTAATCATTTTACGTTATAAGATGAAGATTCGACAGTTAAAGAGGACAAAAATTCTTGGGTGCTCCGGAGTACGGGGTACTCTGAATTTTTTAACCGTTGAATTTTGATTTTTATATTTTAAAACAAAAATCCAACGATTAAAAAACCCGGAGTACCCCGTACCCCGGAGTATGCAAGAAAGACTCTAAAGAGGAAAATGCATACAACATAACATAATGGTTAAAGTGTCATGGATTCAAAGGTTAAAGTGAAGAAAATGATTAAAGTATCATATAAGCAATTTACATGTTTTTTCCTAAAATTAAAATATTGAATATTTTCCATTAAAGTAAAGCAATTGACATTTAAATATTAACCCAAATTAACCAATACATTTAAATATAAATCTATTTAATTAATGGTCATTGGTCATCATGAATAGTTTTCTATCCATTGGACATTTAAAATTTTATTAACTTGTTCCAAACCATATAATACTAGTTGAACAAGGCTTGGTTGCTGACAATTCAGCAGCCACTTTTGCTAATATCCACTTCTGTGTGAACACGTGTCCATATTTTAATTTTTTTAATCAAAACTTGAACACGTATTCACACGAGATTGGGTATTCAGCAGGAGTGGCTGCTGAATTGTCAGCAGCCAAGTTATTTTCATACTAGTTTTCCATGATAAACACAAACCCAAAAAAAAAAAATCGTATTCTAAGTTATAGATAGGATTATTTTAGATAGAAGTATTGATGCTCGCATTTTATATGTAATTTTATGTCCCATGATAATAATTAGCCGCAACGTCTTTTCTTATCAAGTTCTTTTTTTTTTTGGTCAGAAGATATAGATCTAGTTCTTGATGTTCCTGTTTAAGTATGGATGGTTCTATGCTATATATATATATATATATAAAATTTTTATGGTCTTTATTTTATATTAAACAAATAAAAAAAGTTATAATTTATAAACACACTCAGTCATCAGTCGCATCTCTCTCGTGTGTCGCCTGCAAATTGAATATTCCCTCGCAATATCCACTCCTCCCTCCTCCATTTCCTCCCTTATTTTACTCTCACTGTAACACGAACACCACTCCCACAACCCCACTCGCACACGCGCCGCGTGGAGAATCTGATCCGTTCATTAAGTAGTCTCCGCAGTAGGATCCACCTCACACGACGCACCATTCGCGTATCTATCTATATATAGTCGCATACAGACGCCCATTTTATATATACAAAGAGAAAAAAAGCTTGGTGTAAGACAGGGACAAGCGAACCAATTGTTCCTCACTCCAATCTATCTATCTGTATCTATCCATCCCTGTTCTTCCTCTTCCGGATTCGGATTTGGATTTTCGTTTCTGGAAAAAGATTGGGAATTTGAAGCGCGGGAATCGATTCCTGAATTGGGGTTCTTCCGGATTTTGATTAGGTGCGGAATGAGGCTGAACGGCGAGGTTCCGCCGTGCCACGACGGAAGAGCGGAGGAGGAGGAGAGTGAAGAAAACGAGAGAGAATTGAATTCGATCGTCTGCGTTGGGATTTCTCAGCCGCCGAAGCTCATCGTCGGGTACGCCTTGACCTCCAAGAAGAAGAAGAGTTTCTTGCAGCCCAAACTTGTTGGGTTGGCTCGGTATGTTGTAAAATACCCACCAATCATTTTACCATTTGTACACACTCACACATTCTTATTATGTATACATATATATATATATATATGCATGTATATTTGTATGTATGTGAAATTTTGAAGCTTTGTGAGTTTTTGTTGTGTAGTTTCCTTATGTGGGTATCCCTTGTTTTCTAGTTTCAGTTTGTATCTCTTGATTTTATGAGCATAAAAGAAGAAACAAAGGAAAAAGAAAGTTGCTTTTTTGTTGTTGCAGTGGGTGTGTGATTGGAGGGGGATATGGATATTTTTGTCTATATTGTTGTAAGCTTTGGCAATATTGATCAAGGGCAGAGTGTGTTTTGCTTGGCTTTTCCATCCAAGCTTCTTCTCCAGTGGGTATCTGGAATCTTGGGGTTTGGTGACTTTCACTGAGACAAATTTTAAATGGGGGAATATTCCATCACATATACCCTCTTGGGGTTAAGAGGAACCCAAAGTCAATTCTTGGTGCTTGCTTCTGTTTCTAAAACTTATAAAAACAGTAAGATTTTCCCACTTCTGTCTTACTTAGAGTACTTATTTACAATCTTGTCCTTCATCCTCTGTGTAATTGCATAGACGAATTTTGGACCAAGTGGGGTGGACTATTTGCCCCTTCTTTTAGGTGCCTTTACATTTGTGGTGGAATGATTTGAATGAATCTTTTGCTACTTACCTGTTTGTGTAGCAGATGAGCTGCACATTAAACATGTTTGTTACTGCAGATTGTTAATTGTGCTCGTAAGTCAGACTCTTGACGAGTAGGCAGCCATAAGCTTGACTTGATATTTGTTAATTTTTTCAAACCTTATATAAAGTATAGGATTTGCCAAAATATTCATTGAAGTCCTTCTGTTATGTGATAAATTTCTTTCAACAAGCTCGAGTTTTTATTCGTAGTTTTGGCATCAAAATTAAATGGATTTTCTTGCTTCTTCCTGCCCTTTCACTTCTTTTGAATGGTTCTTCGGTTTGTTTGTTTGTCTTTTGTTCACTATTATTTTTACGACGCTAAACCCAAGTTTTGAAACTGGTGCAAACTGTGGACACTCGATTTAGTAACAAATTTCTGGGGTGCAGGAGTAAGGGGATATTCTTCATTGCAATTGATGTTAACAAGCCACTTTCAGATCAAGGACCCTTTGACGTTGTTTTGCATAAGGTGAGTGCTCATATGTTCTTCTAGACCTTTTCGTTCTCACTTGGGGTAGTTTTTCTTATCTTAAAAGCTTTTGTTTCTAATTAAATGCTGCCTCTGGTTGTATGATTTGGAATTGTTGATCATCCCATTCAATATCCCTCTCCCTTTTTGTTTTACTAATTAATTTGTTCATTGTATATTGACAAGTATATACCATTTAAATGTATACCTGACAAAACTGTGTTCCTTCCAGTTGTCGGGAAAAGAGTGGTCCGAGGTTATTGAGGTTTGTCCATACAAACTCCAAGATGCTTTCTTGTCTTCCTTCTCCTTCTTGTATTGAAATGAACTTGTGGTGCTGCATTTTTTTTCCTGTGTATTCACGTTTGCCAAAAGATTGCTTTGTGTTAAAAGGTTGCTTTGTGTTAATGCTGGAATATTTAGTTTGTGAGATGGTTTAAAAGAGGTTATGAATGCAGTGAGTTGGAGACTAGGAGCTCCATTGTTGATTAAAATGTAGGTTCTGAATAAAATTTGTAGATCCTCGGGACCAAGTACAACATACCAATACCTTAGTTTTCTTTTGGTCTATCCTTGATTCATGAAAAGTCAATCTCATCTTCCCATTAAACCACCTGAGCAAAGTCCTGGGAGTTTATTCGTCTGTCGTTGGTGTTTACTTTCCCCACCTTCCCTTTTGTAGGATTACAGACAAAAACATCCAGAAGTAACTGTTCTTGATCCCCCAAATTCAGTAAAACATCTATACAACCGCCAGTCCATGCTTCAGGAAGTGGCTGATCTAAACTTGTCCGACTGCCATGGTATTTTTTTTCTCCTTTACTCTTATGAAAACTGTGGATTGTATACAGGAAAAGTTGTGGTTAGAGTTTCTGACCAGTTTTCATTTTGTTTCCTATAGGCAAGGTTGGTGTTCCAAAGCAGTTGATTGTCACTAAAGATTCATCATCTATTCCGAATGAAGTTGATAAAGCTGGGCTAAAATTGCCGCTGGGTACAGTTACTTTATCTTTCTTCTCGTGTATGTTTTGGGTGTGTTTTCAGGAGCACTGGTTTTTCTTTTAGTGTTAGGACACCATTTCCTCTGAATGAAACGGATTATGGCATCTACATACCCACGTGATTGGTCGCACAAGGATTTATTGATATGGCCTAGAGATCCTCTGGATTTCCATGGCTAACGTTTCTTGGTAGAATGGTATGTATAGCCATATTGATTGGAAGGAGGCAGGCTTCTTTGAACAATTTGGTAGGGGAGCTTTGTTGTCAGCTATTGCAGACTGATGAATCCTGACTTGGATACTTCAACTATTGACCTCTGTTTATTTTGCATTTCAGTTGCCAAACCGCTGCTTGTGGATGGTAGTGCCAAGTCACATGAACTATTTCTTGCTTACGACCAATGCTCCCTCTCAGAACTCGAACCTCCCTTGGTCCTGCAGGAGTTTGTAAATCACGGTATAATGTGGTAACTGGTACTTGATTACTATTTCTTTTTCAACCATGTTGTAGTTCTAATTATACTTTGTCTACCTCCTGTTTGCTGCATTGTAGGTGGTGTTCTCTTTAAAGTTTATATTGTTGGGGAAGCCATAAAGGTTGTAAGGCGTTTCTCTCTTCCCAATATCAGTAAACGTGAACTAGAAAAGCTTGCTGGTGTGTTCCGTTTCCCAAGAGTTTCATGTGCTGCAGCTTCAGCAGATGATGCAGACCTGGACCCTAGTGTTGCTGGTAAAATCCTTTAACAATGCTTAATATATTGGTTGTTATGAATAAAGCTTTTTTCTTGCCTTCTCCGAACTTTTGTAAAAACTACCTTATTGGTACTTGGGCCCCTTATTTAAAAATGGCATTATTGTTGCAGAACTTCCTCAACGGCCTTTGTTAGAGAACCTTGCAAGGGAGCTCCGCCAACGATTGGTAGCCCCCACCTCTCTCTCTCTCTTGTTAAATGTTCCTCCTGACTATACTAATACTATGCTATTTCTCTAGGGCCTTCAGCTGTTCAACGTTGATATGATCCGAGAGCATGGAACAAAGGATGTTTTTTATGTCATTGACATCAACTACTTTCCAGGCAAGTACAGTTTGTTTGCATTTACTCTATATCCTCTCAAATATCTGTATGTTGACAGTTGCAAAGTTTCCATGGTGTGTATTGAAATGTTTTGAACGAATTACAGGTTACGGCAAAATGCCAGACTATGAGCACATATTTACAGATTTTCTACTAAGCCTTGTGCTGAGCAAGCATAAGAAAAGACCTGCTACGTAACCACTGCAAGTACCCACTGTATATGATGTTTCTTGCAGGCAGATGTAGGCCTCCTTGGAATTTGAGGAACAGTCGCATCTTGTTTAACTTGTGTAATTTGGTGCGAAATGCCCTTTGCTCAAGTCACACTCCCCTGTACAGAAAGTTCTTGCTGTCTAAGCCTTATAAAAAACTTGTGATATTTTGTGTTGTTGCTAGGCTTAAAAGTAGCAAATGTCTCTCCTGTACGTGTAAAATCGATTTCATGTGTGTGTGGCGTTTCTCGTAAAGGGTCCGACCTGGTGACGCCGCCTCCGACCTGGTGACACCGCCTCCTCTGACGGAACTGTGTTATAAAGCAAATTCAATAACACCTACTCTTTGTTGTTCGAAAATCTACTTTCCAATTCCGATTCGAGTCGAATAATTAGATGTTTTCTCTTAACCCCTCTTCCCACTCCCACTTCTCTATCAGTAGGTTTAATGTTTTTGGCTGAATCTTACATGAATTTTGATAGAAACTGCTCCTTAGTGTATGTGCGCCCGCGTGTGTGTCTATATATATATATATATATATATATATATATATATATATATATATTACTTGTACTTTACTGATTGATTTTTGAAGTAGAAAACATTTGGAAAATTGGCTTAAAATGATCTGAAATCAAATCTCAATTGCTGAAGTTATAAAAATTAAATATTGACCATAGAGCGACGATATATTGAAAAACTGATGGTTGTTTTAGCTAAGCCTCTGCCCAGGGCTTTGATGCTCTGCGAAATTTGTTTTGATAGAGTTCAAATACAAACGAGTCTTTGATAGACTTCCCAGTTTCTCATCAATGTGGGAATACTAATGCAAGTCTTGGTTGAAACCGTGATGAGTTCTGGAACATGTAAAACCGCGGCTGAAGACGGGGGAAAGAAACTGTGTAAACCCGTCGGAGCCACCCATCTCGTTTCGTGATTTACTGTCGTGTTATACCTTGTTGCGTGCAATTTTCCTAAATCTAAATACAATTCCTTTGACAATAACAACTTTATGTCCAACACATTGCATAACATAGCACTCATTTGGTAACATTTGAGTTAGCAACAACTAGCTCCCACCCCAGCGGTATTTCTCTTTCCAATATTGGAGCATGTTCCAAGTTCGATGGAGGAGCATGTTCCAAGTTCGAGCCCCTCCTCCCTCGTAGCCGTCAATAAGAGTGAAATGAGTTAATGGGGCCAATCTTGCATTGTGCTACTGCTGCCATGTCCCATTCTCCTCGACTCTAGGGTCCAAGGTAATCGTGGTCACCCACCATTCAATCTTATCTAATGGTGGAGGAGGAGAAAGTGCAACAAAAAAAAGTTAAATAATCACCTACGGTTGGATTAAAATCAAATGGCAAATGGTGGGTGACCACGATTTCCTTGGATCACTAAGATGCAATGATATCAAACAAATCCAGTCTTGCACTTAAAAAACATTTGCACTTGATTAATTAATAATTTATTATTTACACAGGCTACATAGGAAGAGATTTGTTTCGCCTAAAGCTAGCTAGCAGCTACTTTACACAATACCACTGGTTGGCACATATTCTACAAGAATAACAAAGCATACTCCTTCGAAGGTCACGCTGTGGCGCATGAATATATACAAAGAATATATACATATACACATTATGTACAGTCGACCGCTGCTTACCAAAACGGACACCACCTGAAAGAAGCACAATAGCCGTTGTTAGACAAACGGACATTCAACTTGGTATACAGAACAGAGAAAAAACTCAGATGACTTTCGGCATCCAGATTGATTGCTTTTCAACTTTTCATCAGTTTATATTATTCCCACTCCATAATAATTTAGCCATTCGCGAGTGAACAATATAAGAGTGTCGGTATTAAGTGGCTCTGATCCCACCAAATTGATGTGTGTCAGATGAGACACTTAGGGCATCGAGATCCCAAACCAATCATAGGTTGTCTCAAATCAATAAACTTCATATGTCAAAGCCCCATTAATGTCGGACAAGCAAGGACTGAATCAGTACACATGCACGCGTGCTTTAATTATTATAAACTATGTTTAAAGAAACTGGAGATAAGAGGAAAATTTGCAAACAACTTACCCGACATAATTTTGGCATAAATTTTCATGAGATGTTGCTTGGATTATCAACTTTTGAACTTGCAGCTTAACAGATAAACCATGATCAACTTCTCGACTGTCTCCAGAAATCAGTGTGCTGTGGTCAACTGCTTGTTGAATAGAGCTGGAAGCTACAAAGGAACCAGCAGAAAAATCACGTCCAGTAAGTTTATTACTCATCCGAGCCATGACAACCACAGCACGCTCATTCAAGACCTCATTAGCATCACCCAGTTGATTGACAGCCTACATGGAAAACCATATAAAATAAGCATAACCAATAGCATCATTTTGAAGCATCCTATGCTGAATTTCTGAAATACCTGAAGAAGTTCCCTTTCACGAACGCCTCGTTGAGGTTGGGGAAGCTCTCTATTTTGAGCAGGTTCTTCAGTATCCACAACAGAAGTAACATTACTATTTCCAAGCATTGACATTTGAGGAACTTCATTGAAGTTGAAGAGACGCCAATTGATGAGAGGATCGTGGACAAAGGCCTGAAAACAGGTAAAACTAAGAACTAGCTTCCTTACTAAAGGATTTAAAGGAGAGAATTTACTGGTATTCGATCAATAGGGCAGCATCAACAGTATTAACAAAACCACACCCACCCACAAGTCCACCCCATTACTTTGAAATTTTAAATTACTACTGCTTGCTGCGAATGGATTCTTTTCAATGGCATAATACGAAGACCTAGCTATGGGATATCTTGACCTGGATGTTATCACCTATATTGCTGTAAATAATAGTTCATACAACTCTTTGATCAATTCTCCTTGCAGGTTTATTCAGAAAATGCCAGATTATTATCATAGTCGACTCAGTGCTGAGTAAAATACTTCAGAATGAATGTATCCTAAATCCTAATAAAATAATATATATATATATACATATATATATATATATAAAGGCTTACTGAACAAATCAAAACTATCTTGTCGCCATACCTCCATCATGGCCATAACACTATCTTTATGTGTTCGTAGAACTTGCATCACATTTTGACAAGTTGAACGGAAGTTGCCCTCTATACCACTAACCTCCATTGCTTTCACAAGCATTCTAGTCAACCGAAAGGGGACCTGAAAATACATAAATATTTATAGTGATTATATCTGGAACTGTATTTTAAACATAACTAAAAGGGCACATTGCATTGTAGTGTTATACCTTCTCAGGGAACTTTTCCCGGTTCATAGAGGCCTCAAAGCAGTCGCCAAAATCAATGTGCAAGATCTTCCCACTGTAAGCAACAGAATACGAGATGCACCAAAGTTAACAACAGAATATGAGATCCAAATTACCAATCCACTGTTTGATGGTCCAAATTTCGTGCATCAACAATTACATACCTATAGCGGTTCAGCATAAGATTGCTTGGGTGGCGATCACCTAAGCCAAGAAGGTACCCAACCTGATATAAAATCAGTTAGTCTATAATTTCACAAGCAGAATCATGTGAGGTGTTTAGTTCCCACATTACGGTTATGGACCACACACCTATATATATACATATGCACCCTGATCAATTGAGCACTTCGACGTCATTTTAAGAAAAGCAAGGACCACATTGTTAAGACCCACCCCACAAATCCCATGGTCAAATCCGTTCATTTTCATAGGTAACCATTAAAGGATCATCCACAGAAATTTTTTCCAAATTGGAATAGTTTAATCATTTGATTATCATCTTTATCATTTTTATGTTTATTGAAAACATAGGTTTTATGTATTTATTCGGAAACAACTAGATTTTAGATTGTGTTGACCTTTTGGCAGGGATGATCTTTGAAATAAACCTAAAGATATGGTTGGAATCATCAGATCTCTTGGTACCACAATGTGGTCCTAACTTTTCTTAAAATGAGGGCATTCTCATTCGGCAATGTAGTCTTAAACTTTTCTTAATAATAGAGCATTCTGATTCTGATTCTGATTCTGATTCTCATTCTCATTTACATACGTATGCGTGTACACAGTACGCTACAAAGAAACACACATACATGCTCGTGTGTGTGCACTGCGTGTTGCAAATAAAACACCTACCATGCTCATGACTGCTAAACTTCTCGTATAGTTTGTCCTCCTCTCCAGCCATACCTCAGAAGTGCGACTTTTCAGCCAAAGAACCTATCAAAAGCAGCTCTATACACCTTGAGAAAAAGGAACTCAAAGCAATCAATGAATACATGAAGAATATGCATTTGGTAAGAATCATACCCTTGCAAGGTCGTTTCCCTCTGTATTTTGTAGGGCATACTCAAATACTTCCACTTTAGCTATGAGTGGCAAATGATCATAATCCGGAGCAAAACTTAGCATATACTTGTGTTCTTGATTTAGAGTGATCTGAAACCAAGAAAGCATTTATAACACTAGGATAAATACAGCTACACCAAAGTCTAGGAACACGCCCCTTTGCATACACAGAAGCACAAATGATTGTTTTAAACCCATGGGTACAACACTACGACTTATCTTTGCAAACTGTCTTACAAGGATAGGATGCCTATGTGTTTCTGCCTGCATAGCCATAGGTACTCAGGCAATGCAAGACTGGAGACATTACACTAACATATAGGACTGTCAGAAAAAAAAATAAAGCATTCAAAGGGAACCAACTCACCTTTCTGGCATCCCGGTACTCCCTGATGAGATGGTGAAGGGTGTCACAATTTGGAACCCAACCAATTAGTCCACTGTTTGGAGACAATGGAATGACAGAATATCGTTGAATGGAGAGATCCTTTTCCTCAGTTTTTCTTGAATTCTCCAGTAGTGTATTCACCAAACCAAAAAGCTAAAGTCCATGTCAGGTTTTATGTGTTATTAACATCGCGAGGAGAAATATTAAAGGTCTATACAGAAAGAAGAAATACAAACTTAGGAACCTCAATATCCAAGTATTTAACAATTATTTAGGTAAAGAGGAAGAGATTACCTGCATGACGCGTTCATCTTGGCGTAAATCTTCATGTCCCTTCAGCAAGAAGGCATAATCCTCACCATCACTCCCATGAATCGTCAATTTCCTTGGTCTTTGTTTGGATGTTATGACAACAAGTTGGCGTGCAAATGCTGCAATTGTTACAACTGGAGATTCTGCAAGATGAAATTTATCAATTTATTAACTCAGGTTGAATACCAATACATGTCGATTATTGTGAAATTGTGTGCTTACCAGCACGATATGTCCCAGGAACAGCAAGCTCCAAATTACGACATTCCAACAACTCTGGTGAGACGGACTAATAACCATATGTAGAGAAAATGTCAGTGCATATATAATGACAATGCAAGAAGTCAAACATGAAAGGAGAAAAAGATGTCCCTACCTCTAAGTCCAGAGTAGTAAGACTCTGCAGCTGCTTATCTATTCGTCTAAATACATGATAATAAAGATCCCAAGCCTGATGAAGGCATAATTTAAATTATTAGTATCTGGGATTATTACAAAACTCAAATAAAATTTGATGCCACAATACCTATGCTGTAGAGAAGCAGTTAACATGCATTTAAAATCCATGAACTGTATAGTTATACAACTGAAAATTGATGAAGAAAGTTTAACACAATTCATATTAACCACAAATAAACAAACTTTAAATCTAAAGGCAGAAGATGAGGCAAGTGTAGGCTTGAATGTAAGTGAGATTAGTTGGAAAGAGTAACAGGTAAGCTGTTAGAAAGAGCAGGCTCACGCACAATACGTCTAACTGACTTCAATAATGTAGAAACAAAATAGTAAAGGAAAACCATGAATTGGCAAGTATGTTTCCATTCTATCTAGAACAAGGATCCAACTCACACACACGATAACAGATTGACCATTTATGACCTAACAGTTCGAAGATACTAATGAATTCAAGCCATTCTTGAAGAAAGACAAGGATTAACCAACTCAAAAAGTAAAACAACCGAACATTTTGCTCTAGAAAATCTTCATACCTGAGTAAGCTCAGCATCTTTCCCCGTTCTCTTATATTTCATGCAACACTCATAGGCCTCCAGCAATTCATGACGATATGCCTGAGATTCACACCATGGTGATGTACTCAAAAGTTAAAAACTTAAGCACAGAGTTCCAGCGAAGGTTTGAAGGGTGAGAAAGTGAAACAGCAGTTTAGGAAGGATTTAATACTCTGATTTGGCGTTTAATTTCACAGTTAACAATTCAAGAGATTGGAAAATTAATGTTGATCGGCACAAGATACAGAAATGATTTTAAAATCAAGTGCAACACAAGCAATGAAACCAACCTCAATGAATGCTCTCTCTTTTATGGTGGTATTGTTCTTCAAAGCTCCTTCCTCAAGCATTTCATGCAGTGGCTCCAATACTTTTAGCATTCCCTCAATGTTATGTTCGCCAAAATACAGGCGACTAGCTTCTTCCAGAGACTCATGCCACAATTCATGCCAAAGTATTGCGACCCGGATTAGTTCCTTTGACACAAGTTGTGCCTGTAGCCAAAATCAACTTTCTGTAAGGGTTTTCTATTGCCAAACAGGGGGAAAGAACAGGAAAAGTTGATGGAAATTAAATTGAACTATTCACCTGATCCACAAGCACACCACTATGCTGCCGAACTTTGTCAA
Source organism: Gillenia trifoliata (assembly GCA_018257905.1). Classification (NCBI taxonomy): domain Eukaryota; kingdom Viridiplantae; phylum Streptophyta; class Magnoliopsida; order Rosales; family Rosaceae; genus Gillenia; species Gillenia trifoliata. The sequence goes on from CM031080.1 coordinate 26,603,870, forward strand.
CCACTTCTTGAGCTGCAGCTCTACGTAAATTACTTATTGATTTACATGCTACAAGGAGAGGGTACATAAGAGCCTGCAAAAGGAATTGAGTTACTATAGTACTTGAGCAAGCCTCAATTACATGAATTATTGGCATTTATAGTTGCTGCAAGACATGCTACAGGAACTTGAGCACAAAATGAGATTTAACCTACAAGTTAATTAAGGAGCAGTTATCACAATTGCATATAACATGAAATTCGACAACAGAAGAATGAATAGGTATATGAGGCATCGCAAAGGCACAACATACTTTGTGGCTACATGTCGTATATCAAATGAAATCCAAAATTATAAAGTGAAAAGGAGTAACTAAAATAAAGAACTAGTCTGACTGAAGAATGCTTTAGTTCATTTGTGTAGGTAGTTGATGGTTTTAGTTTCTGCTTTGTTTCCTTTATGGTATGTTTGGATGAGAGATCTGCAGTGCAGCACTATAAAAGATTAGAGGGAGGGACTTGAAATAACTAGTACATTTTGAAAGCGATTTACAAATGACAATTTGAAAAGTGTCATTCGTAAAATCTTTGTTTATGTCTTTCTAGATCAAGTGGTGCATTTCAAATCCCTCCATCTAATGTTTTGTAGTTCATTTCTAACTGATTTATCCTAAATCCCTTGGTACTTGCAAATCACTCATCCAAACATAACATTAGAAAACATCTTGTCCTTGGTACTATTGCTATTTATTAATAGTGTTGTTTCTTATCAAATAACATATACATGATTGGTTTTCCACTACACATTGTGAAACTCAGACTGAAAGTGGAATGCCAGCCAAGAACTGCGTCAATAAAAATAAATAAATGTAAAGAGACAAGGTGAAAAAAGATAAAAATCAGTAGAATAACATTCACATGCTTGATCTCTATTCTTTTATCAGTAAAAAAGATAACACTCAGAATGAAAATGGATAACTTTGTGTTTGAAGGACTGATGCAAAAAGACAAATGATAAGGACTCTCTCCCGCCCTTTCACAAATAACAAACAATGCTGGAGATAAACAAGGATAGATCTTTTTTGAAGCACATGCTATTTTTAACTGACAATATTAGGGTAAACAAACATATACAAGTAAAAGATCTAGCACTAACAAACCAAATTCACAATCTTAATATTCATAAAATTCAAGTAAAAGATCATCAAAAGCATGCTGCATACCTGTGGATGACTTTGTCCAATTCGCACCAAAAGCGACTGTATCAGTTCCCTCACAGCATGGTTATTAGAATGTATCCTGGCGATTATTTGAGGCAAAACCACCAGCCATGTGTTAATATTAACATGTGCAAACCCTTTCTGTAGTGCCTTTTGCACTTCTGCAGTAGCTCCATGGCTGAACCACAATGTAAGAAGACGAAGAATATCCTGAAGCACATAACAGATGAAATTATATGATAACGATATTTAGAAAATATGAATATTATAAATGAGAATAATATCTTTCCTTTTATGCTTTTTTCAGGATATACAAATGCATAGTCAGATATCTATTATAATCCTCACAAATCATAAATAGCGTACGTTACTTAGATTCCCACCACATAACCCAATTTACGCAGCATGGATGCCTTTCTCAGATTATAGAAAGTGCAATTTGCATGCAAGAACCTGAAGTTGTAAAGTCATTGCAATACATAGAAACCAAAAAGGTTCAAAAATTACTAAAGTTCAAAGAAAGCAGGTGATTTTATAAAAAAGGGAAATTTTAAGAACAGAAATCAAGTGAAAAGCCCAGCTCTTCAAAAGGCACTACAAAGACAAATTGAACACATCATACAAAATACCCAAATCTGGCTCAAGCCGAACAGGCAAGTCCAGAATGGCATTCATGTTGCAAATAAGGCTTAGTCAAGGAATAATATTTACCTGTAAACTATCATCAACACCTTTAGTATTCGCTGAACATGCTATCGAGTGAAAATATCCAGTGACCGCTGCAACAACAAATTGTGACGCAACACTTGCATAACCTTTTACAGTATAAAGTGACATCACTGCTGTATTAAACAGTGCCCACGTGTGCCATGCCTTTGCCCATTTATTGGCACATTGAGTTGCAGTCCGGAAGGCATTGAGAATTTCTACACAAATTAAAATTAATCAACAAAAGAAGATTGATAATTTCTGCAGCGGTTATGTGGAACTTAAATAAGCAAACAATACCTTGTATAGAATCATCATCCAATCCAGGAGAAAGAGCCAAATTCCAGGCTCCCAGTTTGAGATACACACGGGCGATAAGTGGAACACTTGGACTACTAGAGCTCATCAAGCCAGTCGGTGTAACTGGTTGAATACTAGGTGGACTTGAAAGCTCTATTGCCAAATTCTGAACCATATTGCCACAGCCAAACAATATACACAATAAGAAATTTTGGAAGTAGGTAGTGATAGGTAGTTGAAGCAGAAGTACTTGCTCATTGGTGTTTACACAAAAAGGGAAACATTTTCTACCTGTAGCCTAGCAAATGCTTCCTTGCGCTTAACGTCCTCTCCAAGTGCCCATTGGTATTTCAAATATGCAAGCATCACTTGTGGAGGCCCATCGTACCGCACGCTTTCATGGGATGTTTCAGGATCATACTGAACACAATTTAAACAATGTTCAAACAAACAAACAAGATGAGAATAAATGCAATGTTAACATCCTTTGATAATTATGCACCACCAACCTGTAAGAGTTTGACTAAAGTAGATCTAGCCTGACTAATTCGTCCACTTTTCCGGCAAAGGGAAGCAAACTTAAGCCAAGTGTCAACATCTTCTGTCGGAGGTAGAACAAGTGCTCTAACTGCTAAAAGCCCCTGCCATACCTGCATATTCAAGAATGGTCGCATTTAGAAGTAGCTGATGCAGCCAGAAAAGTTTCAGTAAACAACCATGAGATGTGTATTGGCAAAGGCATGCATATGTTCTTGAACTGGGGTTAATTACTGATAACCCCAGCCTGATGATATGGAGGCATGAAACAGAACTCGATGGAACAGTCTAGCTCTCTTAGGTTTTTTCTGGAGTAGCAGCAATCACACAATTATTTCCAGTATCTGTAGACATCAAGATTGAATATACTATAATATATATTCACACAGAGACACACACAAGGTCATATCAATAAAATACATAAAGGGAACTGTTATTGGCACTCCAAAAATCTCATTTCTCACAAGTGTATTTTTCTTTCTAAATTTAGAAAGTTTGGAGTTTAAAATGAGAATTTTGGAGTGCCAATAACAATTCCAATACATAAATACTGAGTTTTAGTTTTTTTTCCCAGTCGTGACCAAGTAAATATGGCCATGTCAAACCTCATAGAAAAACAAGAGTAAGGGTTGCAGAAGGTTAACATTAACATCCAAAATGTATATCTCCAGAGAAGTAAACTTGATTACTTTGACTATGAAGTAATGATCTTAGTCCAATAGAAAAAGTTACAAGAAGAAAGTTTATGAATCCAAATGTTACTAGATTTCCCTTGGAGCCTTTTATTTATCCATTCATTTATTAGCTATACATAAACTAGTTATAACGTAAAGCATGTTCACCTCAACATTACGTTTTGCTCCTTGTATCCGCTCATTCCACATATTGCGAATAAGGGCTCGTCGTCCTTCAGCAACAGGGTTTCCCAGAGGAAGTGTGCAATAATCAATGACCTGATTATAGATTTTCACATTACGATTCATGCACCAAATATATAGGGGAACAACCTCCTGCCTCGCAACTCCTCTCCCAAAAAGAAAAAAAAAACAAAGAGCAAACCTCCTCAAGTTCTGACAGCTGCTGAACACGGACCATATTGCTATATGCACGTTCATAGCTCTCCAAAACCTACAAAGTGAAGAATGTCAATAATCACAATATCCAAAAGGAAAAACTATTACATGTGGAGTGCTACTGTAGTAGCATTATATTACATTGCCAAGGTACTGATAATGAAAGTAACTCAGAAAGTTCTGTTGAAAATGGAATGTATGGCTTGCTCTGACCAAGTGTTTTAAACCATAAAATTGCGTGTAATTTTTTTTCAGCCTTTCAGATAAGCATAACCTCAGTATACAAACCTAACTTATAAACGTAACAGACCAATACTATTATATAATAAAGAACTCGTCTTAAAAGGAAGAAACAGCCAATCAAGTGGAAAACAGAAAGGAAAGACAAAATCAAACCATTGGAAACAGGCATATGGAAAGAGGCAACAACTTTGTCCTCCCCATCTCTGCACCTAAGACTAGTAAATCCAACATACTGAACACTTAGACACAGACACACCTATAACAACAGATGTCATTATTTCCTCTTCTGCCTGTATATAGGTCGTTTGTAGTTAAGCACAAAGGTCCCAAACTGGTAGATTGACCCCCTTTTCTGTAAAGCTCAGAACCCCACAAACCTTTGGATTAAGTAAATTTAGTTCCATACGCATATACGGAACCATTCAGACATAGACAATATATTAGCATTGAAATCAATATGGTCATTATTTCTAAATCCCAACAGAATGCTTCAACCTCAGCATGTGAAAATCACATGGGCTCATAGACATAACGCACAAATGCAAGAGTTTATAAAGAAAAAAATATAGAAGACTCACCAAAGCAGCAAGCTCTGTTGCCAAGCATTTCCTAGCTCTCTCAACATACTCACGTGCTTCATCATACTGTGTCCAAAAACAATAGAAAACAAAATAGAATAGGTCAAATACAATAACAAAGAATGTTCCCAAAGTGTTCAGGCACCCTTTAGTACTGGTTGCCACTTATTATATCCTTTGGCTACAATGAGAACTTCAAAAAATTTCTCTCCTGTAATTAATATATAGTGTGTATATATATGTACACAAATAATATGAAAACTAAGAAGCTGACTTGACAGTAAAACGAAATGTGAACTTTGAAATCCTCAATGATCACAGGTCCACAATGAACAAAGAGACATTTAGTTTCATTCAAATAAGTGGTCCTTTTAACCGGCCAATACAATGTATTATACTGTCTAATCTGTAAATAAAAAGTTTAACTAAAGTAGACTTTTTCGCATATATTAAGACAAGCTATATTGACTGTTTATTAATGAAAAGCATAAATGCTTCAAATGGTTTTAATATTCTAATGTCTTGTCAGGTTGATCCTTGCTGATTCACAAATAGTCTTACTCATGTTAGGTTTAATAAATATTAGAGAAAACAGTAACATGGATATTTCATGATCTTAAAAAGGTGATATAAACTTTTTTTAAATGCCATAAAGTAGAATCTATCAATAGAATTATATTTTACATTATCAAAATGTAGATTATGGAAAAAGTAAATTATACCTTTCCTCTTCGAACTAACAAAACAGCTCTAAAGAATGTGCCATTACTGCTTCCATCACCACTAGCAGCAGTGTTCCCCAAGCCCCTAAGTTTGGTTTCATCACCATCATCTAAACGCGACACATATTCTGCCATTTGATCCCACTCCCCCATGTTCCAAGCAGCATTAGCAGCCTAGCACAGCCAAATTTGTTAAATTAGGGGAAGTAAGAAGGACATCAAAAAGCCCTGTTTAATCACAAACCAACCATTGGTGCCATTTCCAATCGAGCAGCCGGCTCAGCTGGGGTCCAATATTCCTTGAACAGGTTGTTAAGCTCCTCCCATTGTGCCAAAGCAGCAAGGCATCGCATCCGACCTAAAGAAGCCACCAATACAAAGCATATTCAAAATGCAAAAAAAAAAATGATACCATATATAAAGATAAATAAATGATCACAAGATACTAACAGTAAATTTACAGATATTTAATAGCACATTAAATATAATGCGGCATCCAAAACAACAACAAAATAAGCAACACAGACCTAAAGTGGCATCCAAAACAAGATGTGGACTTGACGCTTGGGAGGCTTTTGCAGTGTAGGCCTTGAGAGCATCGTCCCATCGCTGCAACTTCTCATACCTAAACAGGTACAGAGATGCAGTGGACCAGGTATAATATGAGTCATATTCTTTTGCAATGTTAGTTGAAACCAAAGTTGCTTTCTTAAATAAATAATTCAATTCAGTAAAGGGCATGGAAAGGCGCAACACAATTACAAAAGAAAATTTCAATATTTTCAAGGGAAGAAAAGGCTCCTGAAAATCCTATTATCAAAGAAAGGCAGGAGGAAAAAGGGATTGTTACAAGGGGAAAAAAAATCTTGGAATGTATACTACTAAAAATTACCATGACTCTTTGAGTTGAACATCCAAATGTTGTTGGGCAAAGGTCAATATTCCCACTGCAGCCTGAGAAAACACAAAATTATCAATAAATGGCAGCCAATTTTCACAGAAATATCAAACCTCAACATATAGTAAGGAAGTGGTATAAAGATTTTCTTTTCCAGCGAACCTCATGCTGGTGTAACTGGTTGTTTATATGTATAAGTGTTTCAACTACAGCAACAGGGTTGGCATCCATCTTCTTGGAGCGCGCTCCTTCAAATTCCATTTCTTTGTAATGCAAGGCCTTTGCAAATGCACGACACTGAAATGTAAAATAGATAAGTAAGCATACGTGAAACATGTAAGAGATAACAAAAACTGGCACCACCATCCCCCAACCTTCCCAAAAAAGTAAAAAAAAATTAAATAACTATACCTTTTCTGCAAGAGCACCAAGCAGGCGAATGTCTATAGGAAGAGGCTTCTCGTCATGTTCCATGAACTCTGCCTTCAGACACAATTAATTAAACAAAATCAACAAAAGTCAAACCAGAGAAGCAGAACTGCTATCTCATACAAGAGAAATTTGATGCAGGACATAGTTTCCATTTTTTCTTCTCCATGTTTCCATACAGAACCTCTAGTTGTCTAGTTTAGATATAAACATGACACACATAATAGAATATTATGACTACATATATATATATATATGACATACAGAACATACATGATTCCTTTTCTTCTCCATGATATATATGACATTTAGACTTAGAGCAAAAGGATGGTGATCGTTAACATTCCTAATAGAATTTTTTTTTTCATTATTTATTTGACAAGTGCTTGTCTAATTTTTTTTGTATGTTCAAATTTGAAGTGTAGGTTTATTTTGATGTAGACCTTTGCCCATGAGATCCTAGTAGAATATAGCTTTCTCACGCTTACTTAAAATCAGTCCCACATAGAAAGCTTGGACCCTATATATATATATATATATATATATAAGGGATCCTTTTTATAAGGGAAAGTAAGAGATCACATTGGTGGGCCCAACCTAATTGTTATCTGATGATCCAAGCTGTCTATAGTTAAGGATCATTCTTACAAAAATCAGCAAAGTTTGAAATAATTTTGTTATCAAATTATGATCAAACAAATAGAAAAACACAATGTCTCCAATAAAAACTGAACTAATGGTGATAAATTGATAATAATCATGTTATTCATATATTGGCAACAAGTTACTGATATGTTCCTCCTTTAACTATAAACGGATACCCTCAACAGAGAAAAACTATATACATCCACACATACATATATGTAAACGTAATCACGCAACAACTGAGGCTTTAAGCACTCCAAGCTAAAATCACACACAACAACAGAGGCTTTAAGCACTTCAAACTAAAATCACACGACTCATGTCCAGCTTCACATGTTACATTTCTTTTAGGAGTAATAGTATAATGAAAAAGACATACCAAATTAAGAAGTGTTGCCAAAATTTCAGGAGGTATATTTGGGGATGAAAATGCCATCTCCAAACTTCGAACTAACTGTTTCTGACTAGTCTCATTTAGCTGTGCCCAACAGCTAACAAAACCAGCTGCAAATAGCTCCCGCCCAACAAATGGCTGCAAAAAGGAGGATATCAGAGCCCAAACTCCAAAAGAAGTAATGTACAAATAAGTATAATATGCAATACCTGCAGCTGTGCAAGCCTTGCACAGGTTCGTAGGGCAGGAGAAGGAGATTCCTTCAGAAGTTCAATACTAAAATGTCTCATCCATTCTGCCCAATCTTCTTTGGTACTGCGCTGAGAAGCCTCCCCAGCAGTGCGTAATCGACCATCATTGACCTGTATGTAACTTGTACCAGTCAAAAATCAACTTACAGCCAAAATAAAATGAAATAGTATTATCATAAATAAATAAATATGAGGGCAAAGCCAATGAGACATAACTAGATATATGCATCTCGAAAACATACATAAGCAGCACAACAAAACCGGAACACTTATACTAGCATAGAACAAAAAATAATAGATCATGTCATAATAACCCTAGCCAATTCTAATAACAAATAAAAAGAAAGATTGTCATGTTTAACAATCATATTACGTGTTAAGTTAGATGAACTTAACATCAAAGTAAAGATTCACCAATTACATGAACAAAAGTTTAAAGATAAGGTTCCGCAGTAATATACCATATGAGCTGTGTTTGACATCAACCTCTATACTTGCAAAACAGTTGCCACTAAATTAGAAGTGGCTACGCACGATCTGTTCGACATGTCATTCTAGTAATGTAATATTTAAATCTAAATGCCCTAGGAACTGCTAGCCCACTGCACTCAGCATGTTGTTCACATATCTAAATACCATCTCACAACATAGTGACCCCAGTCCATACCTAGGCGTTTTCTAGGGCACTACATTGGTCTTCTTTTGACTGCAGCAGTGTGAAACACTATAGCACGCAACTTACGGAACATGTAATCACGGGAGAGATACCTGATGGCCTCGAAGTTGTTTCTGCACATCTGACCCATCATCATAAGGGTCAATCTCTAAATCATTCCAACGGTCAGTAATAACCTCTACTGGAAGTCGTCGGCTTAATCTTTGAAAAGTTGTACTCCCCAAAATTAGAGGTTCACGTCGCTTCAACCGCCCTTCAATTTCCTCGAATTCTTTATGCTGAAATGAAATAACCTTTTTTACTTAATCAGCAAAAGTAAGAAATCGCAAACAATTTCTTTTAAAAGAAAAAATAAGGCAATAAAGGTAGGGAATGAGGAAGACCCTTAAGCGATGTTTCAGCAGAAGTTTGTGTATTGATGGGATAAAAATTGTGAAGTCCTCCCCAAGGGCATGAGCTAGACAACAAAGGGCATCAACAGCATCCTTCCTAAGCTCATCATTCTTGCTGTAATACAAAAGTTTAAACAGCTATGAGTGTTAGATAAGTAACTAAAAAACAAGATATGTACCTAAAAAAATTCCATGGTACTAAAGATCCCTGATCAGTCTTAAGCTACAAGTTATAACATCAAACACAAGAAAAGGTTCCCCCAAATTATTCATAACATAAAACCATTACAACCTCAGACATAACAAGAAGGAACTCATGCATACTAATCCACAAGTCAATAGAACAACCCCCGCCCCCCCCCCCCCCAAAACACACACACACAAAAAAAAAAAAGGAAAGCTCGAAAATAGTGAAACATAACACACATCCTCAACTTTGGGGCAATGCAATAACAGAATCAGAGTGACAGAATGAGCACTAAGTTAAAGAAAGATCAAAGTTGAAGTCCTGACTTTAACAGTTTAACCATCCATATTATAAATTACAATGGAAGCAAGCTGTCATTAATTGGGATTCACTGCAAAGGAAGGGGAATCTGTTCTAAAACAAGCAATAATAGTAGCCAAAAAATAGATAGGATTTAGTAGTTGCAAAACCACCAGCATAAAGTTTGAATCATCTAGAAAGTTTGTCTAGAACTCAAATAGTCATATAAAATAGAAGAGGAGGGTGTGTTTAAGAAACTTGGAAGACAATTTTCAACCAATGTCTAGAAAGACCAACAGTTGCACAAGAAGATCAGATCATATAGCTAATGGACAGGTGATGAAAAGGAAACGGACCCATCTAAGACTAGCTTTAAGTGATGCACGAGAGAAGATATGTGACCAGTAACCTGAAAAAGAATAATAACACATTACAATCAACATGTTGTTCAAGAACAATATATCCAAAAATAACTGGAGTACATAAAAAAACAAAAGGAGTAGGGGGTGTGATGACAACCTGCACACGAGGGATCAGTTTCGTCAAAGTTTTAATAGCAGCACGTCTTATGTCCACCGAAGCATCAACTTTAAACAAGCGAATGAGTGCGGGAAGAAGAAGATGCATATGTTCATCCAATGTTCCTACATTTTGAAACTGAAATGAGTCTTTACATGTTGGTATATATATACTCCAGAATAGCAGATTCACATTTTCATCATGGTTAAAAAAAGTTTAATAAATGCTTTTTGAGCTCCAAGCCTCCAACAGAGGAAACCATAATGTTCTTTAAAACATAAAAGTCTCATACAGCCAGCTTTAGGGCCCTTTGAAACAGAAAACCAAAAAGTTTTGTATTTCCAAATCTAAAAAGATAACAAGCCATTTTGCACAAACCATTAATCCAAATAGAAAAGGCTACAATAAAGCTATCAGTTATAAATGCAACATTATAAGGTATCTAAAAATTTGATGCCCATTCACTTTAAATTTCCATCAACGATGACTAATCTAATAATCTCACTTTACCATAAATCAAATCCTCTTACTCTCACTTTACCATGATTTAAAATCATACATTAAAACCACCTGCAGACATTATTTAATTTATTTTCATACCCTCATAATCAACACAAAGGAACTGTTCTAAATATAATACATTTGCCCATTATTTTGGGTTCTATCTTGAGAAAAAAGAAAACAATATTCAAGGAGGATTTCCAAATATGAATATTCTACTTTCGTGAATGACACAGAAGGGGTCAAATTTTCTAATTCTTGCATGTATTTTACATGTAACTCGCAAAATGAAATTCCTTCTTTTCCCATGCTGATTCTTTCTTGCACTTACTCTTGGAGAAATTGCATATCTACACAACCACTTTCCTTAAACTCAAGCCACCATTTTATTTTATTTTTTATTTTTTTTTAAGAAACAAATCATTTATTAACAGAAGAATTTACAAAAAGTGGATAAGAAATCCACCAACTAAAATCAAACCTAAAGTACTAAACTAGACCTCTCAAATAGGACCAATTTACAAAAATCAAACTTGAAACTAAACTCATTTTACAGTTACTAACCCATCCATCACTATAGAAGAGTGAGAATAATCCCTAAACTCAGTCGAAACAGATGCCCAAAGAGCTGCCCAGTATCTAACTTGGTCCCATAGTTCACCTACTCCCACTCCTCTAAAATCTTCCAAAATTCTTCTATTACACTCCATCCAATTCTTTAAGTCACCAAATTTGATTCTCAAATATCTATGATACTTTCATATCATTAACAAACTAATCCAGTCTTACAAGGACTTTTTTTACAAGACTTGAAAGAAAAGTTTCTAATATCAATAAATATCACTATTCATGATAATGAAAAATGAAGAGTACTAACCACCAAACACTTCAAGGGTACGGAGGATGTCAAGAACATAAGTATAATCGTTATACCGTTCTGCATCACTTAGAACTTGAATACAACATGGAAGAATATCAGGAAGGTACGTTCGAAATTCATCATTGAGAGCCAAGCAAAGCTGCTCCACCAGATGCAGAACCTGAGAAAGTTTACAGGAGAACAGAAAATAATCACAATGGGAAGTTTTTTTTATATAAAAAAAAATACTACAATGGGAAGTTCAAGCACAAAAGATCAATCTCATGATAAGAGCCACTGTAACCAAAAAGAAAAGGCCAAACTTACTGGATAACCAAGTTGAGGATGGCCAGCAGCAGGAAAACTGAAGGTTGACCATAGTTCTGAAATTAGAGCGAGCAACTCGTGCAGATATTTCCGAATATGCTGCACAGCACATCATACCCATATATGATCATCAAGGAATCATCCACAATCATTACATGTATGAAAACTTCAAAAGCGCCGAGACATTTAATATACCTGACGCACAATAGACACTAGCGTACCAAGCTTCCATGTTATAAAATCCTTTAAAGCATCATCACATGTCCGGACTATATGGAAGAGATCAGGCAAAACCTACAGGTAAGAAAAATAAAGATGCACCATTTAAAGCCAAAAAGACAAAATCAAAAGCAAATGCACCAGTATATAAACTGTTGATAAGCTAAATAACAGGTGTAATTCGAGATGAAAATGGACAGTAGAAGAGTAATGATAAATGAATCTTGTTTTTTTTGAAAAATTGATAAATGGACTTCCAAAGGCATGAAACCTAAAACATGTTTTGTCTAAAAGGGAAGACAACGTATAACATAATTCACATCCATGAAACTAAGGTTTAACAGGAAAGTACATGTGCTTGTCTGTATTGTTTTAAAGCCCCTTTCTTCTACGACTAGATTTTATAGTTTTAAAGCCCCTTTCTTCTACGACTAGATTTAACCAAACAGATGAACTGTGCGGAAACAAACAGGAAAGCAAACCACCCAAAACAGAAAAGAATAACACAGCAGGTTTTATAGTGGTTCAGCCAAATTTAGCCTACGTCCACTTTGTGATCTCTTCTTGAGAGATTCACTAGCACTATGAAGAATTTAGGTTTACAAGAACTTGTTGCAAAACCCTAGAAATCCCCAAACCTAGTTCTTATCTCTCTATCACCCTTGACTCGCTGTTTTCTGCACTCTCTGCCTTTTTCTGTCTTACACGTAAAAGACTCCTAGCAGCCTCTATTTATAGAGCATAGAGGCTGATTACAAACCTTGTCATATTAGGACTTAATTCTCTAGTTCTAAACACAATAGGAAACACTTTTCCTATTCCAAAACCAATTAGAAAAACCTAATCTGATTTTAACTTAAATCCTAATTAACATAGGCATATCAACGAGCCAAAAACACAACAATCTCCACCTTGGTGAGTTGGCCGTTGCTGCAACCTTCAGGATGTCTTGAATCTCTTGAAGTAACCCTGAACAAAACCTTCAAAGTCTTCACCTTGACAAGATTCTTCTTGTCTCCAACGCCTCCAGTGAGGAGGTGCTTCACCACGGCTCTCGGCATGTAGTGATCTTGAGTAAGTCAAACAATGTTTGAACTTCTCTAGGTAACAAGGCTTAGTGGGCAATCTGCTGCATTGTCATTTGTGTGAACTTTCTCACAATGATTTCTCCCAGTTCTATCAATCTCTGATCCTATGATGCTTGAACATCAATATGTTTCGTTCTTGCATGAAACACTTGATTCTTTGCCAAGTGAATGGCACTTTGACTGTCACACTTCACCACAGATTCTTGTTGGATTCCTAATCCATTTGCTAGCCCATTCAACCAAATAGCTTCTTTGAAGCCTCTGGTAATGCCATATGCACTGCACTTGGAGTTAGCAGATAGAGGCGCGACGGCGAAGAGTCGCTTTCATTTCATGGGTCCTCTGCACAAGTGAAAACACATAACTTTGTTGTGGACCTCCTTCTATCAAATCTCTTGCATAGTGTTTGAATCTACATAGCCAACCACGCACGCTACCTCTTGTTTTCTTTCAAACATGATTCCAAGCTGTAGTTCCCTTTAGAAATGTAGTAAATCCATTTCACTTTGCATGCGATGAGATTTTCTGGATTTGACATGTGCTTAGAAGTCTTGCTGATGCTTGAGCTAAATACGGTCTTGTCACGGATCATTGCGCCACGCATAGAGACACCCTACTTTGCATTTGCATATGGAACATTCTTCATCTCGTCAATTTCTTTTTGACTTGATGGCCTTTGCTTTGCACTCAGTAGTGTGCGACCCGATGGGAGTAGAAACAACTTTAGCTTCATCATATTGAAGCGTTGAAGTACCCTCGTAATGTACTTCTCTTGTGGCAAGCCGTATTTTCCCGGCTTTCTATCGCCTAATTTCTATTCCAAGGATCTTTTGTGCGGCTCTAGATCCTTCATGTGAATTCAGCTCCCGATTGCTTCTTCAATTCTTGGTTACCGACATGTCCTTTTGCATCACAATTAGCATGTCATCTACATACAAAAAGTAGTAGAATAATTTCCCCATCTTTGAATACATGGCAGTAAACGCAGCAGTCATATAGACATCTGGCGGTGTAGCCTATTTTGTATGTATGTGTCGAAACGTTTGTACCATTGCCTTGGTGATTGCTTAAGTCAGTATAGGGACTTCTTGATCCTACAAACTAGACTACTCCTTTCTGTTTCGACAAAACCCTCACGGTATATAAATGTCTTCTTGAGATCTGACGTGAAGAAATCACGAGTTTTACATCCATCTGTTCAATCTCATATGTTCTACTGCTTTACTTTATAGACATCGATGCTTAGGAATTGATGTGTGCTTGACGGCGGAGAAAAATACCGTCATAGTCTACTCCTGTTTTACTGCTTGTAGAATACCCTTTTGCTACCAACGTGCTTTAAACTTTTTATGGTCTCATCATCATGTATTCACTTCTTTTTCTTCCTAAACACACTTACAGGCCAACAAATTTTCTTTCTTTTTTGGGTTTAGGAACCAATTCCATACGAATTCTTGTGCAAGATTCCATCTCTTCTGTCATATAGATCCAACGCCCTTTCCTCGCTTTCTATGGCATCCTATAAGTAGTTGGATCTCCTTGACTATATACTCGAGCATGACTCACATCTTCTTCTGATTGAACCAATCTTTGTACCTTTCTTGGATTCCTCGGGTTTGTCAAGTGCTATGCATCTTTGAAATGGCTTAGGTGCTGGTGGTATAGAGAATTTGATCCTTTGTGAGGATTGCTCCACTGAGCTACTGGCGGATTTTGATGCTCTGGTTCTTGATAACTCCCTGATCATTCCCGTCTTGCTCGAATTGCTCCGCCAGGCTTGGGAATCTTCATCCAATCTTTAGTTAATGAAATTTCGATTGCTTCTTCTTCAATATCAGCCATCTTCTCCTTCTTGCTGATAACTTCTTTATTTAACGGCATAGTCATCTCATCAGACTACATCTCTGTGATCACCTTTTTCTTGTTGACTATATCCCACGACTTATAACCTTTCACTCCTTTCTCAGCAGGTGAACACGCACTCGAGTGACTTAGGCTTTAGTTTGAGATCACTCATCCTTTGGGAATATGTGCATAAGCACTACAAGCCAAATATCTCACAAGTTGGAATAATCAGCGGCTTTCCCGGACCATACCTCTTACGCACACTTGAAGTCAATAACTAGAAGGTGATCGGATTAGCTTAAATAACAAGCGTGATTAACCTGCTTTAAAAGCATTTCGAGCAAACTGCATGAAGTCTATTGCTTCTTTCTCTCTCCATGAGAGTTACGTTTCATCCTTTACCTTATATAGTTTTGTTGAGGTCTTCTTAACGGTAAAGTGTGCCATGATGCCTTCATCCGCACGCCAAGTGTCAGAAATAGAGTGTCTCTATATTCACCTGCGTGTAACTACTCAAACACTTGATTTTACGCTGGTTCGGTTTCTACTTAGCTTTCCCACTCCTTGAACGAGTGAAAACTTGATTGTTTTCATGGTAGACCCGAGCCTTTCTTGAAAAATCGTCGAGAAAAGTGACAAAATATCTAGCTCCGCCGCACTTGACTCGCGTTAGGCGGGCACGAGCTGTACTGTGTGAATATAGTCGATGCTCCTTTGGATTTGTTCTCAGCGCTACTCTGTTTTGAATGCCCTTTGAAGTGCAGCTAGAGTGTCTGGTGTTCTACGGAGCAGTGACAATCCTTTACACCTTCCAATTGGTTTTTCTTTTATTGTAATTCTTGCAACCTGCTGCCTCGTGTGCCACTGGCCGTCTATGCAAGCGCTCGTCTTGTCTTATACGTAGGCTAGCTGGCCCACTTTATTCTGTAGACCCGAAGTACGTACATGTTGTCGGTTAACGGCCACGCACCGCACCGTGAACCCGATTGTCCCTTGCTACTCACGAGTTTTCCTTCGGACTTGTACGAGCAAGCTCACAATCCCAATGCTTTCCAGGAAATCGAGGTTCTTCCTTAATTTTGGGATGTGTACGACGTTCCCGATGTTCGACCAGCTCCCGTCATGCATTCGATTTTTCTTGTTCTATTCATGATTACTACCAGGTGAATCATCCCCGTTAAGACTTCCCGGTGTTTACTCTCTTCCTTGTGTCGAACCATTCTCTAATTGCGCATGTAAATGTGCGGCTGTATCAAAAGTCAGTGTTTAGGCGGCTGGGGCGATTATTCTTGTGAGAAGTTCTCCATCGTCCTTTGTGATTTTGAGCGGTAACAACATTGGGCGACTTGGAGTTTTCCTAACCTCTTCGCCTTTTTCTCCTTCCATTGATCGCAATCTCTTTTCCAATGGTCGGAGTGAACCACATTAAAGCAACCATTCTTAACTTTTCTTTGCTCTTTCCCTTGGATTTAGACTGCTCCTTTCTTGATCAGTCGCTTTTTCTTGGACCTTATCTTTCCTTGCCTTTGACACTTGAGTCCTCGAGCTTGAGAACTTTCATCTCACTTCTCCATCTTGACGTAAGATTCTAGGTCCTCTACACACTTTAGAAAGTGTGATGCTTTCTTTGAATATCATGGTGGTTACGGGGTGCTTGAATGAAGGTGGAAGAGAGCATTAGTAGCTATATGTTTGTGTCTTCGTCATTGAGTTCCTCTCGATCTTCTCCAAGTTTGCCAAGCAATTAGAAAATTGCTTACATGATCGATTAGATCATCTCGGCACCCTCCAATCTTGAGGCCAAAGGTCATCTTTCAAGGAGATGGCACCTATTGTGGTTTACCACTGTGTGAACACACTCTCGAGTTTCTCCCCATGCTTCCTTTGCGATCATATTCTCACTTAGATATGAAGTATAACGTGCTCGAAGCAGATCTCCATTTCGATGAGAGGCTCTTCCTTTCTTGTCTTCAGCGTCCAAATGGCTTGATATCCATCTCATGCGGGTCTTACTCACATTGCCTCGTCGATTTCTTCTTGAATCCAGGATGTTTCATCTTCCTACGCTTAAGCGTGAAATTGTCCTTCTCTTGGTTGAAGGCTTAATGGACGACTTTCACATCTCTGTCGACAATGGCCTTTCCTCGTAGAGTACGAGGTTTGAGCCTAGCAGAAGCTCACGATACCACTATAGTTTTAAAGCCTTTCTTCTGTATTGCAGATTTAACCAAGCAGGATGAGCGTGCGGAAACAAGCGGGAAAGCAAACCACCCAACGAGAAAAAGAATAACCACCGAGGCGGGTTTTATAGTGGTTCGGCCAAATTTAGCCCTCACGTCCACTTTGTGATCTCTTCTTGAGAGGATTCACTAGCACTAGAAGAATTTAGGTTTACAAGAACTTGTTGCAAAACCACACAAATCAGACCTAGTTCTTATCTCTCTATCACCCTTGACCATTTGTTTTTACTCTGCGCCTTTTCTGTCTTGCACGTAAAAGACTCTGGCGACCTACATTTATAGAGCATAGAGTGATTACAAGCTTTCCTTGTCATATTAGGACTTAATTCTCTAGTTCTAAACCATGATAGGAAACACTTTTCCTATTCCAAAATGATTAAAAACCTAATGCGATTTTTAACTTAAATCTAATTAACATAGGCATATCCAACGAGGCCAAAAACACCTTGAGAAGGATTTAACCAAATAGATGGTAATGCGGAAACAAGCGGGAAAGCAAACCATAATGAAAAGAATAACCGCAGTTTTAGTAGTTCGGCCAAATTTAGCCTACGTCCACTTTGTGATCTCTTCTTGAGAGATTCAGCAGCATGAAGAATTTAGGTTTACAAGAACTTGTTGCAAAACCACTGAAACCCCGAACCTAGCTCTTATCTCTCTGTCACCTTGACTCGCTATTTTAACGGCTACGCCTTTTACGTCTTGCAGTAAGATACTGCTTGACCTCCCATTTATAGAGCATAAGGT
This sequence comes from Gillenia trifoliata, assembly GCA_018257905.1. Taxonomy (NCBI): domain Eukaryota; kingdom Viridiplantae; phylum Streptophyta; class Magnoliopsida; order Rosales; family Rosaceae; genus Gillenia; species Gillenia trifoliata. The sequence goes on from CM031080.1 coordinate 26,621,746, forward strand.
GATTACAAACCTTGTCATATTAGGATTTAATTCTCACAGTTCTAAACCTGATAGGAAACACTTTTCTATTCAAAACGATTAAACCTAATGCGATTTTAACTTAAATCCTAATCAACATAGGTAGATCAGCGAGCCAAAAACCTGCCAATCTCACACCTTGGTAGATTTGACTAGGTGCTGCAACCTTGGATGTCTTGTATCTCTTGAAGTAACCACCAGACAAAACAGCCCCGAGTCTTCACCTTGACGAGATTTCTTTGCTTGCCTCAGCGCACCTCTCAGTGAGGTGCTTCACCCACGATTCTCGGCGTAATGCTTAGTGATCTTGAGTAAGTCCAAACAATGTTTGAACTTCTCTGCAGTGAGGCTTGGTAGGCAATCTGCTTTGCATTGTCATTTGTGTGAACTTTCTCACGGTGAGTTTCTCGGATTACATCAATCTACGATCTATGATAGCGAACATCAATATGTTTGGATTCTTGCATGAAACACTTGATTCTTTGCCAGAGTGAATGGCACTTTGGGTCTGCCCACCACCACGATTCTTGTTGGATTCCTAATCCATTTGCTAGCCACGACCAAATAGCTTCTTTTGAAGCCTGCATTGTCTGCATATACTCTGCTTGATTGTAGATAGAAGTTGTATGACAGTGACTTTCCATTTCATGGATCTCTGCACAAGTGAAAACATAACTGTTGTGGACCTCCTTACTTGTCCAAGTCTCACGCATGAGTGAGATCTACATAACCAATCACGCATGCTACTTCTTGTTTTTTCTTTCAAACATGATTCAAAGGCACCTTAGTTCACTTTAAATCACCAGTAAAATCCATTTCCTTTGCATGCCAGTAAGTTACAGTTTGACATGTGCTTAGAGAGACAACTCGATGCTTGAGCTAAATACGGTCTTGTCGCAGATCATTGCATACATGAGACACCTACGCATTTGCATATGGAACATCCTTCATCTCGTGATTTCTTTTTAGGCTTGATGGCCTTTGCTTTGCACTCATTTGGAAGTGTGCGATAGCGGAGGTAAAGTAACTTTAGCTCAGTCCATATTGAGCGTTCGGAAGTACCTTCATAATGTATACTCTTGTGACAACCAAATTTTCTGACTTTTCTATCAGCCTTATTTCTATTCAAAGGATCTTTTGTGCGACTCACCAGATCCTTCATGTCGAAAATTCGACTCCCAATTGCTTAACAATTCTTGAATTTTCGACATGTCCTTTGCATGCGATTAGCATGTCATCTACACATACAAAAAGTAGTAGAATAATTTCCCATCTTAGAATACATGGCGTGCTTGTGATCATATAGACATCTGGTGTAGCCTATTTTCGCATGTATGTGTCGAAAGCGTTTGTACCATTGCCTTGGTGATTGCTTAAGTCCATATAGGGACTTCTTCGATCTACAAACTAGACTCTCCTTTCTGTTTTAAAACCAAAACCCTCAGAAATTTGTGACATATAAATGTCTTGAGATCCCATGAAGAAATACGGAGTTTTTTACATCCATCTGTTCAATCTCTCCATATCGTCTTTGCCGCTATAGACATGCACGTGCTTAAGATTGATGTGCTTGACAATAGGAGAAAAAAATAGCGTCATAGTCTACTCCATAACTGCGAATACCCTTTTGCTACCAAAAGCGTGCTTTAAACTTTATGGTCATAAATCATCATGTATTCCTTAACTTTTCTTATAAACACCCACTTACTGACCAGCAAGTTTTCTTTCTTTGGGTTTGGAGCCAATTCCCATACGAATTCTTGTGCAGAATTCCATCTCTTACATCATTAGCAGATCCAGACTTGCCTTTCCGCAAGCTTTCTGCCATCTAGATAAGTAGTTGGATCTCATGACTTACTCGGAAGCATGACTCGCATCTTCTTCACAGTTACAGACAGAAGTCTTTGTACCTTTCTTGGATTCCTCTTAGGTTTGTCAGAAGTGCTATGCATCTTTAGAGTAGCTTAGGTGCTGGTGGTATAGGGAATTTCGATCCCGCTTTAGTAAGGGATTGCTCCTGAGCCCCTAAGCGGCGGCCCGATTTTGATGCTGCAGTTTGTGATAACTCCACGATCATTCCCATCTTGCTCGGTGCTCCAGGCTTGGGAATCTTCATCAAATCCTTTTGTGTAAAATTTCGATTCTTCTTCTTAATGCGATCCATCTTCTCCTTCTTACATATTAACTTCTTTATTTAACGGCATAGTCATCTCATCAAAGACTACATCTCTGCTGATCACCTTTTTCTTGTTGACTATATCCTGACTTATAACCTTTCACTCCTTTCTCAAAGCGGAAGTGAACACACACTCGAGGTGACTTAGGCTTTAGTTTGGTTCTTTCATCCTTTGGGAATATGCACCAAACACTTTACAACCAAAAATATATCGAGTTGGAATAATCAGCTGAACTTTCGGACCGTACCTCTTACGCACTTAAGTCGATAACCACACGAAGGTGATCGGTTAACCAAATAACAAAGGCGTGATTAACCATACGCCCCAGCGTTTGAGTCAGGCTTTTTGCATGAAGTCTCGTACTTCTTTCTCTCTGCTTGAGAGTCTTTGTTCATCTTTACGCAGCAGTTTTGTTTAGGAGTCTTCTTAACGGTAAAGTGTCTTTGCGATGCCTTCATCGCACATAGGTTTGTAAGAAACCCAGAAAGTGTCTCTATATTCACCTCAAATTGTAAGCTTCTCAAACACTTGATTTTGCGAGTTCGGTTTTCTACTTCCATTTCCACTCCTTGAATTTGGTGAAAACTTCAGATTTGTTTTTTCATGAAGTAGACCCAGGCCTTCCTCGAAAAAATCGTCCGGAGAAAAGTGACAAAATGTCTAGCTCCACCTGCCCGACTCCGTTGGGCGGGCCCGAGCATACGTGTGAATATAATCCGGTACTCGCTTTTGGATTTGTTCTCACTTTACTTTCTCTGTTTTTGAATGTCCTTTGATGCAGCTACAGAGTGTCTGATGTTCACGAATTCGGCTAACAGTCCTTTACACGCTTCCAATTGGTTTCTTTTGTGTAATTCTTGCGACCACTCTTTGACTCATGTGCCCACTAGCCGTCTATGCCAAAGCTCGATCTTGTCTTCCTCGTGGGCTATTTGCTCCCACCTATTCTTGTAGACTGAAGTACGTACATGTTGTCGATTACGACACACCTCATGTAGACGGATTGTCCCTTGCCTACTCACGGGTTTTCCGCTAGGACTTGTACCAAGCAGGCTCTGTCCAAAGTGCTCGAGGAAATCGGGTTCTTCCTTAATTTTGGGATGTGTCGGCGTTTCCCGATGTTCGACCAACTCCATCATGCACGTCGATTTTCTTGTTTTCTATTCCCATGATTCTCTGAGGTGAATCATCCCCATTAAGATGAACTTCCCAGGTGTTTCTCTCTTCATATGTGTCGAACCATTCTGGTGCGCTACGTATGAAATATGTGACTGTATCAAGTCGATGTTTGGCGGCGGGCGATTATTCTTGTGAGAAGTTCTCCATCGTCCTTTGTGATTTTGACGATAGCGACGTGGGCGACTTGGAGTTTTCCACAACCTCTTCGCCTTTTTCTCCTTAGTGATCGCAATCTCTTTTCCAATGGTGAATTGAACCACATTAAAACAACCATTCTTCTTTTCTTTGCGCTCTTTCCTTGGATTTAGACTTGGCTCTCTCTTGAATCAGTCCTACTTTTTTTTCTTGGACCTTCCTCTTTCCTTGCTTTGACACCAGAGTCCTCGAGCTTGAGAACTTTCATCTCCACGTATCCATCTTGACGTAAGATTCTAGGTCCTCACACACACTTTAGAAAGTGTGATGCTTTCTTTGAATATCATGGGTGGTTACGAAGTGCTTGAATGAAGGTGGAAGAGAGCATTAGTAACATAGCAGTGTGTCTTCGTCATTGAGTTCTTCTCAATCTTCTCCAAGTTTGCCCAAGCAGTGAAAATTGCTTACATGATCGATTAGATCCTCTCGCTTCACCATCTTGAGGCCAAAGAGTTAAATCTTTCAAGGTAGCACTCTTGTGGTTTTTCCCCCTGTAGACACTCCTCGAGTTTCTCCCATGCTTCCTTCTGGAGTCATATTCTCACTTGGAAGTATGAAGTATAACATTATCGGCAGATGCATTTCGATAGAGCTCTTTGCGTTCTTGTCCTTGGCGTCCGTTGAGCAATATCCATCTCGTGAGGTCTTACTCCCTATTGCCTCGTCGATTTCTTCTTGAATCGAGGATGTTTTTCTCTTCCTACGCAGCGTGAAATTGTCCTTAGTTTGAAAGGCTTAATGGACGCTTTCACATCTCTATTCGACAATGGCCTTTCTCACCATCGTGATGCAGTTTGAGCTTTAACAGGCTCAAAGTACCCTTATTGTTTTAAAGCCCTTCTTCTCACGACTAGATTTAACCAAATAGATGGTAATGCGGGAAACAAAACGGGAAAGCCAAACCACCCAGCTTGAGAAAGAATAACCACGATTTTATAGTGGATTTGGAAGCCAAATTTAGCCTACGATCACTTTGTGATCTCTTCTTGAGAGATTCACTAGCACCTATGAAGAATTTAGGTTTACAGAACATTTGCAAAACCACTAGAAACCCCCGAACCTAGCTCTTATCTCTCTATCACCCATATTTCATTATTTTAACGCTCTACTGCCTTTTACGTCTTACAGTAAAGATACCCTACTTTGACCTATTTATTTATAGAAGCGTAGAGTGATTACAAACCTTGTCATATTAGGATTTAATTCTACAGTTTCTAAACCACGATAGGAAACACTTTTTATTCCAAAACCAATTAGAAAACCTAATCTGATTTTAACTTAAATCCCAATCAACATAGGTAGATCAACGAGCCAAAAAACACAACAGTCTGTACATATGCATTCACACACATGTTACTACATGTGCGTAAAACATACAACGAAACCAATCACAATTGAAATGTATATACACTGACCTTTGGTAAGTATGGAACACAACCAAGACCCATTGACTAACCTCGCAACAAAAAAATAACATTAGACATCAAGAACTACACAAATAATAAGAATATCAAATTAAAATCTTATAAGAAAAGTAAATCAAAAAACATAACCACATTACTATATGCTAAATACCTTGAATATGAACATAAGAGATCCGACCACCTTTAGGTGGTAAGTAGCAAGTGAAGGGTCCCTAAGTATACGCATGAGGGAGTTGATTGCAACCTGTGGTCATAACATATGTAACAAACAACAATGACAGTCATTTATCATATTGATGTGCATACTATATGAATGGATTTTAAGTTGTGGATCACCATAGTCCATTGATTGTGTAGACAACGCAAACGCAATCAGCAACAATGACGAGCATCATTGTTATCAAATATATATTTATACACATCCATATAATAAAATACAAAGGTTATAGCAGGTTTGATGTGCTACCGTAGAATAATAGTCTTCAGACGTTGCAAATGATGGCCACAGGTCCATAGGCAATTCATCCACAGATTGAATGTGTTGACCAGATTCACTGGCATTACGTGTAACATCTCCATGTGACCCAGGCAGACTTTGCTGATTTCGTTTATGCACATGAGGGTCTAGAGCACCCATAATTCCGAGAACCTGGTGAAGCCCAAGAACAGGTTAACATAAAAAGTTGGCTACAGTTAACAACCATGCAATCTAATTAAGAAGTTACCTTTAGTACTTCACGTCTTGTAGACCATGCTAATTCACCATTCAGTAACTTCAAGAGTAAGCCAAGTAACAGTGGATATTCATTGTATGGAGTTATGACATACCTGTCAAAATCAAAGAACAAAAGTTTCCTAACACAAACCAAAATATAATACAGAACTTCACAAAACCTGATGCCAACAAAGTATCTCAAATCATAGCTCGATGATACCAAATATGTGGACTGATTCTATCTTCTACGGTTCACAGCCCCCAAAACTAAGTGGAAAAATTATACTCTAATGGAAGTGGTTGGCCATGCATAAAGCAATATCAGGAACTAGAATCTCAACCCTTGCTTTACCATCTACCAATTCTCCCTCTCCAGCAAACAAGCTTCTTAAAACCAAAGAGATGCAAGTATAAAGAAGTGACAAACTGACTCCAGTAAAATAAGGTAGTCCACTGTCTTCCTAGCTCACTAGAGCACATGCAAGACCTAATAGAATATTATCTGTTGTTGGCTCATACCTCAAGGGAAAGACCCCTATGTTAAGGATAGTACTACAACATTTAACTATAGTTGGCGGGCTTCTTAACAACTTAATATTTGAGATTAACAGTTACTGGGCATAAGAGATTAGGTAGCCATGAAATCTTTTGTTTGGAAGGGAGGAGGCGTGGTTTGCTTAACCTCACATACTAACTTGAATACTACAAACAATAACTCAGCAAGGTATCAGAACCTCTGAGTAGTGCTACCTACCCTATATTTATTTCTCTTTTACTATATTGACAAACAAAAAGAAAAACGAGCTCAAAGTTTAATGACCAAATTGACAATTACATATTAATTCAATCAGATATGCACATCAAATAAGTATAAAAGCATAAGCCTCAGTGAAGCTGTTTCTAACTCGAGATTAAAGATGAAAACGAAAAATATATATAACAGAACCTATCATAGAGCAATGTAACAAACACAGTGCATACCCAGTGCTCTGTACAACTTGACCAAGAGTAGCGACAGCCACTTCCCGTTTGGTGACAGCTGCTCCATCCAATAAAGCATCAACAATTAAAGGCATAAGCTCAGGAATGTATTTTCGCATTGCAAAACCACCCTAGATAGAAGTCAAAAACAAAAAAGAAAACAGAATATATATCAGCACAACACAAAACAATTTTATAACAGAGAGAAAATTTATTTCTCGTATTCAATAAATTTGTTTGTCTTGCCACCAAAAGAAAACACATTTTCATGTTCTTCACCAACTACGCATCAGACACCTCAACCCCACCACCCACCAACCTTCAATCCAAATAAAATAAATACATAACACCATGATGGACTAAAGCCAAATGTACCCACCACTCTAGCCAGATCCCCAACAGTTACAAGAACTCCACTAATAATGCCATTATTTGCGTTCACACCAGTGCCATCAGTAAGTCTTGCAACAAGTGCCTGAACAATCAGACATTTACTATGAGAGAAGGGGAAAAACAAATTTATTACTGATAAAGGACTGAGATAAACAATCACTAAATGATTTATTAAACCTTGTGTATCGGAGCAACGTATGGAAGTATTAGTCGTTCACAGTTACGTATTAAACAACCCAGTAACTTCGCACTTTCTTCCCGGCATTTGGTATCTGCACTGCTGACATAGCAAGAGAAGTCAATATCTGACACTTTGACAGTTCATTCTAGCATTAAAATCCATAGCAGTAAGTAACCACTTATCCAAAAAGAAAATACTGTATGTAACCAAAATTGATAATCCTTTCACATCACCTCTGCCCGAGGTAAGTCAACAACTGTATGAGATGCCGACGAAGTGCTGGAAGAACATAAGCAGGATTTTTTTCCGACAACCTCCCAGCCACAGAAATTGCAAACTCTCGAACATCAAAATCCTATAACAACATCATAGTATTTTTTAAGATGGGAAACACAAAGGAACAGATCATTTTCACAAACTCTATTTTACAAGTAATTCCAAATTAAAATTTAATACATTCCAGCAAAAACCATAAATGAAAACTGAACAATTATATGGTAGAGAAAGCAAACTAAAAGAAAAATAGTATCTAATATCACATGCATAAGCAGCAAAGCTTACGTTTCCAATATAACACATTAAGTCATGAACACGTCTATCTAGTGTAAAAAACACACCTCATCATTTAAGGCAGCAAAAACTGCGCTCAGACTATCAGCCTGCGCCAAAAAATCATCAAAACCTCTATTCCCATGAAGAGAGGAAAATATTGAATGGCGAACAATAACATCAGCATCTGCAACAGCTTCAATGAGAAGCTTTTCCACAATCTGCAGAAAGCCCAATTTCTAGTTAACAAGCATATACCAAGAAGGAGAAAAAGAAAATTAATACGACTATTCAATGAGATTTTGAGACTTCACATGATACATTACTTTAAAGACATTGACAAATTATAATTATAATAGTAGACTGTAAAAAAGCTATCCAAATTCTTAAGTCTAATGCATATCTTTGATACATTTTTTATGTAATCACATATTACAAAGGGCAACATGTCCACTAGAACCGAATCTAAAATTTAATGAAAAACAAAACATTTTTAAAGATTATTGCCTTCTATAAGCCTCCAATTTGCAAAGAAGGCAAAAAAGGAAGGTCCCCACACTATGGCCAGTGGACATCTTTAATAGTTGACATATGACCCATATCAGCATATTTGAACTGAATGTGTACAACCAAAAGGTAGGCATTTATAGGCAAAATACGCAAAGACAGAAAGTTTTTGTGATCTTTCCTATCAATAATTTGAACATAGAAGAGAAACTGGATAAATTGAATAAACAAACTATTGAATATACTAGACAAGCACAAAATTGGTTTTACAGACTACAAACAGTTCAAAAGAATAACAGGTTGGAATGTTTAGCATAAATTTTAATGTTCAAAACCAAACCTCCTCAACAAGACGTCGTCGCTTTCCCCGATTTGACCTACCAGAAGCATATTGCACACCAGAAAAGGAATTTGCAACTAATCTGCAACAACATAGGGCAGCATCTTTCCGGATGGCTCCATCATCATCATCCAAATATACAACAACTGATTCTCTTGCAAACTCAAGAAGGTCATGGCCCTAATTCATATATCAGCTTCTGTGTGAGATTAAAACTGATTTTAGGATTCACAATGGACAACGGTATTCACACAAACCTTGAAATTAAAACGAGCTAGAGTCTGCAAAGCAAGCTGCACAGGGGCTGAACCACTGAGGTCTGAGACTTGCTGAGGGATATTCATTAAATTTCCTCTGCCCATGCCAACAGCCGACCTTCCCTGAGAATGGTGGGATTTTGAAAGAACCACCGAAATGCAGTCAAGCAACCGATCTTGGATGGTAGGCAGCAAAGACGGAATACTGAATTAACAACCAATTGAACAGGGAACTAGTCAGTGCACATGGAAGACATAGACTAATCACCAAAATTGTGCAAGGAGAAGTTCTTGAAAAAACCCAGTGTACCTGGTAGTTATATTCTCAAGTGCCTCAACAAGCGTAGGGGAAAGACCAGCAAAGAACATAACATCCAAAAGACCACGAACATGAGGTTCCATAGCCGGCCCCATTGCTTTTGCTATGTTTCCAACACAAGCCAAAGCCTCAAGAGAGGGTCTACCTCTACGTGGAGCAATCTGGAGAACAAATGATTAACAACTGTCAGAGATGTGTCCACTATCACAATTATAACTCATAACCTACAGCCTACATACACAACACAGCAGAGATAAATATTATGGTGAGGACCACGATCACTCCAGTCGACATACCGCATCACGTAAATGAGACATTATTGTCGGCAAATAGTGGACAAGTTCCCCGTCCAAAGCACCAGCCATCTCCCCAAGGGCAATAAAACCACTGGAGCGCTCTGCCGGTATTCGCAAAACTGCAAGAATATGATTCATACATATCTGCAAGAAATAGCATATCCTTACACACTTGGGATGACAAACAGAAAATATAAATGAAACAGATTTCGCCCCAAACCATTCTGCCCACCAGTTACAATATAATAACAAAGGACAGTTGACAAACCGTTAAGTAGTTTGTGACAAATCGATCACGCAGAAAATGAGCAATTCGAGGTAGCAGCGAAGTTATGCTCAGGCGAACCAGCCTATCCCGGTGCTCAAGATATCTAAGGACAATTTCTGCAACTTCCCTGTACCTTGACATCATAAATTCACCTGTATTCCTGCCCACAGATGAAATTAACTTTTTTAAACTGATGAAGGTGCAGTTGATGGCTGGGTCAAAATGTCAAGATAGCACAAAGTTACACAGCACATGTACATTTTTACATGACTTAAAATAATTTAGGTTTTACTTGCTCACACATTGCGACCACGTGTACCCATTTTGGTTTTCCTAGGCTCCACGTAATAGAATAGAGTCACTAGACTCACTACTACAACAGGGTCACATAAAATTCATGCAAAAACTTCATTCGAGCCAGCAAGAATCCACCACACATATTCATATAAATGAATGTGCACAATAACAAAATCTATTCCAAAATGGTAGTTAAAATTGCACGAACATATGTTCACGTGTCTCTTGAAGAACTGATCAACACAAGCTAAAAAATCATCACGGTATGCATTTTGTACATATGTGGTAGGGTTTCATTTTCGTTTGGTCAATCTTGTACATATGATACTTCTAGTGAATGACAATCATATTTACATTAAAAAATAATAAAAGTAAAAATAAAAAATTCTCTTTCCCACGAACTCTACCAACCTTAAAAGCTCTCCAACTGCAAGTAAAGAACCATGTATGCTGTGAACGGAAGCATTTCTACCCAACCCATCCTGGGTAGCCTCAAACATACGATAATACCATTGCACACGCCAGCGTGTCTCACGTTTCTCAATAACACCAAGGCAAGCACGTAGAGCTTCCACAGCTCGCTCTCGAATAGTCAACACTGGATCCCTCAAAGCAACCCAAATAGCATCAACAAATTCAGGTACATGAACATTGAACACTGTTGAAGCATTTTCTGCCATTTCCTATAATAAGAAAACATAGAGTTACAGAACTATTTCCTATATCAAAATTTAATGAGAATAGCTAAAAGAATTTTAAAGTTAAAAAGTAAAAGTTCTATGATATGAAACTTTTTTATAAGAATAGAAATTTGATGGGATGATATGAAAAGTTTCTTCACGTATAAATGGTGTGTCCTGGGAGAAACAAACTCAGGAGCACTAATAAATAAATGAGTACAAAAGTAAAACTGTTGCACTTACTTTCAAAATCAAGACAGCAGCAAAACGGCGATACTCGACTCTATCCCCCCGCAACCAATCCAGAGCAATTTTTATCTAAGAGACCAAGGCTTATCAGATACTTTACTATTCTAAATAACATTCTGTCATGTCAAGGGGGTACACAAAAATGTAACAAACCTGGCGTTCCACTTCATCTGCAGTCATTGCTCCCCCGGCCCTGGCAAGATGGCCCAGAACTCTACTAGCAAGGACCAGAATTTCAGGATCACGCTTTACCTCAAAAACAGTCCGTATATAATTAGCAAACTTTGAAACCTTGGAGGAATTCTCTCCCAGCGCCACATCTATCAACTCATCAATAGCTCTTAGAGCTCCCAAATTTTCTGCAACATCACTGCTCTCCAGAAGAGATGAAATTCGATCATACAACTGATCCATGAAACGCGAAAATGCTTCTCCGCTGAGGTCACGGGCTTCTTCTTCCAGATGCTTCTTCAAAGCCAATGAAGCCCCATCCTGCGAAACAACACAGTTTAAGCAGCTTTAAGTCCTCTGTTATGGAACAAGCATAAAAGACAGCAACTTTTCGGGGTAATCTTCGAAAGCCATAGGGGCCTCGAAACTATTAGCCTTACCAAGTAGAGTAAGTGAGAAAGTTCTCAAATTTGCCTATAGTGAGTGAGCAGTGCTTAAAATTGGCCTAATATATTAGCTCCAATTACACTAACTTAATCCCTAACTAATCACACAATTCATAGCTTGCACTATCCACTAAACCTATTAGTTATCCACTTAACCTATTAGCAAGAAAGTAAAAATTTTGAATTTCTCAGGAACCAAACAGAAACGAAGAAACAGAGAGAGATAGAGAGAACAAAGTACTGACCTTGGGGCTGCCGCGAGTGCAGAGGTCAGTAAGGATGCGATTGAGCGCGTCAAAACTTCCTCCGCCGGGTCCGGCAGAGGCGGGGCCGCAGAACCTGAGGCACTGCCCCGACGCCGCCATATGGCTCAGGCTCCCCAAACCCTAAAACCCCCAACTGCTCTCCCTCTCTCTCTCTCTCTCTCTTTCTCTGTATCCAATTGCAATCGGATCTTCAAGGCATCGAAGCTCGGCCGGGAGAACAACGGCAGATTGATTCTTCCGCCGGAGACGATTGGAAATATAGACGTTACGAGTAGTTGCAGGCGGGCTAAGTGGGGAAAGAGTAGCAATTGCTCTCTGCAGATTACGCTTCGAATTAACGCAAGCGAAAGCGAAAGGAGCAGAAAAGGGTGTTGTGGGGTTTGGGTGGTGGGCTTGTCATTGCAGCTGTGCGTGTAATCCTTGGGTTTGGTGCGCGCTCTAGGCCGATTCATTACACAACTCGAACCTTTTTTTCTTTTTTCTTTTTTCTTACTTACTATAAAGGGTAAGTATTTTTTTTTTCAAATAGATGCTTTTACTTCAAAATAGTTGTCATGCACTCGTCTTGTAATTTTTCTACAAAAAAAATGCAAAATAATTCTTTTAGAATGTGAATATTCTAAAAGTTATTGCGAAGTTTACATTGATTAAAAAGAAAATTGATCTTTTCTGATCTAATTACTTATTGTATTAAGAATCATATCACACAAAATCTTTGAAATGCTATGTATTAACATAATTAACCATTCAAGTTGTATGTAAAGTAATTGATAATTAGTCATGTGGTAACTTAAATGGCAACGACACTATCGTAATTAAAACAGAATAGATTGTCGAATCTTCAAGATATTTTGTACATGTCTTTTCTAATTTGACTAGTTTTTTAGGGAAATAAATTTATACATTTGATGAACTATATAAAAGTAACTATCGAATGGATGCCTTTTTATCAAATAAATGAAAGGAAATTTGATGTTTTAATATACATGTTTGATTCCTCAAATAATATCAAAGCAAAATCATATATTGTAGTAGTATTGTTATCGATCATGTCAATATGGTCAGATAAATAAGGTATTAAATGAAGGCTACAATCTTTAGCTATGAAACTGAACCACTTGTATAAGGCATTTTTTACTTTTCACGAGGCAAAAGTAGTAAAACAACAAATGAATTTAGGATGATACTATTTCTAATTGCATATAAATGAAATAGTTGCATTCATGATTTATATTTTGTCGATTTCTTCTATGAACTTGTTCTTCACTATCGATTTCTTCTTTGACCTTTTATCTTGACCAACTCTCCCGTTAAACTATAATAATTGTCAATTTGTCCAGTGCAGTTACAGTTACAACTCATGTAGGTTGGGTAGGTTAGAAGGTGAACCCAATCCTAACTCATCCCTCATAATAGATATAGATTCAAGTTTATTCAAGGTTTGGTTTGAATCGGCTTCAAGTTCAGTCATGTTGGCCCTGGGTTGCCTAAATTTATCGATCCCAATCTTATAACACTATATTTTGCAATTTTTTTTGAAAATTAAACCAAGTGGCGTCAATAATAGTTAAAAATTAAATTCATAAATTAGTCAAAACTGAAAATTCAATTTCACCAACCATTGTCCACTCAAAAGTTAAACGAAATTTTGTATGGACTATATAATTAATATTTTTTGTTGAGAATTTACTTGGATGGGTAATAAAAGCCCAAATTTTATAAATAGTTAACATAATATGAAGTTGGTTGGGTAATATTTGAGAGAAATTATCTTAAAATCATATTGGATGGGTGGACAAGACATTAACCCAACTCAACCCTATAAACAATCAATTGGGTTTTGACGAGTTTTTACTTAATTTTAATCCATCCAATTGGGTTTAAAATCGGTTTGGATATAGGCGCATTCAAGTTAACTCGACTACCCCTACATATGGTTATGTTGCTCCAAGTTTCATTTAATTTTTGTTAAAAATGTCACCTTTCATGGAAGGAAAATAATAAATAACATTACGAAAATGAAAACTAGAAAATATAAAATCACATCTGACATGTAACTTTTTTGTACTCAAAATTGGAAAATTAACCAAAATAAAAGTTTTGAAAAGAAATTAGTGAAAAAGCCTTATTATTTATTATTACATGGTTCTTTTTGTATATAAATTATTAAATTTGAATTATTTTTTAAAGGAGAAAATTATTAAATTTGAATTGCGTATTGAGGAAATTTTTTTTTTTCATATAAATAAAAAGGTTTTTTTTAGCCAACAAAAAAAAGTGTGATGATGGCTATTTAACTATTTATCAAAGGAAAAGCCAGCATAAAGACTTAGGAGAGTGGCCTATTTTTGAATAGGGGCCACCGCAGCCAGCCCTTTAATCAGTGGCATGGACCAACCCAACTAACAACCACCAGCATGGACTTGATTGATTTGTGCATCAAATTCTTCTTTTACAAACAAAACATTGGTATAGTCATATTGGCTAGAGCGAATGCGGTCTTCTCTACGCACTCGAGTTTGAATTTATGAAGACAAAAGATAGACATTGATTTACCAAATTGAAACATTAGGTGCCGCTGCGACGCCATTGTCTTAGGTCTCAAGGAAACCAGATCTTGGTGTTTATATAGTGATTGACTAAGGGAAATGGAGCATAACTATTTGCTTTGATTTGTTGGGCAATTCAGGCTGATTGGTGATTTGTGTGATTGTGAGATCAAACGGCTGTGATCATTTTTGTTTTTGTTTTATGGCCTTGGACTCCCTGGTGTTCAAAAGACAAGTGCAAAGCTATTTAAGGTAACATTTGACAGAGGCTATGAAACCTCAAACAACTCAATTAATTCGAATTGAAAAATATACCCAGTACTTCTAATTGGGGGTAGGGAAATTAGGGATTTAAAGTTTAAACCTTATAGAAGAAGATCACACGCACCCGAAAAGAAAAAAGAAACTGTAAATGAAACTTGGTAATTAAGCATCAAGAATTTTTATAGCTTGCAAATTAAATACTCATGTTACATGAAAATGAAGACGGGGACAACTTCAAGGGACAACATTGCAGAAACAAAGCTACCATTAACGAAACCATTAGAAAATGGCAGAAAGGTTACAAAGTCATTCAACTACCATTAGAAAACAAGCCATCAATTAAACTATCAGTCAAGCTAAAATAATGGTTCCTTCACAATAACATTGCGTAATAGTGCAGAGGATGTAAGGAATGGATCAAACATCTCGTTCAGTCATCACGGTGAAGTGACTTGTTTATTGATTCTGCTAGAGCGCCTAACCGGAGTTACAATCTTTTCTTCACCAAGTCCCTGCCGAACCAACAAATCACAAACTATGAGAAACAAGATATGCATGCCATTTTAATGAATGTAAAACAGGAATGCAACATTTTATACTCACATTCTTAACTGGAATCTTCTCACATATCGTAAAACTTCCATAAGACGATGAACCCATGAAGGAGTCAATGGAAGCCATGTAGTCTCTCATTTGGCTCTTCATGGGCCTCCTCTTCTGGCTTTGAGCTTCATCTGATGCCTTCAGTCCTTTCATGCGGTAGGATGAGCTCTTCTGGAAGCTGCACGTTTCAAAAGGACATGGCTCTACCATCCAGTTCCAGGACGAGGGTTTTTCCTGGAAAGTGTGCTCAGTGTTAACTAGCACAGGAGGACTTGCATCCAATTTCTTAGTTAGCAATGGTTGAACAACCGACATAGTAGGATCTGAGGCTGAGCTCTTCTTTTTCTTTGCATAAATGAAGGTTGTGGATCCAATTAATGCCAAGGCCAACGAAGCAATTCCTAGCACATTCAGCATAGAAACCTTAGATTTAGTTCCATCAACTGTAAGATCCACTTTTGAGATTAGAGGATTATGATCTTGAAGAGACTCACTTTTAGCTTGAAGCTCCAAGACTCCAGAAACTTTAATTTGAACTTGATCAGCCTATGAAATCAATATTGTCTCTTCCTTCATACTTTCCGGCTCACTGTCTATGCGGTCATCACCAACATTTTCTTCCTGAATCTATTCGGGTTCTGAACTTTCTAGTTCAAAAACATCAGCATGTACAGCCATAAGAACTTCTTCAGAAACAAAATTTATTTTTCCTGCTGAAACCTCTTCAATGGGAACAAGTGCTTCAACCTCTTTCTCAACTTGCTCTTCATATTCTGGATCAACATGTACTACTTCTGCAAAGCGCTCGACTACTTCAATCTACTCGTTTCTTCCAAAGCTTCAATGGAAATCGGTAAGCGTTTATAGTTTCTATTTGATCAAGAAACTAGTTCTTCACATACTACATCATTAAGTACTTCTACCATCTTTTCAGCTTTTATAGTTTCTATTTGATCCTCATTTTTCCGATATTCAATATCAACCACACTCACCGCTGTGTGCTCGAACACACCAGACTCAAATTTTCCTTTCATTTATGCGTCACTGAGATCAAACACAGAATACCCATCAACCCTTGCATCCTCCATCAAAGTAGTCAAATTACAATACTACAAGGGGCCCAAATTGTGTTCACCTCTGAGATGGGAAACTAACTCATAAATGAAAGAGACAGAATTCGCAGATTGGACCTGAAAATTTCCAACTAACCCATCAAATCTTGCTCTAGCAAATTTAGCCACTTGAGCTTGAGCAAATTTAGCGGTTGCTCCTCTATTACCACTGCATCAGAAGTAACATCTTCCAAATTCCTTCTAAGAATTCTCAGACTGAGTATCCTCAATAGCTTTGGTGTCTGAAATCCCGTTTCCTCCCTCAGATAAGATTCAATTCGTTGGTTGGGTCTATAATGAAGACCCTTATCTGCTGAAATCGTCGGCGACATGAAATGCTTCGTGCCTGTGCACTACTATGTGAGCAGACCCTTATCTGCTTCCAATTCTGGTCCTTGCCGTTTTCTTTGTCCTCGAATTTGCGAAACGTCACCACGGTTGCTCTTCCCGTTGAGCTTCTTCGTGGATTCTCTGCAATACAACAACAAGAAAGCAATAACAAATCAGAAACATAAACCCAAATAATTCAGACATCCTATATACATTTTACGTGATTTTCTATGCAACTTTCTTGGCAACCAAACAGGAAGTTATCGAAAGAACGACAATAATTTTAAGGGAAAATGAAAAAACATCAGATGGGTTCCCAGTGATTTGCGACAATTGAAGGTTTCGCAAATGGGTTCCCAGTGAAGCTTCTCTGAATCGGATTGGCGACCTCTGAGTTTCTCATATTAGGGTTTGGCGTGCTTCCAATTGGGGAAGACGACGACTTGTTCGAAGGCATGGCCATAATGGAATCGCTTGGAAATTTGGAATTGCAGAGAACGAAAGAGGTGATGGAAAATTGACAGTTGAAGAAAGAATGGCAACGCTTGTGAATCTTGGCGAACTTGATTAGAGACATTTTAGGGGGTATTGACTAGTTTTCAAAGTTGGAGAGGAGGTTTTGAATTTAAATGGAAGGGAACCATTGGAGGATGAGAATTTAGTAGTCAAAGTTAGGGGAAAGAGAGGCTTAAAGCCGTTGGATTTTGAAGGTAAAGATAAATAGCCGTTGAGGATCTTCTTTGATACGGTCTGTATATTATAGGGTTAGGTCTAAAAAGTGTGAACTTTATCTTACTATTGGAATACAAATTAGTAATGAAAAAAAAAATTCAAATTAGTAATATTTTACCAAAAAAAAAAAAAATACAAATTAGTAAATAAGAAGAAAAAAAATATATTTCAAGCCTATTATGTTTTCTTATTTGGCCGTAAAACCATAAAATGTTCTTCCTTTCGAATATTTTTTTATAGTACTTGAAATTGCTTTGTTGGTTGATTGGTAAAGTCTGTTTTAAATTAAGAATATAAATAATGAACTAGTAAAGGTGAGTGTTCATTTTTGTTACAACGAATGCAAAAAAGAACGAGGATTCAAACTCTTGCCTTGAGCGGTAAGTGTAATATCTATTATCATTAGACTTACAAGTTCCTACAAAGTGAGTGCTTGTTTTAAACTATTCCTAATTATTAGATTCTTGCACTTTATCGACACATACTCGTTCTTTTTATGGACACTTCAATCATAAACATGAAAAAGCAAATCCCTAACTAAAAATAGTTGAATTGCCTTTTTTTCAACACATATGAGAGCCAAAGTTTGAAAGAAACAAGAAAAAAAAAATACTACATCGGAACACTGCTAGTTTTTTCTCTATCACAACTATGTTCCTCTAGAAGGCCATCAAATTTCATTTACATGCATACCCATACTAAGATAAAGAACCATAATTGTAGCCAAATCCCCTAATTGAACCCCTTTGTATGTATTTTCTTTTAATTAACTTAATTCTATGGATTAACCATCAATTTTGTGAGTTATTTTTATTTCACACATAAGAACGTTAAAAAAAAATAGGGCTAACTATATTTTACACCCTCAAAGTTTGAGTTGATTTTTAAATTGGGCTATGAGGTTTAAATTTTCTCACATTGCCCCTTAAGGTTTTGAAATTGTATCAATTTACACATTTTTGTGTATTTGAGCTTCTAGTTACCATTAAATTGATGAGTTTTTTAGGCTATATAGTGCAAATGTGGCTTACATGTCAACTCAATTGCGGGTTTCATGCTTACAATGTTATCAATTTATTAAAGATTCAAATAATTCATTAGACAAAATGTGTAAATTGATCTAATTTCAAAACCTTAAGATGCTATGTGAGAAAATTGAAACCTATTTTGAAAATCACTTTAAACCTGGAGGGTGCGAAATGTAGTTACCAACAAAATAATAATAAACCAAAAGAAAAACATTTGCAAAGCCAATTGGGCTAGTTAGGTCCAACAAGACAATTGGGTCTAACAAGAAGCCCATATTCCAAAGCCTTTCATTTCACTCCCAATCCTTAAACCCTCCTCCCCAAGTCTTTTTCTTCTCTATCCACATTCCACTACCCGCCATCCGCCATGTCCCTCCTCCGCAAAACCTTCCCTCTCCTCCCCCTCCGACCCAAACACCTCCCTCTCCTATCCCACTCTTTCCTTATCCTCAAACCATCCTTGCCTAGACCCCTTCCCAAACACACCTCCATCTTCTCTTCCTCCGCTTCTTCTTCTTCCACTTCCACTTCCACTTCCACTTCCACCGCACCCGTTCCCAATCCCCCAATTTCCCCAACCCAACTCCAATGGGTCACCAGAAACGCCTCCTGCGGCAACCTATCCACCGCCGACGTCGGCAAACGGGTCACTCTCTGCGGCTGGGTTGCCCTCCATCGTGTCCACGGCGGCCTCACCTTCCTCAACCTTCGTGACCACACCGGTTCCGTCCAGGTCACCACTCTCCCCGACACTTTCCCCGAAGCTCATTCCGCCGTTAACGACCTGAGGCTCGAGTACGTGGTCGCCATTGAAGGACTTGTCCGGTCTAGACCTGCGGACTCCGTCAACGAGAAGATGAAAACTGGGTTAATTGAGGTTGCGGCGGAGAGCGTTCAGGTGTTGAATGCCGTGAGATCAAAGCTTCCATTTTTGGTCACTACTGCAGATGATGCTAAGGACTCTGCAAAGGAGGAGATACGCTTAAGGTAAAAATCTCACTGACATTTTCTAGTGTTTGTCTTTGATTGAAAGGACTTGAATTAATGCTACTCAGATACCCGTTGTCAGATACCGGTGCCTTGATTTACGCCGGCAGCAAATGCATTCGAACATAATGTTACGGCATAAAGTTGTGAAATTGATTCGGAGACATCTAGAGGATGTACATGGTTTTGTGGAGGTACATTCCGATGCTCATTGTTTAGTTGTTTATTAATTTTCAGAAAGAAAGATAGAGATGGTTTTAAGTTTTGTTTCGATTCTGATTTTTGCTCATGGTTATAAGGTAGATTGAGACTCCAATACTCTCTAGATCCACACCCGAAGGTGCCCGAGATTATTTAGTGCCCTCGAGAGTTCAGGTACTTTGCAGTTATTCAGCTGACATTCATTTAGAGTTTTGATATCTGGTATATTCTTCACTTCTAGGGAAATCCGTCACTTCGCCTGCCCCTGTTTAGGGGTGCAACTCGGGCGGGTTGGATGGTCAACCCAACCCTAACCCAATCTTCACAATTCGGGTTTGGGTTGGGTTCGGGTTCGGGTTTTAATTGGGTTCGGGCTTATTCGGGTTGGGTTCGGGTTCGTCCAATTTTATCGAGTTCAATCTTAGAACACCTTATTTTGCATGATTTTTCAAATTTTAAATCAAACAACATCAATATTAGTTAAAATTTCATTTACACACAAAAGTTAAAGCAAATAACTTGAAGACTATTTCTAATGTTTCAACCATGCAAAGTTGGAATTAAATTACAAGACGTATACCAAAGCTTCAACAAAAAGAAATGTGAAAGTAACGCTATCATTCTTATCAATATGAAAACGGACAATAAACTTCCAAGTATAGTAATTCCAAAACTTATACATAACTTATATAATATGAAGTGAGATGGGTAATATATGCATAGGCGAATTCGGACTCAAAATAGGGTTGGGTTTGGGTTGACATGGGTGGGCAAGGCATCAACCCAACCCAACCCAACCCAACCCAACCCAACCCAATAAATGATCGGGTTGAGGTTGGGTTAGGTTTGGGCGGGTTTTTTCTTCATTCTAACCCGCCCGATTGGGTTTAAAATTGGGTTGGGCATGGGCGGATTCGGATTGACCCAACCCAAGTTGCACCCCTACCCTTGTTCACCCCAACAGACACACACACACATACACATGCTACGCGGGATATATATGCACTTGTTAATTCCATTTATCTTGGATTGGGGGGCTTATTTGCTCAATGTGTAATTTGAAGCCAGGAACATTTTATGCTTTGCCTCAAAGTCCGCAACTGTTCAAGCAAATGTTGATGGTTTCTGGTTTTGATAAGTATTATCAAATAGCAAGGTAAATATTGTGCTTGCTCTTTATGCAGACTTTCAACCAAAATCGGGGGAGTTCAACCTTCTGTTTGCTTTCTGCAGGTGCTTTCGAGATGAAGATCTAAGAGCTGATAGACAACCTGAGTTCACACAGCTTGATATGGAGCTTGCTTTCACTCCTTTGGAGGAGATGCTGAAGCTTAATGAAGACTTGATTAGAAAGGTTAGTTTTTTTTTCCTATTGATTAATGATAGGGGTAGAGGGTAAGAAAGCTTTACAGATTTGAAATGGGACTCTCCCTGTCCAATTTGGAAGCCTGTAAAGGTTAAACCACTTTCAAGTGCCCTACAAATGATTTTGTTTAACACCTCCACGACTAGAATGACAAAAAAATTAAACCTTTGCAGGACCTAGATAACCAAAAATGGTAAAGGTGAAAAGGATTCATCGTAATTGAGGCAGGACAAATTGTATACGGCATTAAGGGCAGCCAGTAGTAGCATGAAAGTTTGAAGATTGAATTCACTTTCTCCACGTCTTAAACCCCCATCTTTAGGATATAAATAAAAAGCCTCAAGTTAAATGTTCAGAAGCCTTTTCAATGTCTAATTTGCATATTAAACCATTTTTTTCCCTTGTAGAGTCATTTAGTTAAATGCTTATTAAAGCCTGACGATTTAATTAGTTATTCTAGTTTTCTCATTGCTGTTTGTGAGTATCATAACTATGTAGCATTTGCGTTTTCTAATATTCCTCGGGTTCATTCTATGATTCAAACTTACAAATGAAACTGGCCAAGTTCATTGAAAGCATAAGTATGTGCTTGATCTGTTTCACCAAGCCTTAAAAGCTTACTGACTTTGGTGGATTTTTGACATTTTTCACACAGTTAATGCATCATTTTTTGCATGTATAAGTTTATCTTACTTTCTTATATTTTATTTGTGCAGATTTTTGTTACGTTTTACATCTCTTTTAACATCCATCTGCACTGTACTGGATAATTAGAAATCTATCTGTACTGTTTGCAGGTTTTCCTAGAGATCAAAGGTGTAAATCTCCCAAACCCTTTTCCTAGGCTTACGTATGCTGAAGCAATGAGTCGGTATGGTTCGGACAGGCCAGATATTAGATTTGATCTAGAGCTAAAAGATGTAATCATCTCTCCCTTGTCTTACATTTTTAGCATTTAATGGATTTTATATTGCAGATAACAGATTACTTATAGGCATCCCTGGATGCAGTTTACAGCCTCTTTAAGTTTGAATTGGATATGGTTCAATATATGATGTTTACATCTATATAAATTGTTTTTGTGTCAACTTCAAAAGATTTATCTGGTATAGTTGAGTTTTCTTATCTTTAAGATCAGTGCCCTCTTTTATAGTTTACTTCTTCTCCCAAGCACCTTTGTAGAATATATGATGGACATTTAATATTCCAATAAAACATTAATGATTTTTTTTTTCTTCATATTTCTAAATAATTTGTAGTATTCCTACTTGCTACATAAACACTAATAGCACCCTCTTTATATCAAGACACTTCCATATCACAGCGTCCATAATTGTCTGCATCATTTCATTGTGCTTCACATGTTATACTGATTCAATGGTTTTCATTTTTATAAATCTTTTTCTTTGCATAAAATTTGATTTGGGGTATTGAACTGAGGTTTCTTTTATTTGAATTTCAGGTATCTGATATTTTCGCAGATTCCCTGTTCAGGGTTTTTGCTGATACTTTGAAAAGTGGGGGAGTTATCAAAGTTTTATGCATACCTTCAGGTGCTAAAAGCTATTCAAACACGGCACTAAAGAAGGGCGATCTTTACAATGAAGCAATCAAATCTGGAGCAAAGGGTTTGCCTTTCCTGAAGGTCTTGAATGATGGTAAAAGAGTAATTTTATTCTTTATTTGTGATGGTTAAGATATAGTTCTATTTCAGTATCTCACTATTGGCAGTTTCTATATTTTTCTCTTAGGGGGAATTGAGGGAATTCCTGCATTGGTATCTAGTTTGGACCCAACAAAGACACAGCAGTTTCTGAGTCGTTGCTCTGCCAGACCAGGTGATCTTATCTTGTTTGCAGTGGGTCAGCATGCATCAGTTAATAAAACTCTAGATCGATTACGGCTCTTTGTGGCACAAGAGCTTGGTTTGGTTGATGATGTAAGTTTTACCATTCATATGATAAGGTGAATATGGTCATAGTTCTTCTCAGTTGCTGACTCTTTTTGTTATGGATTTTGTGGGCTGGTATCCAGTCCAGGCATGCAATTCTATGGGTGACTGATTTCCCAATGTTTGAATGGAATGATTCTGAGCAAAGGCTTGAGGTATGTCTCATGTTTGTTTTTTGTCTCTTGTAGTTTCCGTTGATCTAAATGTTATATGTTTTTCGTCTCCTGACAAATTTGTACCAATACTGATTCATAATTGAGTTCTCAACAGAGGGTGATATATTAATTTTTGAATACCAAGATATCCTTAGCATCTAAATAGATGATAGAAAATTGATTGAAGACTAAAAACAATTGTTTGGAATTATGTGGTAAGTATTGTTATTAAATTTGAAGACGGGATTTGTGGGCAAGTGTTGGTGAACCTCTTAGTAAGTCATTATTCCTTATTGCATTTATTATCTGTACAATGTCCATGCGCATATGTTCAAAATTATTATTGCTTTTCAGGCCTTGCACCATCCGTTCACAGCGCCGAATCCTGAAGACATACAAGATCTGTCTTCTGCTCGTGCTTTAGCTTATGACATGGTTTACAATGGAGTTGAGGTATGCACTCATTTATTATTTTTCTCCTCCAACAGCTTTAAGGCCCCGTTTGGTATTGCTTTTTTTTTTTCACTAAAAACTGCTTCACTTTTAAAGTGAAGCAGATAAAAAGTGTTTGGTAAAAATGAAATATACTGCTTATTTTAAAAGTTTATGGCATTAAAACAACAACTGTTAAAAGCAGCATGAAAGTTGCTTTTAAAATATGCTTTTATAAGTAGTTTTTTTTAAAAGCACAACGACCCCAAACTGGCCCTAAGTCTCATGCTTTTGCTAATGCTCCCTCCTTGATAATAAATTGATGTGCGCTATTTCCTGTGGTGCCACCAGATTGGCGGGGGAAGTTTGAGAATTTATAAACGCGAGGTGCAGCAAAAGGTTTTGGAAATTGTTGGCATCTCCCCTGAAGAGGTACACCTATAATTTAGATTGTATTTAGGCCTGTGGACATATAACTAACCAGTAATATGATAATTTGTTCTCTCAATAATGTGGTGGCATTGTATTTTGCCTGCAGGCTGAAGCGAAGTTTGGCTATCTTCTCGAGGCATTAGACATGGGTGCCCCTCCACATGGTATTGAATTCTATACATAGGGCACGGCTGTATAACAGCCTAATTACTTTGCATAAATAGGAGTATAATCTATGCATCACTTACAGAATCTTCCGAATGGTTACTGATTGAGTATATGTTCAATTTTCTGGTGCAGGGGGAATTGCATATGGTCTGGATAGATTGGTTATGTTGTTAGCGGGGGCTAATTCCATTAGGGACGTCATAGCTTTCCCAAAGACAACAACTGCACAGTGTGCCCTCACTCGAACACCATCTCCGGTGGATCCCCAGCAGCTAAAAGACCTATCATACCGGTCTCAATAGTACAATCTTTGATCAACTTATCCATCAGAGAGATATATAGCTACCAATGTTCTGTTCCCTAATGTTTATTGCACTTGATCATTGAGCTTGTGTGGTCTGGACAAGTCCATTTTTGGTTTTCGAGGGAGCTAGTATCGTCTGTATAAGATAAATTTATGAAAAGTTTTATTTTTATCTGTTTCATAAACCCTACGATACCATTGTCTTATTCATGACCCAGAACTGAAGAAAGAAAGTAGATTGATGATATTCATCTTCACAGTTTCTGCATTGTATTGTATGGTTTCTTTTTCTCTCTTTTTCGTCGAAATGAAATTGTAATGCCAACAATTGTTGAGTAATTTCTAACCAAGGAATGGCAAAGTAGTGTTTCGTCTTTGAATTCGTTCCCCACCAGATTTTGAGGAGGATGAGCCACGGGATGGTGATGTCGACGACGACTGCCATAAAAAACTTCATCAACATAGAAACTTCACCAGCTTCTTGGAAAAATGTTTGGTGGCGTAAGAAAGACAAGCAACCCTTCAAGAAGTTCAAGCTTAGTATGTTGTTCTCGTGCGGAGAAGATGGGGATATTGTTAAAAAGTGGTTGAATTTTGCAGTTGAGAGAAGTGTCAAAGAAGTAGATATCAACTATGGGCCAAGCTTTTACACCGCCACAGAATCACCACGAGGTGGCTTAGTGGTTGGGATGAATTTTAGGTCCGTATTTCACACGGCTTGTCCTGGGTTCGATTCCTGGCGTTGGTGAATCATACGATGATGGTCAGGGGGAGGCTGAAATGCCCCTGTGAGTCTTCCCGGCTTCCGAAAGAGTGGACTGCCGTGACTTGACCACCAACTGATCCCTTTCTTAAAAAGAAAAACACCACCACTGAAATTCAGGGTCACAATGTTGAGAGTTGTGTGCAGCGACAACTTAAATTATCTCAACATCCACCGTGCTCCACATCTGAGATGCATTTCTTTGTGTGGATGCGGTGGTAGTGTGGATGTTACAATCCATGCCCCAAATCTACAATCTTTTCACTTTGGTGGTTATTTGAGGTCTAGCATTTCTATGAAAGCTCCGAATTAATCGAACCTCGAAGCAGGCCATGGAAACATTTTCCTGTGTTAAGAGATTTTCTTGAACAAGTTGGTAGCTGGTCCAAAAGTATGGACGACCTCTCCATAGATCTTTGCGAAGAAGTTGAAGTACGCATGACTAATGTTACATACTTAGCGACACACTCTCTAATATTAGTGAGTTTCACGTACAATAGTAGGATTTTATTTTGGATTTTATTTATTTGTTTTGTTCTTTGGATATGTAGGCTCCCCATCTTTCCAGAAAGTTTCAGAAACAAGTCCTCTCCACCATTGCCTAGTCTCAAGCATCTTCGCGTACTTAGCGACTCTTTTTCAGAAGAATTATATAAGACTGAAACAGTCTTGGTCTATTCTCCATCAGCTGCTGGAGATTCTGATGACTTGAGAAACAGCTTGCTTTGGAGTTGGATAGCACCTTCCGCGAAGATTTCATCTGTACAATACGCGAGAAATTTGTAAGACAGACACATATAGAGGGGATTCGAACATTATTTGTTTTTGAATGTGCAGGAGGGTCAAGTTTATCCTCCTTTCCTTTTCTATCATCATGTATGTATAGGACAAGTTAATAGTAAACCAAAGTGGATTCGCGCAAGAATTCAAGAATTTTTTATAGATATTTTGGATGTCTTTAGTAGTAGCAATTAAATTCAGCATTGTCGATCGATCGGTTTATTGGCCTGTCTAGGACTCGTATTGTGTTTTTAATTTTTTGTTTCAATTTCAAAATAGTTTTGTGTTTAATTAGTATTTAGAAATGTTCTACAGTATTGAGGTTTAGGGGTTTTATGTCTTCCATATAAGCAAACTAGTGAAGTTGTGGACTTGTAGTAGTCTAACAAACTTTGGGAGTTTTTCATCTTGTGTTGTAAGGCCATATCTAATGCTGAGCTGGTTTGGTTGAGTGGAGTTTAGGACATAATTTGGCACTAGCTAGGTTGAGAACCCTAAACCCTATTAAAACCGAAACCTTGAAGTTAGATTTAAGGGCCTTGAATCACTCTTGAACATGCTCGAGGCGTCCAAGTAGTCAAAATAACATGTAAGTCATGACTATAAACATTTGTAATTGACATAATTTAGGGCAAATGTGGCACGAAATTGTAAGAAAAATATATGAAAGCCTGCAGGCGAAGGTTTTCAAGGTGAAAGCCATGCGTCCTTCACATTCTCCGTGACAACAGTGGTGCCTGGAAACAAAAGAGCCGGCCACCCACCATTTCTCCTTAGCCATATTCTCACTCCTTATTAAGGTATGAAAGGCCACATCTAACTCTTTTTACAAAACTGGAATACGAATGAGATCCACAATGCCATCATCGTACGGCCGATGTTAGTACATGCATGACTTGACTTGACATTTTTCCTATTTTTCTATTTCCCCTTTGATTTATGCAATTTAACTCTCGGTTTGACCTCCTAGATCCAGCCGCAACTGGTCTAACAACAGTACTGAAATCATCTCGAGTTACTATATCCCTGGACCTAACCCTTCATCTTCTTCGAGCAAGACTTTGCGCTATGTCCAACCAGGCGTATCACTAATATGAAAGGAAATCCTTGAAATATGACTTAACCTTTAATCGAAGGGTGTTAGTCGATATTGTCCCTGAGAAGATGTTAAAGATCAAATTTTTGGGATTAGTAAAGATCAAATTCAAGTATAAGCTTCAATTTATGACCATCTCCTCAAATCGCATGTAATTACCTACTCATTCTCTGAACTTTCGAGCTATCTTACTATTGAAGATTCATTACCTAAATTATAACCCCATTTTTAAGAAAAGCAAGAAGCTTCTAACTAAGCGGTTAAGAACATTTATTTTTTACACCTGAAATCCCGTGTTCAAGTCTTCCTTCTCGAAATATCCTTTATACGAAAAACCATTGCCATGGAAAAAGATCTTGAAACACGGTACTAATTTAGTACACAATCTATAAATATCCAAACCGATGCACTTTTCTATGTAAATATGTGAACTTGCTTTTTCTAATAATTAGCAAAATCCAAATGTCGATCTCTTCAAATTTTTGATCTTCATGCATAAATTTGGATACTGTAATATGTATATCGGTTATACATAATTTACTTCCTACAGTAATTATGTAGGTTTGCAAGTATCGGTTATATACAAACATATACTTGAATATATTCATTTAGGACCTACCATAAAACAATGGATACCACTTATTGTGGGAAATGAATTATGTAGAACTAGATCATACCATCGTTTTCTTGTTTTTCGTCCCTTTTACGATGCTCATACAATTCATTAACTTCTAATTCAGAAGACCTACGAACTTGATATATAGAAGCATACTGAGATGAATAATTGATCTAGAAACTGGCCATAGATACCCCCTTTTTTTTCCTATGTTCATTATGATTATTTAACCTATTAATTACCAGAAAATTAAGCGAACAACTAGCATTGCTTAAAAATATGCAGCAGAAACTGAACTAAACAACTAGCATTGCTTAAACTGAAGACATCCTCAGTCACATAGTAATTGGTAGAATCATTGTGAAGGTTTATATTATCACTCTCTGAATTTGTTTATATATATTTTACGGAAAAGCTACTGCGCCATCTGCGAAAAATCTAGAGTCTGCGCTATCCGGTCTAGTCAGAAGAAAATATTCTTTAAACTGTGCGACTCAGCTATTTATGTCTACACACTAGACTACGTACGTATGTATACTGTGATTAATTTGTTGTACGTTTGTACACACCTATAGCATGCAATTTACAGTTTCATTTTCCAGATTTTCTTGGTGTCCTAGCATTACTACTGTGCCTACTTGTTTGGAAATTCCAAATAATCCAGCCTATAACATTTTCAACACAATGTAAAGCAAAAGGGATAAGGATTGGTGGGTTCTTAGATTGTCAATGTGTATCGCAAAGTTAAAAAAGAGTTCATATTTCATCGATGATTCAGATTGACAGTTTGGCATAATAAAATACTTTCTGGTGAATTCGTATCACCTTTCTGATGTTCATGCATGTATTCAAGGGCGGTTAAAAATCATGAAGTCTATACCATGTATGCTAAGACGAAAAGATTCTAAATTCTCCCAAACTAGTATATTAGTAACTACATTCAAAGGTGTAAAATATTGACAGCAAAGGATAATTTGGGACATCTCTAACCCATAAAAATTTCCATGTTATGCATTAGATGACTACCTTATTAGACCAAATGCAATTTTAAATGACATTAGGTGACAGATTAGGTCCACTAATTGGAAATTGACAGTACACATATGACACATATTGTGGTTCACTAAAAAAATCCAGAAATATGATTTTTTACCAAAAAATTATAGTGAATTTCTATCTAGAAAGGCCAATATATACCCCCTCCTCCCCTCCCACAATATACAATACCATTTCTCTCACTCTCTCCACTCCTTTGCTCTGGTGATTAGGTTCTAATCATCATCAGAGATTTTTTGTTTAGGGTTTAGCCATGGCGAGGAAGAGCAAGGGAAGGCAAAAGGTGGAGATGGTCAAGATGGCCAATGAGAGCAATCTCCAAGTTACCTTCTCGAAGCGAAGGTCTGGCCTTTTCAAGAAGGCCAGTGAGCTTTGCACTCTCTGTGGCGCTGAGGTGGGCATCATCGTCTTCTCTCCGGGCAGAAAGGTCTTTTCCTTTGGCCACCCGAGCGTGGAGGCGGTCATGGACCGATTCCTCTCTCGAAACCCATCCAATCACCACCTTCACTCAACCTCTGGCACTATGCAGCTCATTGAGGCTCACCGCAATGCCACTGTTCGCGAGCTCAATACCGAGCTGACTCAGGCCATGAACCAACTCGAGGCTGAGAAGAAGCGCGGCGATCAGCTGAACCAGATGCAGAGGGTGAGCCAGGCTCAGTGCTGGTGGGAGAGTCAGGTGGATGATATGGAGATGCCACAGTTGGACCAGCTGAAGAGTTCCCTTGAGGATCTCAAGAAGAACGTGTCGAAACAGGCTGATAGGATTTTGATTCAGAACACCACAAACCCTAGCAGCCAGTATTTTGTGGGGAGCTCAAGTCACCAACCTGTGATTCCAAATGTTGGGTTCAACGGGAATCATCATGTTATGCCTCCCCATCCTCTTCCCCATCCCCATGGATGGAACCACCCAGGATATGGACGCTTTTTCTGAAGGCGTGATGATTATGTTGCTCGTTAGGCACTGCGACACAGTCTATTTCTCTCTGCAGTGTGTGTTATTTATTTGTGTGCTTGTTGTTATTGTGTTTATTTTCTCTTGTTTCTTTAGTATATGGGTTATGACCCATATGTGTTGTGTTTGTTTGTTTTAATATTTTCACAAATGAACTGTAAGAATTTTAATTAAGAATGATGTTGTAAAATAAGGCCATTTTGGGGGCCACAAAATAAAATTGTTAGATAGTTTTGAATATTTCAGGCGGACTCAATTTGATCATGCGATATGCATTCAGTTGATCATTCTGTTTGTTACTCAAATCTGCAGATTTTGCCCTAATTTGGTCATAGGCCAAATTGTGGTTTTTTATTAAATTTATCAAATAAGACCCGATATGATAGAGTTTGATGGGATATTTCTATATGAGTTGAGAAAAGTACGATATTCATTGATATGAGTTAACAGGTAAGTAGTCAGAATTGGAGTTTTAGCCAGAATTGGCTCGATCTTAACAATTTTAGCTAGCCGCACACGAAGATAGATTGTCGCTCAAGTTAGGGTTTCTTACTCCTATATAAAGAAGGCTTGCGCATTAACGAAAAATGATGTATACCAAACATATCAAGCCTTTATTGGTATTTTTGCGTTCTTACTGATTTTCAAGCCATCTGTAGTTTTGATCTTCGTGACTTAAAGGATTGCTCTGCTAGACTTCGCTCTAATATAGATTTCTATTGACTCCATCAATTGTGATTTTCCCTGTTGACGTTGTTCTTGCAGTCAGAATTATCATTCTAATTTATCACGCGTTGCATATTCTAACAACTTGATTTAATTCCCTATTGCATGGGTTTCTTTTCATCAGTTTTTTCTTTGTAATCGCTTTTTTTACATTCATTCGATTAGTTTTAAAGCAATCCAATTGTTTTTCGCATGTTTGATTTAGCTCTCCCCAAATAGAGATTTTACATTCAAGACGTAGAAAGAACCAAAACATAGAGCTTTTAGTATACCTATTCCAGTTAAAAATGCA